>CM053615.1:60651039-60669525 GCA_028646535.1 Procyon lotor
TTGGCTCTATATCTTTCCAGTAACTTAATAAAGCTGTAAAAAATAAAAATTTTGGGGGCGCCTGGGTGGCTCAGTCGTTAAGCGTCTTCCTTTGGCTCAGGTCATGATCCCAGGGTCCTGGGATCAAGCCCAGCATCGGGCTCCTTGCTCGGCAGGAAGCCTGCTTCTCCCACTACCATTCCCTCTGCTTGTGTTCCCTTTCTCGCTGTGTTTCTCTCTGTAAAATAAATAAAATAAATAAAATTAAAATTAAAATTTTGGGGCGCCTGGGTGGCTCAGTTGTTAAGTGTCTGCCTTCGGCTTAGGTCATGATCCCAGGGTCCTGGGATCGAGCCCTGCATCGGGCTCCCTACTCCTCAGGAAGCCTGCTTCTCCCGCTTCTGTTCCCTCTGCTTGTGTTCCCTCTCTCGCTGTGTTTCTCTCTGTCAGATAAATAAAATCTTAAAAAAATAAATAAGTAAAATTTTTTCACAAATGAAACATATACTGATTGTTTTATAATTTGCATTTTTCACTGATATACTGTTGAGGTTAGCTTTCCACATCAATAACTAATGGTCCTCTAAATCTTTATTTAGAGAGAGAGAGCACAAGCACCCCAGGGAAGCTCCATGCTCAGCTTGGAGCCCAATGTGAGGCTTGATCTCATGACCTGAGATCGTCTCTAAAGTTGTAAATGTTTGCTATAAGAAATTCAAACAGTAGAGAGGGTATAAAATGAATAGACTTCTCTACAGAAAGGACTTCTTTTAAGTTTCTCATTGATCCTCCCACACATTTTCTTTTCTATATACATGCACTTTAATGACTTTGACTGTTTAGACTGTTTTAGGCTGCATCACCACTGTAATTTTCACTTTTTCATCAAAATCCTTGTATTCAGGGGCTCTTGGGTGGCTCAGTCAGTTAAGCATCTGACTCTTGATCTCATCTCAGATCTTGATCTCAGGGTTGTGAGTTCAGCCTTATGTTGAGCTCCACACTGGGTGTGGCGCCTACTTAAGAAAAAAAACAAAACAAAAAACCCTTGTATTCAGTGGGAGTTTTAAAGCTAACTGCTAGATTATTCAAAAAGCCTATAGTCGAGACATTGATGGAACCGGAGGGGAGTTTCACTCATATGTGGAACATAAAGAATAGCCCGGAGGACCACAGGGGAAGGGAGGGAAAACTGAATGGGAACAAATCAGAGGGAAAGACAAACCACAGGAGACTCTGGACTCTGGGAAACAAACTGAGGATTATAGAAGGGAGCTGAGGGGTGGGGGAGAAGGGGGAGCTGTAACCGGGTGATGGGTATTAAGGAGGGCAGGTGTTGTGATGAGCACTGAGTGTTATATGCAACTAATGAATCGTTGAACACTACATCAAAAACTAATCATGTACTATATGTTGGTTACTACTACTACTACTGATAATAATAAAATGCTAATAATAATACTAAAAAAACCCCAAAAGCCTGTAGTAAAGGGATAGCATTTTCATGGTAATTATCTCCAGTTTTTAGTTATATTTGTAGATGTCCCCAGATTGGGACTTCTTTAGAGAATAGCTTTGGCAAGTGTTAAAATAATGTCTATTTTATCTTCTGGATAGAAGGTCTAGTTAATTCATTTGCTGAAGGTGCTTTGTACTCTTACTTTCTCATTTCATCTAAGTTAATGCTTGTATATAGGTGTAAGGTTGTCAAAATAAGATGATGTGAAGGGTGCCTGCATGGCTTAATCAGTTAAGCATCTGACTCTTGATTTTGGCTCAGATCATGATCTCAGGGTCATGGGATCTGAGCCCTGTATCAGGCTCCCTGCTCAGTGGGGAGTCTGCTTCTCCCTCTTCTCTTCCCCCCCACTCATGCATGTGCTCTCTCAAATAAATAAAATCTGTAAAATTAAAAAAAGAAAAAGCAAGATGACTTGAGCAGTTTTCCTACCTTTTAAAGCTATGTCATTTAGTTTTTTTGTGTTGGGCACAATTTAATAAACTGAGAAACAGTAAACTATAACGTATATAATGGACTAGTTCCTAGAGGATATGAAGACTGCCATTGTAAGAAATTATTTTTCCCTACTTGAAGATCTGGTGATTACCCTGATATTGCCTGTTCTTTTTATAGGAGAAGTGTTTGAAATTGAAGAACACATCAGTGAACGACAGGCTGAAGTGTTAGCCGAGTTTGAGAGACGAAAGCGAGCTCGGCAAATCAATGTTTCCACTGATGACTCAGAGGTCAAGGCTTGTCTTAGAGCCTTGGGGGAGCCCATCACACTTTTTGGAGAGGGTCCTGCTGAAAGAAGAGAAAGGTGCCCTTTCTAAATATATGCTCTCTTTTTTAATCATAAGGTTCTACTTTCAAATTTTAGTTGATATGTGTAGCTAAAACTTTAATAGAATGTCTCAGGTAATGTTAATAGAATACCTTACTAAGTTGTTTTATATAGTTTAGGCCATGATCTGAGTAGACCATTTTTTTACTCCACTACTAATTTTCCTTTATGAACTGTGAATAGGGTGTTAACATGTGAACACCCTCCCCCAATATGGAATTGTGACTTGAGTAAGTATTTGTTGTCAGACTTTGAAAATTTAGACAATACACACACTTCCCCTTGTCAGTGTGATAAAACATAATGATATGAATTTGGGGGTTATTGAAAGGGGGCACTTTCCTCAGATGATACTCCTCTTGTGATTTTATGGTTTCAGAGTGTCTGAGTGACAGGCTAGTCGTACGCTGTGATGAGAACCTCCTTTGTCTCTCTGTCCACTGTCCCATCTCTCCCTTTCATCATTTTTTTCCTTATTTGCATAGTCTGCACATTTAATTACTTTAAAACCTCTACTGTATCTTATGTCCATTAAATAGAACTAGTAATGCTGGGCCTGTTTAAATTACAAGAAAAAAAGAAACCACTGTGTATCAACCCAGTATCTTACAAACCCAGCCTGGCTGGCCATAAGGGTGGGGAGGGTAGGGGAGGAGTGGGCACCCCTGGGCACGTGGCTGGGTGGCAGGAAGGGCTAAAGGACATAAAGAGAAGGGGACTCCCAGATGGGAGGGGACTGGTTGTCCTAAGGGGTAGGGGTGCAAAAGGTGGAAGAGTGGAACTTGGGGGGTAGACGGGTTGGTGCTTTCTCCACCAGAGCCCAGTGTTGGAGGAGGCGCTGCCACCTTCTGCCCACCCTTGGCACTTAGAGAACAGTGATGAGCTGTTGGAGGTGTCTTGTCACCTGTTGGAAGACAAATGATAAACAACAATAAAAGTATACCCTTTGAAAATGCTATTAAGAAAGTAACACACCATGACCGATAATAATGGAGGGGCCCACTTTATAAAGGGTCAGGACACTGACCTTTTGTGGGTCCATGACCCCAACACTGACATGTGGGTCATGGACCCACAACAAAAATGTTGTGGGTCCGTGACCCCAACACTGACACGCTGTTGTCAGTGTCTTCTTAAACACAGAGTAAAAAACTGTTGATCATGCTCTTCAACCTCTTATGCCACTCTTTCCCGGTTTACTAAACTTTAGAACCACCCTTAAGGGTCCTCCTGGAATAGTCGAACTCTTTTTCTTTTTTTTCTACTTAATTTTTTTTTTCTCTTTTTGTTCCCCTCTCTTACCTTTTAAGGCCTTTTTATTTTTTTGGTTTTAGCATAAATACCACCTTGTCAAAGACTTTTTTTTATCACCTGACCCTTTATAAAGTGGGCCCCTCCATTATTATCGGTCATGGTGTGTTACTTTCTTAATAGCATTTTCAAAGGGTATACTTTTATTGTTGTTTATCATTTGTCTTCCAACCAACAGCAAAGTCTATCTTATTGTGACCTTAGGCAAACGTCTTGAGTCCCTTCTACCACTGACCTAATTCAGTCCACCATTAAGAGTCAGAGGATTCCTAATTAGTAGGCTGATTTCCCTGCTTATATTATTCCCTCCTTAGTTCATTTTCTCTACTTTCCCAGGGAATCTATCTAAAATGTAAATCCTTCTTACAAGGCATAAGGAGCTCCTAATGACCTGGCCCCTACTTAACATTTGCAGCCCTCTCTCACACCAGCCCTTCTCTGGCACTCCAGAGGTACTGGAGTATCTATGTATGGTTCCAGCCATACTGAAATATTTGTGATTCCAAGCACACCATGCTTTTCTTACCTTCCGACCTTTACATTTGTTGAATCTTCTGCTTCAGCTGTCCTTCTCCATTGACCTAAGGACCTATCGACCTTACTAATTGAGGACTCAGTTTAGGAAACACCTCTGTGAAACCTTCCCTGGTCCTCTCTCCAAGCCTAAGTTAGATATTTCTTTTATGTTCCTCCTTAGTGGTCAGTAGGTACCACTGTCATAATACTTAGTATAGTGTATAGTAGTTCCCTGGTACTTTCCATCCACCCACCTTCTCCTCTGCCCCCCGCCCCCCTGCCAGGATTATGCTGCTTGGAATCAAGAACTGCTTCTTAGTTATTTTTGTACACTTAGCACCTCAGTCTGTATCCAGCACACTGTGGCATTGAACAAAGGTTGGCTGTCTTAACAGACCAAGTGGTAGCAATGTTGGAGCTAGTTGGCTTTAAATTGAATAGGGTAATTGCTTATAGTTCATATTAGGGAATCTTCTAATAAAGAAGACTGTGTGAATGAAATCACACTGGAGGTGTGCCTGGCTGGCTCAGTCAGAGGAGCATGTGACTCTTGATCTTAGGGTTGTGGGTTTGAGCCTCACACTGAGTGTAGAGGTTACTTTAAAAAGAAAAGAAAAGGGGCCCCTGGGTGGCTCAGTGGGTTAAAGCCTCTGCCTTCGGCTCAGGTCATGGTCTCAGGGTCCTGGGATCGAGCCCCTCATCGGACTCTCTGCTCGGCGGGGAGCCTGCTTTCCCTTCTCTCTCTGCCTACTTGTGATCTTTCTCTGTCAAATAAGTAAAGTCTTTAAAAAAAAAAGAAAAAAAAAATCACACTGGGAGTTGAGGCATGACAGCTTGACTCTTAGAGAAGGTGATTTGGCATTCAAATGATGAGGGAATAGGGCTTTGTCCCTTCTCAGACACACTTTTCATGGTCTCATCTCCATTTAAATTCTAATCTTTTTTGTTACAGGTTAAGAAATATCCTCTCAGTGGTTGGTACTGATGCCTTAAAAAAGACCAAAAAAGATGATGAGAAATCTAAGAAGTCCAAAGAAGAGGTAAAATATGTCTTTGGCTTCACAGTATAAAAGTGAAGGAAATGAGGGGTTAGTTCTCTCATTTCCCCTTGTCAGGGTTTGCTTTGCCAGGGGGAAGGGAATGTCTTTGAAGATCCCACCAAGTAGGAATAGTTATTGGCAATAGTTTGTTGTTCTTGTGTAGGTATAAGTGAAGGTAAGTGGGTTTCCCATTCAGGAAAACTAGTATTCTTGGTGTAACTTTTAACAAGGAACGGGAAGCCATCCAATGTGAGTTCATAAAAACGCAGTAGAAAGCACACATGTCTGATTTCATCCTATTACTGAATTAATTCACCTTTTTTCTGAGCAGTTACAATAGAGAATTGATAGCTATGAGAGGGGCAGGAATGCTTCAGACTTAACATTTCTGCTCTTAATTTCACTTTCAGTATCAGCAAACCTGGTACCATGAAGGACCAAACAGCCTGAAGGTCGCTAGACTATGGATTGCTAATTATTCACTGCCCAGGTAAAGAAAGCCTCTTGAAGGGGCACCTGAGTGGCTCAGTGGGTTAGAGCCTCTGCCTTCAGCTCAGGTCGTGATCTCAGGGTCCTGGGATTCAGCCCCGCATCAAGCTCTCTGCTCGGTGGGGAGCCTGCTTCCCCCTCTTTCTCTGCCTACTTGTGATCTATCTCTCTCGTCAAATAAATAAATAAAATCTTTAAAAAAAAAAAAGCCTCTTGAAGGAGAAAAAAAGCATATTTTTACTTATTTTCTCTCAAGGACTAAGAATCTGTTTTGGAAAGACTGCGGTTAAATGAAAATTGAGTGGAAGGGATACTTGTGTGGACCCTTTTTTCAACCTCTTTGCTCACGGTAATCATCTGTGTCGCAGGGCAATGAAACGCTTGGAAGAGGCCCGTCTCCATAAAGAGATTCCTGAGACAACCAGGACCTCCCAGATGCAAGAGCTGCACAAATCTCTCCGGGTAAGATGCTCTCAGTGATTGTCCAATGTAGTAAGGGCTCTTAATATTCATTAGATTTCCTACTTTGGCCTGCCTTGTGGAAGGTAGACAGCTAGGATTATCCCGCCCTTCTTACATTTGCTATTTGGGAGGAGCCATCAATTAGGGTGGCAGAAACCTACTGTTGCTGGTACTCAGCAGAGGCCTGTGGTTCTTTTTAATTCCCTTCTAATATGTCAAAGCTGTACTTTAGCTCTCTCCATGGCTTTTCTGTGTACCCTGAGTTGACAGTGAAAGTAATGATGCTACTAGTGTAAAAGACAGCCTGCTGGAGTTCCATCCATGAACATAAGTGTCTCTTAACAACAAGAGAAGTGTAGAGGAATCTTGGGGGGTGGGCTAAAACTAGAAAGTTGGGTGTTTTTATTGTGGAAAAGCCAAGAAACTCTGGGATTAGCCTATTAACGATTACCATTTGTCCTTTTTTTAAGTCTTTGAATAATTTCTGCAGTCAGATTGGGGATGATCGACCTATCTCCTACTGCCACTTTAGTCCGAATTCCAAAATGCTGGCCACAGCTTGTTGGTAAGTCCTGTGTTTACAGTGGCATTTTCCCTAAGTGGAGGATAGGTTCAGGGAAAAAAAGAAGAAAACAGCCTTTGTCTTAGATGTTCATTTCTGTGTCCTTCCCTCTGCATCTCATGATTGCAGCAAACTAGAGATGCCAGTGCTCACCTGTTAATATTACACAAGATAGGCTGCGCTTAGTAGTTCTTTCTATTCACAAAGGACCCCAGAGATCCATGACGTGTTGGTCATGTTCTGGACACTAGCATTTCGGAGCAGATACATAGTTTACTGACTGACTGCTTTCCACATCTCAGTATAACTTTCCTTTTTTAGTTAGGTAACCCAGGCAGGATACTCTGTAAACTTCAGTTTTCTTATCTATAAAGTAGGGCGAGATAATGTTGTGAACCATTTTGCCTTAATAGCGTGCAGTATGTGGTAAGGACTCTGTGAATATGAATTACTGGTTTTATTTTTTCTAGTTGCCACCACGTATGCAGAAAGCTCTTAGGATGTGATAACTGTTGTTTTGCTCTATTTAGTTATTTTTGTGGGACATGGCCATCTAGTGAGAAGGGAAACTTCCTTATGTTGTATGCACAGGAACTACTTGACCGGATAGAAATTGAGATTGGTTCAGGAGAAAGCCAAGGACCTCCTCGCATCCCTCCACCTCTGCAAGCCTCAGCTACCTTCATCCCTACATTGCGTACCTCACAGGTCTACTATAAGGATCATTTGAGGTGTCAGATATAAAAGTAATTTGTTGGAAATTTTCTGAAATGGAAAGTCTTGTGAAAAAATTTTTAAGTACTTTGTAAGCAGCAAAATGCTATTCCTATTTAAGGAGGTAGTATCATTACTAATAGTATTCTTAGACTGTTTAATTCGTTCTACCTTCCTTCACCAATCAGTCCAGGCATCAGGGAGAATAGCAACTTGTACCGTATTAACTGTAGTCCTATAGAGGCGTCTGATTGCATGAGGCGTGGATGCAGCTTTCTTCTATAAATCAGCAAATCATAAGCCTTTGAGTTTTCCTTTTCTGTGCACAACTGTAAAGCTTATTGAGGGTGAGAAGAGCTTGTCCTTTAGGAATGTTACCAAGGTACCTTTTCCTTCCCAGACCAACCCTGGCTGAGATGCTTTCCTTTATATTTGATAGGAGTGGGCTTTGCAAGCTCTGGTCTGTTCCCGATTGCAACCTCCTTCACACTCTCCGAGGTAAGTTAGAATCTTGTTTAAATCTCACTCGCGGGCAACCCCATCGGGACCCCTCTCACTCTCGAGAGTGTTTTCTGTATCTTCACTTAATAAACTTCTGTGCTTTACTCACGCACTCAGTCAGTCAGTCTCACTCGTTTTCCCAGTGTGAACCCTGTCAAACAGCCGAACTCTACTATCCTGCCTGCCTGCCACTCAGACCCAGTACACACAAGATTTTTTTTTTTAAACATTTATTTGAGAGAGAGACAGAGCACAAGCGGGATGAGGGGCAGAGGGAGAAGCAGACTCCCTGCTAGGCAAGGAGCCCAATGCCAGACTTGATCGCCGGACCCCTGAGTTCGTGACCTGAGCCGAAGGCAGACCTTAGCCGACTGAGCCACTCAGGTGCCCCCACACAAGATTAATTCTTGATTTGAATTGTCTTGGTTTGGTTCTCACCACAAGGCTGAAAGACTACGACTTTATACACAAACCGCTTTTCTCTCCTGTTCAGCCCCATTCTGGCATTGTACAATCTCTGAACCAAGAAGAGTAAAGGTTGCGTTTTGCTCTTCTTAATGTAATTCAAATATTAATTTAAAAGTTTTTTTTTAATAGTTCCCTAGTCACTTCAGTACCCTATCTGTCCACATGTTCCCTCACATATATTGTGTTATTCATCATAGTTTGTGTTGCACATAAATTGTAAGTGGTGGGAAACCTTTAACTCTGATTTCTTTTTTTTTTTTTTTTTTATTAAAGATTTTATTTATTTGACAGAGAGAAACACAGCGAGAGAGGGAACACAAGCAGAGGGGATGGTAGCGGGAGAAGCAGGCTTCCTGCCAAGCAGGGAGCCCGATGTGGGGCTCGATCCCAGGACTCTGGGATCATGACCTGAGCCGAAGGCAGCCGCTCAACGACTGAGCCACCCAGGCGCCCCTTAACTCTGATTTCTTACACTCCTTCAGGCCATAACACAAATGTGGGAGCAATTGTATTCCATCCAAAATCCACTGTCTCCTTGGACCAAAAAGATGTCAATCTGGCCTCTTGTGCTGCTGATGGTTCTGTGAAGCTTTGGAGCCTTGACAGGTGACCACAACCGTTCTGCCCATACTGCAGTCACTAAAGTAAAGAGTTGCTTGGGTGTCCGTGGGACCTGAAAATCTGGCATTTAACTTAACCCAGAGATGGTCTGAGTCAAGGGAACTCGGTGTGAACATAGAATGTAGAATTTCTTTCTTCGACGTCTTCTCACCAAAGGAGTTATGTCAGGTTTTTGTTTGTTAACTTTGCACCTTGATTTTTCCCTCTAATATAGTAGCCATTGTTTTCCCAATCCAGTTATTCTGGAAAGATCTATTTACACCTCCCGTGCAATACACTGACTTGGAGAAAAGCACTATTGGGTAGATGAACTAAAGATAGCATTCTTGGCAGCACATTGGCTCCCAGCAAATGGCTGCAGGGGAGAGGACGGTGAATTTCTGAGGCAGTGTTGCTAAGGATGTGGTGACTCCTCCCAATAGCACCCTCCTTTACCGGGAACGTATTTTCCCCTTACAGCAGTTTGGGGTTTTTTAATGTGTTTATGATTATTGTTTTCCAAGAAATTTGTGAAAGCACTTTGTTGGCTAAAAGAAATCTGAATTGAGTTGCTTAGTTTTCTTTCTTTGGGAAAGCACATGCAACTTTTCTGCTAGGTTTTTGTATAGAGCTAATTAGTGTCTCTACTCTTTGCCAGACAGGGTCTTACCTCTGAGCACAGCAAGTTTTAATTGGCTTTGGTATCACTTAGCAATATTTGTTCCCCTAGAGCTTTGATTAGCTCTATGTATGCACATTAACAAAGTTCCCTTTTTAATTGCCCTCTTTAGGGTTCGTGTTTACTTCCTTTTGCTGGTGTTTCAGTTCTTTTTTCTTTGGTTGCTGGGGAGTAGAAATTAATGGCCACCAAAGGAAACTAAGCTTCTATTTAGGAGCTCCTTTTTTCATTTCCATCCTTCAACAAGCTAAAGTTTGAGACAAATTTATCTGTAATCCACTTGTACCAAAACTATTTGATTTCTATAGCTTCACATCCCTCTCAAAATATGTTTTCTTAAAAAAAAAAAAAAAAAAAATATGTTTTCTTTCTAGAATCTCAGCACTCCTTTGGTGTAAAGAGACTACTTTGCTCGTCAGACTGAATTATCGTTTATTTTTCTCTAATCCCAAATGATAATAGCATTAAGCATTGATTAACATATTGAATTGAGATATAGCAAGATAGTGTGTAATGGAGTGCTGTGGGCAGTTCTGCCCTGTGAGCCCATGAAATAGCCCCAAATCTTTTAAGACTTTGGGAAGTAACATAAATTTTTAACCCTACATTTTTTTTTTAAGCCCTGCATTTTTAACAGTGAGTTTAGTTATGATTTGGCCTCTTAAGTCCTACAGAATGGGTGCATCTGTCACAACAGTTAATAAATTCGATGAACATTTATGACTCTAAAATAGTTTACCCCCTTCTATTTGATTCTTTTTCAGTGATGAGCCAGTGGCGGATATTGAAGGCCATACAGTGCGTGTGGCCCGTGTGATGTGGCATCCATCGGGGCGTTTCTTGGGCACCACCTGGTAAGCCGTCCTCTTACTGTTCTATCCGTCCAGGCCTGTGGCTTCCTGTTAACCCTCAAGACTAACTGCCAAGGAAATTTTAAGAACAGAGGTCTTCAAGTAGATTTTCTCGTGCTACAGTGAATCAGAATTAGAAGAGAGTATATGATAAAGTTTGGGCCAAGTGTATTTGCTTTTAAACTGCAGTCAACCTGAAATTTCAGTTACTAATTGCCAGAAAACTAGAATTTTCACTCTTCTCTTTCTTGACCAATACTAGTGGTGTTTTTTGTTTTTTTGTTTTTTTCCACCACACATTGAAGTCTCTTCTGCTTATAAGTCTGTCTCCCTTTCTAGGGCACCTGGCTGGCTCAGTCAGTAGAGCATGCAGCTCTTGATTTTGGGGTTTTAAGTTCAAGGCCCACGTTGGGTGTAGAGATTACTTAAAAATAAAATTTAAAAAAAAAAATTTTTTTTTAAATGAAACAAATTTGTCTCCCTTTCTGGTTCTATAAGGCCATTAAGGCCAGAATCTGTTAAATGCTTCTTTTTAAAAAAGATTTTATTTATTGACTTGAGAGAGAGAGCACGAGCAAGGGAAGAGTCAGAGAGAGAGCAAGAACAGGCTCCCCACTGAGTAGAGAACCTGTCATGGGGCTCCATCGCAGGACCCTGGGATCCTGACCTGAGCTTAAGGCAGACACTTAACTGACTGAACCCAGGCGCCCCAAAGGCCACCCAGGCGCCCCAGAGAATTTTTTTTTTTAAGATTTTATTTGAGAGAGAGACAGAGAAGGGGAGAGGGAGAAGCAGACTCCTACTGAGCAGGGAGCCCAATGCAGGGTTCAATCCCAGGACCCCAGGATCATGATCTGAGCCAGAGGCAGACACTTAACAGACTAAGCCACCCAGGCGCCCTGTTAAAGAGCTCTTTAGCTGAGATATAATTTACATGCAGTGGAATAGATTTATTTTCAGTGTGCAATTCAAAGGCATATGCTTAGGTAACCTACATCCTTGTCAATAGACTATTTCCATCACCCTGGAAAGTACCCTCATGCCCCTTCTCAGGGGACTCCCCCTTCCAAAGCAACCACTGTTACGATTTCTATCAATGTAAATTAATTCTGTTTATACTCTGTGAACTTGTTTGTGTCTAACTTCTTTTGCTCAGCATAATGTTTTAAAGATTCATTTCAGGGCACCTGGGTGGCCCAGCCGGTTGAGCATCTGACTTTCCTTTCGACTCAGGTCATGATCTCAGGGTCGTGAGATTGAGCCTCATATCAGGCTCCGTGTTCGTCATGGAGCCTGCTTAAGATTCTCTCAGGCCCCTGGGCGGTGCAATCAGTTGAACATCCGACTCTTGGTTTGGGGTGTTTTTTGTGTTTTTTGTTTGTTTGTTTTTAAAGATTTTATTTATTTATTTATTTGAGAGAGAGCGTGCGCACGCGCACAAGCAGCAGGAAGCAGCAGAGGGAGAAGGAGAGGCAAGCTCTCCACTGAGCAAGGAGACCAACGTGGGACTCAGTCCCAGGGCCCTGGGATCACCACCTGAGCTGAAGGCAAATCCTTAACCAACTGAGCCACCCAGGCACCCCAATTCTTGGTTTTGGCTCAGGTCATGATCTTGGGGTTGTGGGATTGAGCCTCAAGTCAGGCTCAGCATAGAGTCTGCTCGAGTTTCTCCCTCTTTTCTTTGTGTACACACGGCACGTGCACGCTTTTCTCTCACTCTCTCTCTCTCTCAAATAAATAAATCTTAAAAAAAAAAAAAAGATTCTCTCCCTCTCCCCCATACTTTTTGTCTTTAAGTGAACAAATAAAAAGTAAGTTTTACCTATTTAAGTAATCTCCACATGAACCATGGAGCTTGAACCCACGACAGTAAGATGACGCACATGCTCCACCAGCTGAGCCAGCCAGGTGCCCCTCTCCCACCAGTTATTGAAGAGACTTCGTTTTCCCTGTTGAAATTGTTTTGGCGGCCTCATTAAATGACCCTCATTAAGTGACCCGCAAAAAATGTGTGGGTCTCTTCCTATATTCTCTCATCTGTTGCATTGATCTGTTTCCTTTTGGTTGATTTTTGTATCCTCACCATCCAGTTTAAGGCCCAACAAATAGTGAGTGAAAGGACTTAATAGTAGAATTGAGAAAGAAGACAACAGTCTCTGCTGGGCCATTCTTAGGGAATTATATTCTTAAAATAGCCACTGAAATAAATTTATAAGACCATGGTTTCCCAAGTAGCACTCAAGACAGATATGCTTAGTTGTTGAGGTATTTTTTTATGCCAGAAAAGAATTTCTTATTAATACGATTGCATCATTAGTAAAGAGAACAAGCACAAGCCGGGGGAGCAGCAGAGGGAGAGGGAGAACCAGACTCCCCTTGGAGTGGACAGCCCGATGCAGGGATCGTAACCTGAGCTGAAGGCAGACGCTTGACCGGCTGAGCCACCCAGGCACCTTATCAGAAGCGTAATTTAAGCTATAAGTGTCTATAGTACTTTACAAATTGTAGAAACTGAAGATCTGCCTGTTAATTGTTGGGTTTGATATTTTTTTTTGTAGCTATGACCGCTCATGGCGCTTATGGGATCTGGAGGCTCAAGAGGAGATCCTGCATCAGGAAGGCCACAGCATGGGTGTGTATGACATTGCCTTCCATCAAGATGGCTCTTTGGCTGGCACTGGGTAAGCCTTCCACCTAACCAGGGGCAGCTCAGTGGTTCACCTGTTACATATCCCTGCTCCCACGGCGAAATGGATTCAAAATGTTCATTTATGAATTATTTTGTCAGGGGACTGGATGCATTTGGTCGTGTTTGGGACCTGCGCACAGGACGGTGTATCATGTTCTTAGAAGGCCACCTGAAGGAAATCTATGGAATAAATTTCTCCCCCAATGGGTAAAATAAACTCACTGATTTGAGGGGTGGGAAAGGTTATTGATCAGAATGTACCTTTGTTTCTAACTTGGACACTACATCTAATCCATAGCTACCACATTGCAACTGGCAGTGGTGACAACACGTGCAAAGTGTGGGACCTCCGACAACGGCGTTGTGTCTATACCATCCCTGCCCATCAGAACTTAGTGACTGGTGTCAAGTTTGAGCGTAAGCTTTCCTCCTCTTTTGCCTAATCACAGGACAGATTGCACTGCCACGGGATGCAGGCCAGTCTTTAGCTTAACTTACATGTGGAACAAGAGAGAATTTGGCCTCTGTTGAAAAGGGAGCAGATTTTAAGTTCCTTCCCTCTACTGTATTTTCAGACAGCCATGGCTCAGCATGCTTCCTGTTTTGGGAAGTAAAGAAGACTTCCATAAATGCTTTGAGTCATTTTTTTTTTCCCCTGAAAGTTGTAAGCACTGAATTCTTAATGGTATTCTGCAAAGATTGTCTGGGAAAGAGCCAGAGGACCTTAATGACGTTATTCATTTCCCTAAGTCTGTAGTCCTTTTTTCCTGGAGGCCTCGTAGGAATGTAGATGAGAGTACTGGGCTTTTCCAAATAGGGAAATCCCTTCTTTTTTGAAATCATATATTCTAGCAGATTTTTGTGCTTTTATTTTCTTTCCTCTTTTAATACTTGAATTCCTCAAGCAGCTACCCTTCTTTTCTCTTAAAGCTATCCATGGGAATTTCTTGCTCACTGGTGCTTACGATAACACCGCCAAAATCTGGACCCACCCAGGCTGGTCCCCACTGAAGACTCTGGCTGGCCATGAAGGCAAAGTGATGGGCCTAGACATTTCTTCTGATGGGCAGCTCATAGCCACTTGCTCATATGACAGGACCTTCAAGCTCTGGATGGCTGAATAGGCAGGACCGTGGACAAAGGACTAACCTCAAGCTCTTCCCTAGGAGCCATTTTCAAAAGAAAAGAATTGATCTGTTTTGTTCTATCATGTTTTTTTTTTGCCAATTACCATGTATAGACCCTCAAAAGAATTGGATTTCCAGGTCAGCCTCCACTCCAGGTAGGCAGCCCAATCTCTGGGTGTTGATGAACCCCTTTCATAGTTGAAATTTTTATTTTCATCTTCAAGCCCTGCCACAGACTGTGTAGACATTGTGTTTATTAATCTTTTATTTGAATGCCCTATTGCCTCCTTCACAGCATTCAGGATTGTGACTGGCTCCATTTTTAATTTTGAAACTTGGCTTTCCACTACGTGGTAAATGCTTCATTCAGGACTACATGTGACCCACAGAGCAAGGTGGCTGGACGATAGTCTGGAAATCCTCCAGTAAAGAGGCACCTCTCACTACACACTGGTTAACTCTGCCTTGACAGAGTGGGAACCTTTCCTCTGCCTTGAGAACAGGAGATGAAGAGGTGACCACAGCTATGCTCAGGGTTGTGCAGTAAAGAAGATTTTACCTCTTCCTGTTGAGTTTGCTTGGAACGCTAACCACATCAGGAAGTTCAGAAATGAACATTTGCTCTGTCCGAAAATGTCTTCGTTTTGCTTTGAAGTTCGGCATCCTTTGTGTTACCCCAAACCTAGGCCATTGTGTCAAGAGGCAATGGAATTTCTAGAAGGCAAACATGAAGTCTCTGTTGTGCCACCTCCTTTGTATTGGTTATTCAGAGGATGTACCTTTCATGGCAAGGTAACTGGGAAAAATCCCAAAGGGGTATTCCACGACATCAACTTTCTTTTTTCTTTATTACACATTTGCTACAGAGTAAAATCTTATTATAAAAACGTCCTTTTAAAGACTTATTTTGTATAGTTAGGCATTTTCTGAATCCAGGCCATTGGTCTATAGAGGTCCCCCTTTTTTTTGGTTTGAGATGTAACAGATGATATCAAATATGGCTTATTCCAGGTGTTCTCTTCTTAATAAGCACTCTAATATTTTTTCTTTTTTTCTGTAGAGGCTACTGCCTTGTAGGCCAGACTGTTAGCAAACTGGGTCTGGGCTCTGCAGTTCATACCCATTGGCTGTGCAGCAGTCACCTTCACCTCTTTCCACCCTAAATGCACAACCGCTGAACACAAAGTACACAGTAAATTCTGACAAAAATACAGGAATTTGGAAGAATAAAGGATTGCATATAGAGAAACGGAGAAGGGCTTATATGATGGCTTTTCTTCGTTCAAAACACTTCATTTGCTGTCCCAGAGAAGCTGACAGTAGCTTTGTCTGCAGACTATGAATGTATGATAGTATAGCTAAATCTCTTTTGTCTAATTTTAATTATAACCAAATAGTTGGGTGCTGGTTAAGCTTCTGAGTTATCAGCTCTGCCCTCTGTTGGGCATTTAGCACTTCGGTATTGTTTAAGTATTAATGGGTTCTGTTTTCTCCGTAGTTGGCCATGAAAAATAATTTGTTGTTACTATTATAGTATGTGTAAAGCAATAATGAACATTAGTGTATTAGCACGCAGTCTCGATATAGTGTATTAACAAAGGTTTTTAGTTTTTCAAGTTTAAATTTTACTATTCCATTAAACTTTTTGTTGTTGTTGTTCCAAGAGATTTAGAGATAGCAATCAGGTGAACACATTTCACGTAAACCTTTGGCAAAACAGTTCCCTTGTGGAATATACATTATTTCATTGTGAGGAGGCAGTTAGCTCAGGAGCAGAAGCCAAATGTAGCGTTTCGAAATGGGAGAATCGGAGCCGCCACTTCTGCCTAGAGACTGCGCCAGGCATGGTAGACACCTCGTTTAGTCCTCCGGTTTTCTGAGTAAGTCATATTCCCTTTTTATAGACAAAATCGAAGCTTAGAGAAGTTAAGTAACTTGTTCAAGGTTACCCTGTCAGTGAGTGGTAGAGCTTGGTCTGTCTGTGAACTTAGGAAGACATTTCATAGGGCTTTATTGAATGTGTTGGTAGCACTGGCCAGACAGACTGACCAGTCCGGCCAACACGGCCTGTTTCCTCTACAAAGCCAGAGCTGTTTAGCCCCTCTACCTGTGACACCTCCCTTGTCACTGCCGTCTTAGTCTGACTTCATGCCAAAGGAAGTCATGGGTTTTCGCCACCTCTACCTCATGAACTAATAAGGCACCTGTCGTGTTACTCAGCAGGAAACTTGGCATCTCGGGATAGATGTTCTGTTGTGTGGAACTGTCTTGGGCATTGCAGCATGTCTCAACGTCCCTGACCTGTGGAGTAATAAAAGCCAGAAGCACAGCCCTCCCCCTTCATTGGAATACCAGAGATGCTTCCAGACTTTTCTGCATGCCCCAAGGTTATAACTACTGAAGGTGAAAACGGAAGATACCTTGCTGTTGAGTATATCCTCCCCTACCCCAAAAAAACTCAAGCCTGTATCTTTCCTTATTCGCATGGTGTATTAGCCACTCCAAGAGCCACTCCCCAATTCTACTTTGACTAGAAAAAATTCTACTTTGACTCACCTCTTACTGGCTGGTGAGCTAGAACAAGACAGCTAAACCTGTGGAGCCTCGGTTTCACCTGTAGAAAAGGGATGAAGCTTCCTTAACTCAGAGCAATAAGCTCGAGTGCAGAGGAGGTGTTCCTTCCTGAGCTTCCCCCGCCTCCTCTCCCTTTACTTGTGGCTCAGGGAACATGGGGAGATCATTGCCTAATTTACTTGCCACGAGGTTAAGGAGCAAGGATGTGTAAAGAAATGAAGTCAGCAGGGAGAGGTTGAGTCCCGGCTTCAGTGTAATTATCTTTGATGGCACAAATGGAGAAGTAGGTGTCAGTCCCCTGGCAGGATACATAGGTGGCATTCCAGTTTTATAATGGAGAATTTTCTTCACGTTGGTGCTTAATACCATTTGGTCCTATTAAACATGAAATACAGGTCTTGGCTATTTTGGAATATCTTGTACATTAAGATCCCTTAAGAATTTATAGAAGCTAGTTCCGTTAAGCACAAAATTTTTAGAACAAATAAAACCGACTCAGTTTCTGACCTCTGAAAGTTTATTCCACAAATCAAGATCTTTTCATAATTGTGATGATGTTTTAACCACTTTGAGACTGTTCCAGAGCCGTGGGCCACATGGCAGTATTAAAACTGGGGAAGCAGAAAGGGGTTTAGACACTGCAGAGGTAGCAACTTGTAGCCAAACAGCTGAAGCATCTAGTTTGCCTTGGTTCTGAGGTCCTGTCACGTAAAATGAAGACCAGGGTCCCCTGTCTGCTTGGCCTGGAATGGAAGCTAAGACTCTTCCTCCGTCCAGGGCTTCTCTGCCAAGGTCAGAATTCCATTGCCTGGAGGAGGGGAGCGGATTCTACCCAACATCCAGGTTTAATTGGAGCCTCTGCACCTACCAGGAGGAATAAACACCTTTTAAACACCAAATCCCAGATTTCTTTTGACCCACTGACCCTGGTTTCTTTTCACCTTTGAACTTTTATACTCTGAACACTCCATAAACCACATACTGACAAGAGGTTGTCTGGTACAGGAAGCTGTTAAGTGAACATGCCCTCCTTGCTGGCAAAGGCAAGGAAAATCCCGCCCTTGTCTTCCCCTAGTTCTGACGCAAAATCGGCCAAGTATTGGTGGTTGACTGAGTAAGTGGGTGAATTGCTGAGCGCACACCATTTTTTCCTGGGACTGGTGGCAAGACTTCCAAAGAGAAACCTGAAAGAAGGCATACACATTTGCTCACAGAATTGAAGCTCACTTTGCAAAATTTTAGCAACACATAATAAAAAGAGCAATTCAAATGTGAACTGAGTTCAAAGCAACTCCCCTGAGAAATTCAACTTTCTGGGCTAGTCGGGCTCCTGGATACTGTGGTCCAGCCTTTTGGCACAACTTGTTCTGTAGCCCTGTAATCACACATCTGCCTCTTTGCCCTTCCTTGGCCCTGTGGCTCACACCCAGAGGTCTCTTCACATCTTTTCCCAGGCTTTTAGCTTTCAGAGGTTCTCATCACAGGGATCTCGGTTTCCAGATGCAAACATGTGGACTAACTGATAGGTTGTAAAAATGAACAATACTACAAAGGAAGACACCCCCAAATGAGGCCGTGC
>CM053615.1:60670025-60695461 GCA_028646535.1 Procyon lotor
AAGCGTTCTGGGCCTTGTTACAACATACTGTCACTCACATTTCACAGATGAAAAACTTAGAGTCAGAAGATGAAGCAGCTTGTTCCAGAGCACGCATTTCCTAAGCTGTAAAGTCTGGTGCTCCGGCAACATAGCCCCCCCCCCCATCAGGGCAAAGGCCTGAGTCACCCCACCATTAAAGAACTGCCACTGGAGGGGACTGCACCCTCACTTGGAAAGTGGAAGAAGGTGCTCCTTCTGCTCCGTGTGACGGCCCTTGATTTCTCAGGCTCCAGGAAGAGGGAGGGGAGCCTGTCAGTGGTTTGTGTTATAAGGCAAATACTTCCTTCCCTGCTGCCACAAGTTCCCACCTAGTGCAGAGATGGCCTTTGTGAATTCCCCGGTCTGTCCCTCTCCTGGGGACAAATGCCAGGCCCTCTTTCCCTCCTCCCATTGGGCTACAGGGCCAACCCTCCAGAGCCCATTTGCCCAGTCTTTGTGCAGGGGCACTGCACTGGCCTGGCAGGGGGGACCCTGGCAAGGCTTTTCCCCTTGACCTGGAAGCTTAGAGAGGCTCCCTTGCCCAGGGCCTCTGATCAGCCCTTCCAGAACCTAATACGTGGCCTCCCCTGGCTCCTCCTCCATCCTTCTGTCCCCCCAAAACTCCAGGGAACTCACCTGGGCTTCCTTGGTACTAGGGTGGTCGGGCAGACTACCTGAAGGAGCCGAGGCTCCAATCTCTCCCTCTCTTGAATCCACACCGCTTTGGGAGACTGCCTTCTCTCCACCAGCCACCAACCCCGGGGCCCGTCTCCATGGCAGCACACACGCAGCACCTGGAGCTGCCAGGTGGCCTGGGCTGCAGCCTCTTGAGTTCACCTGCCTACGGCACAGGCCACAGAGCTGCTTGGGTGGCGGAGGTGGGGAGCAGAGTTCCTCCAGGGTGTGGCAACCAGCCAACTGTGGAAAGCAAACATCTGCAAGATTGTGGGCAGTCTCTTCAAGACCTTGAAGGTCTCCATGGCCTGGGAAGGTAGGAGTGGCAATCTCCTTTTTCTAGATTGTAGAGAAGGTAAGTGAGCCTCCGGGCTTCTCTCCTGGGCCCTCATTTCTTTTCTAAAATGGCTAAAACCTCCTCCTCACACAAAGGGGCTTCCCGCCCTGCACTTGGGTTACTGTGAAGTTCATGGCTACACAGCCTAAAACCTCTGCACCTCAGACTCAGCAAATTTGCTTTTTTAAGTAACATCTACACCTGACATGGGGCTTGAACTTACGACCCAGAGATCAAGAGCCAGGCACCCACCCTTTCTGATCATTTAATGCGCCCAAGGAGCTGTAACCACGCAAGTCTTGCCGCCATCTTTGTTCTTAGAACACAGCCTGGCACGTAGTGACCGCTGAGCTCTTAGAGCCCGAAGGTCGGCCATCTCGCCACCCTTGGGGACCTAAAAGAGGGAGTCAGGAAGGAGGAGGGTTCCAGCGTCACTTAACCCATTTCAACCAGAAACTTCTGGCTTTTCTTCTATCAATCACTTGAATAAGTTGAAGAGTTAAGCTGCCAAGGGGGGGGACAAAAAAGTTGAAAAACCACTTCTCCATCCTAACCATTCACATTGCAGATGGGAGGCAAGAAGTGGCTCTGACCCCAAGCCCCCCAGCTAGGCAGTGGTGTCACCTGCTGGATGTGTGTTATTCACCACACAGTGAGTGTTTGCACCTAATCAGGAGATTCCTTATGCCGTGAGCCTCTTGTCGGAATCCAGGAAGCGTGCAGGGGGTTTGCAGAAACCAAGTCTTCCTGGTGCGCCTCCTAGGACACCATCCACCCTGAGTGGAAACCTGAAGCAAATTCTGCTGACACTCTCCTGCCCATGGCTTCCTGGTTTTCTTCTAGACTTCTATAACCGCTCCATGTAGGGAAGAGGAAACAGAGGTATGCAGGAGGAGGATGGGACAGCTCTGGCCGAAGCTGGGAGGGTTTGCCAAGGATCCTTACCTATGACCATGTGGACCATGCGGTCATTGCGCAGTTATTAAGGTATTGAACGCCTACTGCATGCCAGGAGCTGTGCTAGGTAGGCACTGGGTAAACAATGGTGAACCAAAGAGACACGACTTTGACCTCATGACATTTAGAGCGTAATGAGGGGAAAAGACATCTCATGAGCAGCGGGCAATAAGTATATAATGTAATGCATGCTACAAAGGACAGAAAGGAAAATGGGCTTAGGGAACAGCCTCCATAGGAAACCACCAGGGAGGGTTGCAGCCGAGAGGGGGTCTGAAAGCTGTGTCTAAAGGAGGATAAGAAACTAGCCAAGCAGCGTGGAGGAAGGACATTCCGGGCCAAGGGAACAACATGTACCAAGGCCCCAAGGTGAAAAAAGGCTCTGCCAGGGAAGTGGAAGAACCCTGAGGTGTAGGAAAGTGGCTCAGGACCCAGCCTGTGAGGGTGGAGGCGGGCCCTGGAAGCTGGGGAACAAATCTGAACTTAATTCTAGGAGGGAGTGGGGGGCAGGGCCTCATCACCATTCCTTTTTTTTTCTTTAATATTCCATTTTTAAAAACGCCACTCCAGGGGTGCTTGTTTGGCTCAATCGGTAGCGCTAGAGTAGCTCTTGATCTCTGGGTTGTGGGTTCAGGCCCCATGTCTGGTGTAGAGATTACTTCAGAATAAAATCTTAAATAATAACAACAACAACAACATTCCAGCTGCAGAGCAGAGAACAGGCTAAAAAGGACAGAGTGGAAATAAAAGACCACTTTTATCATTCAGGCTGGAATGACAGTGCTTGATTTAGACCAGACCATGGCAGAGAAGATCAAAGGGATGGAATAAAAACCATCTTTGGAGATTAAATCAAAAGCACTTCCCAAAAAGCAGTGAACGACACAGATTCTAGAACCATATTTTTGAGGCTTATGACCCCAGATGCACTGCAATTTATTAGGACTGTGATCCCAGTTGAATTACTTTACCTGTGCCTCAATGTCTACTGAAAAGGAAAGTAGTATGTCTGAAGGCAGAGCTCTTAGAGCCTGGCACCCAGCAAAGACTACCTATGAGATGGTTGCCGTTATCCCTGCAAATGGTTTGAGAGGGAGGAAGGATCAAGGTTGACTTTGAACGGGTACCTGGGTGGCTCAGTGTGTTAAGGCCTCTGCCTTCGGCTCAGGTCATGATCTCAGGGTCCTGGGATCAAGCCCCACATCGGGCTCTCTGCTCAGCAGGGAGCCTGCTTCCCCCCTCTCTGCCTGCCTCTCTGCCTACCTGTGACCTGTCTTTGTCAAATAAAGTTTTAAAAAAAAAAAAAAGAAAAATAACCTTGATCCTGCAGTTCCCCGACTGGGAATCAGTCCCCTGGAAATAATCAAGGACCTGTGCAAAGGCTTGATTGTAGGGACGTCCGTAGAAACACGACTCTAACAGTGAAGTATGAAGACTACATAGTCCTTCAATAGTGGTCCATTAATTAAAGACATTCTGCCCCAACCACATGAAGAGACATTCTGCAGCCTTTAAAATGATGTGATAAGGGGCACCTGGGTGACACAGTCGACTGAGCCTCCAGCTCTTGGTTTTGGCTCAGGTCACGATATCAGGGATGTGAGATAGAGCCCCGTGTGGGGCTCCACGCTCAGCAGGGAATCTGCTTGAGATTCTCTCTCCTCCCTCTGTCTCTCCCCCTCCCTCTCTCTCAAATAAATAAATCTTTTTTAAATGATGTGAAAAAAACACCTATTAATGTGGAAATATGTTCGTGATACACAATTAAGCAAAACGAACTAGTAATAAAAGCATGTCGTATTATTCAATTATCTGCTATGTATGTGCCATGGGAAAAAAATGTCTGCAGACAGCAAAATGTCAACAGTGGTTATTTCTGGGAATAAGATTATAGGTGGGTTTTTTGGTTTAAGTTCTCTTATCTGAAAATTCTCTAACTTTACTGTAGTACAACAAACTTGTATTGCCACCCTTAAAGACCTCCCCCCTCCCCCAGAAGCAGACCTCACATTTTCTGAAGTTCCATGCCCAAAGCTGTAAAAGGCCGTTCAAGAGGAGGAATAATCAGTTGTCTTAGCACGTGGGCCCTTATCTTCCAGGGTCCCCGCAGACATCCTCTGCTGTTTCAGGCGCAGCAGGGCAGAGTCCAACCTCCCCAAGAGAGACTCTGACCACGTTTCCTTCCGCCACTCACCCCCTCCCCACGCCGTCGCGGCTGCCGTAAGTCCTAGACACCACCCCACAGGCATCACCTCAGTCTGTGACCAAGTCAGCCAAATAGTGCCCGTAGCATCACCCCAAAGTTTTTACCCTCAAGAGGAGAGAGGTGGAGAGCTAGCATTTTTTAAAAGGATTTATTTATTTGAGAGAGCGGGCAGGGGGAGACTCCACGCTGAGTAGAGCCCGACATGGGGCTCGATCCCACAACCCTGAGATCATAACCTGAGTTGAAACCAAGATCCAGTGGCTCGACTGACTGAGACCCCCCCCCAGGTGCCCCAAGAGCAAGCGTGTTTACAGGATTTCACAGTTTACAAAGGGCCCCCAGTCCTGGCTAGGATCTAAGTGAGACAACTCACATCTACATTTGTTGATTGCCTTTCACAATTTTTTCCCGTCTGCATTAGGCTATTTGGTCCTTCCCTCCCCCCCATTATTTACTTATTTAATTGTTATTGTTGTTGTTGTTTTTAAGTAATCTGCACACCCAGTGTGGGGCTTGAACTCACAACCCTGAGATCAAGAGTCACATGCTTGGGGTGCCTGGGTGGCTCAGTCGGTTAAGCGTCTATCTACCTTCAGCTCAGGTCATGGTCCCAGGGTTCTGAGATCGAGCCCTACATCAGGCTCCCTGCTCAGCAGGGAGCCGGCTTCTCCCTTTCCTGTTCCCCCTGCTTGTGCTCTCTCTGTCTGTCAAATTAAAAAAAAAAGTCACATGCTCTACCAACGGAGCCAGTCAAGTGCCCCAAGACCATTTGATTCCTTAACACCCTATGAAGGAAGCAGGATAGGGAGTTGAGAGTATGCAGGCTTTGGAACAGACTTATTTGCTGTGTGAGGATAGATAAATGACATGCTCTCTGCGCTTCATTTTTCTTTGTAAAATAGGCTCATAATCCCACCTAAGAGGCTTGCTGTGAGGAAGGGGTAGTATCCATAATGTGCCCAGCAAAGCCCAGCTTTGTGCACAGCTGGCGTGATAGTTTTATACCCATTTTACAGATGGGGACACCAAGGCTCAGCATGTGAAGTGCCTTGCTTAAGACTTCACAGCTAACGAACGGCCAAGCTTGAAAGCTGGTCCCCGTGTTCATGCTGGCTGACAGCAGTGCCCTCAGGGCTCTGAGATCCTGTGTCCCACCTGCCCCCCCTCCCCCCGTGGCCCTCTGTCGCTCCTTACCTGCTTCCTCAAGAGTCTCCTCCTCCAGTCCCCACGGTGGCCGTGCAGCATGTGCTCTGCGCTCTAACTCCTTTTGGCCTGGTTTCCAGGCAGTTGTGGGCGGGTCTCACTTGCCTGGGTCTCCTGGCAGCTCTTGGCCAGCTCCGTTTCAGGTTTTCCTCTTCCTTCTGATGACTTTGGACTGTCTGTGCTCACGAGGGACAGCCCGGGTGCTCTGGTTTTCTCTTCCTCCTGTGAGTCACTCTTGCTTTTTCTTGAAGGGGGTCAAAGTCCCTCATCCTTGCAAACCTCTGTTCTGTATTGGGTTGGTTTCCTGCCATGTGTGACTGCACCGCCTTGACGCACACCCAGCCTTACTTTGATGGAAGGCAGGGCATCTCTGAGAACGTGAGCGGGAATTGAAAATGGGCTGCATGGGCACTCTTTGGGGAGAGGGCAAAAAAATCCCTTATTTGCTTGGAGCTTCGGATTCCTTATCTGGGAGAGAGTAAGGGAGAGTCACTGAGTTTCAGTATTCCGTGCTGCGCTAGACACTGCTTCCAGGGGCCACTGGGAGCGATCACCGTAACAGATCAGAAGCGTTTAGTAAAGCACACAGAAAACGGTCATCATTACTTTAGTAATAGTGGTGGTTTTTTGTCCTATCAGACTGAAAAAAATTAAAGCCAGTGTCTTTATCTATTTATTTAGAGAGCACTTGGTGGCGGGGGGGGGGGGGGGGGGGGGGGGGGGGGGGGGGGGGGGGGGGGGATCCCTCACAGGCTCCGCCCAGCACTAGCCCAATGGGCAGATGTGTGGCTGGATCCCATGATGATGACCTGAGCCCAAATCAAGGGGCATACGTTCAACCGACTGAGCCACCCAGGTACCCCTAAAAGAAGTGGCTTTAAAAATCAGTGTCTTGGGGCGCCTGGGTGGCTCAGTCATTGAGCGTCTGCCTTCGGCCCAGGTCAGATCCTAGGGGCCTGGGATCGAGCCCCACATCGGGCTCTCTGCTCTGCAGGAAGCCTGCTTCTCCCGCTACCATTCCCTCTGCTTGTGTTCCCTCTCTCGCTGTGTTTCTCTCTGTCAAATAGATGGAATCTTTAAAAAAAAAAAAAAATCAGTGTCTTATTCAAATTTGAGTTTCTCTAATCATAAATGAGGTTGAGCAATTACGTGTATGTTCCATTTGTACTTCTTTTCAGTGATTTGCCTAATCATATCCTCATAATAGCCGTAGTTAACATTTACTGCGTGCTACCATGTACCAGGCACCATGCTGTGATCTCTCCAAGTCCTAGTTCATGTAATCAGATCAAGTAGATAAAATTATGATGCCAGTTTTCAGGGGAGGGAACCGAAGCTTAGAGAAGTCCATTTGCTCGTCTACATTACTAGTGAGTTAGTAGAGTCTGGATTCTGAGCAGGACTTGACATGTCCCAATTGTTTTATTTTTTAAAGATTTTACTTTTTTTTTATATAAGATTTTATTTATTTGACAGAGAGAGAGCTCACAAGTAGGCAGAGAGGCAGGCAGAGAGAGAGGGGGAAGCAGGCTTCCTGCTGAGCAGAGAGCCCAATGTGGGGCTCGATCCCAGGACCCTGAGATCATGACCTGAGCTAAAGGCAGAGGCTTTAACCCACTGAGCCACCCAGGCGCCCAAAGATTTTACTTTTTAAATAATCTCTACACCCAACATTGGGCTTGAACCCACAACCCAAGATTCAGAGTCCCATGCTCTACCGACTGAGCCAGCCAGGTGCCCCCAAATTATTTTAGAATACATAATACAGGGGTGCCTGGGTGGCTCAGTGGGTTAGGCCTCTGCCTTCAGCTCAGGTCATGATCTCGGGGTCCTGGGATCAAGCCCCGCATCAGGCTCTCTGCTCGGCGGGGAGCCTGCTTCCCTCTCTCTCTGCCTGCCTCTCTGCCTACTTGTGATCTCTCTCTCTGTCAAATAAATAGAATCTTAAAAAAAAAAATACATAAGGGGCGCCTGGGTGGCTCAGTCGTTGGGTGTCTGCCTTCGGCTCAGGTCATGATCCCAGGGTCCTGGGATCGAGCCCCGCATCGGGCTCTCTGCTCAGCAGGAAGCCTGCTTCTCCCACTGCCATTCCCTCTGCTTGTGTTCCCTCTCTCGCTGTGTTTCTCTCTGTCAAATAAATAAAATCTTAAAAAAAAAAAAACCATAATACATTCAACATGTGAGCGGTTTGATTCTGCAGTGAAAATGCCCTCCCCCAGCCACCTCATTTCCCTGAAAACTAAGGCATTATGCTGTTAGCTTCTTGTGTATCTTTCCGAAGATATTTTATGGATACACAAACGTCCTCTGGCAAAGCGTCTGGGTATTTCTTTTCTTCCTCTTTACACAAATGTGCACATGATATACACTGTTCTGCACCTTGCTTTTTTCACTGAGTAATGTACCTGAGATATCTGTTTTAGGACATATTTAGTACGTATTTCATTGAATGAGCCATAAATTACTTAACTGGTCTCCTATTGATTGAATCCCTTCATTTTCGATATATAAATATTAGGTGGAAAAATAAACGTCGAAATGATCGCGGGATTTAGATTAGAACTGTGTGGGAAAAAAAGCTGTGGACTGCAGGAAGTTTGGACTTTCAGGGATTTGCCAGTCTATAAGGAAGATCTCTCAAAGCAATTCTCTTTGTGAGCTAGAGACAGAGGGACGCCTGGAGGCACTGCTGGAAGTCCTGCCCTTTTTCTTTTTCTTTTTTTAATATTTTATTTATTTATCTGTCAGAGAGAGAGAGAGCACAAACAAGGGCGTTGTGGCACAGAGCTCCTAAAACCCTTGGGATTTCCTAATTGAAAAGAACAATAAAGGTGTCTTTTGTTATGTGAATGTGACTACTTGACCTAAGTTGCCAGGCCAACCCTTTGATTAAGGGGTAGGGAATTTTAGTCCAGCCGGTGTGCCCTCTCTGGGAGTGGCGAGGGACTGGAGATTGAATTCAATCACCAACGGCCAATACTTTAATCAATCATGCTGTAGTGAGGCCGCCATAAAAACTGGAAAAGATGGGGTTCAGAGGGCTTCTGAACTGATGAATGCGTGGCAGTGCTGGGAGGATGGCAGGCGTGACGGAGCAGAGAAGTCGCCCACCCCTTCCCACATACCCTGCTCGCCCTACGCACCTCTCCCATCAGGCTGGCCATCTGCAGCCTTTATCGTATCCTCTATAATAAGCTGGTAAGGATAAGTGAATGTTTCTCTGAGTTCTGTGAGCCATGGTAGAAAAAAAAAAGCTTTTTAAGTTTTTTATTTACTTATTATTTGATGCGCACGTGCGCGTGTGTGCGGGCACGCGCGCGCATGCGCGCGCGCACACACACACACACACACACAGCACGACCACAGGGAGGGGCAGAGGGAGAAGCTGACTCCCAGCGGAGCAGGGAACCTGATGCAGGACTAGATCCAAGGACCCTGGGGATCATGACCTGAGCCCAAGGCAGGTGCCTAACCCACTGAGCCACCCCGGCGCCCCGGCCACGTTGGTAAATTAAACCCAAGGAGTGGGTTGTGCGAATCTCCGATCTACAGCCATTTGATGAGAAGTATAGGTGACAGCTTGGGCTTGTGTTGGTCCCTGTCGTGTGTGTGATGGTGGTGGGGATGTCTTGTGCAACGGAGCCCTTAACCTGTGGGATCTGGTGCTCTCTCCAGCTAGGGAGCGTCAGAATTCAGTTGCGTGGTGGTGGTGAAAGATACACACGCACTGGAATTGGGCTCACAATCAGAATATGCTTATATCTTTTGGTTAAGTGAAGGTGTTCATTGGAGTTTTAAGCAAAAAAAGATTGAAAAAACAATAAAAGCCCAGCTGTGGCACATCAGTTAAGTGGAAAACTACCTCATCATTTAAAATGATGTTGCAGGGGCGCCTGGGTGGCTCAGTGGGTTAAACCTCTGCCTTCGGCTCGGGTCGTGATCTCAGGGTCCTGGGATCCAGCCCCGCATCAGGCTCTCTGCTTGGTGGGGGGCTTGGTTCCCTCCCCCTCCCCCCCGCCTACTCATGATTTCTCTCTCTCTCTCTCTCTGTCAAATAAATAAAATCCTTTTAAAATAAAAAAATAAATAAATGATGTTGCAGAAGAACTTTTATTGACTTGAGAAAATGATCACAACATATTGTAAACAGAGGAGGGAAAGCAGTTTAAGAAATGCGTTGGGTCGCATATACGAGCCAGGTTTTACAAAAGAACATTTATATGTAAAGACTGAAGGACCACAAGGCAAAACGTTGCATCTCTGAGCGATAAGCTCGCTGGTACTGCCACTTTCTTTTCATTTATATTATTCTAAATTTTTATCAATGGATATGTATTGTGATCTTTCATAATAGGAGAATTCACTTGGAAAGTCAATCAGTGTGGAGTTTTCTGCAGCCAGGAAATCCAGAACTCAAAAAGGAAAGCAGGGAGGGCATGTCAGTAATCAGGATGTTGCAAGTACTGAAATAAAAATGAAATAAACTGTGGCCCTTTGCCGGGTCACTGATTGTCTAGTGAGCAAATGCATTATTATCACAATGTCTCCGGGTGGTCAAGGCTAGGGAGCACTTTACAAACAGTGGAAAATTTTTTCGGGAAGATACCCAGGCGAGATAGTGAGGCATCTCAGGAATTTGAGTTGAGCTAATTTAGTTCCTGCTTGGGGGGATGAGGTCAGCCAACCGGAAAAGCACCCCATCTAAGCAGTACCTGGGAGCAGGATGAGCGAGGAGTCATGAGACTTGGTGGAGCCCAGCCAAGGTGTGGAGTGGAGGCACAGGGCAGCATGAGCCTGTCTGGGGAGGAAGAGGCAGCAGACGGCAGTAGAATGGCGGTGGAGGATGGAGACAAGGCAGGTGTTAGCCAGGTGATGACCAGTGTTTAGCAAGGGCAAGGGGGCACCTCTCCCTGTGGGGCAGCACGTTGTCAGTACTCAGAGCCTTGCCTTAGGCCTGCCTAGAGTTGAGGACAGTCCCAGCGGCAAAGGCAGCATCTTCAGATTGTTCGGAATGCTGACTCCACACCTACAGTGTTGTAATTTGCATTTTTAGAAGATCCTTCGGAGATTCGGGGACATGTGAGAGTATGAAGAGTCCAAATTTAGGAAAAATATCCCCAATATCTGCCCCTTAGCTCATCCTGATTACATGCATGACTCGTTACATTCAGCTTCATGAAGACTCTGCAAGGCCAGGAGGAAAATGTCCGGGACAGACAGGGCTGGGTGAATACCCACCTGGGAACAAGCATTCCCCTGCCTCTGCCTCAGGCAGCATCTGAATCTGTTTTCTAAGGTCACAATCCCTTATACAAGACCCTTGTGACCAGATGTGTTTCCGAATTCAGATTTTTTCATATTTTAGGACAGTGGTATACATATTAAGTAACTCTCCCAATGGGATCTGAGCACCCTGGGATCAAATGTTTTAATATTCTGCAATTCATTATACCAAAATATTAAATATGATAAGGCCGGGTCACTTTTGGTGCCTCATTCATTCATTCATTCATTCATTCATTTATTTGACAGAGAGAGAGAGATCACAAATAGCCAGAGAGGCAGGCAGAGAGGTGGTGGGGAAGCAGGCTCCCTGCTGAACAGAAAGCCCGATGTGGGGCTCCATCCCAGGACCCTGAGATCATGACCTGAGCCGAAAGCAGAGACCTAGCCCACTGAACCACTCAGGTGCACCATTTGGTGCCAAATTTAATGAAAAAACTTTGTCTTCCGAGGGCAGGGGGTTTGTTTTATTTTTTAATCTTTTTTCTAGTCATTTATTTTTTTAAGTAGGCTCTATGCCCAATGCTCAAACTCACAACCTGAGATCCAGAGTCATGTGCTCTACCAACAAAGCCAGCCATGTGCCCCCAGAGTGCAGGGATTTTAGAATTGTGGATAAGCATTATCAACTATTTTATTATCTTACGTTTAGAATGTATCAAGCCGTCAGAAACACTGAGTGGTACCATCTCCCAGTTCTAGTTAACCTCAGACTTAGCAGTAGCTCTAAGACCTTGCAACTCTTTCGACTGTAAAGTAGTTCCCGGATTTCCTCTCATCAAGCAGGTCACACCGGGCATTGTTATTCCTAGAACCCAGGGGGTTCTGTGTAGTGCAGTTGGATTTTAGTGAAGGGAAGAGTTGATCCCAGCCAACATCAAGGTGAAATGTCAGAGCGGTGACCAGAGCCCAGGGCCACCAAGTCCTTGCCCTGTGGGCAGGACTTTCCTTCCCCTGCGGGCAGTGTGCACAGTGCGCAGGGGCTCCTGGGCAGCCCCTCCCCCGGGTGTGTCCCGTTCCCACCCCCCCACAGAGGACAGCGAAGGCTGAGGAATAACACGGCTCCCACATGTTCCACCTGCTGTGTGTGCAAACACGGAACTGAGATTGAACCGTCCTTTCTCCAGCTGGGCTGTGAATGGCACCTCTCATCTTACCATCCCCCAGACTTGCAGCCACGTCAGGCCGGTGGTGATGGGTCCTCAGAAAATCCTTGATGTGAGTCAAGTCTTCACACTTATTCTGAAGCCGTTCTCCAGATAAGCTCTGCCAGGAAGATGGTGGCAGAGAGTTTGCTGGAGGCTGTTGGTACAATGAAGGGCCAAGGAGTTTCTAGGAAAGTCTCAAAGGCCTTCTCCAAACGCCAGGAGAGAAGGCTCCTGGGCCAGAGTCCCTCTCTGCTCTTGAGATGAAGCTCTGCTGACACTGGCAGAGGGACCCTCGTGGGCTTTCGGGTGTCAAAATCAGGAAGCCAGGGACGCCTGACTGGCTCAATCAGTGGAGCACGTGACTCTTGATCTCGGGGTTGTAAGTTTGAGCCCCATGTTGGATGTATGGATTAATCAAAAATAAAATCCTAAGAAAAAATGAAGAGGGGCGCCCGGGTGGCTCGGTTGGTTAAGCGTCTGCCTTCAGCTCAGGTCATGATCCCAGGGTCCTGGGATCGAGCTCCGCATCAGGCTCCCCGCCCAGTGGGGAGTCTGCTTCTCCCTTTGCCTCTTGCCCTGCTTGTGCTCTCACTCTGTCAAATAAATAAATAAAATCTTATGAAAATAAAATAAATAAGCCTTCCAAAAAAAAATCAGGAAACCAGAGGCCTCCCTTGTCTCCGAGGTTGCAGGCATCATTTCTGCTCGTCCTTGGGCCCCATGGTCTCTCACTTTTGTCTGTGCCTCAGTCTGTGTCTGTGCTGTTTCCCTTCTCTTGCGGGGGTTTATTCTTTAGCTCCTTTCATAATACATGTCCAATGTGGGAAAACGAGGAAACTGAGATGAACGTAATCATCCTGACATTTGGGAACAAAGCGAGGCACTATTTTAGGGGTTCTGCCTGAATCCTGTACTATTCCCGGGGACGGTTCTGTGGGGCGGTGCTATTATTGTGTGATTCCTGTTCTCCAGATGAAGGTGCGAGACACACAGAAATGAAGTCACTTGCCCCAGGAACTGGGCGAAGAGCTGGCAGCCTAGGATGTGAACCAGGCGGGTGGTGTAGTGAGTCCACACCCTTAACCACCATGCCTCTATGTGAGTGTTTTTAATGCAAATTTTTTCCTTTATTATAAATATCTGGGGGCGCCTGAGTGGCTCAGTGGGTTGAGCCTCTGCCTTCGGCTCGGGTCATGATCTCAGGGTCCTGGGATAGAGCCCCACATTGGGGACTGCTCGGCGGGGAGCCTGCTTCCCTCTCTCTCTGCCTACTTGTGATCTCTCTCTCTGTCAAATAAATAAATAAAATCTTTAAAAACAAACGAACAAATAAATAAATATCTGTGATACTCGAACTGTTTGGTGGCCTTTCTCCCATTTATCATCTTTCAACATCATGAAATAGTCTTCTACAACCTCTCCTTCAAAATGAAAGTGGTCCTGCTTTTTGATTGTAAAAGTGATAAAGGAAGTAAATTTATGTATTTCCTTGTCTGCATAAAGCATCTCCTGGGGTTACACCAGATGCTGGTGACACTGGTTGCCTCCAGAGGGGATTCAGGTGGAAGGCAGACACAGAGAGGGAGGCGTTTTATTCTATAAACTTCTGTGCTCTTGACTGACTGTGAGAATGTAGTGCCTATTTCCAAAAATAAGTAAGTTTTAAAAATAAGACTGATTCATCCTCATTGCAAAAAAAAAAAAAAAAATACAGAAAAGCATAAGGTAGGAAATAAATTCATCTTTAAAACTCAATACCCAGAGATAACACTGCTAATATTTTTGCTTTATTTTTTCTAGACCTTTATCGATGAATATACAGACAGGTCCAGATTTATTTTTACCAAAATGGGACGATGCTGTGTGGTGCTGTCCTCTTTCCCCCCTAAGGGAAAAACATTCCATGCAGCCTCATTTTGTTTTATTTTATTTTAAGATTTTATTTATTTGACAGAGAGAGACACAAGAGGGGGAACACAAGCAGGGGGAGTGGGAAAGGGAGAGGCAGGCTTCCCGCTGAGCAGGGAGCTTGATGCGGGGCTCGATCCCAGAACCCTGGGATTATGATCTGACTCAAAGGCAGATGCTTAACAACTGAGCCACCCAGGTGCCCCGCAGCCTCATTTTAAATGCTGCATGGTTGTTAAGTCATGTGAAGTTGGCCAGTTTCCAAGAGATTATTTCTGGATGAACTGAGAAAGTCCGGCGTCTGGACATGCGGTGCTCGCTGACACCCCTTCCCATCACCCCAAACCTGGGCTTTTGGATTTGCTGTGTTTTAGACCCTGGGGAGATCACACGTAGGAAAGGATTGGACGTTCTTTCAGTTCGTGATGTTTAACTGATGTCACTTATTCCGTAGGTACGAATACTTCCTACCTGCCCCTGTCCCTCAGCCTCCCACTGCCAGGACACCAGTGAAAATAGAGGGATCTGGCGGGAAGAATCAGTTCGCGTGTCTGAAGACCCACGTTCCTACCTGGGCTGCGCCACATGTCGTGTGCTCTTTGGCAAGTCCCCTTCCTTCTCTGCAGGACAAAGGTAATAACCCGCACACTGCCTACCTCATGGTGTTATTTTACTGGAAGACTCCGATGAAATTAATTAGAGATTTTATTTCTAATTTTATTTCTATTTATTCTATTCTAATTTTATTTTTATTTATTTCTAATCATCGCAATCCGATGATTGCGAAAGTAGTACGTTAAGATATAAAACAGTGTATACATACAAGCTTTTATTGTTAAATTATGGTCCCTGAACCGGAGATGTCGAGAAGAAATGTAGTCTTCGAAATCAGTTGGTCCAGCTTCTTTCTAATGCTGGCTGGTGGAGCTGACAGTCCTGTGAACCTTCCAACATTCTGCGCGCTCATCCTTCAAAACGAGGGTCGCAAAGCATAAGAACACAGAGTTGCTTAGGGTCAGGAACAACTGGGACTCTGCCAGCTCCCCGCACAGCGCGGGGAATGGGAACTCAAACAACTTTTTTGAAGAGGAGCTGGTAACTACTCAGGCAAGTTACCCTGGGGCCCAGAAAGGCCTCTGCTGCTCATATAAGGAACATAAATGTGTGCCTACGTTCATTCTACTGACACAGCATTAGAATGTTCAAAGTAGCACTACTCGTTAAGTCCCCCAAACTAGTGACTGACCACCCTTATGCCCACCAATAGTTAATGGATGACTCGTAACATTGGCACGCGATCGGATACTGTCCAGCAATGAGCAGGAGTGGTTGTCAACTACAAAGGACAGGGTGGCTCCATCCCACAGACGTGCTGAGCAAAGAAGCCTGAGCCAGAATAAGAGCACATGATCCACTGCACTTAAATCTATTGCTGCATAACAGGTTCCCCCAAAACTCAGTGTCCTCCAGCACCGATTTGCTATTTTCCGTGATGGTGTGGGGCGGCCGTGCAGTTTGTCTTTTGATTTCCTCGGCGGCAGCACGGCGGCGGCATTCAGCTGCACATTTAGCAGGCTCCGAAGGCCCAAGGTGACCTTCCTCACACACCTGGCGGTGCTCACTTCTTCTCCACGTGGCCCGGGTCACCCTGCTGACGTGCAGCAGCTTTCCAAGACCATCAAATTGAAGCCATAGGCCTGCTAAGGCCCTACCTACAAGTACACAGTCTTTGTTCCTCTGCATTTATTTATTTTTAAGACTTTTATTTGAGAGAGGTTGGGGGGGGCGCGGAGAGAGAGGGACAAAGAGGATCTCAAGCAGACTCCGTGATGAGCATGGAGCCCGACGTGAGGCTCAATCTCACAGCCCTGAGGTCAAGACCTGAGCTGAAATCGAGTCCAACACTTAACTGACTGAGCCTCCCAGGCGCCCCTGTTCAGAGCTCTGCATTTATATTGGTCAAACTAAGCCAAAAGTGCAGATTCAAGGGGTGGGCAAATAGGCCCAACCTAGTGATGAGAAATCACCTTGCAAAAGGCCACACATATAGGGAAGGAAGAAATTTGTGGCTCTATTTCCCATCTGCCACGATGCAGTATGATCCCATATATATAAAGAAGAAAAGCAGACAAAACAGATTTATGCTGTTATAGATTCCTTGGCAGCTAGGCCTGGAGGGGAAGGTGAGGCAGGCCATCTGGGCTCCGGGACGTATTACACTTCCTCATGTAGGTTCTGGTTAATAGAGTGTGTTCAGCTTACGGAAGATCAGCAAGCTCTAAACTTAAGGCATCTGAAATTGTTTATGATTGCGATAGTTGAATGAAAAGTTAAAAAAATATGTAGTGGCTTTAAAAGAATGAAGGTCAGGGGTGCCTGGGCAGCTCGGTTGGTTGGGCGTCTGCCTTCGGCTCAGGTCGTGATCTCGGGGTCCTGGGATCAAGCCCCACGTGGGGCTCCCTGCTCAGCAGGGAGTCTGCTTGTCCCTCTCCCTCTGCCCCTCCCCCACTTGTGATTGCACATTCTTGCTCTCAAATAAAATCTCTAATTAAAAAAAAAAGAATGAAGTTCTTTTCTCTTTCAGGTCACAGTCTAGCTGGTCAGCATTTTAGGGCTATTCAGGGCTCTTCTCTTGTTCCATCATGCTGTCCTTAACCGCATAGCTGAAGCCGTCACTGGCGGCCTGCATTCCAGCTAGTGGGAAGGGACCCAGAGGGCTAACCCCACACAAACACGTTCCTTTGGAGCTAATAAAGGGGAAGTTACACACATCACTTCCACTCACAATCCACTGATAAGAAGTTATGCTCATAGCCATGCCTAGCTGGGAATGGAGGCTTAGCCGGGCAGCCTGGGCCACGAGGGGCCAACTTCGGGGAATGGGTAGCAGTCTGCTGCATTTTTCACGATGAAGCTTTCCTTCACTCATTCTGTTTTCACAAGGCTACCAGAAATAGCCAAGTTCCTTTTGCACGGTGTTAAAAAAAATTTAAAACGCCAACTAACCTGAGTTCTATACTTGTAATTCCTGTGTCAAAGTCAAGGCTGTTACAGATTGGAAATTTCTGCTGCTGCCAACCGGGAGATCAGGAAGTATTTCTTTAGTGACTGTGAACTCAAAACTGCTGGGGAAGTTTCTTTAGTAATCATTGCTCAGATGTTAAGTGATGAATCACTGAATTCTATTCCTGAAACCAATATCTCACTGTATGTTAACTAGAATTTAAGTTAAAAAAATTTTTAAATCATTGTTCAGGAAGATAATGATAATGGGGACTTGTCTGATGCTTTCGTCATACTAGTGATAGCTACTGTATCATAATACTTTAGTAGCTGGTAGCTATTTTATTTTTTAAAGTTTTTTTAGATTTTATTTATCTATTTGACAGAGAAAGAGACAGCAAAACAGGGAACGCAAGCAGGGGGAGTGAGAGAGGGAGAAGCAGGCTTCCTGCTTCCTGCAGAACCCAAAGCGAGGCTCGATCCCAGGACTCTGGGACCATGACCTGAGCTAAAGGCAGAAGCTTAATGACTGAGCCATCCAGGTGTCCTCTAGTTTGTTTTTTTAAGATTTTATTTATTTATTTATTTGACAGAGAGAGATCACAAGTAGGCAGAGAGAAGGAGAAGCAGACTCCCCACTGAGAAGGGAGCCCAACATGGGGGTCCATCCCAGGACCCGGGATCATGACCTGAGCTGAAGGCAGACGTTTAACCAACTGAGCCACCCAGGTGCCCGTTTTTTAAAGTTTTGTTTATTTAAGTAATTTCTGCACCCTGTGTGGGACTCGAACATGCTCTTCTGACTGAGCCAGCCATGAGCCCCAGCTGATAGCTATTTTAAGAAAAAAATATTTTGAAGACAAATTGGGACTTAAATTATAGACAGTCCAGATTATGTGTGAAGAATAGCACTCAAAATTGTATCTTTTCCAGATCATTTTTAACCTTTTGGTAAAAACAAAGATCCTCTTGTAAGATAGCTTCACCCACCAAAAAAAAGGTGTTAATGATCATGAATCATTTTCCATATATATATATATATATATATATATATATTTTTTTTTTTTTTTTTTAAGTATTTCTACACCCAGTGTAGGGCTTGAACTCACAACTCCAAGACCAAGAGTCATGTGCTCCACCGACTAAGCCAGTCAGGTGCAAATGTATTTAACTTATATAAGTAAATACATAAATTTCTTTAAGTTTTAAATATATAATTGGCCAGATTCCTAGGATTATATACTTTCCTGGAAAAAAAGGTCAACTGCCTTTGGAAAATTCCTCTATATGATTTTATAGGGGTAGCTTTAAAATGAAGCATTCAATGAATGTCCAGTGAGCAAATTAATGCATTTTAGTACCTTGTATCTTAGGTGCTGAGAGTACCTGATTAGGGCATGTAAGACTGAAAAATCCTATGTAAACATTTGCATTTATTAATCTGTTTTCCACTTTAAAGGAGGGGCGCCTGGGTGGCTCAGTCGTTAAGCTTCTGTCTATGGCTCAGGTCATGATCCCAGGGTCCTGAGAACAAGCCCCGCATCTGGGCTCCCTGCTCAGCGGGGAGCCTGCTTTTCCCTCTCTCACTCCCCCTGCTTGTATTCCCTCTCGCTGTCTCCCTCTCTCTGTCAAATAAATAAAATCTAAAAAAAAAAAAAAAAAAAAAAGCCCAGGAAAGGAATTTTTACGTCAAACAAATGCGTAGAGTCTAGGGAAATAATTTTATTGCTAATAGAACCCTGCTAATCCATTTGCTTTTCTCACATGTACAATCCCTCTGTTCCCCCTTCTCTGGGACCCCTCCCAGCCCACTCCCTTGGATTTTCTGATTGCCGCCTGCCGTCTTGCTACAGGCTCTGCTGCAGCACTAACAGTTCAGGACATGCTAGGATTTCCCCGGAGATACCTGTGTACTGTTTCTGGGCACCTGGCCGGGAGGATCTCCTTGGAACCAAGAACTTAATAATGGTCTGGAAGACACACACACAGTGTCATGGTCTATGCATTTCTAAAATGAACTTTGTGACATCGTGCGAAGACAAAGAAGTGGAAAAGAAGTATTCTGGGCAGTCCCCCGTTCAGATCTCTTTTTCCTCCTCAGTACAGTGGCATCCCTGGCTGTCAAAGCTCAGTTCTGCCCTTCCCACCTCCACGCGTAACCTTGGGCGGAGGGCCGCAGCCTCCCCCTCCCCCTCCCGGGAATAGCGAGGACTGTGGTGAGAACAGGCGCAGTCAGTGGGCTGTAGGTTCCCCAGGAAGTAGCCCCTCTCCCACTTCCCCCTTGTCCTTCCAGAGCTCAGAGATCCGTAACCTAAGGAACCAAAGGGAAGCCAAACAAGGACTAACGCTTTACAAGTAGGGTCTAAGGGGAATGGGTGAAGGAATGTGTTTCGTGAGGAAAGAGGAGTGTTTAGTCCCGACGGAGAACGGTACCTAACTATGACCACCCTGAGTGATCACCCGCTACCTCGCTTGGCATTTAATACCGTTTTACCCGGTGCTCGGACAGCACTGTGAAGAACGTACGATCCAATTAGTGAGGAAACTGAGATTTTCTGACACCCAAGATCATTCAGCTGGATGCAGAAGTGGAGATTCAAACTCAGATCCTCCCACGGGAAACCAGCCCTACAAGGAGCAGGAGGGACACAAGGACAATGGCTGTCAGCTGCTGGTACCAGGGACAGGCAGGGGCCAGAGAAGACAAGCACGGAGTCTTTATTTGCTTGGGACTCCATTGCTTATGTGTGTGGGCTCTCCTGAAGTCAGGACGGGCTCTACCTTCCTGGAAGGAAAGTGGGCTTGTGACCACCGTGCTGGGGACTGATGTCCTGGGGGCCACACAGGCCGCCTGGAGCACCGAGTCCCTCCTCACCAAGTAGCTGGCCTCCAGTTGAGTCCATCCCTCTGTTCTGTGTTCTTTTTTTTTTTTTTTTTGTAAGATTTTATTTATTTTAGAGAGAAAATCTCCAGCAGACTCCCTGCAGAGCATGGAGCCCAACGTGGGGCTCGTTCCCATCACCTAAGATCATGAATGAAGCTGAAATCGAGAGTTGGATGCTCCACTGCCCGAGCCACCCAGGCGCCCCCTACGTTCTCCTGTTGTCATGGACTGCCCTTGGCCTCACACTGACCATCCCGAAGAGAGTTTATATAAAATGACATAAAAAAAATACTAAAATGTACAAATGACATTTTTTTTAGCCTTAATCTCTGGAACCTCTCCATTTCCTTGTGCACAAACCGAGTGAGACAGCTAGGCTTCGGGGCAAGGCCCTGCGGTCGTCAGCCTTTTCAGGCCCTCTGGGGTCTAATTTTCACACCGCCCCAGCACTACTCTGGGACGCACCACCTGCACTTGCTGCCCCACCAAGTAGAAGGGGCACACTTCCTCCCCTTGTGGAGGAGCTGTGACTAGAGCTGAATGTCAGGTCCACAACCCATGTCGTCTATGGAGTAGGGCTCCCCTCTCCTGTCTGGGTGACTGTGAGGCCACCTGGACGGTGTCTCTCCCCCAGCGGCTGATACGCTCCACCCCGTGTTCGGACTCACAGAGGCCTAGCATGTTTCTAAACTGCACCTGGGCTTAAGCTCTGGCCTCTAACCCTGACAGACCTTCCGAGTGGACATAAGCAGAGAATCCCACATCGCCCTCCCCACAAAATCACAGGGAAACACAAAGCCACACAGAGAAAGGACTGGCCACGGTTTGATATTGTCCAGTGAGTGTCTCCTGGGCTCAGAAGGCTGCCACTTCCCGCAGCTCCAGCCCTTGGCTGCACTCCACTCTGAGCAGGTGAATTCCTCTGCTGAAACTCGCACACAGTAAGGAGACGGTGTCGCCAACAGCCAGGGAAGTCAAGGGTCCCGATCCATCCAGGGACAAGGTGAACAGGCAGGCTAGGGGAGGAAGAGGGAACCCACAGCGCAGGTCAAGGGCGCAGGGTCACGGGACACGCGGTCTCCGCGAGAAGCCCTGTAAACAGAGTGTGTGCTCTCTGTGTCCAACCCAGGAAAGAGCCTCATGGCCTGCTCCAAAGGACCGTGTGCCCACGGCGAGGTGAGACTTGGGGTGGCCGCGAGGCTTCAATTCCAGAGAATGGCACATGGCCCCAACAAGGTGTGTATCCCTCAGAAGCCCGTTCAGACAGCCAGGGCCTTGCCTGCAAGGACGTGTGAACACACGGCCCTCAGCTCCCACCCGCCCAGAGAACAGGACCGGGGCCAGCGCACAGGAAAACAGAGACGAGGCTTATCTTCAGCTGCTGTCTTCGGGGGTCTTGCTCCCCTCAAGACAAAGGAGTTTGGGACCTGAAGGGGAGTCTGGGGGCTTCCAGCTGACCCGGTCTCCCTCCGTCCCCGTCTCCCCTGAGAACCACAGGTGTGCAGCTGGGGGGCGGGGCAGCCATTTCGGACCTTGTTCTCCCCAGTGTCAGGCTTCTGAACATTGAACCTGACCGCAGCTGCTATCCCCACCACCCACAGCTGCCACACGGGGCAGCGGGAGGGGGCACCTCCAGCTGGGGGACAGCAGGGCCGTCCTCCCTAGGAGGTTTGGCTCCCGTACCCCTAGAAACGATCTCACATCTTTTCTCTGAGGCGGCTACCCTCCTCTCCCCTGCTGGGAGCTGAGTTTCTGGAATGTTACTGTAGGAGGGGTTTGCTGTGAGATTCTCTAAGTTAACACTATTCCCGAGTCTGACAGAACCCCAGGCCCAGCACAAAATAGCCTGCAGGCAGTGGTGCTGGTGAGGCAGCTTTCTGGAAGGAACAACCGGCCACCTTTACGCATAGCATGTGCCACCTTTTGTGGTGTAAATACTCCCACTATATTTCACCATATGAAATATTCCCGAATATTTAACAATCAGCCGGTAGCAGCGGGCTCTGGCATACCTCACTGAGGACTCTGGGGAGCCGTGTTCCCCAAGACATCTTTTTTCCCGGTGCGGTGAAGTTCATGACCTGACTGTGATCTCAGACCTTAGCTGCAGCATCAGAACAGGCCAGTCTTGCTAGACTATCCTTTCCACCTCACCCCCACCACGAGCGGAGACTCTCATTTTAGTCCTTAAAAAATGAATTGGAAAACGACAATCCTTGTTTTCTTTGCCAGACATTTTGAGCATCACACACTTAAAACCTGGTGGAGAACTTCAGGTAGCAAGAATACTAAGCGCCAAATCTATCTGAGCCCTCAGGAACAAGTCCGTACACCGTGGTACCAGGGCTTTTGCAGTGATGGCCTCCAGCCTGAGGTTCAACAGAATCTTGTATCTTAGTGTCACCGTTTAACCACTAGGGGCTGGGATAGTGGCAGAATATGGCTGTCTTTGTATTTGCTGAGCAATGGGAAGAGAATTTCAAGGAAGCTCTTAGGACTCCCATGTGTCTTTGAGAAGCACCACCAGCAGGCCCCTTACCTCCAGTATCTTGGTTCCAAATCTTCACTTTGCAGTCATGTGATGAGGTAGCAATTACAGGCATCGAGGCCAGTGCTCTTGGTAGAAAGACACAGGATGCGACAGTCTGGAAGTGTCCCTTATATTCACATATTCTGTTCCGTGTCTGCCTCAGGTCCCACAACTGCAGAGTAATGACATAGGCTAGCTCATACACATGTATTTCTCTAGCTTCACACATGTGACCTTCACTGATTTCCACCTCCCCACCTTCTCATGATCCACCTATCCCCCTCCCCACTTACCTACTCATGTAGCTACCCCTCGCCTTCACCATCCCGTCCACACACCCAATCATCCATCCATCCAGTGATTATTTTAAATATCAACGCTCTCAAACAACCCTGGGCAAGGATGTGCAAGGAGAGAGGGTGCCTTCCTCATTAATGTCATGGCCAGGGAAGTGAAAGCTCCAAATCCTACAGCATGATGGGACAGTATGGCATTGCCTACTTTTTCTTTTTTTTCTTTTTTAGTTTTTTATTTAAGTCATCTCTACACCCCATGTGGGGCTCAAACTCACAACCCCAAGATCAAGAGTCTCATGATCTTCTGACTGAGCCAGCCAGGCGCCCTGGGGGTGCCTACTTTCTACGACAGCTCAGCCTCTTGGCCTCTGTGCAGACCCCATAGTTAAGCAGCACCTTGTCATAAGTACACAGAGGTGCAGACCTTCTGATTTATTGCCTCCATGCTGAACCTTGGTATATGAGGATGAGACCCTCCAACAAAGGAGGTGACAGTCCTGCCAATCCCAGTCTTGTGGACCCGATCAGACCACAGCTAGAGGACAAGGTTCAGGGAGGAGAGCAAACAGAATTGTGTCCAAAAATAATGAAGTCACTGGGCATCATGTTAATTCAGGAAAACAACAGAGAGGAGAGTGATCTGAATTGTGTTCAAAAAATAATGAAATCACAGAACACCTTATTAGTTGTAGGGGCTTGAAACGCTTAGCTTGGTGAAGAGGTGCTCCATCAGTGGCCTGGGATTCAATACCTCAATGTACCACTTACTAGAGGTGTGGTCTTGGGCAAGAGATTTCAACTTGCCATGCCTCTATTTGCTCATCTGTAAAATGGGAATTATAATAGAACCCAACCCACGAGGTTGTTGTTAGGGGTTAAATGAGATAATGCACAGTGTGCTCAGGCCAGTGCCTAGCATGGCATGCTTGGTTCAGTGGGAACTCTAGTTGTTCTCTTTGGACTAGAGGCCCCTTTTAACCTACATTCTACAATGTAGAATGTACATTCTACATTCTACAATGTACAACCTCATTCTACAATGAGGAATCTGAGGTACTTTGGAGGAGCCAATGCAATCTAATCCAAAATTACTTGCGAGGAAAGGTATATGAGTAACGGTTAGGAGGGGCTGTCGACCAACACTAGTGCCTCAAGCTCCCTGAAGAGCTTGAGCTTGTAGCCTGTGACTACAAGTACAATGGGAATACACTTGGCTCTTAGAAAGTCCCTCCCCTTTCTAAGCTCTGTCGGGAGCAGGGACATTACCAAGCTGGTTCTGTGTTTAGCACCTTCCTGTGTTGACTCATCCCATCCCTCTGTCTACTCCCAATTCAGAGAGCCCAAGGCTAATGGAGGTTTCTGGAGAGATGCATATGGAGTGCAAAGGCTCACTTGCAGTATGCACTTGAAATAGGCCTGAGCCATTAGTAGAGCTGGCCTAGGGAGCCCAGGATAGACGGGAGGTCAGAGGAAATACTTTGCTCATCAGCAACCAGACCCTAACAATCGCTCACCGTGGCTTCGCAGCCTTCCCCTCCAAAACCGTTGCTGCAGGAGATACACTTGTGTCCGTCCTCACTGACCTCGCAGTAGGTCTGAATATGCTGCTTGGCGGGAAACAGATGAGCTACCTGTAGCCCCCGGCTGTCCCACAATCTGCAAGAAATTGACCACAGGAAATGAGTCTCTGGTAAATGTATCTGAAACACCCACTAACATAAGCGTCGGCTCTCTGCTGCTTCGGCCAGATGGAATGTCATGATTTACCTAAAAACTGGAGTATGAACCAGATCAGTCTCGGAGATTCCAAAGCTGCCAGGAAGTAAGCAAATTGAATGACATTTGAGTTCTATTTTGAGATGCACTTAATAGGAATTTAGACCAAACATCTTAACTGTACAAGTTAATTTGCTAATTTGGCCCTTTGGGACACTGCTTTCAAGGGACGAGAGGATATTTCTGTGCCTGTGACTTAATTTCTGTAAAAGATGGTCCTTACAATCCAGAGGAGCCGTCACCATTCCAGAATCGGACACAAAAGCCTCGCGGGCCTTGGCCTACTGGGCTGGGACGCGCAGGGAGTGTTTTATTCAGCTTCTCGGCTCATTTTCACCTCTTTACCTCATTCTTCCTATTTTCTAAGTAGAATGAATCTCTTCTGAGATCCAGAGTTTCTCGTTGTGCTTTGTACTCAAGAACGATGTGCTTTCTTTGACTCTCCCGAAGGAGATTCTGACCCCACTGCCTGGGTGCCTGAGAACATCCGGCGCCAACCAGGGGGTGGCAAGTGGAGCCAGACAGCTCGAAGCGGGGGGACAAGCAAGTGACCGGGCCTGAGGTCAATCGGAGCATGTTCTCTCGGGGGACGAGGGTGGGGTCAGACAGAGTCAGCTGCTTTAGAACCGTCCAGGACAGGGGCTTTTTCCTGGCCTCACTTCCTGCCATTCAACCTCTACCCAGACCGTCCAGGGGGCCGTGTCCGAGAGAACCCAGCCCCAGCAAGGGACAAAGGGGCAGAAGGCCCTGGGAAGGCACAGCAGTGTGGAAAAGCAGAGGGGGAAGGGAGTCATATAAGCACTGGGAACCACAAACCTTCACCAGAAACACCTTCATGGCTGCTCAGTAAGCCCACCTGATGGTTTTATCTTCAGAAGTCTGTAGTACATATGGTTCTTGGGGGACCCAGCACAGGTGAGTGACCTGGAAAAAGCAAAATTTTCAAAACTTCTCCATACCAAGTCACTCTTCTATGGCAAGTCTTGTCAACTGTGCTAAATAGCGTGTATCCACCACTTTTCAAGGATGATGACGCGTACACTGGACCTGGAGGGAGTCAGGTCAGGTGTTTTGCGGAAACCCACCACTCGTGCTCTCCTGGCCTCCCCTGGATCAGCAGCAGCAACAGTTGTGGCGGGCCCAGCCGTGAGTTCCAGAATGCACGCAGGCGCCCACACTCGTGGTGGAGAACCGCTGGTGAGTGGCAGG
>CM053615.1:60695561-60786095 GCA_028646535.1 Procyon lotor
TAGCGTGAGCATACCATACACACCCTGCCATGGACAGTTGTGTTCAAAACTGGGAAAGATGACCACGAGTCATATTTAATGACCACTAAAGGAACATCTATCATGTGAAGTCACGGGAGTCTCTCCGTTTTATAAACGAAGACACCGACCCTCTGACTTTCTCAGAGTAACACAGCTAAAATGTGATGGATCTTGGGGTGCCTGGCTGGTTCAGTTGGCAGAGCATGTGACGATCTCAGGATTGTGAGTTCAAGCCCCATGTTGGGTGGAGAGATTACTTAAAAAAAAAAAAGTGATGGATCCATAATTTGAACCCAGGTATGACTGACTTCAAAGGCCGTGAAGTTTATATACTAGTCTGCTACCAGAAAACACCGGTCTTCATAAACACAGCCAATCATACATAAAGCAAAGGATCCTGCTTGTTTCTCTGCCCATCAGCTGTGAGACCCTGGAAGACAGGGATGGTGTCCTGGGCCACTAACCCTGCTCCTAGCACAGCAGATCTGAAAAACACATTTTGAGGGAATAAATGAGGACACCACTTAAAATTCCAATATGAACTAGTAGAGGTGTTCTCTGGAGCAGAAGACTTTATTGGTTTTGGGTTTTTTTTAAGATTTTATCTATCTATCTATCTATCTATCTATCTATCTATCTATCTATCTATCAGGAGAGAGAGAGAGAGACTGAGGACAAGCAGGAGGAGCAACAGCCAGAGGGAGAAGCTGGCTTCCCACTGAGCAAGGAGTCTGATGTGGGACTCAGTCCCAGGACCCTGGGATCATGGCCTGAGCCGAAGGCAGATGCTTAACCGGCTGAGCCACCCAGGCGCCCCTGGAGCAGAAGACTTGAAAGAGACCATCCAGCCTGATAGCCCTGAGAGGCCAGGATGAGACAGAGTTTAGGGTGAGTAGTAATGAGGCCCCAAGCCTCTTCTGCTGGGTGTATCTCCTGATCTCTCTCAAAGGCTATCTGCCTCACCACACGCTCCCTTCTGCTGTCCCCCTCTCTACCGACTTTGAGTTCCTACCAGGTTCCTGGAGATGAAAGCTCTCTCTGCACACTGTCCGGTCCCAATATCCCACAGGAGCAAGGTGTTGTCCCGGGAGCCAGTGCACAACTGTGACGAGTCTGGGGAACAAGGGAAAGATGGTCCATGAGACGGGCCTGGCGTGGGGCTTTTCAGAAAGTACGAGGGGGCGCCTGGGCGGCTCAGTCAGTTGAGCGTCCAGCTCCTGGTTTCGGCTCAGGTCATGAGCTCAGGGTGGTGAGATCGAGCCCCGAGTCGGGCTCCATGCTCAGGGGGATTCTGCTTCTCTTCTTCTCTCCCATCGCTCTCCCCTACCACCTCCACTCAAGCACACACTCTCTCTCTAAAAATAAATCAATCAATCTAAAAAAAGAGGGGCACCTGGTGGCTCAGTTAGGCATCTACCTTTGGCTCAGGTCATGATCTCAGGATCCTGGAATCGAGCCCCGCATCGGGCTCCTTGCTCAGCAGGGAGCCTGCTTCTCCCTCTGCCTGCCACTCCCCCTGCTTCTGCTCTCTCCCTCTAATAAATAAATCTAAAAAAAAGAGAAAGGAAGGAAGGAGAAAAGGAGGGAGGGAGGGAGGGAGGGAGGGAGGGAGGAAAGAAGGAAGGAAGGAAGGAAGGAAGGAAGGAAGGAAGGAAGGAAGGAAGGAAGGAAGGAAGGAAGGAAGGAAGGAAGGAAGAACAATATTGGGCAGAGGTCTGTTTGACCTTACCTGGACTCACAGCCAATCCAGTGACCACCATGGCGTGGCCACAGAACTGCTGCCTTGGCTGGGAGGGGCCCCGCAGGTCCCACATCGTGACCGTCCTGTCTCGAGAGGCGCTGAAGAACCGGCTGGACCCGGGAATACAGGCTATCTGCTCGAGAGAAAAACAGCCCACGTGTGCTTGTTTGATCGGACTTGGAAATGGGCAGCGGGCCTGGGGCTGTGGGTGTCAGAGCCTGAGGCTCTCCCTGGTCCCTGTCGGGGTGGGAGTGCACTGCGTCTGGGGGTCAGCACCCTGCTCTGCGCTGGGAGCCAAGCAGGTGATGGAGTCAGTTCTTGAGGCGGATTTTGGGGGGGAACTCTAGAGCCTGGCATTCTCTATCATCTTAGCTGGAAGCTTACTCTGCACTGTAGTGCTTTTTTAACAAATTAATTTTTATTTAACTGTTCTTGGCTTTTTAAAAACTTCCCCAACTAGACTAGAAGGTTCCTGAGTACAGAGACTTTATAAACTTATTCATTTATAAATAATTATACATTATATATATTATATATCACTATTATGTATATCATTTATAAGTAAATTATAAAGGAGTAAATTTTATCATTTCTCATTTATTATTACTTCTTTTTCTGGCTACAGTAAACATACAGGCAGCCTTCAGTACCTGTCCCCACTGAGCCAGGAGAGGCAGGGAGAATTCTCTATTTATCCCCTGGGCTATTAAGGGCTCAGTGACAAAATAAAATTCATGTATAATAGGCCTCTAACAATAGCTAAGGGAATGGTTTGCCCTGCTTTTCCTTCACAGCATCAAATGAAGCCCTTGCATTTTCTTAAGACTGAATATCCAATCACTCTTACTAACTAGAGCTATTGGCTCCTCCTTTGCTCAGTTCCAAATTCCCTCCATGATAATGATCATTTGAGAATTACCTTTGTGATCTCTCGTTCATGTCCTCTGAATCTTTTCACCACGTCCCCGCTTCTCCAGTTATAGGCCACGACTGTCTGCGGAGAGCCATTAGAGTCATTGGAATCTCCGTAATATTTTGTTTTAAAGATTTAATTTATTTATTTGATAGAGAGATCACAAGCAGGTAGAGAGGCAGGCAGAGAGAGAGGAGGAAGCAGGCTCCCCACTGAGCAGAGAGCCCGTTGTGGGGCTCGATCCCAGGACCCTGAGATCACGACCCGAGCTGAAGGCAGAGGCTTTAACCCACTGAACCACCCAGGCGCCCCAGAATCTCTGTAATATTTTAAGTGAATTTTTATTTAACTGAAACAAGCCTTTACTTCATTATCTACCTAATTTCTCTTGCCTTTGGGCTTTATTGCTGTGACCCTCATCCTGTCCCCCTACATTGACTTTCTTTCCTTTCCTCCTGAGCGGTGCTCTGTCTCTCTCCAAGGCAATGGGCCACTGCTCTGAGCCTCACTGATGGGTTCGGGCGGATACTCCCCAAGGGGAACAGACACAGCCTGAGGTTCTGGTCATAGATGCTGAACTACAATTCTACATGGGATTAGTGTTTTTTTTCCCCTGATTGTATTGTACTTTTAGTGTATTTAAAAAAATTTGTCACCTTAAAAAAAAAAATTTACCAGGCGCCTGGGTGGCACAGTTGGTTGAGCATCCGACTCTCGGTTTTGGCTCGGGTCACGATCTCATGGCTCGTGGGATCAAGCCCACAGTGGGCTCCACGCTCAGCAGGGAGTCTGCTTCTCCCTCTGCCTCTCCTCCTCCCACCACCCCCACTCTCGCTAAAATAAGTAAAATAAATCTTTTTTTAAAAAATATACAAAATACTGGGGCGCCTGGGTGGCTCAGTTGTTAAGCGTCTGCCTTCGGCCCAGGTCATGATCCCAGGGTTCTGGGATCGAGCCCACATCGGGCTCTCTGCTCGGCAGGAAGCCTGCTTCTCCCGCTACCATTCCCTCTGCTTGTGTTCCCTCTCTCGCTCTGTTTCTCTCTGTCAAATAAATAAAATCTTCAAAAAAAAAAAATATACAAAATACAGTATGAAAATGAGAGGAATTAAAAGAATTAATGTTTTTGCTACCAGTGTCCTAGCTGTGAGTCCTGTGATAGATGCAAAAGGCGGGGGGGGGGGGGGGGGGGGGGGGGGGGGGGGGGGGGGGGGGGGGGGGGGGAGGGGGGGGCAAACAGATTCAGTGACGGTGGGAGGAAAGACAGAAACACAGAAGGGAGAAATCATAATGCTCACCAGTGTAGAGACCCTGGCAAAAGAGCAGCATAAAAGAGACTGGAAGTCTCCTTTTTAAAGATTGATTGATTGATTGATTTGAGAGGGAGAGAAAGAGCACACAAGCAGGGGTAGGAGCAAAAGGAGAGGGGGAGAGAATCTCAAGCAGGCTCCAAGGCTCCACTGAGCATGAAGCCTGAAGTGGGGCTCAATCTCACCACCCTGAGATCATGAACTGAGCCGAAATCAAGAGTTGGCTGCGTTATTAACCGACCGAGCCACCTGAGCATCCCAAGGAAGTCTCCTTTTGATGACAAAGAGCTCCTGTGTCTGTGTGTGGGTATGAAAACGGCTTGGTCAGAATACTATGTGCCATTTCTAAGAAGCATGCGGGCGGTCTGGCACATCACTGAGGATCTTACCACCTAACCCTCACCGCTGCCCTGGGAGCCTGGCATCCCCATCCCCACTCCATGGATGTGCAGACTGAGGCTCCCGAGCAGTAAATGACTTGCCCAGAGGAACAGGAAGAGGCAGAGCAGGGACTTAAAGCCAGCCTTCTTAGTCTAAAGCCTAAGGTTTTATACTCCTCAACCTTGTGCCAGAAATGCAGAACTGGCGCTTCCTTCCTTAGTATCTTCCCTTCTCCGCGGTCAGCTGGTTCCCTGGGAGATAACGCAAACCCACCTTATCTTTTCCTCCAGAGACACACAGGTCTGAGTTCAGGGCAGCAACGACAGAGACACTATCCGAGTGGGCTGGGCGATACTCCAGACAAGCTTTAGTCTGAATTCTCTCCTCTGTAATCCCATCAGGCCTGCTAAAGAGAGGATGGCCAGTGAGGGGCCCCCTGGTACGGAGTGCAGCGAGGCGAGGGGAAGACGGGGCAGGCGGGCCACGGGCCAGGCCGGGCTGAGGAGAAATCGAGGAAAGGAGTATGGAAGGGAGACCCACGGCCATCGGCAGAAACAGGATTATTAATGCGGAGCTCGCTCGAAACAGCTGCAGGACTAGATCCCGATAAAGGGGAATCCTGAAGCCAAGAACCCAAGGGTCTTTGCTCACCTGGAGCTTATTCCCAAAGACGCCAGGCCCCACTCCGAGCGGCTATAGACACTAGCTAATCAGCTGCTTCTCATCCAAAAGAAAACAGACCCAACTAACTGTTCAGGGAAGGGCATCAATAATCGCTCTGGGTGTTCTCTTTCTTTAGTAGAGAGTTTCAATGCGACATGATAAAACTGGGGATCCCGGTGTCGGATGGCCGTACCTGTATTTGTAAGTGCTGTGTTTGAGTTTGCTTTGCAGTTTCCCCATCGCCACACAGAACCTACACAAAGCTTTGTGAGAAAGAGCTCGTTTCAGACGGCAGCCGAGCAGCGGCATCCCTTGTGGCTGCTAGAAGTTGTCGCCTCTGCTCACTAAAAACAAAAATACATACTATTAATGTTGTTGGGCATGATAATGGTAGTCTGGTGACCTAAAAATAAAGCCATTTTATTTATTTATCTGACAGAGAGTGAGAGAGAACAAGCAGGGGGAAGGGCAGAGGAAGAGGGAGAAGCAGGCTCCCTGCTCACTCGGGGCTTGATCCCGGGACCCTGGGATCATGACCTGAGCCCAGGGCAGACGCTGAACCGACTGAGCCCCCCAGAAGCCTTCTTTTTTTAAAGACTAAATCATTGTACTCATTTGCGTTTCCTCTTTTCTTTGCCTCTGCTCACGACCCTGGGAATGCACCCTCCCATGAAGCATTAGCAGATGAGCAAAAACAAAAACAAAACTAATTTTAAAACTACAGGGAGGTTTCCTGGGTGCCTGAGTGGAGTGGCTACTTTAATAGGTACAGAGTCTCCTTTTTGGACAACGACAAAAATGTTCTGGAACCAGACAGTGGTGATAGTTGCACACTGTCCCTGTGCTAAATAGGGATAAGTTTTATGTTATATGTATCCTACCACAGCACATCCTAGGCATATGGATTTGAAGCTAAGAAATAATTTTTACCAGTGAAGCTTCTTGGAAAGAAAGAGCCTTAGTTATTCCTAGCTTGCTCATTTGTTTTTAAATAATTTCATGTGACCCTTCTCTAAATCAGTGTGCCAGGTCATGAGGTTATTCTGTAGTAAGAATGAGATACCAGGGGCACCTGGCCGGCTCAGTTGGTAGAACATGAGACTCTTGATCTCAGGGTCATGAGTTCAAGCCCCATGTTGGGCACCGAGTCTACTTTAAAAAAAAAAATGAGATGTGAGAGCTGATGACACTAAATGAGCCAGTACAGGTAATGACCTAGACCAGTACTTAGTGTGATCTGAGAACCAGTGGGGATTCCTGAGATCCTTTCAGGGAGTCTGTCTCTCCCTCTGCCCCTCCTCTCTGCCCCCCCAACTTGTGCTCTCTCATGTGTGTGCTCTCGCTCATATAAATAAAATCTTTAAAAAAATTATTATTTTGAGAGGTAGAAGGGGCAGAGGGAGAGAGAGAATCCTTCTTTTAAAAAAATATTTTATTTATTTATTTGAGGGAGAGAGAGAATGCGAGAGCAAGCATGGCAGGGGTGCAGGGGTGGGAGGATGGTGGGGCGGAAGGAGAGGGAGAAGCAGACTCCCCACCTATTGGAGCTAGAAGTGGAGTTTGATCCCGGGACCCTGAGATCATGACCTAAGCCGAAGGCAGACACTTAACCCACTGAACCACCCAGACTCCCTGAGAGAGAGAGTCCTAAGCAGGCTCCAAATCCAGCACAGAGCCAGACACAGGGCTCGATCTCACAACCCTGATATCATGACTGAGCTGGGGATGCTTAACAACTTAAGAGTCGGACGCTTAACTGACCAAGCCACCCAGGTGCTCCTAGGAAATGACTTTCTTAACAGGCCTGACCAGCCCGTCTCTACGGGAATAACCAGAATGGGCTACAGGAAGAACAGCATGTAAAACTCACCAAATATTCTCCATGATACCATTAAAAGACAGTTTTCCAAAAGAATTTCAGCCTACATTTTGGAAAAGCTGCCAGAATTGACCTCTGGACAAGACAGGTAACCGTACAGAAGCACAATGCAGTGACAAGAACACTGTGTGGGGCACCAAGAGCCCGGGGCTCCAGCCCCCACTCTGCCTCATCCCACTGTGTCCTTGAGTCCCTCCGTTCCCTGCTCTGCACCTCAGCTTCCCCATCTGTAAACAACGACACCAGACTAAGTAATTTTTAGTAGACTGCGTGTTCCATGAGCGGAAGGAGTCTATCATACTCACCTTTGTACCTCAAGTGGCTTGCACAGTATGGCAAAAACATTTCTTGTTAAGTAGTGTGAATCTAAGGTCCCCTCCCATTCAGACATTCTAGGAACCTCTATTAGTCTATGATATGCTGCCAGAAAAAATTCCAGGATAATTTTCAAAAATCTTGGGATGTTGTATTGCTCATAGAGAGAGAGAGCTTATAGACAGCATAGCCCATTTTCAACATTATCATCGAACTAAGGACAGATGCCACCCATAGATCTAGGTCACCAAAAACAGCAGATGCTATAAATGGACTGGCTTTGCTGAACACTGATTGGATTCTTAGCTGATACCTTCAGAGAGCTGTATTTCCCATCTGAAGAGCATTCACAGGACATTCGAAGCAAAAGATAACTTTTAGAATTACTTACCCCCAAACCGATAGGATTTTCTTGGTGAGCTGCCATATTCAATGCTTTGTAATGTTTATCCTTTGGAAAATAGTTCAGGCAGCAACTTCCTAATCTCTGTAATTACTGAAAAGACGCTTAAATTAATCTCTTCTCTAAGCATATGTTTGCATTGAAAGGAGATTCACAAGGTAAATAAAGACCTTGTTTAATGAAAGAGATTGTTAAGTGTAGTTTTCCCTCACAAAGGGAGAAATACCTTACAAAATTCCGAGATCATATAGCAGGCACATTTCCAACAATTAGGGAAAGCATACCATAATGTTAATTATACATCTATTTTTATTTTCATTTATTTAAGTAAATTCTACACCCAACGTGGGGCTTGAACTTAGAACTCCGAGATCGAGAGACACATATTCTACTGTTTGAGCCAGCGAGGTGCCCAAATATACCTATTATAATTACGATATACAAAGTAAGGGGGCACCTGGCTGGCTTGGTCATTAGAGCATGTGACTCCTGATATTGGGGTTGTGAGTTTGAGCCCCACGTTGGGTGTAGAGATTATTAAAAAGAAAATCTTTTTTTTTTTTTTTAAGATTTTATTTATTTATTTGACAGAGAGGGATACAGCGAGAGAGGGAACATGAGCAGGGAGAATGGGAGAGGGAGAAATAGGTTTCCTGCCGAGCAGGGAGCCAATGTGGGGCTCGATCCCAGGACCCTGGGATCATGACCTGAGCCAAAGGCAGACACTTAACGACTGAGCCACCCAGGTGCCCCTTAAAAAGAAAATCTAAAAAAAATACACACACACACACACACACACACACACACACATACACACACACACATATATATATGTGCTACTTCCTTTTTTTAGATTTTTTTTTTTTTTAATTTGAAAGAGAGAGAGCAGAGCTAGAGAGAGAGAGAATGCGGGCAGAGCATGCGGGCACAAGCTGGGAAGAGGGTCAGAGGGAGAGGGAGAAGCAGATTCCCTGCTAAGCAGGGAGCCCCAGTGGCAAAGCAGGGCTTGATCCCAGCTGAAGGCAAATGCTTAACCTACTGAGCCACCCAGGCACCCTATTATTATTATTTTTAAAGATTTTATTTTAAATAATCTCTACACCCAGTGTGGGACTCAAACCTACAACTCCAAGATCAAGAGTCACATGCTCCACCAACTGAGCCAGCCAGGCGCCTCCAAAGTGTAGGATATATTTAAATACTTAAATACATCATTGAACATTTTTACTTATAGTACTTCTGTTCAAAAATTTTCAGAGCTGACTGCTACTGTTTCTGCGAGAAAGGCAATCTTTCCTGTTTAAAATAGTACTTCAATAAGTATGAATCACAACTTGAGATGGAAGAGCTTTTCAGAGTCATCACTATAAACCCTTTATTTAAAGATCTGAAGAATCGGGGCAGAAACATTGCTCAAAATTCTAACCAGGTACATCTCTTGACTTCTAGAGTTTCCCTTATGAGCACATACAAAGAAGAAAAGTAGTTTTATTGCATTTTAACAAATCTATTTTAAAAACTTGAATAAATAAATTCTAATCACCAATTGACGGTGCAGCTTATTCTAAAACTGAAGAGCAATACAGAAGGGTCAGTAACATTTGGTTCCCCACTTCAGCATGGGAACTGGACAGACTTAGGTCTGAATTACAGTTCACTGCAGCCTTGGGCAAATTGCTGAGCCTCTTGGAATCTGTTTCATCTATGTAAAATGGAATAATATCTCTCACTGGCCTCTGGAGAGATTAAGGATCTCTTGGAATAATCTCTTGGATTATTATAATAATCTCTTGGATGTACCAAGGATTATTCTAAATGCTTTATGTTTGTTAACTCTTTTGATTTACTCCAGGAGCCTCTGAGTTAGATGTTGTTACTATCTTCATATTGCAGATGAGAAAAACGAGGTGCAGGGAGGTTACATGACTTGCCCAAATTTACAAATAAGTTGCGAATAAGTGGCAATAAGGGCTTGCTCTCAATCAGCATAGTATATACTGCATCTCTGTAACAGCCAGTGCAGAGACAGCTCTTAGCTGAACCTGGCTATTGGCATGATTGCCAGATCGAGAGTGACAGCAGCTGGGCGCCTGGGTGGCTCAGAAGGTTAAGCCTCTGCCTTCGGCTCAGGTCGTGATCTCAGGGTCCTGGGATCAAGCCCCCCGTCGGGCTCTCGGCTCAGCAGGGAGCCTGCTTCCCCCTCCCCCCCGCCTGCCTCTCTGCCTACTTGGGATCTCTCTCACTCTCTCTCTCTGTCAAATTAATAAATAAAATCTTAAAAAAAAAAAGTGACAGCAACTGAAAGAAGCAATTTCTGCCAACTTCACTCATTACTATGGTTAACACACACGTATTAAACATACATAACAAATATACACATAGAACACACACAAACGGGCTTACGAGTCGGTAGGATATTAAATTGAAGGCAATTATGTCTCCTGGCCAGAGTGATTGATCCCACTATGGCTAAGAATTCATTAAGTTATATATTATATACCAAGGCAATTTAAAATTTCAACAACAAAGTATACGTACTTGGATAATGTCCCTATAGTTGTGATTTCTTATGAGTAGACTAATCTAAGCAGTGAAATTCTATTCAGTTATCTTCCACTGTTTATACTGAGGAGGGACAGGGTCTTGTTCATTTTTGTATCTGAGCTTAAAGCATAGCCTGGGACAATGGATGCAAGGCAAATATGTAGAATGAATGAATGGATGGTTTACTAAGGTAAAGAGTCTGTTTGGCAAGAAGACTTTTTTTCTTTTTTTTTTAACATAGGCTCCAGGGAAGCCCGGGTGGCTTAGTAGGTTAAGCATCGGACTCTTGGTTGTGGCTCAAGTCCTGATCTCAGGGTCGTGAGACCCAAGTGGGGCCCCCAGGGTCTGGCTCCGTGCCCAGCATGGAGTCTCCTTGTCCCTCTCCCTCTGCTCCTGGCACCTTCTCCTCCCCACTCATGTTATCTCTCTACAACAAATAAATAAATCTTTAAAAAAAAAAATAATAAGGCGGGCTCCATGCCCAATGTAGGGCTTGAACTCAAGCTACCCTGAGCTCAGGAGTCACATGCTCTGCTGACTGAGCCAGCCAGGCGCCCTGCAAGCTTTTTAAGGACCCAACAACATAAGGGTCCTTCAAAATTGCCCAACACAAATCATTCAGGGAACAGTTACCTGGGCTCTGTCCCAAATTTCAGGTCAGGAAAGGCTGGAGAGGACTTAGAAAAGCCATAAACTCAGTTATGGCTCTGGAATATCCTTGTTGGTTCCAGATGAAACCTGGCCTAAATCTGAATCCCAGGACCCACTTCTGCCCCAATTTGCTTTCCACACACCTTAAGATACCCAGTAGTCACTTTAAACATAACTCAGAGAATTCTCTTAGCTCTCCAGTGCAGTATTCCTCAGTATACTCCAGCACATACCCAACTGTTATTTTCCTCGAAGAAAGTGGGACTCGGAGGGTTGTGACTTGCTCAAGATCACACGAGGCAGAGCTAGAATACCAGACCTTATTTTCCCTGGACTCCTGGTCCAATAAGTGTTCACGCAAACGCTGATTTCCTATCGCCCTCCCTCTCCTCAAATCTCCTTCTGCACACAAGGTATCAAACGGAAGGTCCAAATACAAACAAAGCCGCAGTGGAAGCACTGGACGATGGTCTGACTTGACATTCTAAAGGTACAGATGGGGAAACTGAGGCTCAAAGTCTCCCAGGGAACTTCCAAGGTTGCCCGAAGTTGGGGGACAAGCTGTGTCCAGTTTGTCTTTCCAGGCTCTTAGATCACAGACGTCCCCCGTTCTATCCATGCGGACTACCAAAGCTTATTTTCTGTGTGTGTGTGGAGGGGAGGGTGGGAGGGGCTACGCAGTTCACCCAAGCCGGGGACGGGGGGGGGAGGGAGTTGGGGGGGGCCCGGTTTGACCAGGTGGGCGGCTGCAGCCTGCAAAAGGTGGGCGGCGAGGAGGGCTCCCACCTCCCTGCCCGTCCCCCACCCCCGCTGTACCCCTTACCCCCCACCTCGTGCTCCATACCCACCGGCGGGCTGCCCAGGCCTGGGAGCTGAGGCCGGCGGGGGCGCAGAGTGGAGGGAGTCCGCAGCCACCAAGCACCGCAGCCTCCCGCGCCTCCGCCCCTAGCAACGAGGCGCGCGTCGCTAGGGCAGGAGTCCCCGCGAAAAGCCTCCGGACACTCTCCCCGCCCCCGAACCCCAGTTCCGCTCGTGGGACGTCTCCCGGAGGCGGCGCCCAGAGCGCCCAGCCCCGTTTTCTGACTGATACGATGCGATGCGCTGGTGAGGTTCCAGAGAAGGGGGCGGTTGTGCCCCAAGACCGTGCCACCAGGGAATCTATGTAATGCAAGAAAGGCGGTACGACCGTAATAGGCACGAGGAAGTACTGAATAAATGTCATCTTTTGAGTAATTATTCGCCCAGATGGAGTAGTGTTATATTTCTTTGAAGTTTTCTGTGAATCCACCCGTTGATCCCTCTTTGGACATTTTCCCAGGTTCCTCCTCGCCAAGTCCGACTCCCTTCCTTCGTCCCTCCCTTCCTTCCTCCCTCCCTCCCTCCCTTCCTTCTTTCCTTCCTTCCTTCCTTCCTTTACAGCCCAGGACCAGAGCAAAGAGACCCCTCAAAACCTTCTTGAGATCCATTGAGAAGACAGTTCCAGAAACTAACAGCAGCTGCAGGTACATTGCTTCCGGACTAGAGTCTACTCATTTCTATATTTCTAGTGCACAGGGTTTGGTGTAGAGTAAGGGTTTGTTGAATGTCGAATGAATGAATGAATGAATGAATGAATGAATGAATGAATGAATGAATGAATGAGACCTGAGCCAACATTTCTCTTGCACCTAGAAGGGACCTGCTGCAGTGCTGATCTCCCAGAGAAACTGCCTTCAATGAAGACTTGTGGAGTCTCTGAAATTTGGGTGCCTGTAGGAACAGGAGTAGGGGTGATAAGAGAAAATAATCTTCAAAGAATATCAGGGCTAGCCGCTGGGTCTATCTTCCCATGCAAAGAGGCAACACTCTCCACAGCATTCCTGATGGGGGTCCTTTAGCCCGTTGATCTCCCTCCTTTATGACATACTCGTTACTTTCTGAGTCAGTGTCCTGTGGTTCCCCACGGGAGCTGGGACCTACCCCCACGAAACACTGATCTTAGTTTGGAGCCGGGGGCTCTCCCTACATGCTTAATTCCTTTTGCCCACAACAGTCTGGCAACCTTCAACCAGGAGAGACTGATGAGACACTAGGCTAGGCTCAGTGCAGCTGCTACAGAGTTGACTTGCCTGATCCCTGCCCTCAAGATTTTCCAGCTCTGAGGATGTAGCTCTTCTGGAAGATGCTTTAGGCTTAAGGCACCAGAGACTCCCAAACTGGTATCTCTAGCCAGACTTCTCCTTACACCTGTATATCCACCTGCTTTCTGTCCATCTCCACCTGGCTGTGACTCATACCGAAAACATCATCTTTGCCCCAAACCTGTTCTTCCTCTTTTCCCTCTGAGTGCTGGGCACTCACCAATCACCCACGCCAAGGATCTCGGAGTCATTTGTAACTTTACTCTCTCTTCCTTGTTCCAGAACAAACCCTAAGACTTCTTAATTCTGCCCCTGAAATATCCTTAAAAAAAAATCTGTCCACTTCTCTCTACCCACCATCTTGGTTCAGGCCAACATCATGCCAGAGTGTGATAGATTACAAATGTCCAAAAATTCTTTGTGGTTTCTCTCATCGTGACTCTTGTAACTTATTTTGACCAACAGAATGTGGTGGAAATGACATTGGCTACTTCTGAGCTCAAGCCACAAAGAGCTTTGTAGTCTCTGCTCTCATCTTCTTAGAACACTGCCACCATGGGAAGAACTCCGTCTAGTTTGTTTAATACACGTGGCTCATCCAATAGCAAACACCACATGGCAGACATGTGAATGAGAATATCTTAGACTATCCAGTCCTAAATGAGCCATCAGATGACTGCAAACACACAAGTTACTGTCCCAAGAATAGCCCACCCAAACCCAGCCCACTTTGCCAACCCACAGAATTGTGAGCAAATGAACAGCTGTCATTTTAATCCACTAAGCTTTGGGTGATTTGTTATGGACCATAGATAATTGATATTCAAGATAAGGTCCCAATTCCATCCCTAGGTCAGTAAGGCTTGGTCTATGTCTCTTTAGCCCATCTTCCCCCTTTGGCACCCACACTAGAGGTTTCAAAGGTCTAAACTACTTGCAGCTTCTTGGCTCCCCTTGCTGCTGCCTTTGAATCCTTGCACATGGTGTTTCCTCTGCCCAGGGCATCTTCCCTACATCCCCTCACCTGCCTGTCTGGCTATTTATCCTCAGCTTAGTGGCCATCTCCCTCTCTACCCTCAGGTCTTCCCTAACCATTCCCCTCTTCCTCCACATTGAGTTAGTTACCCTTCCTTTGCACTTCCAAGCCCTGCACGCTTTCCCTAACACGGTGCGGTTTTCCATTTACTGGTTTCTCTCACTTGATTCTGAGCTTCATAAGGGCAGTGATAGAGTCTTATCTACGTCTGTGTTTATTGCTGGTGTCTAACATGAGGTCTAGAACAGCACTGCAATGGAACTTTCTGCTATGATGGCATGTTCTATGTCTGCCCTGTCTATAGATAGGGCTGCCCCAAGTCACGTGTGGCTACTGAGCCCCTGAAGTGTGGCTAGTGCAATTGAAGAACTGAATTTTAAATTGTGAATTTTTAAAAAGACTTATTTATTTATTTGAGAGTGAGAGCAAGATAGAGACCAAGCACCAAACGGGGGTGGGGGGGGGCAGAGAGAGAGGGAGAAGCAGACTCCCTGCTGAGCAGGGAGCTCCACGTGGGGCTCAATCCCAGGACCCTGAGATCATGACCTGAGTCGAAGGCAGACACTCAACCGAGCCACCCAGGTGCCCCTAAATTGTATTTAACTTGAATGTAACTTTAGTAGCCACCTGTGGCTAGTGACTATGGTATTGGACCACACAGATTTAGCACACAGTAGATGCTCATTGACTATCTTTTTAATATTTTTAAAAATATTTTATTTTTTTAAAGTAATCTCTACACCCAGTATGGGGCTCCAAATCATCACGCCAAGATCAAGGGTCGTATGCTCTACCGACTGAGCCAGCCAAGTGCCCCACCTTGAATATTTTTGAATAAACAGCAAAAAGGATGACAATCATAGAGAGCCAATTAAGACACGAGGTAGATTGGTATGGATGTATGCAACGTAACTCTCACTTTTCATTCGCTCGGCCTATCATTGCCAATACTTCCAACCCTGCCTTGTATAATCTTAATTCTTGGCCCTTTACTGCCTGAGCTGGTTATTCTCTCCCGAACCTGTGCAGTTTGATACTGTCCCTCCTGTGAAATGGGCTGGTCCTAAGAGCCCCTTGGAGACTGATTTCATTCGGTCCAGACAGATCAGGCCCAAGCAGAGAGGACTCTCTCTCTCTCTGGGGGCCTTACCCATGTGGGAACCGAGATGTCTAAGTTTCACTGCACTGGCAGGCTGCCAAGCCCCTCTTAAAGATGACAGTTGAGGCTGTTTCCTCCATAAAAAGTCACAGAGAAAAGAAGCCACGACATTGATGGTCTTTTAGCTACTCCTTACAAGAAACCGTAAAGCCCTTGTCAGATGACTTCCACCCTGTCACCGGGGACTTTGGTGGCCTCAGGGTCTGAGGAGGAAGGAGGCGTGGGGACAGGGCGAGGTGGAATCAGCGATAGGCTCCAGCCAGGCCGGAAGAGAAGGGCTGGGTCTGCGGTTGAAGAGCAGGCCCGACTGAGAATAAAGACCAGGGAGGTACAGTCCTTCCCAAGAGACTTTCCCAAATATTCACTACAAAAAAAGTTAAAAAGGGGCGCCTGGGTGGCTCAGTTGGTTAAGCAACTGCCTTTGGCCCGGGTCATGATCCTGGAGTCCTGGGATCGAGTCCCACGTCCCGCTCCCTGCCCAGCGAGGAGTCTGCTTCTCCCTCTGACCTCTCCCCTCTCATGTTCTCTCTCTCTCAAATAAATAAAATAAATTAAAAAAAAAAAAAAAGGATAACCCAAACCAAATAGCATAAACAGACAAATGAGAAGTCAGGTTACAGGGCAGAATGTATAGATAGTCCCAATTTTGTAAAAATAAACACGTTCTGTGGGGCGACCGATTGGGTGGAGGCTGGTGGTGAGAGGATTCACCCAGGGCAGAGCAAAAGAGATAGAAGTTTTTTGAGGACACTGGAAAGGAGCAGCAGACAGGCAGCGGTAGGGGCTGCAGTTAATGGGGCACGAGGACGTGTGGGAATGTACGGAATTTTCCTGCTTTGGCCCCGGGGCCCAGTCGTGAGTAGCCCGTTGGTCAGCTAGGGCCTGTGGGTCTCCGAGGAGGGCCGCTTAAGGAGCCTGTGCATCCAGCTGGTGGTCACTGTGGCCCCTTCTGCCTCGCTCAGGTTTCCACTGCTCCAGCCTGCTGCCTAACAGCCTCCTGGACGTGTTCCCAGACAGGTTCCCACCCACGTCCCACTGTGGGGGCTAAAGGGGCCTCTGCCATGTCTGTGAGGATCTAGACTATGTTTGTAGCATCTTTTCAGAACGCAAGTTGTGTATGGTTCCTCGGGGAGGGGGCGAGCGGGGTTCATGGCATAAAAAGAAATTTTGCCCTTGCTAGTTCCTCTGCTTGGAGAGCTCCTTCCCCAGATCTCCCGGTTTGCTGGCCGTCTCTATCCCGCGGGGGTGCTACTCCGCCCAGAGACCTCCTCCATCGCCCTTTCTAGATGTGCGCCTCCCTCAAGCCCTCTGTCTCTATGCCTGAGTATTTTTCAAACAGCTCTTCCCACTTACCAACCTTATACGACCCGTCTGTTTATTTTGTTTGCTCAATAGAGTAGACTTTGTTCTTCCTTACGGTTGTATTTCTGGCGGCTTCAGTTTGGCCCGGCGCCTAGGTAGACGGTCAATAAATCTGTCGAATGACTAAAATGTAACAAAAGTGTCCATTCTCTGTCCCCAGCTTGGGGTGCTCTGCCTAAGCCCTTAAGTTCAAGCACAGCCCTCCCGACTTGCACCAAGGCTCCAGACGTCACTTTATAGAGCATCAGCTTTCAAATTTTTTGACCCTCTCAATAGGAAATACAATCCCCAGTCCTCACACGTGTACATGTTTATGTAACCGAAACAGCCCAAAAAACCGGTACTAGGAGCAATCTTGTTATTTTATTTCCTTCATTCTTTCCCTTCCTTCCTGCTCCCATTTCCTTCCCCTCCCTCCCTTCCTTCCTTTCTTCCTTCCTTCTTCCCTCCCTCCCTCCCTCTCTCCGTCTCTTCCTCCCTTTCTTCCTTCCTCCCCCACCTTTCTTTCTGTTTAATGCTGGTCTCCACTCCCTCAATAGATTCCGCCACCTGCTAAAGGTCCCCCTCACCTTACAGCAGTGTTTCTAGGAGGGTCAAAGACCTCATTGAAGTCGAGCCTCAGGGCAACTGCTACACTTGCAGATTTCTCCTTCCACCTCAGATTTAGTGAAAGAGAATGAGAATCTTGTGTGAATGCTTAACGATCCCTCCACCTCCAACAGTCCCCGGGGTTCAAATAAAGATGAGGGATGAGATAAGAGATGAGGGATGAGACAAGAGATGAGAGATAAAGATATCTTGCCGATAAAGAGATGAGAGCCATCTCTTGGGAGCTTCCGAGTATCCAGAGGCTTCTGGTGGGGATTTGTGTCAGGCTTGTGCACGTTTAAGGGAAGGGGCTGATGCTCCAGTTCCAGGCCAGCTCAGCCCGTGAGTGGCAGTACGGATGATCCCTACTTTATTTATTTTTAAATATTTTACTTATTTATTTTTGAGAGAGAGATTGAGCACGAGGGGGTGTGGTGGTGGTAAGAGGGAGAAGCAGACTCCCCACTTAGCAGGGAGCCCAGGATCCTGGGATCATGACCTGAGCTGAAGGCAGATGCTTAACCGATCGAGCCACCCAGCCCCCCCCCCCCCATTCCCACTTTATAAAAGTAAATCCTTTCCCACCTAAGCCCCTGGCAGTTCCTAGTCCTCTGCCCGGAAGTTCTTCCAGTGACTTTCCTCCCACTTGCCTGACTCCAGCCCTGGGAGGGTCACTGACTGCTCCAAGGGCACACCCAGGGAAGGGGCCCTGCTTTCCCCAAGGACCTTAACCCCTCCTTCCTCCCTCTGCCCTCCACAGTCTCTTTTCCTTCACACAAAATCACTTCTGTTTTCTCTGTTCTTACCAGAAGGTTTAAGAGCCCTCCCCACGCCCAGACCTTAGAACAAAAAAATTCTAACCACAATCGCCGGTTACCGGGTTCCAGCCCCACCCCCAGAAGAGGGTAAATGCCATTAGGAAGCCTTCACCCTCCCACTAGAAACAACTTTTGATGCCAGGAACGTTGCACTCATCTTGCCAAAGAACCTGACACAGTTACATTCTGAAACCCAGCTACAAAGCCTCACGCATACAGTAAAACATGTTTTCAGCCCCTGCTGTATACCATACACCCAAACTCAGCACCTTCAGACAAGACCTCATTTAATTCTTGAAGCAGCCCTCCAAGGTAGATACTATTCTCACCCCCATTTTAGATATGGGGAAACTGAGGCCCAGGGGGACTAAATGATCCCACCCAGGTCCCATAGTTTTATGTGGAGGAGCTCTGGGGCTCTGGGTGGCCCTCGCCCTCAGGGGCTGACGCTGAAGGGACTGACAGAAGGGAATCTTTCTCTTCCCTTTGTGCAGTTGTCACTTAGAGGGAGTTGGGGTAGAGGTGCCTCCGCCCCCAAGTGCTACAGGATGTAGTGATGTTTCTCTTTAGAGCTGGGCTTTCACAAGTGTCCAGTCCTGGTGAATTTAGCATAACCTCTGACCCCCAAGGCCTGGCCCCTTCTCCCTTTGGCTGAGCTCTCTCCTCAGGCCTTTGCCAAGACCTCCTAAAATGGAGTTTGGGGGCTAGAGAACAGCACTTTCCCTGTATGCCCAGGCTGGCTGGACTGGAGTCCCAGCAGAGGGTTTAATCTGGGCTTGCACTGATTTATGAGATCCTAAGAAAAAAAGCCACAAGGCAGCTCCAGCACAAACCTGCAGTGGCTTTTTCTGGGGATGGGTATTTCATCCACGCGTTTATTTGCATATTCTCTTTTCTTCAATAAACATGCATTAGTTTTTTCCAATACTCGTTATTAAAAAAGTTTCATATGAAGAAAATTTGGTTGTAAATACTTTGGGGAAATCAGCCTAATACAGATGTTCCTCATTGGACCTTAATATGCAATTAAAAACATTATTAACCATATTAGCCACAAATCAAACTGCCTGAATTCCAATCGCATTGCTGCCAATTAATAACTGTGACTCCTTGCAAGTTACTTAACCTCCATAAAAACGGGGATCATAGTAGTACTTCCCTTGTGCTATTAACAGACGCTCAGCAATTGCAGCCGCTGTCTGCGCTTCGGGTCCTGTTTAATTATTTAAGCCTCAATACAAGTCTGTGGGGGCAGGTACCGACGCTATCGCCATTTTAAAGCTGAGGCCACTGGGGGGGCTCTGCCTGTGAACAGATTAATGGGATTTGAGCCCAGGCAGCCCAACACCAGTGCCTATCTTCAAGCTACTCGTCCAGAGCTGCCTGTCAAAAAGGGCTGTTGTAGTCCGTGATAAAACACTGTAAGGCACTTAGCAAAAGTCTGGCGCTTAATAAGTGCTCAATTAAGTTTGCTACAGTCACATTAATATTCCATGTTTTATGTTTGTTATAAAACTAACACGCATACAAGGCGACTTAATTCAGCAGAAAAATCATAGAGCCAGCCGAAGCCGGCGGACCCTGCGCTGGGGTCCAGGCGCGCGCCCACCCCGCGGCGAGGGCAAGCGGCCAGGAAGCCTGGGTGCTCCGCGCGCGGGGCCGGCTGTCTGGGCCCGGGGGCGGGGTCGGCGAGGCCCCGCCCAGCAGTCACCTGCGACAGGTGGAGCGCGCGGCGCCGGGCGCTCGGCCATGTCTGCGGAGAGCGCGGGGCCGGGGTCGGGGCCGCTGTGCGCGGATCATGGCCAGGCTCTGAGCTGGTTCTGCTGCCCCGAGCGACGGCCCGTGTGCGCCGCCTGCGCGGGGCCGGGTGGCCGCTGCCGGGGACACCGCATCCGCCGGGCGGAGGAGCGCGCGGAAGAGCTGCGGGTGAGCGGGTGGGGGCGCCGGAAGGCGGGGGCGGGGGAAGGTGCTCTGGAGGGAGGGGATGCTAGGGTGGCGCGCCGAGAGGGACCTGGCGGGGACCCGGCGGCCGGTCCAGGAGCCCAGGCTCCGCGGTGGCACTGGCTGTGGAACTAGGCGGTTAAGGGTGTGGCCTCAGGAGTGGTGGGGACGTGAGTTCGAATCCCGCCTCCTCTCCACCTTCCTCGGAGTCTCCTAAGTCTCTGAGCCTCAGCGCCCTCATCTGTAGTTTGAAGGAAATAATAGCGCGCGTTTATTGGGGTGGTTGTGCGAGAGACATAAGATAATGGGGGAAATGCTCTTTAGTCTGCCACATAGTGGCGGATCCCGCTGCCCATTCTTCCTCCGTTGCATCTGTTGGGGGCTGAGAGCCGGGCCTGGCCTTGGGCCATAGGCGGCTCCTCTGCTCCAGTTGCCCGGGACGACGTGTGTCCCACGTTCCGCCCCGGTGTAAGCTGACCTGAGATAAAAGCCGGCCCTCCTCCCTCCTCAGCCCCTGGGCCCAAAGCCCCTCCCCTCATCCACCCCGCAGGCTTCCTGGTGAGGTGATTTCTTTTCCCTTTCGGGGTTGGCCTTGACTGTATTCCAAAGTGGTTCCACCTGGGTAAACGGAGGGGGTGGGGAGGGTCTCAAGAGGTTCTTGCTGGATCTCTTTATCCAGAAGTCCTCCTCACCTCCACTCCAGTTTAGCTCCAAGCTGGTCCTTCATCACCACCCGCCCCTGAGACCAGGGAGTCCAAGTAACCCTGGGTCTTCCTCCCTCCTTCCACCCTAGTCGCGGTCCCAAGGGATTTCCTTGCAATCTGATTAAGCCGCTTGATTTCCCCAAGCTCCCCCCAGTGCTCTGCCCACCTGTGTGGCCTGAGGGCTCTGCCTGGGGACTCAGACTGCAGGGTAATAAACACACCTACCTGACTGGTCAGGAGGCATTTGCTTACTCCGTGACACCTGAAATCTCCTGGTTGGCCCTACCGGTCACCGCTACCCGCCATCGATAGTGGTGATGAAAATAAACTCGGATAATGTGTAATAAACTTGCATAATGGATGGAAACTTAGCGAGCACCAAAGCGCTTGAACATCCATCATCTCACTCCATCCGGACCGAACTTGAGAAGTGCTGTCCTACCTCCATTTTACAGATGAGGAAACTGAGGCCCAGAAGAGGGCGATAACTCCTACAAGGTTTCTAATATTCACGGGCTGGACCAAGGGAGTCATTGGCATGGTCGGAGAAAACCATCTCTTAGCTTCAGCAGAGGGAGGAAGTGGTGCTAATGGGTGTGAGAATTCAATAAAAACCTTAAAAAAAAAACCCCAAAAGTTGCCATCAGCGCTGAATCTAAGTGGTGTAAGGCGGTGAAGGCGGGGCGGGGTGGCGGGCCTGGTGCTCCATTCGGAATGCACCGATCTGCCCAGGGTGTCTTCCCTGAACCCTACTGAGGCCCTAAGGGCGTTCATCTCCTTTGCCCGGAGGGAGGGGTTTCTTGCCTTCTCTCCCTCCAATTTTCAGTATCTTGTGGCATTTACATACTCCTTCTGAGATCCCTCTAGCAACAAAGAAATTTTGCCCCAGGGCAAGATGGTTAGCATTCACAACTTCTCTCTTACCTTCCTGGGTCTCTTACCTTCCTGGTTCTTGCCCTGTAGCTTTTCGTACACTGGGTTTCCTTAGCCCTCTGGCCTGCGGTGATCACAGCTTCCTTGCAGCCAACCCCCAGTTCTTTCAATCAGTATTTGGACCGGCGAAGCATCTGATGAATTCCGGACTGTGGGGCGGGAAGGATTTGCAAGGGCCTCCTAGAAGAGGAGCCGAGCTGCCTTTCCGTGGACGGAACCGGGGCAGAGCTCTGAGGGGAAGCTGTGGAGGAGCTGTTGGCCAGGAAGGAGTTCAAGTACCTGGCGAAATGGAGCGGAAAAGCAGGGGCCTGGCGAGTCACTTCTCTGTGGCCTTCGGCTTCTTCGTTTCTAAAAGTCTCCCCTGCTCCTCTGGGGGATGCTCACAGCTCTGGCCAATGTGAACCGTGGCACAGAGTGGATGTTCATTCATTCATCAAATATTTATCCAGGGCCTCTATGTGTGGGGGGAACTTTCTGCTAGGTAGTGGCCCATAGCGAACAAGTCAAAGTCATGGTGCTCGTATCCCAGCCATGGGGAGGGAAAGATACAAAACAAGGAAACACACCCAGAATATACGGGCAGAGGGGTGATAAGTGCAAGGGAAAAAAAATAGTAGCAAAGTAAGGGAATGAGCTGTGGGGGTGGTCAGGGAGGGCTTCTGAGGAGGTGACCCTGAACGGAGTGGGAGAGGGGATTGGTATATAAGCGGCTACACCCCTTATGTATCCAGAAGGCCGCCGGACGCAGAGAAAGCCACAGGCACAGAGACACTGTTGTCAGGAAAAGCTTGGTCTGTTTATGGGACAGAAAGAAGGCCCGTGGGGAGAGTGCTAGGAGGGGACATTGGAGCAATAGGCAAAGTCCCATGAGACAGAGCCTTGTTGGCTAAAGTGGGACACTTGCTCTCGCTATGAGTGTGCTGGAGAGCCATTGGAGGGCTTGGAGCAGGGACATGACTGCACCTAATTTCCCCACACAAGGTGGCCGTGGCTAACTGTGGGGACCAAGCCCAGTTAGGAGGCTCTCAGGGCGACTCCTGTGAGAGATAATGACTATCTGGGCAGCATAACAAGAGTGGAGGGGACCCGAAGTGGCCAGAGGAGAGGGAGGGGGGACTGTGAGTCAGGGCTGGGAGGACTCACTGAGGGATTAGATACAAGTAGGGTTGGAGAGGAACCCCACAGTCTGGGGTTGGGGTAATGAGGTTGATGATTGCTGGTACTGTGTAATGAGTGGGGATAACCCGGGGAAGGGCAGTTAGAGAAGCCATGTTCTTCGGCTCAGGCGTGGAGAGCCCGGGAGCTGGGGGCAGGGAGGTGATTATGGTGGTGGACCATGGATTTCAGGACGAGGAGGGGACTGAGGCCACAAAGTGGGTGATGGACGTTGAAAAGTGGTAAGACTGACGTTTGGGCGGCCTCAGCTGAGCTGCAGAATGGCCGGACTGGGGAATCTCGAGTTAGTCATCGGGGAGCTGGTAGGGGTGGGCAGGGTGTGGGCCCCTTGAAATGAAGATTCTGGAGGTGCCACGGTTGTGAGTAATAGCAAGGTCTGGGATGTGACCCTAGGTGCGAGTGGCTGAGGCGGGATGAGAGGGGGGAGACCATTGGGATGGAGTGAGTGGATCAACATAGGACCAGACGCCGTGGGTGTCCTTTGTATCGCAGAACAAGATCGTGGACCAGTGTGAGAGACTGCAGTTTCAGAGTGCCAGAATCACCAAGTATGTGGCTGAGGTCCTGCCGGGGAAGAACCAGAGAGCAGTGGTAGGTAGTTCTCCCTCTCCTCCGCTCCGGACCCCTCCTAGGGTAAGACTGCAGCCTCAGGAGCGTGGGCCAGTCTGGGGTCCCTTCCCAACCTCACGGACTCTCTGGGCTACTAGCGAAGCTGGATGCCCGGGAAGGTCGGCCTCCCCTCTCTCAGAGCTGTGCTCTTACCATCTGGGCAGAGAAGGCTCTTCCTGGTACCACACTGCGGCAAATACTGCTGGAAAATGACTTTTTTGGGGGAAAGGATCAGGAAGGGTAGCATTCTTCCGCCATCTTGAGTATTCCCTGGTCAGCCCCTGAATTAGAAAATAACCTCTGGACTTGGACGTGGGGTGAGAATCTTTATGATGATCTTTATGACAATAAATTTATGACAGTCTTTATGCGGTAGGTGGAAGTTACATCCCTGTTGGCCGATGGGGAAATGGGTCGCCTAGAGGTTAACTGACTTGCCCCAGGTGCACAGCCTCCTGCCAGAGTCAGATCCAGGGCCTGGATCTTCTGACTCCCAGGCCAGTGCTCCTCCTGCTGCCCCCTCTGCCATTGCTACGTCCTCACTCTCGGGTATGCCCTTCACGGGTCGGGGCTATGGATTTCTTCCTGTACATCCCCTCCTTCCTTCCCCACTGTGGACCATGGAGCGGGCTTGGCATGGCCTTAGTCAAGGCTCTTTTGATCTTGTAGAACGAAACCCAGGTGAACTAGCTGGAGCAAAACCAGGAATTTCCTGGCAGTCTGCGGAGGCCTCTAAGAACCCGAAGGAAAGAAGAGGCTGCCGGAAGGCCAGGAGGCTTTTCTGAGTCCACTCCTGCCTCTCTTGGCATGACGGTTCCTCTCTCTCTCTCACTCTTTTTCTTCATCCACCTTATTTTCTCGCCTTGACTGCGCTGGCTAGGGCCTCAGTACAATATCGAATAGAGGTGAGCGTGGCGGATGCCGACTCCCAGGGGGACACTCACAGCCTTTCACCACTTCTTACGTATTTAGCAAACCTGTGAGCGCCCGCGCATGGCAAGCACCGCTGTTCTCTGTGCTCGAGGTTCCACGGTGAACAAAACATGGAAATTCCTGTTTTCTTGAAACTGACACCGTTGGCCGGGGGTGGGGGGCTGTTGGGGGAAGGCCGATAATTAAATACCTGCTATGTCAGAAGGTCAAAGGTGTTATGCAGAAGTTTAACCCAGGAGGGAGGACGTTCCCTTGTTGAGAACGGGGCTTGCGATTGTTTATGCTGTGATCGGGAATGACCGAAGTAAGTACTGATATTTGCACAAAATTTATGGAAGGTGAGGGAATGGAAATGGACCAGATATCCGGGGGAAGAGTTCTAGAAAGAGGGGATGGCAGGTGCAAAAGCCCTAAGGGGGGAGCGCACATGGCAGGTTGGAGGAGCAGCAAGGAGGCCTATGAGCTTGAAGCAGAGTGAAAGACGGCAGCAGGAGGTGAAGTTAGAGAGGCAGGGAATGGGGGGAGCTGGATAGCTTCCTCACTGGCCGCAGAGGGCCTTTGCCCGTAGTTGTGTAAGGTCGGAAGTCTTTCGAAATTTCTGTGCAGAGTAAGATGATATGACTTAAGATTAAAAAGGAACACAGTGGGGCACCTGGGTGGCTCAGTCTATTAAGCGTCTGCCTTCAGCTCCGGTCATGACCCCAGGGTCCTGGGATTGAATCCTGCATCAGGCTCCTTGCTCAGTGGGGGACCTGCTTCTCCCTCTCTGCCTGCTTGCACTCCCCACCCCCCTCTCTGCCATATATAAATAAAATCTTTAAAAATAAATAAATAAAAATTTAAAAATTAAAAAAAAAAAAACTAAAAAGGAACACTAACTGCTAGTGACCATAGGTAAAAGCAGGGAGAGCGATTAGGAAGCTGGCATCCTAACCAAGGACGAAAGGTGAAAGACGAGAGTGGTTTGGACATGAGCAATGGTGAGAAGTGTCTGGATTCTGTGTTCATTCTGAAGGGAAAAACAGGATTTGCAGATGGATTGGATGTAGGCAAGAGAGAGAGGTAGGGGAGGGGGCAGGATGATTCTTAACTTTTTTTTTCCCCCTTAAATGCTTTGATTTGAGAACTGGAAGGATGGGGCAGCCATTTGCCAAGGTGGGGTGGGACCACGTGTAGAGTGATGGTTGACAGAGAGGAGATTAGGAGTTTAGCTGTGGACATATTAGATGGGAGATGCCTGTGAGACACCCAGGGGAAGATGTTGGGTCGTAGCTGGCTGTGCGCAAGTTGGGAGAGAGTTAGGCCGAAGACAAATTCCGTGAGTGGACAAATGAGTGGTATAAACTGAAAGTCGCAGGAAGGGATGAGATCACTAAGTGAATGAGTATAGATAAGGAAAAAGCAGGGGTCCAAGGACCGAGCTCCAGGCATGCCAACAGTTAACCATTAAGAAGATAGAAGGGGGGGGCCGCCTGGCTGGCTCAGTTGGAGGAACGTGGGACTCTTGATCTCAAGGTCATGAGTTGGAGCTCCATGCTGGGTGTAGAGGTTACTTAAATGGAATTAAAAAGAAGAGGAAGATGAAGATAGGAGGAACCAGCAAAGTCGACCAAGAAGGAGCAACGGATGAGCTAGGAGTCAAACTAAGAGTGTTGTGTCCACGTAAGAGGTTTCAAGGAGGTGGGATGTCAGACATTGCAGAGGTTAAATAAGGTGAGAAAGGAGAGTGGGCCATTGGATTTAATAGTACGTTCACTGGTGGAGATTACGATGGAGGGCGTGTTCTGTAGAGTGGTGGGGTGGAAGCCTGATCAGAGTGGGTTTCAGAGAGAACGAGAGTAATTTAGGAGAGTAGGCACAGCCCACACTTGAGGAGCTCTGCTGTAGGAAGGGAGCTAAGAAATGGGATGATAATGGAGGGGGCGGTATGGGACCAAGATGGTATTTTATTTTTAAGATGGGAGCAATTACTCTGTGGATGCTGGTGGGCCTTGTCTGGTAGAGAGGGGAAAATTACTGGTGACGGAGAAAGGGGGATAATCAGGCACAGCAAGGGGGGTTCGATCTAGTAGACAAATGGAGAGGTAGCCGGAGGTAAGAGCCTGGGCATTCACGGGCAGAAACAGGGAGGGCAGAGTGGAGGGGCGTGTGTGCCCGTACGTGGGTAGGCGATAGGCAGAGCTTGTTTAAGTTCGCTTCTGATTGCTTCTATTTTCCATTATATATCACGTTTGCTGTGGGTTTGTTTTATTTTTTTTTTAAGATTTCATTTATTTATTTGTTTATTTATTTATTTGGCAGAGAGAGAAAGAGATCACAAGCAGGTGGGGTGGGGGGGGAAGCAGGCCCCCCACTGAGCAGAGAGCCCAATGCGGGGCTCGATCCCAGGACCCCGAGATTATGACCCGAACTGAAGGCAGAGGCTTTAACCTGCTGAGCCACCCATGCGCCCCTGCTGTAGGTTCTTAATGATGCCGTTTGCCAGTTTCTAGATATACGTTATCCCCCATCAATATTAACATGACAATATGTTAATAAGACTCTCTAACGCTAACCCCTCCTGGATTCCTTCTAGTAAGCTCGATCATATGTATTTTTAAATTTTTATTATTTATTTATTTATTTATTTTTACTTTAAATTTTGAGGTAGGGACGCCTGGGTGGCTCAGTGGGTTAAAGCCTCTGCCTTCAGCTCAGGTCATGATCTCGGGGTCCTGGGATCAAGCCCCGCATCGGGCTCCCTGCTCAGCAGGGAGCCTGCTTCCCCCTCTCTCTGCCTGCCTCTCTGCCTGCTTGTGATCTCTCTATGTGTCAAATAAATAAATAAAATCTTAAACAAACAAATAAACAAACAAATAAATAAATAAATTTTGAGGTAGTTGTAGATTCACATAGAGTTGTAAGAAATAATCATACAGCTGTATCCCCTGGGCCCTTCGTCCAGGTTCCCCCAATGCAGCACATCACCTAACTGTATGGTACAGTATCAGAGCCGGGACACTGACATCTGCACAACCCACCTTATGCACATTTCATCAGTTTGACATCGCTCATCTGTGTGCGTGTGTGTGTATTTAGTTCTGTGCAGTTTTATCACATGGGTAGATTTCGTGTGTCTTTTCCCACAACCAACATATGGATCAGTTGCATTGTAAGGATCCCTCATGCTACCCTTTTATCACTGAGCCCCCTCCTCTCCTTCCCCTTGTGTCATCCTTATACAAAATTTCTAAGGTTGGATTGCTAATCTTAGTTTGGGGCTTTGGGTGTGTGTTTCAGGATTTTTGTGTCTGTACTCAAGAGTGAGATTAGCCTATGAATTTCATTTCTTGCATAGTCCTTATCAGATTTTGGTATTGAGGTTCTATAAATCCTTATTCAATGAGTCGGGAACTCTCTGTTTTCAATGGAGGCATTGGTGTTAAGACTAGAATTATCTGTGCCTTGAATATTTGGTAATAGCTCCTGTAAAACTAGCTGGGCTTGGTGTTATTTTTGCAGGTAGATTTTTTTTTTTAAGATTTTATTTATTTATTTGACAGAGATCACTGGCAGACAGAGGGCGGGGGGGAAGGAGGCTCCCTGCTGAGCAGGGGCTCGATTCCAGAACCCTAAGATCATGACCTGAGCCGAAGGCAGAGGCTTAACCCACTGAGCCACCCAAGCGCCCCTTATAGGTAGATTTTAACTACTGATTCATTCCCCACCATGACTAAAGGATTCTTTCCTTTTCTTTGGTTTTAGTAAATTTTTTCTAGATAAATCATGTATTTTGTCTGTTTTTAAATTTGATGGCACAAGGTTGTTCTTAATCTTTTTTTTTTTAATTTATTTTAGAGAGAGAGAGTATAAGTGGGGAATGGGGAAGAGGGGGCGAGAGAGGGAGAAGCAGGCTCCCTGTTGAGCAGAGAGCCCGATGCGGGCCTTGATCCTAGGACCCTGAGATCATGACCTGAACCAAAGGCAGAGGCTTTAACCCACTGAGCCACACAGGCACCCCCTCCCCAAGTTCTTTTAATCTTGATTAAAGTTGCTACTGGTTTGTTTATTTTGTTAGTCTTTTCAAAGAACCGGCTTTTAGTATTTTGATCCTCTCTTTTGTATCTTTTATTAAAGTTTATTTTTTTCTGATGACCTCTATACAGTGGGGCTCAAACTCAAAACACCCTAGATCAAGTCACATGCTCTTCCAACTCAGCCAGCCAGGCACCCCTCTTTTGTATCTTTATTTTTTTTTTATTTTTTAAAAGATTTTATTTATTTATTTGACAGAGAGAGAGAGGGAGAGCACAAGCAGGGGAGCAGCAGGCAGAGGGAGAAGCAAGCAGCTGATGCGGGACCCAAGTTGAAGGCAGACACTTAACTGACAGGCGTCCTTTTCTCTTTCTAAGAAATATTTTATTTATTTACTTGACAAAGAGAGAACACAGGGAGGGGGAGGGCAGGCAGAGGGAGAGGGAGAAGCAGGCTCCCCACTGAGTAGGGAGCCCAATGAGGGACTCAGATCCTAGGACTCTGGGATCATGACCTGAGCCAAAGGCAGACGCTTAATGACTGAGCCACCCAGGTGCTCCTGGGCGTCCCCTCCTCTTATCTTTATAATTTTTTTCCTTCTAATTTTTTTTAGGGGGATGTATGACATTGTTATTCAATTCCCTCAGCTGAACACAGTCTATTAATTTTAGTCTGTCTTCTTTCTCAAGGTCAGCATTTAAGCCATTTATTTCCTTCTAGGTATTGCTATCACAAATCTGATACAATATTTTCATTCAGTTATAAGTATTTTTAAATGCCCATTATGATTTGTTATTTCACTATGTGTTATTAGAAGTAGGTTTTTAAATCTCCAAGTGTATGGTTTTACTTTTTAAATTTTCATTGTTATTTTTTTCCAGTAATTTCTAACTTAACTTCATTGTAGTCCGCATGTCAGTTGTTTGAAATTTGTTGAGACTTGCTCTCTACCCTAAAGCACGGTCACTTTAGGTAAATGTTTCACATTCAGATCTTTTCCATACTTACTAATTTTTTATCTGCCATTGTTAGCAAGGGGCATTTATAATTTCATATCATGCTGTGGATTTGTCTGTTTTTCCCCATAATTCTGACTTTACTGGGTTCTTAGGTTTAAAGGAGTGTAAAATTCTAAAATAAATCACAAGCTGCATTCAGGGCAATACAGTCTCAGCTCTGGATTGCACCGGTTTTCAGTAGTTTCCTTTCTACGTTTGGACTCCAGGGGATTTCCTTTACTTAGCCGCCAGAGGAGCTTGACTTTTAAAAGGATGCTTTGGGCTATTTTTCTAGCATTTCTGTGCTTTGTTTTAGGACAGTGTTTAGTTTATTCTGGCATAGCTTTGGAAAGGGAATTTTTTTTTTTTCCTCTGCTACGCTTTTCTGGGAATGAGTCAAGAAATGTGTTGCAATCGATTACAGTCTTCTAGTGAAAGAGTCTCTGCTGCATCTTGGGGTGGGGGGGTGTCTGTTCTTGTCCTGATGACATACATAGTACAGAGCTGGCTACGACACCCACCCCTGCAGGCAAGGCAGTGAGGTGGGGTGGAGAGAACAATAGCTAATGCTGAACACTTCTGTGCTGGGCTTTGTTCTGTTTACTTTGTATATATTAACTCATTTAATCTTCCGCAATAACTTCATGCGGTAGGTACTATTATTATCTTCATTTAGCAGATTAGAAGACTGAGGCACAGGGAAGATCAGTAATGTGCTCAACATCCTAGGAGAGTAAGTGGATCAGTTAAGGTTTAAATCTAGGCACTGTCTGTCTCTAAAGCCTAACTTCCTGGGGCACCTGGGTGGCTCATCAGTTAAGCCTCTGCCTTCGGCTCAGGTCATGATCTCAGGGTGCTGGGATCGAGCCCCACATCGGGCTCTCTGCTCAGCAGGGAGCCTGCTCCCCCGCCACCTCTCTGCCTACTTGTGATCTCTCTCTCTCTGTCAAATTAATAAATAAATACAATTTAAAAAAAAAGAATTCTACCACGGAAGCCATTGAAATGGACAGATTTAGGAAAGGAGATTTTTTTCACTCAGACAGAGTCAGAATATCAACTGGACTACTATTGGCACAGATCATGTTTATGGGGATGACTTTGTAGGCTCTTTCATTCTGCAATTTTATAATCCTCTGACCTTGGTATTTTCGACAATGAAATAAGTGGTTCTAGTTGATCTCAAGACAATGCCTAGCTCTTCTGTTCTGTGGTCCTGAATCTATGAGCTATGACCTGGATGTCTGAATTTCACATTTCTTTACCCTAAACCATATTTGGGAACTTTTTTGTTTTTTTGAGAAAGTATAACTTTTTCTTTTTTCTTTTTCTTTTTTAATTTATTTTAAAGGATTATTTCTTTATTTGAGAGAGAGAGAGAGAATGTGAGTGAGAGAGTATGAGAGGGGAGAGATCAGAGGGAGAAGCAGACTCCCCACGGAGCAGGGAGCCCAATGTGGGACTCGATCCTGGGACTCCAGGATCATGACCTGAGTTGAAGGCAGTTGCTTAACCAACTGAGCCACCCAGATGCCCCTCTTTTTTCTTTTTTAATTAACATATAATGTATTATTTGTTTCAGGGGTACAGGTCTGCGATTCATTGGTCTTACACAATTCACAGCGTTCACCATGGCACACACCCTCCCCAATGTGTATCACCCCGCTACCCCATCCCTCCCACCCGCCTCCACTCCAGCAATCCTCACTTTGTTTCCTGAGATTAAGAGTCTCATGGTTTGTCTCCCTCTCTCGTTTCGTCCCGTTTCATTTTTTCCTCTCTTCCATATTTGGGAACTCTTAAGGCTGGGATGGCAGAAGCACTGTGGCTTCCATTACTGTGCCCGTGGCAGACATGGCTAATCAATCCCAGCACTCCTTCCCACTGAGCCCAGACCCTCTTAATCTTGACTGGGGTTTTGCTAGGACCCGATTCCCTGTGTTATCCCTCATCAGAGCACGGCCAGCGCGGCTCGGGAACTGGTCATCCAGAGGCTAGGTGTGGTGAGGAGTTTGTGTGAGAGCGAGGAGCAGCGTTTGCTGGAACAGGTGCATGGTGAAGAGGAGCGGGCCCACCAGAGCATCCTGACACAGCGAGTCCACTGGACTGAGGCGCTGCAGAAGCTCGACAGCATCCGGACCGGCCTGGTGGGCATGCTCACCCATCTGGATGACCTCCAGCTGATAGTAAGTCAGGCAGGGGTGAAGACACAAGACAGTGGACAGGACACCCTCCACCCTAAAACATCTAGAACGTATTGGTAAGAGCTGGGTAGATAAGGATGAATTAATTCAGAGCAGGGATGAGGCAAGGGAATAAAAAAGGAAATAAAATTAAATGAATTTACTTTTTTTGGCACCTGCTAACCATTCTTTCCATAGTGAGCAAATATTTACTGAGTGTCTACTATGTGCCGTTGTGCTGAGGGTGGGGTTGCCTGTAACCCCAGCTGTTAGCGCCTCAGGGCCTTATGAAGAAGACGAATACATAAAGCGATAGTGGAGGGTTCTGTCTTCTGGCTGTCCAGAGGCCCCACAGTCCAGGCTCACGGGTGGCAGGGGTCAGGGCGAGCTCCCTGAATGAAGTAACTTCAGAGCTGGTGCCTGACAGATAAAGGAGGAGCGGCTACGTTGAAGGAAGTGAAGAGCTAGACAGAGGGCTCAGAAGCGTGCAGAGGGAGGAAGCGGACCGGGGGTCCTTAATCTGACCGCCCAGAAACTCCCCTGGGGTCATATTTTGGTACGTATCCCTGCAAAGTACTTTATATAGAGATGAGGATAATTGTGGCTTTAACAGCACAGTCTGACGTCTGAGGAAACGTGCCGAGCAGAGAAATCAGAATGTGGACCAACCAGGCCGTTCCACAGTTCAAGTAGGGCAGTTTCCATCGCTGCCCTAGATTGTGCAGTCATTGAGTCCCACAGCTTCCAGGGACAGAGCACATTCTGTCCCAAACACTGGGACAGTCACAGGAGAAGATCCAGAAAGTGTCCCAGCCGCCCCGGAGCTGGCAGTCTGGAGCGGGGGTGTGTGTGAGGTGTTGGTAAATACCTGCGTCCTGCATCCTGCACCCCCCCCCCCAAATGCAGGATGCCCCAGGGGCACGGGAGACGAGGGAGATGCATTCCCAGTGCACCGTGCGGAGGTGTGCAAAGAAGAGCCCAGATAGCTTTGCTTAGGGTCTTAAAGCAGGAACAGAATGCTTTGTTCCAGGGTCTGTCCGCATGGCACTCTCCATGCCAGTTGAATATATTCAAGTCTTGACTACCTGCTGAGTTCCTGGTCCCAAGCCTGACTCTGTTTTCTTTTCTCGCAGCAGAAGGAGCAGGAGATTTTTGAGAGGTGAGTATGGCCCCATCATTTGCCTGAACAGTGCGGACTGTTGCCCGCAGGCCTATAACTGGTTCGTGGCATTCAGGCCCCGCTGGTCTGGGGAGAAAGCCCCCGGCGTGCTGTCTGGCTGCATGTCTGTCCCAGAGCCTTGCTCCCTGGACGGGGGTCTCCCTGCGCCTAACTTGGAGACCTGCTTTAGATCCCTGGGCCCAGGTTGAGAAAGAAACACTTAGCAATAGGAGGCTTGCCAAGGGCTTTCTGAAATGTTATCCTGCTACAAAATAACTACCACCCCCACCACCCCCCTTGAAGTGTTTTACACCCCCCATCGACAGATGAAAATACTGAGGCTCAAAGAGGGGCAGGGACTTGCCTATGCCCCGGAGCTGGGGTGGGGACCCACGCCCGACACCTGTCCCATCACCACCCTCTTCTCTGCCTCAGTCCCCCTTTCTCTAATGATAGAATCTTTGAAACCTAAGTCTGCATTACCACCACTCACAATTTGCATTTTAATGAAGCAATAATAAAAGCCCTTCACCAGGCTCTCCCTGGGTCCTGAAAGGTTGAGAGCCAAGAGCCTGAGGAAGTGGCCAAGATGATGTACTTTGCCAGGCAAAGAAATTAAATTCTTGCCTCTTCTGTGAGAGATTTCAGAGCTGGGTCTGGGGAGCACAGCCCATTCTTCTTAGCTATTTTTATATTTAAATTTCAATGGTACGGGGCGCCTGGGTGGCTCAGTGGGTTAAAGCCTCTGCCTTCGGCTCAGGTCATGATCCCGGGATCCTGGGATCGAGCCCCGCATCTGCTTGGCGGGGAGCCTACTTCCCCCTCTTTCTCTGCCTGCCTCTCTGCCTGCTTGTGATCTCTCTCTGTCTGTCAAATAAATAAATGAAATCTTTAAAAAAAAATAATAAGTTTCAACAGTAATATATGTGCATGAGAGAAAGAGAAAAGAATGCCTTCAATATAAAACCACTGAAAATTTAAAATGTCTCGGAGCACCTGGCTGGCCATTTGGTAGAGCATATGACTCTAGATCTTAGGATTCAAACCCCACATTGGGTGTAAGGACTACTTAAAAAATATTTTTGGGGTCGCCTGGGTGGCTCAGTTGTTAAGCGTCTGCCTTTGGCCCAGGTCATGATCCCAGGGTCCTAGAATCGAGCCCTGCATCGGGCTCTCTGCTCAGCAGGAAGCCTGCTTCTCCCGCTACCATTCCCTCTGCTTGTGTTCCCTCTCTCGCTGTGTTTCTCTCTGTCAAATAAATAAAATCTTTAAAAAAAAAAATTTTTTTTTTTAACGTCTCCATCCCCTTTCCCAATCCCATTCCCTGGAGGTGATCAGCTTTAACAGTCAAATATGTATCTTGTGGACTTTCCTATGTAAACAGAGTCCTAGGAGAGTATGATTGGGCCTGTTTACCTCTAAAAATATATATTTTTTAACACACTTGGGATTGTTTTATTACTTGCTGTTCTTTCTATAATTTATCAGGTTCTCTTGGAATCTCTCCATGTCAGATTGTATAGATTTACCTCACTCTTCGGCAAGTCTGTGAAGGCCCCCCAGTGTGGATGCCCCCAACTTTATTTTACGGTCTCCATTAAATGCTTGGCTTGTTCCTACTTTTTCCTGCTTTTAATCTTTCCACATTTCTGCTAGTCTTCTCTTTCTCCTTTACCTTTCTCATCTTCCTCTAAAACCATCCTGTCTTCAATTTCAGGCTGCTCTGATTTTTGAAAAAAACAATTTGATCTTTAAATTTTTTTTATTTTGAAATATTTCAAATGTAGAGAAAAGTTGAAAAATAGTATAAGGAGCTTCACCTTGAAATCCTAGTTGTTAGTATTTTGCCACATCTGCTCTTTTTCTTGCTCTGTTTGTCTCTTCCTTCCTATCTATTTAGCAAGTGAATATGTGGCACTTATTTTTTCTGGCCTATTTGAGAGTAAGTTGCAGAAAGCGAGGTCTTTTACATCTAAATACTTCAGCATCTTTCTCTCAAGAACAAAGACCATCTCTTACATAACTACAGTGTCACTTTTTTTTTTTTTTTTTTTTCCACTTTAAGTACAGTGTCACTTTTAAGTTCAGGAAATTTAAGGTTGATGTGATACTATTTTTTTTTTTTTAATTTTATTTATTTATCTGACAGAGAGAGAGAGAGAGATCACAAGTAGGCAGAGAGGCAGGCTGAGAGAGAGGGGGAAGCAGGCTCCCCGACGAGCAGATAGCCCGATGCGGGGCTCGATACCAGGACCCTGAGATCATGACCTGAACCGAAGGCAGAGGCTTTAACCCACTGAGCCACCCAGGCGCCCCTGATGTGATGCTATTATCTAATACACAGTCTGTACTCAAATGTTGCCAGTTGTGCTCGCGAAGTTCTTAATGATGTTTGGTATGTTTTTTGGGGATCCTGACCTGAGCCGAAGGCAGACACTTAACCGACTGAGCCACCCAGGCGCCCCCGCGAGTCTTCCCTTCTGAACCATGAGGTGCTGGACCAGCTGGTTGTCTAGACGCAAGTGTCTACGACTGGCCTCAGATTTGCCTCGGGTTGACTTAGCACTGCTGACGTGGGTTCCTGTCTCCTTCCCGCCTGATGGCTGGGGCTCCTCCAGCCCCGGCTTCAGTGCTTTGAGAAGATGGCAACAGACCCTCTCTTGTCCTGACCACAAAGAGCCTTTGTTACCTGAGCCGGCTCTCAGCTTTTCTGGGGCTCTGTTCCCAAGCCAGGACAGCCGGTGACAGTCTTGCAAAGGGCTTGCATCCATGAGATGTGCCCCAACTCTCTCTCTCCCTGCTCCTTCATTATGGGCAGAGCCAGGAGATTAGGGGAAGAGGTGTGCTCTCAGGACTCAGTTCAGAGGTCTGCAAAGCTCCTTGGCAGGCCCTTATTTTGCCCTGTACCCTTTTGATCATTTTCATTTTAGATCAAAGGGAACATTATGCTGCACAGTGCCTGGACTCCAGCCTGAGTTTACTCTATTTTTGCATGGAGTCAGGACTTGAACCCAGCTCCCCTTTTCAGCTGAGTGCTTTCTCTGAATCTCTTTTCTTTCCTGTCAAATGGGACAACAGCTATCTCCCAGGTTATAGCAAAGATTACATGAGATTCTATTGAGTAAACTGGATACTTAATAAATAGTAATTCTCCCCTTCTAGGCATCTTCCATTCCCATATTCCCTCCAGCCCAACCCAGTGCCCCTGTGAGCCGAGGAGAAGTAGCTATTGGGAGCAAAGTGCTGGAACTAATTTATGGTTCGGGTAATAACTGATAGTCCCTTCCCATGGGATTCCTCAAGGGTATTTGCATTTTAAGAGCAGAGGAGTGGCTGTACTTTCTTACTGAATCAATAGGTTTTGCTGCAGTAGGTTTTGGAAGGAGGTGGGATTTTCTCTGCATAGGACGGGGGTGGGGGGTGGTGGGAAGGTGGGTGCGTGAGAGTCCCATCTCTGCTCAGGTCCTGTCCCTGCTCTGCTGCCAACTTAGAGACCCAGCAGGTTGTTTCTCCTACAGAGCAGACCAACTCCAAGTTCTAATACTGCCACCAAGTATTTATCTCCCTGGAAATTGTCTGCTCTCGGGAATTAAGGCCCCTGGGGGCACAAGGGGAAAGCCCAGCTTCCTGTTTGGCTCATGCCTCTTGTTAGGGGTCTCTTGTGTGGGGCCTGGCTGCCAATCCCACCCTTATGGGAAGAAGATTTTACTTCTGTTTCTTTCCCATCACCCTGTATTGATCCAGATCCATTTCCAGAACCTTCCTGAACTTGTCTGTTTTTTGTTTTGTTTTTCCCCTCCACAAGGACCGAGGGAGCAGAGGGCATTTTGGATCCCCAGGAGTCGGACAAGTTAAACTTCAACGAGAAGTGCATTCGGAGCCCACTCCTTACCCAACTCTGGGTGACAGCCGTTCTTGGGTCCCTCTCAGGTTAGGAGCTGTTAGGGCCCAGCGCCCATGGGGACAACTAGGTGGCTGGCCGGCTGGGGTGTACTGCTGGGTCGCATGGGGAGCAGAACATGTGGCACGGTAGCTAAAGCAAACAGTGATGCTAGATGAGGCTTGTCAGTGGAGCCGAGGTGCTGGACAGGCCTGGAGCGGCTGGGTCCTTCCTGTTTCCAGACCGACCTGCTCTGTGGGTTCTAAGAAAAATCTGGTAAGTCACGGCTCTGTCCTGCCCGAGTGGGACAGCTTAGTATTATTATTTCCTGGAAACCGAGTTTCTCTCTAACAAGGTGCAAGCACTGGCCAGCTGGAGAGCGTGTGGAGCGAGAATTGCGCTGCCTGGATTTGGCTCACTTACTCCCGCACCAGACCGACTCAGACCGACTGGCCTGTCCCAGGGGAGGGGAGCGGGGGGGGGGGGGGGGGGGGGGGGGGGGGGGGGGGGGGGGGGGGGGGGGGCACGCGAGATGTCCTTCTCCCTGTGGAAGTTCTCCCAGCAGAACCCGCCAAGCCAGCGAGAAGCTTCTGGGTCAGGGTGTTTGCACGATTCACAGAGAGGTTAGGGTAATGGGTTGAATTATTTCTCAATTTTTAACCCTCCTCCCTTGTGTGTGAGCCTTCAATGTTTAGTTCAAGCTCTAGCTTGTCCACTCTGGATTCTGTTGTCAGAGGGTTCTTGATTGGCCAGCAGTCCCATTTAGTGAGTTGTTGGGAAGTAGGATCTGATGCTTCCTAGCTCTCAGGGGCCGTGCCTCAGGGACAGATCCGATCTGGGAGCCGCAAACAGGCCTCGGTGGGAATGCACCCTGATCAGTGCTGGATGCTGGATGTGGGAACGAAATGCTGGGTCTTCATTCTCCCCTGCCATCAACTAGCTGTGTGACTTTGGGCATCTTGCTTCTCCTCTCTGGGCCTTCTTTCGAGTTTACACACGAGGGTCTCAGACTAATAAGAACTATCGTTGTCTCATGGCCACAACTTAGTGAGCACTTAGTAATGCTAGGCACTTCAGGTCCTCACGTCCACCCTGTGGTAAGTCTGACTGATCCCCACTTTACAGATGAGAGGACTGGGGCTCAGAGAGAGGAAATGGCTTGTGCGAGGTGACTCTCTGCCAGCTAGTGGGGAGGAAGCCCTCTGCAGCCTGACGGGACCGGGTTGGGGCTGCGGGTGGGCCTCAGGCGACTCCGAGACTTCTTCCTGGCAGGCACGGAGGACGTGCGTATTGACGAGAGGACCGTCAGCCCCTTCCTGCAACTCTCAGAGGATCGAAGGACGCTGACCTTCAACGCCAAAAAGTCCAAGGCCTGCGCAGATGCCCCTGAGCGCTTTGACCACTGGCCCAATGCCCTCGCGGCTGCCCCCTTCCAGGCCGGGCTGCACACCTGGACGGTGAACGTCCAGGACAGCTGTGCCTACAAGGTGGGGGTGGCCCTGGGCCAGCTGCCCCGCAAGGGCTCAGGCAGTGACTCTCGTCTGGGCCACAACGTCTTCTCCTGGGTCTTCTCCCGCTACGACCAGGAGTTCCGCTTCTCACACGACGGGCGGCACGAGCCCCTGCGGCTGCTGCGCTGCCCCAGCCGGCTGGGCGTGCTTCTGGACTGGCAGGCGCAGGAACTGCTCTTCTATGAGCCGGCCTCGGGCACGGTGCTCCACACCCACCAGGAGCCCTTCTCGGGGCCCCTCTTCCCAGTCTTCGCCGTGGCCGACCAGACCATTTCCATCGTCCGCTGACCCGTGGCCACCGGGAGCCCCGGTCTACCCGCCGCCACGCCTCCAGGCCGTGTTCCTACCCAGCGCCTTTCCCCCAGATGTTGCCTCTCTCTTCCCGGCGCGCCGCTTTCAGAGGGGGGGTCTGTTCCAGGTCTGGCTTCAGCCGGGACTTGCTGGCTATCTGTGGGGAGCCTGCCATCCCTGGGGCCTTAGTCTCCCCAAACCACCGGGCACTGGCCCCTCTGAGGGTGTCTTGTTCACCACATTGAGTCGGGCATCCAGCCCGGTGCCCGGTGCCTACTGGTTGTGCAACAAATATTCGGGGAGCGAGCGGCTAGATGGAAAGGCGCCTGGGCGTGTGTGGTAGACTCTTCTCGAGAAGCACCGCAGGGGACCTGGGGGGAGGCCTTCCGGCCCCAGAGAGCTGACACGGTGGGAGGGCCAGACCTAGGGAGCGTGTATGTCATTAAAGATTTTAAAAGACTGAATAGTTTCTCCCATGTTCTTTGTGGGTGATGGACACATGCCCCAAGTGCCAGCTCACGTCCGAAGAGGTACGCCTGCTAGGAGAGAGCTCTTCCTCGGCCCCCTCCGCCTTCCCCGCTCAGCACACCCAGCCGAACGAGCCCCGAGACGGCTCTGGGCCCTGCGTTGCTGGAACCCAGGGCGAGCCCCTTCCTGTTCTCGGAGGTCCCATTTAGAACAGTGGCCCTCACATTCCTATTTTATTTACGAACAAAGGCAATCTTACCTACAACTTCAGGCCCCTGGGCTCAAAGATGGGTGCCGGAGCCCTCCCCACTCTCAAGTTTGCTCAATCATTTACTCCAAACACTGAGTAGATCAAATCCAGTCCACAGACCGAATGGCAGCTTTTTCGGCTGAGGTGACTTCTGAGGCCTTTGCAGCTCAGCTCCCAAACCACGTCGTCACTGCCCGACACTTGGGAATTAATGTCACCCGGGCTTCGCACCAAGCCCAAGGAAGACAGACCTGGAAGTCTGGCCAAGTCTGAGAAGAGCCTCCCTGCCCTCGCACCGGCTCAATCTCTGCCCAGAAACCTGGGTCAAAGCCCACCTTTTCTACTCGGCACCTAAAGGCGCCCCCCATGCCTTGTTTCCCAAACTGCCAGTCTGACTCAGGCAGCCCTCAGTCTGAAGTTCACGGGCCTCCTGCCGGGGATGCGTGTTGTATTCCTCTGCCCGCTAAATGTCACTGTGGCTCAGGGCCACCCCAGAGCCCTCCCCGGCGGGTGGCAGCAGAACACAACCCCGTGTATGTGCCTGGCAGTAGGCAAGGCACAGAAGGGTCTGGTAAACACTGAGCAGGTGTGAGAGGAGTGTGACGAGGGAAGAGGCAGGTGGTGACATGGAATTTTTAAAACCCAGCCTACTTCCTTCAGTCTCGTCATTCCCCTCATGTGTCCTATACTCCTGCCACCTCAAGCTCCGGTCCCTGTTCCCTGTGCTCTCCCACCTCCGCACTAACACCTATGACCAGGGTGCCCTTCAAAACTGGCCCCCCGTAGAACACGTTCCCTGGTCTCCCGGGATCTCCACTGCGCTGTCTCAAGGACACGGCTCTCTCCTTGCAACTCAGTGCTTAAGCCAAGGGCTTTGGAGCCCGGCACCCCTAAATTGGAACCCCGCCTCTCCCACACGAGCTGTGACCCCGGGCAGGCTCCTGCACTTCTGAATCTGTTTCTCACTTAGAAAGTGCAGGTCCCACGACCTCTGCCCTTTAGGTAGCTTTGAGGGTTTACATACATGTAAAGGACTAGAACATGGCAAGCATGAATGACGTGTCTTCTCATGATGTAATTAGGGTGCTCCTTGTCTGAAATCCTTAACACTGTATCAAACCAAGCTCCTCCGATCTCCTGCTTCCCAGGGGTCTTGAAGAGCCTTCAGAGCCCTGCTGTGGGGCTCTAGAAACTGTTTCAACCCTAGAAGTTTCTTGCTTTGGCTGTTTTGCATGTTAGGGTTCCAGTAAGATCTCTCATAACAAAAGGGCCCTGTCGTTAAAACAAAGTTTGGACGTGCCCGGTTCTGAAGCTGGTTGGGCCCTCCGTGAATCTTTTAGGTGAGGGGTGGGGGTGGGGGGGTGGGAAAGACACAGGTGTAATAAATAAACCACATTGGCGGCGTGGAGCAGGGCTCAAAGGCCCGTATTCACAGCTTTATAGTCAGAACGCATTTGGACGCCGAAGGGAGAGGGGGTAAAGGCCAGATCTCAGGAAGGAAGGTGCTCTCTATCTCTAGAGTTTGCTGCAGCCACTTCCCTCATCAGACTCAAAGTTTTGGAGGTGAGCCCTCCAGGCGGTCAAGGGCAGGAAGGAGCTGGGACAGTGAGGGGAGGAGGCATTCTTGGGGTACAGAATCCTTGACTGCAGGGTCCAAAGGCTCTGGACCGACCACCAGGAAGCTGTGCATACCTACAGCCTGTGCCCCCTTATAATCACAGAGGTAACTGTCCCCAATATGCGCTGCTACCGCCGGGTCCACTCGAGCAAGCCGCAAGGCCTCGTGGAAAATCCGGGGGTCAGGCTTGGGCCAGCCGGCAGCCTCAGAGGTCAGCACGAAGTCAAAGTGTTCCCGCAGGCCCAGCCCCTGCAGGATGCCCTCCAGTCGCTGGTCGAAGTTGGAGACCACCGCCAGCCTCAGACCCCGTTTTCGGCACCCTCTCAGGGTGGCCTCGGCCCCCTCCAACACCTGCCAGGTGCAGGGCTTACAGAAGTCCTCGTACAGCTGCTCGGCGATGGGGGCCACAGCCTGGGCATCCGGAACACCCGCGAGCCGGAAGGTCTGCGAGACCATATCCAGCCACCACTGGCGGGAGGTGAGGCCTTGGCTCAGGCCGTAGTTGGGGAAGCTGTGGCTCTGAGTCCTGTAGGCCTGCCTGAAGGCGCGTCCCAGAGCGGCGGCCCCCACCTCCAGCCCGTGGGCCCGGGCCTTGGTGGCATATTCCTCCCCCACAGGCTGACGCAGCCTCAGTAGCGTGTCCTTCACGTCCCACGTCAGCAGTCGTATCGGTAGCCGATGCGCCATGGGCCTGTCGGGGTGGGGGGGCAAGTCCACCCCGAGTCTGCCAGGGGCTGGAGAGAAACTGAGCCGGACAAGGCCACTCCCCCCCCACACACACAAACCTAAAGGTCTTCTCTTTGGAGGCCTGTGGGGCAGAGTTGTGGCACCTCCTCACAGCAGAAGATCCTGCAATGAGACAGCAGTGAGGTGGAAATTCAGGCCTTGGAGTCAGAGACAGACTGGGTTCAAATTCTGGCACTGCCCACTTACTGTGTGACCCTAGGAGTGTCACTCTCTGTATGTTTCCTGACTGAAGAGGAGCACAACGCGCCAACCTCCCAAGACTGTTGCATTAAATGAGATCATCCGTTCATTTCACAAATTTCTGGGCACCTACTGTGTGCCAGATGCTAGGGAACAGGGCAGATTTCCAGCCCTCCTGGCATTTACAGGCATTAAAGAACAGGAGACACAGATATTAAACAAAGAACTATACAAACACGGAAGTATAACAAAGTCAACATGTGCCACAAGGATATAAACCCAGGGATCCCATCTAATTTGTGTTGAACTTCCTAAGTCAAATTTTGGTGGAGATCTAAAGAACGACTGACTATGCAGGAAATGGAGGTGATTAAGCGTTCCTGACACTGGAAACAGCAAGTGCAAAGGCCCTGAGGCAGGTCAAGGCCTTGCCTAAGCAGGCAAGTCTGCTGCTTGGGTAGACAGGGCCCGCTGTGGCAGAGCCTTGTAGGTCAAGGTAAGAAAACAATTATGATTGCTATTACTATTGTTAACAATACAAAGACATAGGATCCTTGCAGACCATGTGACAGACCCCCTCTTTATCAGAGAAGACTGAGCCAGAGAGGGGCAGATACTAGACTAAGGTGCACAGCCAGCACCAGAACCCAAACTTCCAGACTCTGGCCAGTGCTCCCTTCTCCTGCATCATGCTTAGACAAATTTGGTTTTTAAAACAATCTGATTTGGGTGAATCGGCACAGCACAGGGCCAAAGGAACACAGGGCGGCCAGGTTCTGTCTCTAAGCTTCAGGTTCGTGTTTACTGGAGGTAAAGAGGTCTGCCTAGGTGGGGAGCCAGTAAAAGGACTATTGACTCAATGCACAAGAAACAAGTCCTCAGCCTGCTGTCCAGGGGCTGGGTGCAGCTTCTTGTCCCACACAGTTGATTCCAGACAATCCCAGGCCAGCTAGTTGAAACCTGAGGGTCCAGAGTACAGCCAAGTTGCTGCTAAGGAAGGGAAGTGGGTGGAGGCAAACCCCAGAGGGCGTCTGACAAGGAAATGAATTTAAGTCAATCTGGAAATTAGGGAGAGCCATCCGAAAACCTTCTCACTTTACTGGTGGGTAGATAGAGGCCCAGCGAAAGCCACGCAGGGAGTCACCGGCACAACTAACACTAGAACAAAGAGCTTGGGCTCCCGACCCACAGTGTTTTCCATTTCTAGAAGCTGGGGCTGAGGCCTCTGGGCTGCAAGCCTGGATTTCTCGGCCTTCCTCCTCACCTCCAGGGCTCGATGGCGACAAAGTCCAGGTAGCCCGCTGTTACAGCGACATCTCTACAGCTGCCGTTTGCAGCGTGACGTCGGGCGTGATGTGGCTGCGGCTGGCCTCCTGGGGCCCCGTCCCAGCTCCGGCGCGCTCCGACCGCTCCGCGCGGACCCCAGCCCCCAGCCTCCCAGGATCAGGACCGAGCTAACCCCCCGGGAAGCCGGTCCACAGGAAGCCGCAGGGGCACACAGGCTCCGGAGAGCTGCGCAGGCGCTCTGCCGCCCCCACGGAGCCGGAGGCCCGCCCCCTCCTCCCCCGCCCCCCGTTGGCCCGCCCCCGGCCCTCCGCCCTCCCTTCTCCTCCTCCCGCGGTTTCCTCCGCCTCTCCTCTGCCACAGTCCTCTCTGCTCCCTCCCGTCGCACCCTCACCTGCCTCCCCGCCCCCGGTGCCCTCAGTCACCCGCCTTTCCGATCCTTTCCGTCTCCTTCTCTGCCCGAACATGAGGCCCCACACCCTCTCGTTGCCCGTCCTGCCCCCTCCGCTCCGCACCCCGTATCTCTGGGTCACCTTGCACACTCTCCTACCTTTCTGCCTGCCCCGCCCTCGCCGTCTCTCCCTTTCCCTCCTTTCTGCGCTTATCTCCCTCCTCCTTCCAGACCCCTCCGCCTTCCTCCCTCGGATCCAGACACCCCCGGGAGGTCCCAGGCTGACTTTGGGAACGAGGGGATCTGGGTCCCCGCCTGGCTTGCTGAGTGCTGTGTGGATTTGGGCAAGGCGCTGCCCCTCTCTGGTTTGAGTCTCCAGTCGGTACTGGAAGGAATTGCTTTCGTTTGGAAACTTGTCTAACCCAAGACGTTCTGCTGAGAGTAGAGTCCTCCGCAGTAACCTAGCTGGGTTTTTTTTCTTTTGATATAAAAAAATCATCTTCAACATTTCAGATAGCGATGAGATTGCTCTAAAGGCAATAAATCAGAATGGCGCCATGAGCAGTGTAGGGCCTCGCTGGATGAGCAGGTTAGGGGAGGGGCAAAGATCTGAATGGCAGCCAGGTGGAGATTAAGGACGGGTACTGCAGGTTAGTAAATGGGAAGAGCAAAGGTGCTGGGGCCCCAGCCTGCTTACTGAGCAAGGGCAGTGGCAGGAGGAGGTGGGGAGACAAGGAGGACAGACCCCGGCCCCCTACTCAGACCCCGGGGATTGTTGCAGTGGCACTTTGGGTCACTTACACCATTTTCCTAGGAGCACACAAGCATGCATATGTTTTTCTTCCTTCTTCCCATCCCCCTCCCTACCTTTTTTTTTTCCTAAAGATTATTTATTTATTTGACAGAGAGAGATCACAAGTAGGCAGAGAGGCAGGCATTGGGAGAGGGGAAGCAGGCTCCCAGCTGAGCAGAGAGCCTGATGCGGGGCTCGATCCCAGGACCCTGAGGCTTTAACCCACTGAGCCACCCAGGCGCCCCCTCCCTTCTTTTTAAACAAAACCTCCTCCTACATTCTAAGACTGGCCTGTTCATTCATTCAGAACTGCCTCATCTTCAGTGGGCCCAGGCCTGGGAGAAAACACAAAGTGTGGAGTCACAGACCTTAGGCCGGCAAGGGAGAGCTTGGCTCCAAAACTCACTATAAGCAGGATTCCTACAAGTGGGAGTGGAAAGGGTGAATGGGAGGTCGGAGTCCAGCTGCATTTCACAGAGACCCATAAGGTTTGAGATGGTTCAGGTACCAGGGTCACCTAAAACCCAACTCCTCAGGTTCTGGTCCCAGATCTGCCCCTTGACTCTCTGTGCACCCTTCATTGAATTCTTTTCCTCTCTGGGCCTCAGTCTCCAATCTGCAAAATGGGGAGATTGAACAAAATAACTTCCGCCTGAAGTCCAGGCCAGCTTCTAAGTTAATTTCCAAGATAATTAACTTTGTGGAACCTCAGTTCCTTCATATATAAATAGAGCATGCTTACGTCAAGGTTAAGTGAAAGCACATGAAAAAACTCTTTGAGAAGTAGATGATTCTTTTTGATTTTTTAAAAGATTTTATTTACTTGAGACAGAGAGAGAGCACACACAGAGAGGGAGAAGACCCCTGCTGAGCAGGGAGCCCTCCAAGGCTGAATCCCAGGACCCTGGGACCAGGACCTGGCAGATGCTTAACTGATAGAGCCACCCAAGTACTCCACATGATTCTTTAAAAAAAAATTTTTTTAGGGGCACCTGGCTGGCTCAGTCAGTAGACCATGGGACTCTTGATTTCGGGGTCATAAATCTGAGCCCCACATTGGGCATAGAGATCACTTAAAAAATAGTAATAATAAATTTTTTTTATTTGAGTATAGTTGCCATACAGTGTGACATTAGTTTCAGGAGTACAACACAGTGATTCAACCTCTTTTATACATTCTGCTCACGAGTATAGCTGCCATCTGTCCCCATGCAATACTATTACGATGGCACTGACTATTCCGTGCGTGCTGTAAATTTCATCCCTGTGACTTACTCACTCCGGACGTGGAAGCCTGTATCTCCCACGCCCTTTCACCTGTGTTGCCCAACCGCCCACCCCCTGGAAGGTGATTCTTTTCAGATAGTCGGAGTTAAGGGTTTTGTTTGGTCACATAACTATTTCAACCCCAGGCACCTGTTGCACACGGTAGGCAAGTCCATTTTAATCTGTGCAAGTGTGCCTCTGGAGTTGTGACCCTGATTTGACTGTCACGGGAAAGCCCATGACAGGTCCCCCCCTATTCTGAAAACAAGCTTCTTTCTGATTTGCCAGCTCAAACATGGGTACACTTGGGGCGCCTGGCTGGCTGAGTTGGTTGAGCATGTGACTCTCGACCTCAGGATCGTGAGTTCAAGCTGCACGCTGGGTGTAGAGCTTACTTAAAAAAAAAATGGGCACACTAATGGGTATAGTTTCCTCCCTAAGTCAGATAACAGAAATTCTCCTTGGAGGTTTTCATCCCTTGCTCTGTCCTGTGTGGACTCTGACCTCATGACCGCTCCTGGAGACCCCTGGCATGCCATCTTACTGAACACTGCCTTTGGTCCACTTCTCTTTGGGGAAGCCCAGTTTCTTATATGAGGCCTTCGCCCTTGAGAATCGCATACTCTCGTACCTAAGTAAACCCGGGCTGGGGCCAGCAGACACATCTCCCTTTACTTTAAAATTTTCATTTAGGGGGCGCCTGGGTGGCTCAGTCATTGGGCATCTGTCTTCGGCTCGGGTCATGATCCCGGGGTCCTGGGATCGAGCCCCACATCAGGCTCTTTGCTCAGCGGAAAGCCTGCTTTTCCCGCTGCCATTCCCTCTGCTTGTGTTCCCTCTCTCGCTGTGTTTCTCTCTGTCAAATAAATAAAATCTTTAAAAAAAAATAAAATTTTCATTTAGTAATATACTAAAATATAGAGAAAAGTGCAAACAAGTATACATGTCTTTGAATGTTTACAAAGTGAACATACTCCTACAACCGGTATTCCGACCTAGAAAAAGTGTTTCTAGAACCCTAGAAACCTGGTCCACTTCTACTTGTTTTACTCCCACAAAGGGTAACCACCATGCTGACTTCTAATTACATAGTTTAACTTGTTTTCGAATGAATTATAAATGGAATAATACAGCATACACTCCTTTGTCTTGCTTTATTTTATTTATTTATTTATTTATTTATTTATAAAGATTTTATTTATTTATTTGACAGAGAGAGATCACAAGTAGGCAGAGAGGCAAACAGAGAGGGGGGAAGCAGACTCCCTGCTGAGCAGAGAGCCCGATGTGGGGCTCGATCCCAGGACCCTGAGATCATGACCTGAACCGAAGTCAGGGGCTTTAACCCACTGAGCCACCCAGGCGCCCCTATTTATTTATTTTAAAGATTTTTTTTTTTTAATTTATTTGACAGAGAAAGAGAGAGATCACAAGTAGGCAGAGAGGCAGGCAGAGGGAGAGGGGGAAGCAGGCTCCCTGCTGAGCAGAGAGCCTGACGTGGGGCTTGATCCCAGCACCCTGAGATCATGACCTGAGCTGAAGGCAGAGGCTTTAACCCACTGAGCCACCCAGGCACCCCTGCTTTAAAAAAAAAAAAAAAAAAAAGATTTTGATTATTTTTCTATTTGAGAGAGAGAAGCATCCCTATCTTGTTTTTTCTTTTCAAATCTTATTTGTAAGATGTACCCATGGGAGCGCCTGGGTGGCTTAGTTGGTTAAGCGTCTGCCTTCTGCTCGGCTCATGATCTCAGGGTCCTGGGATTGAGCCCTTCATTGGGCTCTCTGCTCAGTGGGGAGCTGGCTTCTCCCTCTTCTTCCCATTCATGCTTTCTTTCGCTCTCTCTCTCTCTCAAATAAATAAATAAAATCTTAAAAAAAAGATTTACCCATGTTGCTATGTGTACATGTAGGTCATCCTACCTGTAACATTCCATTATATGAATGTACCACATTTTATTGTGTGTGGTTTTTAGAATTTGCTTTATTAAAAAAATTTATTTCAGAGAGAGAGAGAGAATGTGTAGGGGGAGGGGCAGAGGGAGAAGAAGAGAAAGAATCCCTAAGCAGACTCCCTGCTGAGTGGGGAGCCCCACACAGACCTGATCCCAGAGATCACAACCCAAGCAGAAGTCAAGATCCAGACGCTGAACTGACTAAGTCACCCAGGTGCCTCATTTTGTGTGTGTGTGTTTTTAAAGACTTATTTACTTGAGAGAAACACGAGTAGGAGAAGGAGAGGGAGAGAGAATCCTAAGCAGTCTCCACATTGAGCCGAGAGCCTGTGCTGGGCTTGATCCCATGACCCTGAGATCATGACCTGAGCCAAAACCAAAAGTTGGATGCTCAACTGACTACACCACTTGGGTGCCCCGTGTGTGTGTGTGTGTGTGTGTGTGTGTGTGTGTGTGTGTGCGCGCCCGTGCACGCGCATGCACGTGCATTTAAAGTAAGCTCTACACCCAACATGGGACTTGAACTCATGACCCTAAAATCAAAAGTTGCATGCTCTGCAGACTTAGCCAGCCAGGCTGCCTACAACATTTTACTGTTGATGGGCATTTGGGTTATCCAGCTTTGGGTTACCGCAAACATTAAAAAACGTTGATAGGAACGTTCTTGGGTATATGTGTCTTTGGGTGAACATAGGCATGCATACCTGCGTGTGGAATCCCTGGGTCATGGACTATACATATGTTCAGCTTTAGTGGACGGGGTCAGTTTCCTGAGGTGGTTGTGCCAGTAATGAATGTCAGAGTTCCTGATGTTGCACATTCTCAACGGTTGGCATTGTCTCTTTTTAAAACTTTAGGCACTCTGAAGGATGTATGGTGGTATCTCATTGTGGTATCTTTTTTTTTTTTTCCAAGATTTATTTACTTTGGGGGCGAGAGAGGGAGAGGGAGAGGGAGAATCTCAAGCAGACACCCTTCTGAGCACAGACAACCCAGGGCTCAATCTCATGACCCTGAGGTCACAAACTGAGCTGAAACCAAGTCAGACACTGAACCCACTGCACCACCCAGGGGCCCCTTATTATGGTGTTAATTTGAATTTCTGTTGACTAATGGAGAGAATGACTTTTCATATATGCATTGGTCATGTTTTCATTTATTTTTATTTATACAAATAGCATGAATGTATCCTTGTTAGAACTGATACATGACTATAAAAATGCATCTGAAGCTAACACATAAAAAGCTGAAGTCCCCCTAAAACCAATTCCTCCCCTGGGTTTGAGCACTGGGCGTGGAGTTTGGAGACCCGAATCCCAGCCTTGGTTTGTTATTGGCTTGTGTGAATTTGAACAAGTTCCCTTTACTAGGCCTGTCTCCCATCCGTACAATGAGTGTTGAACTAGATGGTCTCTGAAGACCTCTTTGATGTTCTGACCATTGTTTCTGTGATTACAAAACTCCACATGGAGGGGGTGGCTGTTTGGCCCTATCTCCATCCTGCCCTCTTCCCTTAGTAACCGAACTCCCGAGGTGTAGCTGAGCGCATGGCTGCCCCACTAGACTCTCTCCCAGCACCCCTTATACACCTACGTGTGGCCACGTGACTAAGCTCAGACAAGAGCATATGGACAGAAGTGATTATGTGCAACTTTCAGGTTGTGACCTTATAAAGGAGTGTCATGCCCTCCACTTGCCATTCTCCTCTTTCTGCTGACTGAAGAGAGGAGCACATGGTGGGAACTGGCTGGACTCGCCATCTTTGACCACAAGATGGAAGCCGAGATGTGTTGAGGAGGGCGGAACAAGGCAGGAGCCAGGACCCAGCACACCATGGAGCTGACACGGTCTAGATCACTTGGAGAGAAACATTTCTATTTTAACTATCATTATGTTGGCTTGTTATGACCACTGAACTTGAATCTTGACTAATACAGAATAACTGGGGAGTGACTTTAAATCGGGTGTCGGGTAGGGTTTTTGAGGAAGCAACGAAGAAGCCAAGATCTTAGCAACAAAAAGGAGACTGCCACACAGATTTTGGGGGAAAAGCATTCCAGGCAAAGGGGACCTGCAAAGCTCGGAGACTCCACCAGACTTCTGTGTAATGAGGTAATGAGGCAGACCTGGTCAATTATGGTGCCACATCTCCTATTCCACGGATTACAGTGACTGAAGAGGCTGGTCATGTGACTTGAGCAGGGCCAATCAGAGACCTCCAGGCATTTGTTGTGAATGATGGGAAAAGATCTTTCTTCGGGATTCTAAGCCATAAGGATCACGCTGCTGTCAAGTGGCAAAAGCCCATCTTAGAACAAAGCCAAGCTGAGACAAACATAACTAGGAAGGGATGCAACCTCCACGGCAACCTTTAACCCTAGACCCCACCACACCTGACCTTACTGAACTCCGGTTATGAAAGCCAATTATTTCCTTTTTTGCTACTGAGTTGGATCTCTGCAACTTGCAAAATATGTGGAACAGTAGCCTGTGGGGTGTGGCAAGTCACGGTCCCTAACTCATGGAACCGGCAGAGTCCACGTGGGGTCTGGGGCAGGTCAGGATTCCTCCTTTCCTAGTTGGGAAGTTGGTAGTAAAGTCGCTGGTTAAAATGCCTGTTTGCTGGGACCCTCAACCGTATGCCCTCTGAGGTTGTAGTTCTAGGGATCATAGTAAAAGAGTGAGATCGGTGGAACATATGGGCTATTTGTTGTGGCCTTCAGGAAGGTCCTACAAGAACCTAGGTCCAGACATAAGCAGGCACATCAGAGGGAACTAAAGTCTCACTGAGAGGCCCTGAACGCTCCCCAGTTGTCTGCGATGCTCGGGAGTCTGAGAAAGTGCCTTGCCAATGGCCGAAGCCCTGTTCTCTCTGCACAAGGATAAAATTACTACTAGAGAGAGGAGGGCACGCAGCAGGAGACAGGGGCCGCGGAGGAACTAGATCCCCCAGGACCGCCCAAGCCATCTCTGGGCTGGAACACCGAGCTGGCATCACCAGTGACAAATCCGGACTCCAGAGGGCGCCACGTCACATAGACCAGGATGCCTGAGGAAATTCAGCCTTTGGTTTACCCCATTATAATGGCATCTTGTTAGATCCCTAATTTGGCACGTTTCTTGGGTGTGGCACCGTGGTTAAGGGGAGAGACCTTGGAGTCAAACTATGGGTTCAAATCCTAGCTCTGACGGCTCAGTGACAGGGCTCTGGACCCTGTTCTGCCACGAACTAGTTGAGGGGCCTTCGGTGAGTCATAAGCTCTCTAGACGCAGCTCTCTCATAGCAGAGCCGAGCTAAATTTAGGACCCCCACTCTACCCACTCTCCCAAGCTTTCCCATCTTAGTAAATGTCCCACCGGCCAAGTTCATCCTTCCCATCTAATCTACCTCCTTTGACCCCACTCTCACCACTCCCGTCCAGGGGACACATTTTCCCATCTGCACTTTGCCAGTGCTGTCAAATGTTTTCATAAAATGCAAAATCAGAACGGGTCATTCCATTGCGTAGAATCCTTCAGATGGCTTTTTCTCTTGGAATAAAACCGGGAAAGGCTCCCCATTTTCCATAAACATGACTTTTGAGCCCTGCATGGTTTGGGCCTGGTCTCTCTCCCTTTCCAGTTCGGGCCCTCTTTTCCTTCGTCCTTCACTCTGCTGCAGCCACACCTGCTTTGTGTTCTTCTAGCTCATTCTAGACACAAAGTTCCCTCTGCCAGGAATGCTCTCAGCTTGGCCGCTCATCCCTCAGGTCGAGGCTTAAATGACAGCCTCTCAGGGAAGCGTTTCCTGATCCCTCAAACTCAGTCAGGTCCTGGTGACCTGGTGACCACAGCACTTGTCACCACGTCACTGGTGGCACAGTCTGCCTCCTGGTTCTCCTCAGGGAGACCCCGCCTCGGTCCACTTAACGTTTACTCCCGGGGGGTCTAGACACATGCAGTTGTTTGCCTCCCATGGAGTTTATACCTAAAGAACAATGTCTGTCTCCTGTCTCTTTACGCCTACAAGGACCAGGCCACATATTAGCTTGGCAACAATGAGTCTGGGATGGCCCCGAAGAACCTTCCCTTTCACACTAACCAGAAATGAGCTCAGGGACCGGGGGCCGAAGGGCCAGGACACAAGAAGCTAAGAAGCTAACATAACCAACCATTCTGGTCTGGTCAGAGCCCTGAGGTCCATCAGTGGCTCATCTCCAATTAGTGTCGGGCCTCTAGGTGGGAGTTCCTGGTTCAGGCTCCTTGGAAGGGGAAGCTTTATGCCTCTTCAAGCCCTGATTTTGACTGGCTACCTCCCCAAATGCTGAGGACAGGCTGAGATCAGGTCCTCAGGGGAGCTGCAGCTCTGTGGAAGGGAATAGGGAGTCAGGGGGGACAGGTCTGATGAGAGGAGCTGCTGGGAGTTAATAATTCTACATTTTAAAATGGATTGTACTGCCATAAGGTCTGACTTGAACATGCTTTGACCCTAGATTTGGGATTTGTCACTTTGCTGGGGGGCAGGTAGACGTGGGAAGGCCTTAGCTGGGGCCTTAACTTTTATGAGAGGAGACACGATGTGAGTCTTAGAAGAAAGCACTCATCTAGGGGCACAAGCCAGAAACCCGGGAGGGCAGCCTCGTTCCCTGGACTTAACAGTTCAGGCAAAACCTGCTCATTCTGTCTCCAGAACACATCCTGAATACATCTTCCTCCTCCTCTCTCCACTGCCACACCGGTCCAGGCCACTGTGGGATCTCCAAGGGCCTCCCAACCTGCCTCTTTCTTGCTCACCCTTCCCTTTTCCCACAGCAGAGTGTGGGAAAGTGGAACACACATAGCTTCTAGTTAAGAATGCTCCAGATCGCTTTCTACCCAATGCCAAGTAAGACCAAGCTACCTACAAGGTGCAGAGCCTACCTTACCAGCCTCCAGTCCTGTCATCACACCCCCTCCCCGCCCCCGCTTCCTCACCCTGTCCCAGCAGCTCTGCCAAGCTCCTCCCACCTCAGGACCTTTGCACACTTTGTGTCACACTTGGACCTGCTGAGGCACTTCCTTCTGCTCTCTGGAAGGATCCTTTCTTGTCCTTCAACCTCAGGGAGGGCTTCTCTCTCTCAAGAGATGCCCTTGGTTGGTTATTCTGTCTCAGACCCTTTCTTTCCTTCAAAGCACTAATTATGATTGGTAATTGCTTTGTTTTCTTATTGTCGTCTGTCTCCCCATCCTTGCAGAGATTCCACACAGACGAGCCGGGACCCGTCTTGCTAGATCCCAGTACCCAGCACCTGGGATCCTAGATCACAGGCACCCAGAAGATGTTCTCAAAAGTTCTCTCTTCAACAGAAAAGCCTTTCCGGTGGTAGCATCTCCAACAGTCAGGAACTCTCTACTTGCTTCTGAACTTTGATCCTCAGGCAGTGTTTCTGGTCATTAACAATAACTCTTCTTTGGGTCTGTGGCTGAGAACAGGATGGGAGCGCTCAGGCAGCCCGCCGACGTGGGCCTGCGTGAGAATCACCTTCCAGTGGAATCAGGCACACGTCAACTCTCACCCTGGAGATGTCATTCTAGGCCGCCGCCCCGGCGCCCAGCTCTGCTGCTGGCAGCCTCGGGGTTGCCGGAGCTTCTCAGGATACAAGATGCCACTTGCCCTCCTCTACCCTGAATGCTCCAAGCCCCTCTCCGAGGCCCCACGAGAAGGAGGAGCTGGGGCGGCGGAGGGGAGCCTCAGGGCTGACCCGGGGGAGGGTTGGGGAAGCCTGAAGGAGCCTGGGAGGCTCGTGTGGGAAGAGGGGACAGGCTGGCAGAAAGCTCCCAGGGCTGCCGGGTGCCGGCCAGCAGGTGAGGAGGAAGAGGGCGTGAGGGCACAGTTCAAAAGCAGCATTTACTTTGGTTTTCACTTCTCCAAGGCCCTGGGACCTTTGCAAAGTTCTAGTGACTGGTCCTGTGCACAGTCGCCGTCACTGCTCCTTCAGCCACTGCAACAGCTGAGGCGTGTAGTAGGTGATGATGATGTCGGCACCTGTGGGGGGACAGAAGCAGGAGGCGGGGAGGGGCCGGGCATCAGCTCTGGGCGCACCTTCGGGGAGACCAGGGCCAGGGAGGGGGCAGGCAGCTACCCCGAAGAGGCACCGCCCGTGGGTTGTCACGACGTTAAGGCCGAGCCTGCGCGCCGTGCGACCTTGGGCAGGTCATGCTCTCTTGCTGCGCCTCAGTCTGCCAGTGTGTAAAACGCACAGCGGAAGGAATGAGTAGGTGCACAGGGCCCTTCCCGTGCTGCGTGCACCCCGCCACGGGCTCCCGTCTGTGGCTGAGAACAGGAAAGGAGCGCTCAGGCAGCATATGGGCATATGCCCATGACACGTATCATTGCCCACAATTCTCCAGACAGCACGCCTCGGCTGATGCCCGGCTTGCAGACAAGGACGCTGAGTGCACGCAGGTGGCTTGGCCAAGGTCTCAACACCACAAAGTAACCGAGGGCTCTGCTTTTTTCACTGGTGCACGTGCGCTCCCGCGGCTCCACGGCCCCTCCTGGTATTCCCAGGCGTCAGACTCCAGGCTGTCTCTCGACTTTATTTCCCCTCTCTGGGCCAAGCGCCCATCCCAGCCCCGTAGCGCTGGTCAGAAGAGCCCAGCCCCGCCTGTTTACCTGCGCGGCGGAAGGCGGTCATGGCCTCCAGAACGGCAGCCTTGAGATCAAACGCCCCGGCCCGGGCCCCGTGCCACAGCATGGCGAACTCTCCGGAAACGTGGTACACGGCCAGAGGGAGCTCAGGGTGCTGCCGGAAAGCAGGGGTGGGCAGACAGGTGGAACCTCCGGGAGCGTCCCTTCCTCCTTGCCCAACCTGTGAGCATCTGGAGCCCCATGCTCGGTGTCACTACTGCCGGCAGCTGGGCCCGTCTTTTTTTTTTTTTTTAAAGATTTATTTATTTTAGAGAGGGGTGGGGCAGAGGGAGAGGGAGAGAGAGAATCCCAAGCAGGCTCCTTGCTGAGCGTGGAGCCCGATGCTCAACCCCATGATCCCAGGACCAATCCCAGGTTTGGTCCCTAGGCCAAAACCAAGAGTCAGATGCTCAACTGACGGAGCCCCCCAGGCGCCCCAGGCTGCCCTACTCTTGAACTGGGAAAACACAGAGGCTCATAGGCTCCAGCTGGCCCTGGGGCAGATGCCCACGGTGCTTCCTGGGCAGGGACCAGAGTCAGGATTCCCGCTCAGGGGCAGGTTGCTCTGAAGCCAGGGAGTCTGTGGTCTCCGAGTCTGAGATCCCAGAGCCTGTGGATAAACTCACCCCTCTGCCTGGGCCCCAGCCTCTCTCTGCTCTGCCTGCTCACCTTGTTCTTCACCTCCCGCACGATGTCCAGGTAGGGCATTCCTGGCTTCACCATGAGCATGTCGGCTCCTTCCCGTACGTCCCGGGCCTATGGGATAAAATACCGTGTGGGGAGTGCTCAGGAGGCAAGATGGGAATGGTCCGGCTGGGGGGCCCCAAGCTCTGCTCACTCACCACGGCTCGGAGGGCCAGGCCTCGTGCTCCTGGCGGCAGCTGGTAGCAGCGGCGGTCTCCAAAAGCTGGGCTGGACTGAGCCGCGTCCCTGGGAAGCAGAGGCATCAGCGGGGGTTGGGGGGGTTCTCAGCTTTGGGCGAATGGGTCAGGGGTTTGAAAGCAGACCCCTGCCAATCCCCACTCACCGGAAAGGTCCGTAGAAACAGGATGCAAATTTGGCACTATAGCTCATGACTGATACCTATGGGCAGACAACGGGGGTCAAGGTTCAGGCAGCCCTTTTCAGATGTCCCAGGGCAAAGGGACAGGGAGAGGAGGGATGTAGGCTGGGAAGGGGCATGCCTGCGGACTAGTCACATTAAAGCCCTGGGCCTTGATTTCCCCCAAGTGAGGTATGGAGGTTGAGACGGATCTCAAAGGCCTCGTCCAGGGCTGTTTTCACTTTCGTGACTTTCAGCAGGTGTAGGGGCAGGGCTGGTCCGGGCTTTCACCCTGCCTTCCCCACACCCCTCCCCACACTCCCTGCCCTTACCCTGTTGCCAAGTCCATGGGCCATCAGGGCCTCCTTGATGGCTTCCACACGTCCGTCCATCATGTCCGACGGGGCGACCACCTGACATCCTGAGGGGCAGAGGGTGGCCTTGAGAACCCTGGGAGCCTCCCATCCTCTCTGACCTGGAGCTGCTCCTCTCTGCCCGTGGCTCACTCACCTGCCTTGGCATAGGCCAGGGCCACTTCTGCCAGCCGCTGGCGGCTCTCCTCTGCCTGGAATGCCCCATTCTTGCCCAGGAGCCCTGCAGGACAGACAGCCGGCTTTGGGGGAGCATCTCAGTCCCTGGCCCATCCCCCCCGGGGGAGGCCTAGGTGGCGGGAGTGCAGGTGGCAGCTGGGCTGGCGGAGGGAGGGAGCTCACCACAGTGGCCGTGAGAGGTGTAGGGGCACAAGCAGACATCGCAGGCCACCAGGAGGTTGGGGAAGGTCTTACGTAACAGGCGGATGGCCTCGATAGCCGGGGAGTCCTCGGAGTCGGCTGCAGAGCCCCGCTCATCCTAGTGGCAGGAGAAGGACAAAGAGGTACGTCTGCTACGTGAGGCCCTCGAGAGGCAGGAGCCACACCTCGCGGAGGCCAGCTCCCTGCATGAGGACGCAGTAAGGACTGTCTCCATTTTGCACAGGGCACTTGACCTGCCCAATCAGGGTGTCACGGCCCTACTTCGCTTTCCGCCCCTACGTGGGTACTGTCATCGGGCGGGGGCCAGGTCCCCTCGTCTGTGCCCCAGGGCCAGCACAAGGCCGTAATGAGGGCCCAGTCCGTGTGCGAGCTCGGCTCACCCTCACCCAACCCTCCCTTGTCCTCCCCTCGAACTCTGCTTCTGATTCTCCACCTTGGGGACTCTGCTGGGGACTCCAAAGATCAGGACGCAGCGCAGGCCCTCTTCCACCAGGGGCTTCAGCATCTCTTCCAGCCGGTTCACGCCATACCTGTGTGCGGCGGGGGCAGCCGGGCTGAAATGAGGCAGGTGGCAGGCAAGGCTCCCCGCGCACCACCCCTTACACCGTTAAGAGCCAAGTTGCACATGGCACCAGGAGGACTCAAGCCTCAGAGTACAGGGCGGGGTGGGAACGCACCCACCAAACAGATGGGAAAACTGAGGCCCCCAGAAGCAGAGCTATGGAACTTAGCTCGGAAGGTTCTTACTGAACTCCCATTTGCAGCTCAGCTCCCCTTTGCAAGAGACTCAGCTATGACATCTCTGGTGATGAATGGGTAGCTCATTCCTTTATGGGGCTGCCTCTCCTAACTCTGGCCCTGAGAAAACCCTCTTCTCTACGGAGCTGAAGTGAACTTCTCCAGGTCTTCTACCTCTTGGCTCTCCTTTCCGGCACCTCCAGCTGGGAAATCTCTTCCTCCCTCTTCCCCAGGCGCTCCCCACCACATCTCTTACCTGGCCACTCCTGGGAGGCTGTCGATGGGCTGTACGTCATCGGGAACGTCCCTGCAAGAGTGGGGGGTGGGGGGTGGGCTATGGACTGAGAGCTGTGGGAAGGGCCAGTGGTGAGGGAGTGGCCGGGAGGGATGGCTGGGGAGATGCGGAGGGGGACGGAGGGACGGGGTTGGGGTCCGGTGTCTGCTTCCCTGCCTGGCCAAGCCCAGGGCCTGAAATAATAGGAACAACAAGAGTGACAGTGACAACAGAAACAAAAGGGACTAAAAGAACACTAATCATACAAAGGAGTCAAGTGGCTATGGACTTAGGGTTCTGAAGTCAGAAGGGCCTCTTTGTCTGTGATCCCAGCCACTTGCTGGCTGGGTGACCTTGGCCAAGTTGTACCATCTCTTTGAACCTCAGGCCCTTCATCTGTATTTGGATGGGTTCGTTCACTTATTCAACGAATGCCGAGTGCTTATTATGCGCCAGGTACTACTTACTCTCCGGAGATACGAAGTGCACAAAACTGACACAAATCCCTGCCCTCGTAGAGAGGACACTCTAGGGGACAATATCCATACTTTCCTCACACCAAAACTGTCAGGACTGAAGGAGATACTCCACAGTACCTGGTATACAGCAAGCTCAATAAATGTCAGCCATTGCTCTTGTGAATAATCATGACTGCCACCGCTTACAAGTACAGAGCTCTTTGCAATCTACAGAACGCCTTCTCTGCTTCTGTCTTACACACTCTCTCTCTCACACACACACACACACAGAGCCCGGGCAGATCAGAGGCCTGGACCATTCCCGGGGACTCACGTGACAAAGATGGGGTAGATCAGGTTGGAGGCACTGAGGGGCGTGGCGGCTGCCTGCCAGGTGCGAAGCAGCGAGTGGAAGTAGCCGCTGTGCAGAACCGACTGCGGCTGCATGGTGGGCGGCAACGCGGAGGCCGGCTGGTGGGCACTGCGGGCTCCCGGGGCCTCGGCTGTGCGCTCAGCTCTGGGTGGGGATGGGCAGAGAGCAACAGGAGGCACGTGAGAGACACTGTCCATCCCCAGGAGTTGGTCCCATACCCCGCCCACGTCTTCTCCCGATTCCTGCCCGTGGGGCGGCTCGCCAGTCCCTGCTGGTCTGCGACAAGGTTAAGTACAGGAAGGGACATAGGCCCCTCTGGAAAATTTCTGAGCTACTGGAATTGAATAATCTAAGATTCCGGCTCGTATTTTCTATGGTCTCTCTCTTTTCCTAAAATGACATTTCTCCGCCAATTCAATACAATTTTTAAAAAATGTTTTATCAAAAAAAAAAAAATCAATCTGTGATGGTTTGGAAATTAGTATGAGAAGCACTGACCTAGCTGACATTTAAACTTTGTTCACTCCATGAAAAACGTGCGTGTGCTTGGCAGAAACTTTAGATAAGGAGCAAGAGAAAAATGGCCTGTAATTCTACCTCTAAAGAAAAGCACTCTTAATACCTGGTACAGAGACTTCTCGTCTGGCACAACACACACTAAGAGGATTAAATAGCACGGGCCTGACAGACACACAGACGGAACCCCTGCAGGGGGGGCCACGGGAACCCATCTTTTCCAGCCTGAGCGCCCCTTTTGCCGCCCAAGCACCAGCCACACTTGGCCGCTCTCTGGTTCTGCTCCCCCCGGCTCCCTTGACCCAAAAGGTTCGCACTCTCTGCACCACCTCCTCACCCCCAACCCCTACCCAGTGCCCCCCTTCCCTCTCCTGCTGAAGCTTCTCTTGCCCAGATCATAATCTCTCTTACATAACAGCTCTTTGTGGATGGAGCTTCTGCAGGGCAGGGTCCGAAGTGAGCTCATTCCTGCACTCCCCTGCCCCCACCCCAAAACCCCGCCGCAGGGTAAATATTTAACTACTCTACTCCAAGTACAAGACAATGCGCCCTAAGTGCCAAATAAGCAAATGTAAGACAGAAGGAAGCGGGGCGTGCCGTGTTTCTTGAGCACCTACTGCGTGCCAGGCCACGTGGGGCACCTGCGCACGTGAGTTCCAGGCCCTACCTGCCCAGGCAGGTGGGGCTGATGGAGGGCGTCTCAGACAGCAGCTGCCCCACTTGAACTGTGAGTTCCAAGGCGAGTTTGGAGGTTGGAAAAAGCTTGTTGGAAGAAAATGGGGTGGGGGGGCTTCAACTTGGTTTCTCGGGATGAGTGGGTTCGGCTTGGCAGAGGGAAAGGGGAGAATGTTCCCTCAGGAAGGGAAGAAAGGGGCCAAGGCAGTGAAGGAGGAATAGCAGCCACAGGCGGGCTGTGAGGACTGAGGAGGCAACGGAGGATGTGTGTAGCAGGGAGAGAGGGCACAAGAGGAGGGCAGACTGAGGACAGGGAAGATGAGGAGGGGGCCGGGGGAGTGACCTGCTCAGAGATGGCTTTAGGAAGATGATTTTTGCAGATGGAGCAGAGCTGGCTGAGCCAAGGAGCAGAGACCCTCCAGGGGGAGTGGGGAGGGGAGGAAAGGGAAGGGCCTCCTTAAGGCAGCCAAGAGGCAGTCTCTCGGAGCAGAGGCTCTGAGCTTGTATAACCCAGAGGGCAATGGAGAGAGGCACAAGGCCGGAAGGGGGTGGTTGGGGGCTGAGCTTCTGGAGGTGCCTGGGGAAATACCCAGTAGCCAAGTAGGGGGGAAAAAGGAGCCACCAGTGTCTCCTTGCCTGAATGGGATCTCAAGGCAAGGACTTATTTGAGGTTACACTTCGTGAGTTAAGAGGCTGAAACAGCAGGCCTGTAAGCCTGAGGTGTCATCTCCCAGATGGGGCGTGGGGGGTCCCCTAGCACACTGATAATGCCTTTCTCACCAGTCTCTCGGGTCCCTTTAGCTCTCTCTCAAGCAACTCAGGGGCCCATTTTTATCCGATCCTCCTCCTTGGCAGGGCTGGAGTTATCCAGAGGCACACAGGGACCCACCCTCCTACCACACCCCCCTGTCCAGCCACATCTTCTGACACAGAGGCAAGTCAGGCCTCCTCAGAGGTGTCCCAATGCCCAGATGAGCAATCAGTCATCTGGGAGACAGAAAGTCCCGAGTGCCCATTTTGTGCAAGACTGGCGGTCAGGTCTGCTAAGGGTTAGCTCAACTCAGAGAGGTTAAGTCCTTTGCGCAAGACCACACAGTTGGTGAGCAAACAAGCCAGAATTTGAATCTGTTCTAGACAATGAGTACAGGGTCTTATCTACCATGCCCCATAATCTTGATGAACACCTGAGTGTGCAAGCATCTCTCTACCTCGATTATCTGCCTTGTGGGTGGGAGAGATGAAGGTCACATAAGAGAAAAATATACCAAGTGTAACGTTACGTGCTGGGGACTGGACTTTTGTATATACATCATTTCACTGCAGAGACTGTTCCAGCTTTCAGTGATAAGGAAACGGAGGCTCTGAGAGGTCAAGTGATTTGCTCCTTGTCATTCTGGAGAGTCAGTTGGATTTTTTTTTTTTAAAGATTTTTTAATTCATTTGACAGAGAGATAGAGAGCACAAGTAGGCAGAGCAACAGGCAGAGGGAGGGAGAAGCAGGCTCTCTGCTAAGCAGCGAGCCTGATGTGGGGCTCGATCCCAGAACCCTGGGATCATGACCTGAGCTGAAGGCAGCCGCTTAACTGACCGAACCACCCAGGCGCCCCATCAAGTTGGATTTTGAACACGCCTCTGATTCACTTCCCGGAGAACCACCTTTGTAGCAGGACCCTGGCTTCTGGAATCCAAAGCTGCATTCTACTGGCCTCAGCTCCCCATCTGTTTGAGAAGGCTGGGCGAGCACAGGCCTTCCGCTTATCAGAAGCAGCAGAGCAGGGCTGCCTAGGAGCTTCACAGCCCCAATTTTACCATGGGGTGGGGGGGGGAGGGAGGGGCACGGGAGAGGGGCGAGAGTGTGAGAAGGAGGCCCGACTAGGGCACTTCTACTTGCATCTGTCTAATTTTAGGGTTAGGGAGAGATCTGCTTTGAAAACCGGGTGTCAGTGCTGAGAAAGATTTTAAAACGTTGGAAATCACCAATCCTGTTCGTCTCTTACATTCTCAAATGGAAAATGAGGTGCACAGAGGCAATAGGACTTGTTTGACATTGAGCAGTGAGTCAGGTGCAGAGCTGGCCTTGACCATAAGTCTCCTGCTTTCTAGTCCAGTGCCCTGTCACCTCAACCACACAGTCATTCTGTTACAACAGGCACTTAATAAATACCTGTGGAATAGAAAAACGGCCCCAGAGCCAGAGCTGCCTGTTTGCAGAGCCAAATCCATGCCAAGGTTTTGCTTTGCAAAGAGTCCCTCAAGCCTGGGAGATTTCCACACACTTGGGTTCGGGGGGGCACTTCTTCCAAGTTAAAGGAGCCTCCAAGCCACAGCTTAAATCCCGCGACGCCTCACTGAAGACAGCATCGAGTCACCGGGGGACCCAGCACCTATGCTCACCCACATTAGAACAGGTTAGCTTAGTTGGAAGGCAGGACAGGGCAGTGCAGAAAGAACCTTGTTTCGGGGTCACACAGTCTCACGTCTGCTCTGTGCTCTGTGTGTGACTTTGGGCAAGGCTGCTGGCGTTTCAGAATCTTTATTTCATAATCTATAAAATGGGAATGATACTATCAAACTTGCAAAGCTGTGGAAATGAGATTAGAGATAGTTAGGAGGTACGTGCCTGGCATCAGGGAACATGTAGCTACTTTTATCATTAGGAGCAGAAGGGAGCTGGAAGGACCCCCCCTCCCCGCCAAGTCCACACAGCTGTGCCTCCTGCTCCACACCCAGGAGGGAGAACTTTCACTCAAACCTGCTTCGCCGCAGGGTCTTTCAAGATATCTCAGGTGGGGTCCCTACCTTCCAGCAGCTTCTCTGGTTAGAACTGATGCCACGGACAACGCACAAAGGGGTGGACTAGATGCTATCTAGGGGAGGGGCCTGCGTCTCCAGGGGTCAAGCATGGCTTCATGGGAGAGGCGGGTTTGCACACTGACTATGAAGGTATCTCCTTCCTTAGCCCACAGCTTCCCCAATCTGAGAGTAACTAAGTTGGGCCCCAAGAGCTGCCACTGTGGGGAGAAGGGTTAGAAGGAGCTGCAAGGCCTGAAGGACAGAGCCCCCCCTCCCTCCCCCATCATGCTGTGCTCTGCTGAGGATTTCAGAGGCTTGCTCTTGGCGCAGCAGACGGCTAGGAGCTGCTGCCAGCTCTGGCAGGCCTGGCTGCTAGCTGGTAGGAGGCAGTCAGGAGGGCCAGCTAAGGTAGAAGGTGGCCAGGGCTGAGAAATCCAAGGCCCCAGAAGGGCCCAGGATAGCAGCTGTCAGGCAGTTCTGAACAGGGACCAACTAACTGCCTGTTTATTCAACCCTCATTTCCTGAATCTCTATCCTGGGCCTGCCCCAGTGCTAGATACAGGGATTAAAGAGAAGCATGAGACCCAGGCCTTGACCTAAGGCTTTGAAGAGCCCAACCTCTTCTGGTTTAGCCCTCTGGAGCTACAGGCAGAATCTGCCAGTTTCATAGACCCCTAGAACATCTTGGCTAAGAGGATCCTTAAAGCTTGTTGATTACATCATTGAAATTGATGGTGAAACGGGGCTCAGAGAAAGGCAGGCACTAGCTCAAGATCAGATAAGGGGTCAGAGGCAGATCTGGGGCTAGAATCTGGGTCTTCAGCAGCCCAGTTCTTGGTGCCCACCTTGATACTTTAAGTACAGATTTCAAAGCTGCCCTTACCAGCAGAGGTGGGCTTGTGGAGAACACTGGCTGAAAGTGGGTGGGGGAGGAAGGAGATAGAATGTTGACTCTGGACTTGGCTGCAGTTGGCAGCCTGATGGCTAAGCGCATTGGTTTTGGATTTTGCAGACATGGGTTCAAGTCCTGAATCTGTCACTTTCCAGCTGAGTTATCTCGGTTTCTGTCCCTGGTAAATGGCGACTTGAACCGACATCAAGGGGCTGTTGTAGACTTAATGGGCCAATGGATGTGACTTATGTCTAAGTCTAGTACAAAGCGACTGTTACCGCCTCCACTTCCCTCCCCCGTCTTTCGAGGCACTTTGGGCTCTGTACTGATGGAGAATGCCCGAGGCGTCTCCAAGGGAGTGGACCCCAGACAGGAAAGGCAGAGCCCAGAGCCGAGCCCCTAAGGGTACAACTATGCGGGGACCCCAATCCTGGCTGCAGCAGAGCAATCTAAGACTCCAAACAAGGGCTCCACAAGGACTCTGTCCCCGGCTGCACCGCCAGCGCTTCAGACGCGCACGGCACGTTGGGGCCTGGGGACGAGAGACTTGGAGTGAAAGACTCCCCTCCTCCAAGTCCGCGAGCTCCCCGAGTCCGACCCCCACTCACCTGCCTCCTCAAGGGCTTCCAGCTGCCGCTCCCGCCACCGCCGTAGCGCGCTCTAGTCTCCCGGGGCCCACGTGGGGGCGGGGCGGCTCACCCGGAAACAGCTCCCCCCTCCTTGCAGCCCGCCCCGACCAGCGTGCAGGCCACACCCACTGCGGGAACTTTGCCGGCGGGCTGGTCAACTCGGGCCGCGGCTCCGCCCACACACCTAGAGGCCTGGCCAATCGGGTGTGCCGAAGGGCCGGCGGGTCCGCGCCCCGCCCCTCTAGGGGGCCCGAGCTAGAGTGGCGGAAGGCCCTCCCGAGCCCACGTTGGGGTGCAGAGGCTGTGTGGGCGGGGTCCCTGTGAGTCGGGCTCAGAAGCTATTACAGCCCCGAGGTTCTCTTTACCGTCCTTCTCTTCCCAGCCTAGCGCATACTTGGCACTGGTTAATTGTTGAAAGAATAAACGGGTGTCAAGGACATTAAAACAACACCTTAATACCTAACACAATAGCTAAGTCCATTTTTGCAGACTGAGTATTTTAAAGCTGTTGAGTTCAGCACCAGGCTGCCTTCCAGGTTTTCAGAGAAAATTAATTCCAGAGTAATTACTCAGGGCCTGCTCTGTGCCACGGATTGAGAGATGTGATGTGAAAGACACGGGCACTCCGAAAAAGCTCTTAAATCTTATAGGGGCATCAAACCGACCTAGGATGGGTAACGTGCAAAATTTGACTGAAGGTCTGTGCGGGGTTTGGGCAGAGTCTGTGCAAGGGCCAGAGGAAACTGATGAGGCTTATGGGGCTTGGATGAGCTAGTAGAATTGGGTGGGCGAAGTAGGGGTGGAGGTCAGTACCCTAGCAAAGGAACGCCTTTATAAAGATGCATCGGGGATTGGAGAAAAACTGACTTTGACTTGCTGAAGAGGCCAGTGGGCTGGTTGTATTACACTTCCTCTCAGATTTTATTTCTCAAAGTCGGTACTCCAAACCTGTTTTATACCTCTTTATAGTCCAAGTTAAAGAGGCACAAAGGCTTAATGCATGCTAGGGAAATATGACCGGCATAATTTCCAGCAACTAGAATTCTGATCTGTGGTCAAATACGGGAAATGGTGGAAATGAAGTCATATTTTTTGTGCATTTGAGTCAGGGACAGTACCATGTGTTTTGAATTCACTTATCTAATTTTGATGACAACTATGTTACTATCATCATTTTACAGACTGGGAAGACAATCTCCAGGGAGATTAAATAATTTGCCCCATGTCACACTGGACTTTCTCTGCAATGCCTGCTAGTCAGGTTCCTTCAACTCGTAAGGGTAGTTTAGATTCCCTGCTCATTTCTTTCAGGACACCTGTTCCATCTCTGAGTTTATTGGTAACTAAGCATAATTAGGACCATCTACCTCAGAGAGCACAAAAAGAGTGAAAAATTTAAGAATGCTGCTGTTTGGTGTAATCTGTTTTTCACATGTTTTTCTTGTTCTTGGCAGAAAGACCTGTTTCCATTCTCTACCCTACCCCCAAGTTTTTTTTTTTTTTTTTTAAGATTTTATTTATTTGACAGAGAGAGATCACAAGTAGGCAAAGAGGCAGATGGGCGGGGGGTGGGGTGGGGTGGGAAGCAGACTCCTCGCTGAGCAGAGAGCCTGATTCGGGGCTCGATCCCAGGACCCTGAGATCATGACCTGAGCCGAAGGCAGAGGCTTTAACCCACTGAGCCACCCAGGCGCCCCTACACCCAAGTTTTTGAAAATAATTTTACTTTAATCTTTCAATCTTATCCACAGAAAGTATTGTGAATGCAACGATATGAATGAATCTTAAACATTATGTTGAGCAAAAGGAGTCAGACACAAGAATACATATTGTTATGATTTCATTTATATGAAATACAAACCAGGCAAAATTCACTTGTGCTGTTGGAAGTCAGGATAGTGATTACCATGGGGGAAGATAGGAAGTGCCCAGAAGGGAGATCGCAGGGGCTTATTAGGGTGCTGGTCATACTGTTTACCGATCTGAGTGTGAGTTACATGCATGTTTGTGCAAGTTTATCGAGCTCCACTGCACCATTTAGTAAGTACGCTATACTTTATAAAAGTAAAAAACAAAGAAAATAACCCACAAACCCCGAAAAACCTACTGAACAATTGTGAGTGCTTCCCGGGCAGGTATATGGCATTGTGCTAAATGCTCTGAAGGGCGTAAAAATAGAGTTGAGTGGTTGCCAGGGGCTGGAGGGGGTGGGGGGGAAGCATGGGGAATTGACAGGTATAGGGTTTTACTTTGGGGTGATGAAAATGTTTTAGAACTAGATAGAAGTAGTGGTTGTACAACATTGTGAATGTGCTAAATGCCCTGAATTGGTCATTCAAAAATGGTTAATTTTATGCTCTGTGAATATCATCTCAATTAAAAGATAAAATTGGGGGGTGCTTGGGTGGCTCATTCAGTTAGGCAGCTGACTCTTGGTTTCTACTCAGGTCATGATCTCAGGTCTGGCTTTGGGCTCCACACTCAACAGGAAGTCTGTTGGAGATTTCTCTTCCTCTCCTGCCCCACCTCCTGCTCCTTTGCTTGCACTCTCAAAAAAAAAAAAAGATTTTATTTTTTTGAAATAGATTGAGACAGATTTTGAAACAGATTACACCAAACAGTAGCATTCTTAAATTTTTCACTCTTTTGGGGCTCTATTTTTTTTTTTTAAGATTTTATTTATTTATTAGAGAGAATGAGAGAGAGAGAGCAGGAGAAGGGGGAGGGTCAGAAGGTGAAGCAGACTCCCTGCTGAGCAGGGAGACTGACCGGGGACTAGATCCTGGGACTCCAGGATTATGACCTGACCAGAAGGCAGTTGCCCAATCAACTGAGTCACCCAGGCACCCTTGAATAAATAAAATCTTAAAAAAAAAACAACCCTGATTTAAAAAAAAAGATAAAATTGGCTCACTGAATGCAATGCGGTATTCTGGAATGGCTCCTGGAACAAAAAAGGGTGTTAGCAGAAAACCTGGTGAAATACAAATAGTTCGGTATTTGGTAGTTTTTTTTCCCTTAGTTTTGACAAATGTACTGTGGTTACATAAGACATCAACATGAGAGAAAGCTGGATGATTACACGGGAACTCTCTGCACTCTGCAACTTTTCTGAAAACTAAAATTGTTCCAAAGTAAAAAGTTCATTAAAGAAAAAAATGAGAAATAGAAGCAAGGCCATGGGCCACCAAAACAGGATCCTAGCTTTCATAAATTAGTGGTAAGATCTTGAGCAAGTCACTTCTCTCTGATGAGCCTCAATCTCTCATTGACAAAAATAGGGTTAGGCTACAAAAGTAATTTCTTAAAAAGATTTTATTCATTTGAGAAAGAGAGTGCATGTGCACAAGTGGGGGGAGGGGCAGAGGGAGAGTGAGAAGCAGACTCCCCACCAGATGGGGAACCCCGTACAGGGCTGGATCCCAGGACACTGAGATTATGACCTGAGCCCAAGTCAGATGCTTAACCAACTGAGCCACCCAGGTGCCCAATTTCCTTTTTTCTTTTTTTTTTTGCTAAGTAATCTCTATACCCAACATGGGGCTCAAACTTATACCAAGATCAAGAGTTGCATGCTTTGCTGACTGAGCCAGCCAGATGCTCTGCAAACATAATTTTGCATGGGTGAAAAAGGTAACCTTCTCACCCTCCAAATCCAGATCCGAACCTCTAGGCATAAAGGGCTGGGGCTTACGAAAGATGAGGTTTTTGCCTTAACCTAGGTAAGCAACCTTCAGACTTCAGATACCAGTACAGGAATGATAAAGGTGTCTTTGGAAAAGACTGGTTGATAACCTCAGATTCTTCCAAGTTTTTTTTTTTTTTTTAAGTTTGGGAAGACCTAAAGCCATGTGGAGGGAGAATTCTTTTGGGGATTCATTGACTGGAGACTTACAATGAAGTAGAAACAGACTGGGTAGATGATAAGGCAAGCCTCCTCAGACAGGTTTTGCATACCGGGTTTAAGTATGGATTTAATGGGAAGCAGAGAGAGACTGGAACATAGCAAAGTTCCAGGAAGATCTACTTGGCAAACAGTACATGGGGGAAGCTGGGGCAAGTAGAGATGCAGCAGGAAAGAGCTCAAAGGAAGCCACAGGAGTCCAGATGGGACGCGAGAGCTGAGTGGTACTCATGGGAATTAAGAATGGATGTTTCTGTTGTGGAGAAAGAAAAAGTCACCAGATCTAATGACTATTGGGGTTGCAATTGTATGAAATGTCATTTATAAATTCATGATTTGAAAAAGTTTTGTAGATTAGAGGTAATAGAGCATTGTGGTTACAGCATGAAGGTAAAGGCAGTTCTCCTTGATAGGATTTCAGAGATCATACCTGAAAACATTTAGAACAGTATCAGACACATAGTAGATACGCAATAAATGTTGAGTCATCAAGCAACTGCTAAGGCATAGGGTGCCCAGCTGAGCCACCAGAAGCTCTTGCTGTGGTCGAAGAGCGGCATCTGCTGGTCATCCAAGGCAATGCAGGATTCCCACCCCACCCCCCATCCACATTTCAAAAACTATATACAGGGATGGTCAGCAGGTCCTCCTCAAAAGCCTACTATAAACAAGCAGGATGAAACAGGAGTCATCACTTTTAACAATAATGTTCTTTATTTGTACAAAGCATAATTTTCCTCAACATTCTTCATTCATGTGTCAACAAAGTTTTGACTGTATTCATTTAACAAATTAACAATGTCAAACTACATACATTTGACTACCTGTCAACCTCCACGTGCTCAACTTAAGAGACAAACAAAAAAGTGCTTGGAGCACCAAATATCAAGAGAAAAAAAAAAAAAACAAACAACTAAGAAGAAAGGTCAACAGAGTTACTTTAGAAGTAGTTAAAGGGGATGGTTTTTTGCAGTGGGGATTAGATTCCTGAGCACCTTCAGATTTCTGCACTTGGGGACATTAAGCAGTTTATCAAGGTTTCTGGGTTGGCAGATGTGAGAAAAGGAGGAAGAGAGAAAGTGGGGACTGAGAACGGAGGAGAGGCAGAAGAGAGACAAAAACGGAGAATCAAAGAGGGAAAAAGTTTTGCATAGAAGAAATAAAGTTTGGAACTTGCCATGAATTGGAAGAATGAAATATGAGAGTCACAAGCCTGGGAAATGGACTACAAGAGAAAGTCTGGAATTTTATACCTTCCAGGAGGTGACCATAAATCCTAAAGCCATACAGTGGTAGGCAGTGAGGTACACCTAAGACTAAACCATCTGTGTGTGTGTGTGTGTGTGTGTGTTAAGAATAAGATGTTGGCACACTTGCTTGACTAATTCCATTCTACACTGCTTATTTAAAAGTATACATGCCCACAGCGCAGCCACCCCAGCAGGTCAAATGCCTACCAGGCAAGATAGAGGAGCTCCAACCCAAGTGGGTCTGCAGAAATCAAAATTCAATTAATGTTACTGTCAAGTGAAGAGACAACAGATTTCATTCTTATACCGTAACCTTTTAGTAGTTTCCTAAAGCTAAACACATCCTGACCACTTTAATAAGCTAGTATTGCCAAATCTTATACAATCAAAACAGGCTGACCATACTCAAAGCCCCGACTTTTTCTGAGCTTTGACAACCTCTGTGATCTGGGACACAGCAGGCAGCATGGAAGTCATTATTACTTTTTGGGGGGATGGTGGGAAGGGAACTGGGGATCAAAAACCACCTAACCATATATATAAATAAACAAAAGAGATCAAATTGACTAATCAAATTAGCCGCTCAGAATCCCTCTTGCCAAAAATCGTTACCTTCAAACTGATCTGGCAAAATGGGATTCTGCGACTCTGATGGAAGCGCTGGTTTTGATAATTGTCAGTTTTTATTTCGATCTTCTCAGGCTCTTCTGGCTAAGATTCCTCTTCCCAGCGGAGAAAAGCTTCTCACAAACGTACCACATTTCAGGGTGGTACCTTCCAAGGTGCCACAGTCTTCCCATCCCATTAGTTGTCCACTTCCTCCTCTTCATTCTGTTCTTCTTCTTCCAGCCTTTCCTCGTCTTCCTCGTTGTCCTCATCCCTGCTCTTGTCTTGCTCTTCTGCATCTGTTTTTTTGTCTTTGTCCTTCTTCTTTTGCTCTGAAGCTTCCTTTTTGCCTTTCTGCTCTCTCCTATATACTGTAAGGAGGAAGGTGGGGGTTAGGAGGCAGGGCTGAACCAAACCACAGCAGCTAACTCCACTTTTGAAAAGCTGGGGCAGAGAAGGAAAAATAACCCGCTCAATATCACAAATCAGATCTGAGGCGGTGCCAACTGAACTGCTGCTGAATCACATCCTATACTTGCTTCCTGTTCTTACAGGGATGCAAGCCGAGAAGACTCAGGGCCTGGAGAGCAGGTCACAAAGGATGAACACCTTCTGCTTCGCTAAAAAAAAGGAAACGGTCATTACCTTCCAGAGCTTCTTTCAATGGGGTAACGAACCGCTGGAACTCCATCTCTTCCATGGCTGAGAGCACGTCACTGGCATTCAGTGTCTTGCGTTTCCCTTTCATTGCGAAGTTGTTGCCACTGGAAAAAAAAAAAAAGGCTCAAGGCCGTCGGGGGGCTGTCAGACCCCCTCTTGTCGCGTAAGGGGTGGAAAGGGGGCACCAGTGAACCCTCCGCACTGAGGCAGGGCACAATTGTTGGGGTTTGTGGGATTCCAGGCCAGGGGATCTCTGCAGCTCCCTTATGCCCCAGCCCCAGCTAAGCTCTGGCTAGCTCAGCCCGCCTCACCAGGAAGTGGCGTACAACACGAAGACGCTAGCGGCGCGGGAGATGGCGCTGCGGGCCTCCTTGGAGATGTTGACCCCGTCCGGGAGCTGTGAAAAGAGCGTGGGTGGATAAAGCTACCAGCCCAAGACCTGCTTCCCCAGCTGCCCGCCCGTCCGCCCCTGGCCCATCTGCCAGCCAGAGCTGCACACCGCTTCCTTGATGATCCTGGTGATGACGGCATTGGGCAGGTTTAGGTCCTCGGGCCTCTCCGCCATTGCCGACGGCGCCGCGGCCCGCGCCTCGGTCTCAAGCCTCTTCTTCAGGCCGCCAAGGCGTCCGGACTTCCCGCGTCGCCACAGTCTGACCCAAAGCGGCTTCCGTCCCGCCCCACGTTGCCCCCACTGTGTCCCATAGTGCCCCGCGCGCCAGAGCCTCCCTCTTCACCCAGCCCCGCCTCCGCCTCCGCCTCGAGTCGCCCAAGCATCCGAACTTTCCACCTCGCAACGGTTTTGGCCCTCCCAGGCTTCCGTTCGACCCCACCGGGACCCAGCGTCCCTTCCGAAGCTCGTTTCCCTGTTTTTTGCCGCCGTCACGTCTGAAGACGTCTCATCTGCTCAAGTATGGCTCACTGGAGCTTCCGTCCCTTCCCCACACTGCTCTGCGCCGCTGCCTGGCAACGGCGCTGCCTGGAGACTAGCGTGGGAGAAGGAGGCGTGGACTGAGCCAACGGGGCGGGGCTCTTTCCAACGTGGGGCTGGGCCCCAGCACCTCTCCCGGGCATCGCGTTTCGGGCTTTTCCGAGTGGTTTTGGGCTTTAAGGCGGTTTGGCGTGGCGCTTGCTGGCGCGGCCCTCCGGGGCCGAACTCTTCTACTTCCCTCTTCTGGAAAGTAGCGGGTATCTTTTTTCAATTCTGTGGAAACTGATGTCCGTCTTTAATCTTTTCACCCCAAACTCCTTTGCCAGTACAGCGCTAACACTGGTGACGTAGAAATTAGCATGACTAGACCTCGGGCTTCAATTCGGGCTGGTCAGGTAGCGAAAGGGCAGCAAGCAGACGGTTGTAAGGATAATAACGTTTCATTGCATTCCATTAAAAAACAAACCCTGTTAAAATAGTTTTTTAATTCATTGACTTCATGCATCATACGCCTTTCGCAGTCAAAAGCATTAGCATGGATTTGCAGTGACTTTTAAGTTGTATCATTTTCATGTTATGTGGGTAGAAATTGTCCTCAATCCCACTAAGCATGAATGCTTTTTTTCTCGAAACGTGCTGTCTTGTGTCACACCTAATTTTCCTTTTATTTTTTATTATTTTTAAGATTTTTATTTATTTATGTGACAGAGACACACAGAGTGAGGGAACACAAGAGGGGGAGTGGGAGAGGGAGAAACGAGCTTCCTGCGGAGCAGGGAGCCCCAAGTGGCGCTGGATCCCAGGACTGTCGGCTCAAAACCTGAGCCACTCAGGCGCCCCTTTCCTGCCTTTTTTTTTTTTTTTAAAGTATTTACTGATTTTGAGTAGTTCTGCAAGCAAGGTAGGGCTGCAGCTCATGACCAGAGATCAAGAGCCACATGCTTTACCTACTGAGCCAATCAGGCATCCCAGTTTTCCAGCTTTTGACAGGAGACATGAGTACAGAGAAATTCTTCCCTATTAGGAGAAAAACAACAGCAAATGTGGTGATAGACAGCAACTGAAACTGCATTAGTTAGAGATTATAGGGTTTGGTGGGGGTACTCTCCATTTGGAGAGAACTGGTCTGGTTTAAAGATACCAGGAGACACTCCCCTCCATCCAGTTGCTGTCTAGTGGGAATTGGGACCCCTGTGTTGTCAAATATTTTGATCTTTAAGAGGAACCAGAAATCTGGGGCACCTGGGTGGCTCAGTGGGTTAAGGACTCTGCCTATGACTCGGGTTGTGATCTCGAGGTCCTGAGATCGAGCCCCCGCATCGGGCTCTCCACTCAGCGGGGAGCCTGCTTCCCCCCTCTCTCTGCTTGCTTCTCTGCCTGCTTGTGATCTCTCTCTCTGTCAAATAAATAAATTAAATCTTAAAAAAAAAAAAAAGAGGAACCAGAAATCTGAACACTGTGGACAATTTCCACTTAAAAAAATGGTTCGAAGTGCAGGCCAAACCAAACAAGTCATAGGGCAGGTAGGGTGCCGTACCAGTAGTTCGTTATCTTTGGTCTAATTTATAAGCTCTTTAGAACAGGGACTTATTTTGTTCATTACTGTTCTCTGTGCCTGCAACAGATCCCATCACGTATTTGGTAGTCAGTAAATGTGTTGAATAAAAGGAAGATGAAGTGGATACTGTCCTTAAAAGGGGGACATGTCTTCTGTGCATTTTTAGGTATGAAACCTACAAGAACAGCTTCTGTCCTAAACCATTTGTAGCTATGGACTTGCCAGAGGAGAGCCAGTGGGATGAAACCACCTGCCAGCTGGCTGTTTGCCAGCATCCACAATGCTGGGCCACGATCCGCCGGATTGAGAGGGGCCACCCTCGAATCCTGGGCCCCCGCTGCAAAACAGTTCCGAATGATGAAGGTGAATTAATCAGCCCTACTTCTCCCTTTCAAGATTCTTGAACTCTTTCTGTTGGCTCCCTTTTGACAGATTACGTGTTTTCTTCTGGTCTCTTTTCTCAGACAAACTCCCAGTGCTCACCATTGTAAACTTGACGGATCCCTGCCTCCGGGCCAAGAGACGTGCTCATCATCGTTTATCAGGATTTACCTTCACCAAACCTCCCACTCTACTGTGTCCAGGTGCAAAGTTTGACTCCAAATTCCAAGGCAGGTAAATTAATCATGGAATCTTCCTTTATGAGCCTCCTGTCTCAAAATTCTGGGTTGACTTCCTTTACTTATGTAGTAGACTTTGAGAAAGCTGGATTAAAAATAAAACACCAGTTCAGTTAGACTGATAGGAAAGCATTAGTTGTGTTGTAGGAGTTGTTAGAATAGGGGTGTATTAGTTTGCTCGAGTCACTGTAACAAAGTACCCTCGACTGTGTGGCTTAAACAACACAAATTTATTTTTTCAGTCTGGGGGCTAGAAGTTCAAGATTAAGGTGCTGATAGAGTTGTTTTCTTCTGAACCCTTTCTCCTTGGCTTGTAGGTGGCCATTTCCTTCCTGTGTCTTTTTTTTTTTTTTTTTTAAGATTCTATTTATTTGACAGAGAGAGATTACAAGTAGGCAGAGAGGCAGGCAGAGAGAGAGGAGGAAGCAGGCTCCCTGCTGAGCCGAGAGCCTGACGTGGGCTCAATCCCAGGACCCTGAGATCATGACCTGAGCTGAAGACAGAGGCTTTAACCCATTGAGCCACCCAGGCAGCCCTCCCTGTGTCTTAACATGGTCTTCCTTCTGTGTGTCTTTGTCCTAATTTCCTCTTTTTCCTTTTTTTTTTTTTTTTAAGATTTTATTCACTTATTTGAGAGAGGAAGAGAGAGAGAAGCATGAGTGGGGGGAGGGGCAGAGATAGAGGCAGACTGCCCACCGAGCAGGGAGCCCAATGGATGTGGGGCTCCATCCCAGGACCCTGGGATCATGACCTGAGCTGAAGGCAGATACTTAACCAACTGAGCCACCCAGATACCCCTCCTCTTCTTTTTTAAGATTTTATTTATTTATTTCAGAGAGAGAGAGAGAGCGAGCACACACACAAACAGGGGGAGTGGCAGACAGAGGGAGAAGCAGGCTCCCCACAGAGCAGGGAGCCCAATGTGGGACTTGATCCCAGTACCCTGGGATCATGACCTGAGCTGAAGGCAGATGCTTAACTGACTGAGCCACCCAAGCATCCCATCCTCTTCCTTTTTTTAAAGCTTAAAATTTTTTCAAAAATATTTTTATTTATTTATTTATTTGACAGAGAGAGAGAGAGAGAGAGAGAGAGAGAGATATCACAAGTAGGCAGAGAGACAGGCAGAGAGGGGGGAAGCAGGTTCCCCGCTAAGCAGAGAGCCCGATGCGGGGCTCGATCCCAGGACCCTGAGATCATGACCTGAGCGGAAGGCAGAGGCTTTAACCCACTGAGCCACCCAGGTGTCCCTAAAGTTTTAAATTTTAATTCCAGTATAGTTAACACACAGTCTTATATCGGTTTCAGGTATATGATAGAGTGATTCAGCCATTCTCTACATTACTCAGTGCTCATGATGACAAGTGTATTCTTAATCTCTTAATTTCCTCTTTTTAACAAGAACACCAATCATATTGAATTAGAGCCTGTCTCTATGACTTCATTTTTCCTTAATTACCTCTTTAAAGATCCTATCTCCAAATACTGTGGGACTCAAATTCTGAGGTATTGAGGGTTAGGATTCAACATAAGAATTTGGGGGGCGCAATTCAGCCCGCCACAGGGGTATCTCATCAGCCTCTGCAGGTCATCTGAGCACTGTGTCCACACACACTATCTTTCTTATCCTTTATTTTTAGGTATGAAACTATTTGTAAGCTCTCAAAGGCAAGCAATGGTTTCCTTTTGAATCTCCTACAAAGCCTAGGCATCCAGTTAGAGCTCGTTGATGTGGGAAGCTAAGGGACAGGGATCTGCAGAAAACTTAGACTTGTAACATTTGGAACTCGTGTGGTTTGGAAGCAAGGCACGCCCAGGGGCCCTAGTACCAGTTCCTTTTCTCCCATTTGATGTAAGCAGCCTTTGATGGTTTCCGTTAGGTTAAAGACGGTATGAGTATGGGAAAGGGTAGGACTACTTTCTGGTTCTCTAGGACTTGAACCTTGGGAAGAAGGTGGCTTCTCCCAGTCAGGGCCTATGAAGGCAAAGACCATGACCTCACTCGTGTTGTCACTCATTGAATTCACAAATGTATTTTAGTGGCGACCACTTTGCTGGGCTCTGTGGTAAACAGGACATCGTCTTTACCCCCAAAGCACTTTGAACCTCGCCAGGGAGGCTGATAACCATCCCAAGTGATGAGCGTGTAGAGGCCCGCCCCCCCCCCCCCGGGTGTGTGGAAGCACATGGGAAGGGGTCCTCACCCAGGCCACTGTCCTCTGTGCAGGTGGTACATGTATGTGTTTACTGAAGTGGGAGCAGTCTGGTGAAGGGGGGCTTGCAGGTGGGAGGCGGCTGGGAGGAGAGTTCTAGACTAGGGAAAGAGCATATGCCCAGGCCTGGAGGCAAGAGGAAGTTCTTTAGGTATCAGGAGAAGGGCTCATTGTGCGTGGAATATAGAGCAGGAAAGGGGGAGCGGTCAGAGCTGAGGCTAGAGAGATGGAGTGAAAAGCAGTGGCCTACAGCACAGAAATCAGACTAAGTACTTGGGTCTTTATCTTATACTTTGCTATGTTTATTCATTCCTACAGTTAATATGGTTTTTAAAAAATACATATAATAGCAAGAAATATGAAAATGTAAGGGGACAGGTTTTTTTTTAATGTGGTAAATATGCATAATGTGAAATTTACCATTTTCATTGTTTTTACGGACACAATTCTGTGGCATTAAATACGTTTACAGTGTTGTGCAACCATCAGCACCATCCATTTCCAGAACTTCTTCATCATCCCAAACCGGAACTCCATACCCAATGAGCAGTAACTCCCTGTTCCCTCCTCCCTCTAGCTCCTGTTAATATCTCTTCTACTTTCTTTCTGTATGAATTTGCCTATTCTAGGTGCCTCATATAAGTGGAATCATGAAATATTTGTCCTTTGTGTCTAGTGAGCTTATTCCATTTAGTATAATGGCTTCAAATTTCATCTGTGTTGGAGCGTATATCAGAACTGTATTCCTTATTAAGGCTGAAAAATATTCCATTGTATGTAAGTACTACGTTTGGCTTCTTTAACGTGCTTTGAACATCTACAGCGAAGGTACTCAGTCAGCTTTTATCGATGTGACATAACTGTCTCATTGGAGAGCGAGAGGCATAGGCCCTGCATTCGGTTTGATGCAGCAAATCGTTGTCACGTGTTTGCAGCGTGCAGTGTGTTTTTGGGAGCTGATCCAGAACACACAGACAGAACTTAAGGAACCGGGGAGATCCTGCCTTCACTCGGGAAGTATTAAGCCCCAGGTTTTCTGTGGATAAGTAGAAACTTCCCCGTAGCACTAACTGTCATCATAGCTCTTTTGTGTCTTCATGTCATGTTCGGAAACTCATTTTTTAGGCCTCGGAAGGATTTACCTGACAAAGATTTAATCGGCCGTCCCGATGGATCTCCTAAAGTAAATCACAGATTTAAAAAGGTACTTCTTCAGCATTTTCTCTTTACTGGTGGGAATAAAATACTCGCCTCCGTTTAACATTCAGGATGACAATACTCTGAATAATGACAATGGTAACTACCTAACACTGGGCCCTAGAGTGTCTGCTAGGCTCTGTGCTAATGCCTTTCCGTGCTACACTGTAGAAATGCCACATACCAGTGGGACTGATGTGTGGCTTTTTTTTATAGGTTAAGACTTTTCTGTCTGTATCCTGCATAGAGCATGTTCAGCTACTAAGTAAACCCTGTCATCTCATAATATGGGGAAATTAGAATTGTTGGAATGTCACACCTAAAATGGGCCTTCGGGTCATCTACTGTGATGACTGTCAAACTTTTTAGCTATGACTTATAGTAAGAAATGCATTTTGCAACAAAATATCATAAAACAATCCTTACCCTAATTATGAGTAAAGCACTGATATTTTCTGTCCTATTCTATTTTACTTTTCTATTTACTATTTACTCACTCAGAGAGAGTGCGGGCATGAGCAGGGGAGGGACCGAGGGAGAGTGAGAAAGAATCCTAAGCAGGCTCCACACAGCACTCAGCGTGGAACCCAGTAGGGACCTCGATCTCACAACCCTGAGATTATGACCTGAGCCAAAATCAAGAGTTAGATCCTTAACCGCCTGAGCCATCCAGGTGCCCAGGCGCCCCTCTGTTTTACTTCTAAGTGACGTTGTCTACAATTCACAGAATTTGATTCCATGACCTATGAATTAGTTGCAGTTACAAATGAAGAACGTTACCGTGGTCTGTCTCAGATGTCTTGCAGTTGAAAAAAACTGAGGCCCAGATAAGGAAGTGATTTGCTAAAACACATAGCTAGTTAGAGGCCGAGCTAAATTAGAGTTTAGGAAGAAAAACCTTCTACTTATCTACAATAAAGGGAGTTTACTCTTCTTTGCAGTCTTACGAATGCCTTTTCTTTTTTTCAAGAGATCCTTCACCTCTCACTGTCACACAGTGGAGAGTGTGAGGGACAGAGAGAGTGTGGATGTGTTTGAATGGCTGAATGAACAAATCACTCTCCTCTTTGACCTATTTAGAGCAAGGCGTTAGATTAAATTCGTTTTAAGACAATTGTTTGAACGCACGTGGTTCAAAATTCAAAAAGCATAAAAGGGCGTACAGTTCAAAGAAGTCTCCCCTATTCCTCCAAGCCAATCAGCTCCTTTTCATAGGACAACCCTATTTTTAAAAAAATGTATTTATTGGTAGAGGGGAGTGATCATGCAAGCAAGTGGGGAAGGGCATAGGGAGAGGGAGAGAGAGAAAGAATCTCAAGCAGACTTTCCAAGAGCTCAGGAACTCGGAACCTGAAGTGGGGCTCACTCCCAGAACCCTGAGGTCATGACTTGAGCCAAAATCAAGATTCGGCCACTTAACTGACAGAGCCACGGAGGGGCCCCACAACCCTATTTTTATTAGTTTTTTTTTCCCCCTTCCATATATCCTACCAGGAGTAGGGACTAGATAATTTATAGTAATAAATTGAGTAATAAACTCAATTTCCTTGAGCACCACTGTTCTAATATCTTAAAAAATGACTGAATGTGAAAAGTGTTGTGACCTTACCTTTCATGTAGATGCCTATAATTATAGACAGGCTGTAAGAGCAGAAAAGCTTGCTTCTGTCCCTACCAATTCCCTCCCTGCTCCCAAATCATACTGTGTTATCTGCAGGGGATCTAAGTGTTTGGAGTGGAGGAGGCAGAATGAGTAGTGTTCCCTTAGGTAAAGCCCAGGTTCCCCTCTAGGGCATGGGGTGGGGAGTTGCTCAGTGCCACCCCAATGTCACAGGGAGGCAGGGGAGACTATTCACTTAAAATGTTCACTCTTGCAGAGTGCCTCTTGGTGCCTGGTTTCTTGGGGAGTTGTTATGAAGACAATCTGGGGATGAGAAATGTCTTTTTGTCATCTTCTGCACCAGCAGAGCCTTTTCATTAGCGTGATAATTCAGTTCTTAGGCCCAGTCTGAATACCATCAGGAGCCGGTACCTTCAAGCTATACAAAGGCTTTCTGTCTTTCTCTTAGCTTTCGGTGCTGAATTTGAATGAGACACATCTTCCCAGCTCTCAAGATGTTAGAAATATGGTTGTAATCTGGATCCCAGAACAACCAGAGAGGCACATGAGGTGAGTATTGTGTCCAGAAGTTGGGCACCTTCCACCCTTGCCTTCTGCAAGTCCCTCCTGCCCCGTGCAGGCCTCCCATTTGAGATCTCCTTTTTAGCTGCCTCATTGCAAGTAACAGGAGGCCAACTAGAGAAGGTCATGGTCTCTTATATTTGCCTCTTGCTCACTGGGGTTCTAGTTAATGCACTTTGTGCTTCCTGCCGTGGGGCTTTTCCACATCAAATCCTACATGGCAGTAAATAGCTTGCAAGGTAGCGCCTATGTATTTGTGAGCCCTAAGAAACAGATGCTTCTTATCAGCTTTCCCTCTCTCCCTCCCTCCCTTCCTAAGATTTTATTTATTTGAGAGAGAGAGAAATAGCGTGAGAGAGCACAAGCAGGGGGGAGAGACAGAGGCAGAGGGAGAAGCAGAGTCTCTGCTGAGCAGGGAGTCCCATGTGGGGCTTGATCCCAGGACCCTGAGGTCATGATCTGAGCCCAAGGCAGACGCTTAACGTACTGAGCCATCCAGGTGCCCTTATCAGTTTTTCTTATTAGCTATTCCCGGCTAGTGAAAACATTTTCAGTGAAGCACTTGAATCTTCAGCCTCAGCCCCAAGGTCTAGCACAGTGGCACAAAATGAATAGCCTGTAGAACCAGCGCACAAAGAGGAGGAACCTTTGGTGAAGGCCCAAAGGCTTGCTCCTGCTGAGAACCACTGCAAGAAAGTGTTTGGTTTCTCTTTCATGAATGCCGAGGCTTTCAGATTCTTGTTAAGTGACTATGTAGATATGATGTGATTTAAGAATTTCTTCTTATTTTATTTATTTATAAAGATTTTATTTATTCGTTCATGAGAGGCACAGAGAGAGAGAGAGAGGAAGAGGCAGAAGCAGAGGGAGAAGCAGGCTCCCTGAGGGGCAGGGATCCTGATGTGGAACTTGGTCCCAGGACCTCAGGATCATGACTCAAGCCGAAGGCAGACGCTTAACTATCTGAGCCACCCAGGCATCCCCTTGGTTTATTTATTTATTTATTTATATATATATTTTTTAAGATTTTATTTATTTGACAGCGAGAAACACAGCCAGAGAGGGAACACAAGCAGAGGGGATGGTAGCGGGAGAAGCAGGCTCCCCGCCGCGCAGAAAGCCCGATGCGGGGCTCGATCCCAGGACCCTGGGATCATGACCCGAGCCGAAGGCAGACACTTAACGACTGAGCCACCCGGGCTCCCCCCCTTGGTTTATTTTTTAATGATCCTGTCAGTGCTTCTGCATATATGCGCGCGCGCGCGTGTGTGTGTGTGTGTGTGTGTGTGTGTGTGTGTGTGTGTATGTATATGATATAAACAAAAATCCCTTAAAGGTTTACTTTCTTTCATATAAAAAAAGCCCAGGTATGGGTGGGCCTGGGCTAGTACCTCAGCTCCACAAGGTCATCAGAAACCAGAACTCCTTCTGGCTCTCTGGTCATCATCCTTAGCCCATGGCTTTGATTTTCTAAGGTGTCTCATGGGGGCTTTGAAGGTCAAAATGGACAGCTAGAGCTCCAGCTATCATATCCATGTTCCAGGCAAGGAGGTGGGAGATGACAGAGCAGAAAATACTTGAGCACCTCCTCTGTGCTAAACAATGAGAATCTAGTGAGGAACCAAATGGACTTGCTCCCTGTCCTCCTAGAGCCTTGTGGTGGTGGTGGTAGTGGTGGGGATCAAGGCCTTACAAACATGACCACACCGAAGTATATAATTACTAATTTGGATTAATGCTATGAAAATAAATAACTGAAAAAAAAAAAGAAAATAAATAACTAGATTGTAAGAGAGAATAACGGAGAACCTCATGTGGATGTGAGGTTAGGTCTTGTTTCTCACAGCTTCTGGGCAGTTTGCTCCTCTAGGCTTCCTATCAGCCATCTTTGAGAGCTGAATAGAGGAAAGACATCTCCTGGTCATCATTCACCAATACCCTTGGTGCTTCTGTTTGAAATATCTGGGAGTAAGTTGTGGTTGTTTTTATTTCAAGTCCAGCTGAGAAGAAGCATATTTTTCCCAGCCAGGACTGGATGAAGAGAAGAATGATATCTACAATGGTAAGTTCCATGTTTTGGTCAAACCTTTATGAGATTACTCTGTAGAATCTTGTTTTGTTTTTCCTTTCACCTCCCTTCTCCCTTCTCCCTTCCCCCATTCTTTTTAAATGAATAAAATTTGCAAAAGAAAACCCCTTTTAAGGAATAATTACCAAATCATTTTCTATCCAGAGACTCTTTCCCCTACCTCCTCCTTGTAGGAAAGTGAAGAGCATCTTCAAGAAAATTTAAGAGGAAGCCCTTGGATATTCAGGGGGAATTTTTGACCAATTAAAGACAAACTCCCCGTGTAATAGAGAGCTTCAGTGGACTAGGGGTTATAGTGGACTTGGGTTTCTCATTCTCCTGCCACCACTTATGGGTAAATGTAACCTCGGGTAAGTCCTCTCACACATCTGTGAGAGGAGTGTCTTGGTCCACTTCTTCATTGCTGAATCCCCGGCGCTAGCCCTGTGCCTGGCACATAGTTGGCCAATAAAACCAACTTTGTTGGTTGGCTTGAACAAACCAACTTTGTTCAGTTTGCTCAGGGAATGAATTCATAACTTTTTGGAAAGAAAAACCCCCAAAGAACGAATCCTTGTATGATCTGAATTCAATCATGGGGTGGGGAGCCAGAGGGAAAATATGGTGGCCTTCTCAGTGCAGAGGAGGGGGTGCTGCTGGTGTGGGTCTGGAAATGGAGTTGGGCCTGCCAGGGTTATGATTTGGAGGCTGGGATGTTGATGGGAAGGAGTGGCACTGAAGAGAGTGCTTCATTTCCATTGTTCTTTTCTAGAAAGATAGTTGGCTCTACAGAAAGCAGAAAACAGAAACACGGCTGAGGCCTCCAGGGATGACTGTGCCTCCTCCCTCGCCAGTACACTTTTTTGAGCAACTAAATGCACAGTCTGTACCTTTCTGGAACCAATTTGACATGTTATCTCGAGATCTGCTGAAGGAGTAAGTACCATGTAAGCCAGTGGGAGAGCCAGGGTACCTGCTCTTCCCTGAAGCAGAGAAGCCACTAAGTAGCATGCTCTTTCTGAGGAAGGAGGGGAGAAAAACTGTCCTCCTTGCTTGTTCAGTGAGGTCTTAGAGTTACCAATGTACAGTGATGACAGTAATCACCGCCATTTACCAGGTACTTACCATGTGCCAGGCCCTGCGCTATAGAAGAATGTCACATCTGTCCTCTTGCTTGAACCTCCACTAGCCACTTTTACTCTCTCCTCCTTCTTTTTAAAGTGAGCTCTATGCTCAGTGTGGGGCTCGAACTCACGACTCTGAGATCAAGAGTTGCATACTCCACTGATTGAGCCAGCTAGGTGCCTCTGCTCTTTTCTTTTATAAGTGAGTTATGGATAAGTGAGAGGCAGGAGGGAAATGTGACTTGGGGGGTGCCTGGGTGGCGCAGTCGGTTAGGCATCTGCCTTGGACTCAGGTCATGATCCCAGGGTCCTGGGATCGAGCCCCGCATCGGGCTCCCTGCTCAGCGGGGAGCCTGCTACTCCCTCTCCCTTCTACCCCTCCACCTGCTTATGTTCTCTTTCTCCTCCTCTGTCAAATAAATAAATAAAATCTTAAAAAAAAAAAAAAGGAAATGTGGTTTGGAGCGAGATAGCCTTTGGATTTTGCATCGAAACTTCCTGGTTTTGTGCATTTAGGTAATTTAGCATCTTTAATGCTTTGTTCCACTGTTTGTAAAATGGGGATAAGAATGCCTCTCCTCAGCAAATTGAAAGCTGGAGCACTGGGTGTGGTGCATGAACAATTAATCTTGTAACACTGAAAAAATAAAAGTATTTGGGGGAGAAAAAGGAAAGAAAAAGAAAGCTGTTACCTGATGAGCACCTGTTGGCCTAGGCCTTTTCAGGCCCAGAGTGGAAATTTATTCAGATTTGGAGCTCTTTCCATCCCTTTCTCTTTGGCCAAGAAGAATGGTTGCTGACTGGCTGTCTTTGTCCCCTTCAGCCTCTTGCCTGATGAAGGGAAAACCATGCCTTCTGTGGAGATGAGGACACAGCTGGCCATGATGAAGAAGGAATCTCCCCTGGAAAAGAGCCGCCCCAACAGTGCCATTTCTGCCAAGATGTTCTTAACCATACACCAACTCACCCTGCAGGTGAGAGCCGGGAGCCTGAGAGAAAGGTCTAGACGCTGCTCGGAACTCAGTTCTCTTCAAGGCTGAAAGGGTTAACTTTCTCTTTCTTCTTTCTCTCTACCCTTCTGCCACGCCCCACAGAAGGGCTGGGCTATTTGTAGGTGAAAGAGAACTCTTGGGGAGAGGTTTGAGGAATGTTCTCTGTTTCTCCTGCACTTTGTTCCCCGCCCCTTTTCCTCTCTCCAGAACCCCTGCCGCAATGCTGCGCAAACCCGGTTCTCACACGGTGCTGGCTGGCTACATGGCCACCTGCATTTGAGGGGTGTGTTGTGGGAAAAGGGAACACCTTCAGTATAGCTTTTCTTCTCTCCCCCCCACCCCCAGAGACCAGCATTGAGATATCCTAAACATTTGAAGAAATTATATTACAACCTGAACGCAGAAGGTAGGTTTTCTGCAGCTGCCAGGTCCTCAGCTACTGTCCCCGATCAGCCCACAGTTCTCTCACTTGGTCTGGGTCTCAGTTTGTTACGTTTGTGGCCAAAGTCATCCAGGATCCCGTGCAGGACTCGGGAAACTGGCTGCAGAAGGCAGCCCCCCTCCCCCACCACAGATGGCTTGGTTCTGACAGAGGGGGTATCACCACTGTGGAGCAGGGCCCAGCGAGCAGCCCCCGGAGAAGGTGGGCGCCATCAAGGAGAAGAGGACCGAGCCGGCGCTCTGGTCACCAGGTCACAAGAAGCAGCAGCAGTGGCAGCAGAAGCAGCAACAGAGGAAGGTGAAAATCCCACCGAAGAGACAGGTAGAGTGGCCGTGAGGGAAGCCGGAGGACCGGCTGGGCCTGGGCCAGGGGGCGCAGCCTGAATGGGGAGGGGGTGGATGAGGCCTGAGTCTCCCCGTTCTCCATCTGGCTCTAGATACAGAGTTCCTGTCTGCTTGCAGACACTAACTTCCTTCTTTTAAACTTTTTGAAATGTTTTCTTCACTTCTGAAGATCCTAATTCAGTTTCTCCTCATGTGGGTTCCAGGAGGCTAAAAAGAAATCCAAGAGTGATCTGGGGAGTCAGGACATTTTGTGCAAACATTTGGGTGCTGTGGTGTATGGCCCACGCTCTGGTAAGGAGAATGTGGGCTTGGGAGGGACGAGGTCTCAGGACGTAGCTGAGGGCAGGAAAAGCTGGACATGTCCGTCATTTTGGGACCTGCCTTCATCAGGCATTCAGAATTCCTCTCGGAATGTTCTGGCTTGCCTGGGCTACCGTGCATCTGGGTCAGACGTCTGCTTCATGTGGGCATTCAAGAGATGACCATGAGCACGAGTCAGAGGCATTTTTCCTTAGGTCTTACTTTAGGAAAGGCAGAGTGGTTTGAGCATGAAGAGCAAGCAACGAGGCAGAAAAGAATCTAGGCACCTCTGCTTCCCAGCCACAAGTTAGTCCCTGGGGCCTCAGGGGCTCAGGTTGAGATCAGCACATTATCTAGATCCCTCCAGGAGGGAGGTGGCTAATTCTTCCATCCAAGTACTAACCAGGCCCGACCCGGGAGGTGGCTAATTCTTGACAGGGGATCCTCTTCCTCTGGTGTTAATGCTGAAGACCAGAATAGGTAGCTCCCCTTTTGGGAATCTTTATCATGTGTCTGAGCTGAAGGATATACTTATCCTGGTCCCTCTGACGTTGCTCAGGTTTTTTTGTGTGTGTGGTTTTTTTTTTTTTTTTTTTAAATATTTTATTTGTCAGAGAGAGAGAAAGAGAGAGAGCACAAGCAAGGGGAGTGGCAGGCAGAGGGAGAAGCAGGCTCCCCGCTGAGCAAGGAGACTCAATCTCAGGATCCTGGGATCATGACCTGAGCTAAAGACAGACACTTAACCGACTGAGCCACCCAGGCGTCCCTGATGTCGCTCAGTTTGAGTGCAGAAAAAAAGAAAGAAAGGGGGGAGAAAGAATCCCCCTATACCTTAGGAGCTTCTTCGGCTCTACTCAGACTGGACCTTGCTTACTGCTTCCTCATCAGATTTTACTGATTTATTTGAGAGCAAGAGAGAGAGCACAAGAGATCCCAGGACCCCGGGATCCTGACCACAGCCCAAGACAGACTCTTAATGGCCTGAGCTACAGAGGGGCCCCAGAAGATGTTCATTTAGAGAAATGGAATTGAGAAAAGAGAGGATGAATGCATTTAGGGACTAGTTGGGGAAATGACCAATGCAGAAGAATCAGAGAACTAGAGTTTTTGGAAGGAAGGGGTTTCATTTTCAGAAGGCAGTACGGGGACATTCAGGTTGGTGCCAGAAGGTGAGGGAAGTCTTCATTGACTGAAGACATAGGGTCAGGGTTTCTTTTGCTGCTCGGATGTACAGATATTGCTCCTTGGGTTTCTTGGAGGAACCCTAAGTCTTTTTTGTTTTTCCCTAAGTCTTTTCACATACACTTGAACTTACTCTTTAATTCTGTGATACATGTGGTCACAGTCCCTGGTGAACAGAGTCACAACGAGAACTCAGAGGCCCAGCCCCCTTTCACCTCCTCCAACCTGTCTCATCCTGGATGTGGAGTCACTTGTAGGCTAGGGCTCACCTAGAAGCCCCACAGTGGGATATGAAACACCAGTAAGAAGAGAATTGAATTGACTTTGTGCTCCCTAGGTCACAGAACTCTCCTAAGCCAGAAGAGTGACCAAAAGCAGCCACAGAAGATGAAGTCAGAAGAACGCACCTTGAAAAAGGTAAGGCACCGGAGCCATTCTGCTCGGGGCCTTTTTCAGTTCCCCGTTTCTGTGTAACACACCGCCTCAAAGCTCAGACCACAGGGGTTGGTCGTTCTTTGGGACTCTGAAGGGTGGGTGGCCACGTTTGCTGGTGTTGCTCGATGGCATTCATGTGCTTCCTGCAGCTGGCTGCCGGGGGGGGGGCCTGTTAGCCACATTGTCTTCACACTTTCACGAGGTCTCTTCATTGTGCCTCGCTTGGCAATCTCGTGGAAGCACTTCCTTGGGAGATGGGGCTGGAACTGGAACAAGGTCACTTCTGCCGCATTTCATTGGTCACAAAATCCCAAATCCAGTCCAGACTCAAGAGGAGAGAAAATGGACTCCGTCTTTTGGTGGGAGGAGCAGCAGGTGCCTTCAGGACTGAGAAGAATTGTTGGCAGCCGCGTCCGGAGGCCATCTACCTGCAGTGACGGCTGGGAATGGGGGAAAGTGGGTTCTGATGTCGTCTGGTCAGCCTGGACGACAAAGACTTTGAGATACAGGCTTCTCCCTTTGGTCTCAGGAGGTGGTATTTTGTCCTGTTGTAGATGTTAATTTTTCTGAGAAAGGCATCTCTTAGAAAATCTTTTTGTTCTTAAAGTCTTGATTCAAGTTTCCTTACACTTACGCCGATGGATTTCAGGTTTCCATAATGAGGCCACAGACGGGATCCTCTGAGAATTATCTGGATTCCTTCGCCGGTAAGGAAGGTAAGTTACTAGGGTGGGGGAATCTCAGTGAGTCACTCGGGCCAGGGAGAGGTGAACCTGTGGGGACAAGGATGGTTCACCTCCTTGGGCGCCATAGTCCTCATCCCTCAGAAGGGTCCTCAAGACACCCAGCCCGTCCCTTTCTGTCCTCCATTTGTCACAGTTGGGAGAGGGCAGGTGCAGTTAATGGCTGGGTCTTCTTTTATTTATTTATTTATTTTTGGTCTTCTTTTAGATCCTGAGTTATCCAAGGCACACACCTCTAAAAAGGACAGCAGCGCTCAGGGGAAGGTTGTGCTGAAACTCCAAGAGAGGAGCTCAGAGGACCCCTTGGACGATACATCTAGAAGAAGGTGGAACCCTGAGCTCAAGCTCCTGAGGATTCTTCAGGCCACTGATGATGATGAGGAGGAGGACCAGCTCTCCAGGTCACAGAGCAAAGAGTCTTTCAAGACTTCAGAGGATGGCCGTACTCCAGAGGAATATGCTTAGAAACCTGGGGACTGCGACCCTGGACATACAGACAGAAAGGAGAGGGGACTTCTGCTCCCGGGAGCCTTTACCAGGGCCTCACTGTAGGGATTCTGCTTTCTTCATTCACTTCTCCTTACCTTTAAAATCAGTGAGGTAGAAAAAGCCTCCCCCTTTTTAAACTGAGGTTGTTTCTCTTTCATTAGGGACAGAGTAATTTTAGTGATTAAACACCACTGCTTCAGGAAAAGACTCACTCTGTTTCTGGGAGGATGGGAGAGAGATTTCTGCGGATATGTTTTCTGGTCACTTTTATCTCCTCTCTGAAGCTTTGAAAGGTTTCCGGTTACAGGAAGATGAGTTTTGGGGCACCTGGCTAGCTCATTCGGTAGAGCGTGCAACTCTTGATCTCGAGGTTGTGAGTTCGAGCCTCGCGTTCAGCATAGAGGTTACTGGGAAAAAAAAAAAAAAGGAAGACGAGTTTGGCCTGTAGAAAGTCTTCAAAATTACCTCAAAGTCAAGAGAATAATATAATGGAACTCTCATGTACCTAGTAGGTTAGATGTAGGTCAAGGCAGCTGGAGCCCATTATTCCCACCAGCTCTGCATGCAGGGTCCAATCTCCTTTCCATAAGTGGGAGCTGGGTGGAAGAAGAAAGCCCTAACCCCTGGTGGTACTCACTAGCACTTAGCCTCAGCCACTAGTAGCTGGGGGCAGGATGAGAAATGATGCCATCCCGTCCCTCCTTTTTTTAAATTTTTATTTATTTGACAGAGAGAGAGACACAGTGAGAGAGGGAACATAAGCAGGGGGAGTGGGAGAGGGAGAAGCAGATTTCTTGCCCAGCAGGGAGCCCGATACGGGGCTTGATCCCAGGACCTTGGAATCATGCCCCGAGCCAAAGGCAGACACTAAGGACTGAGCCACCCAGGCGCCCCTGTGTCTTGTCCCTCCCGACAAGACCAGCCCTCTGCCTTGGAGCCGGAGGAGGGAGGGAAGGAGGAAGGGAGCCCTGTGTTCTTGGGTAGCAGTGGTCTGGAGTAGTTTCTGTTTTGCTGAAATCGGGGTGGGGATGGGGAGAGCATGGTTCTAGGGTCATGGAGCCCAGACTCAGTTCCTACTGAGCTTTTATAGATTTTCTTAAACAATTTGCTGTATGCTCTTAGGGTCCTTTTCAGAGGCATAAACATTTTTTTTTTTTTTTTTAAAGATTTTATTTATTTGACAGAGAGAAACATAGCGAGAGAGGGAACACAAGCAGAGGGAACGGTAGCGGGAGAAGCAGGCTTCCTGCAGAGCAGAGAGCCCGATGCGGGGCTCGATCCCAGGCCCCTGGGATCTGACCTGGGCCGAAGACAGCCGCTTAACGACTGAGCCACCCAGGCGCCCCGAGGCATAAACATTTTTAAAAATAATTTTCAGCATTATCACTGGACGGCAGTCTGCGAACAACTCATACTCTTAGGCCAGAAGTAGAATTCAGGACAGGGCTTGATATCTTTTGTTTTTTTAAAGATTTTAGAGAGAGGAGTAGGCAGAGAGGCAGGCAGAGAAAGGGGGAGAAGCAGGCTCCCCGCTGAGTAGAGAGCCCAATGCGGGGCTTGATCCCAGGACCCTGAGATCATGACCCGAACTGAAGGCAGAGGATTTAACCCATTGAGCCTCCCAGGTGCCCCTGTTTGTTTTTTTGTTAAGATTTATCTATTCATTTTAGAGAGAGAGCACACAAGCAGGGGAAGGGACAGAAGGAGAGGGAGAGAATCCCAAGGCATCTCCCCGCTGAGCTCAGAGCACGTGGGCTCCGTCTCACCACCCAGCGATCATGACCTGAGCCAAAATCAAGGTTCGCCACTCAACCAACTGAGCCACTCAGGTGCTTCCCCCCCCCGACATCTTTTTATAAGACAAACGTATCCCTCATCAATTATTTGGTTCTGCTAAGTACAGTTTGTACAAGAAAGGCAGATTAATGTTAACTCTTTTTTAACGTCTCAAAACAGACCAAATTAGAAAGCTAAAACTGCTGCCTACTCGTTCCTGTCTCCCAAGCCAAATCAAAATTCTATGACATCATTTGTGTTACTAGACTGAACTATACTTAGCTGAATCTTGAGAGTGAGAGGAATCCGAGAGGTGTCATGTAGGTTGTTTTACTGCAAAGAATTATTTCTTGAATGTGCATTACATTGTAGAATGACTTGTGTGGGTTAACCTAAAAATTACACCTTTTTTCAACTCCTCGGTCTTCCTTCGGACCTGTCCACTCAGGCAACCCTGATTTCCAGTGGTCAGTAGTGAGGCTGAGGGGGCTGGGCTGAGCTTTCATTTGCTTATTTTATCTGAAGACACAGAGAAGATAAATTCTAGCTATTACCAATTCAACTACGCACTTAGTTAAGCAACTCTCAGAAATTGTCACATTCTTTCCAGTTTTGTTGGTGAGTACAGAGTTGCCTTTTGAATCATTTTGAATGAGAAGATATTTGCTGTCTGCACATTGGCCTTTGCTTCTGTTTTCAAAGGGAGGAAAACCTTGTGGGCTGAAACCTGTTTCATCTTTCTTATACCAATCCCTCTAATCGCCAACAGAATTTGGGCAGTATAATTTGCGTGGCACATTAGCCTTCAAAGCAGTTTATACCCACTATTTGAGTTGGTTCTTTGGCCAACTCTATAGATAAATGTGGGTTGTCTCCATTTTATAGATTAGAAAACTGAAGTTCAGAATCTGGGGCTGATAACTCATTCAAGGTCTTAGTGAATTAGGAAAAAAAAAAAAGGCATCCTTTAATACACTTTACTACTATCTGTTGAAAATTCTCTCAATGAATATACAAATCTACAATGATTACAATATGAGCGGCACCCCTAGAATTGGTCCACAACCTTCATCATAAGACTTGGTGGCCTTGCTGGAGAGGTTAAGTCATTTGCCAGAAATCAAAGGCCAGCAAGGGAAGGGGGCTGGGCTTAGAACCTGGGTCCTTGCTCCTCTTACCCACTGAACACTGATGCCTCTCTGATTTCCTCTCTTTAATGCACGGTGCAGCCTAGGACAGTGTTCATCAGAAAGGAAAGACGAGACCATGTAGAAAAGAATGGACTGAGGGGAAGGAGCACTCATGAACACTTTGCATCAGCCTCCCAATGTTCTGAGTGAAGAGGAATCAGGTAACTGTTGCTAACTGCCATTTCCTCACCATCTGCGCCATGGGCATCAGGAGAACTAAGGCCCAACAGTTAGGAGGCTCTAGCTGGAAACGCTTGGAGATCCGATTCACGCATTTAAGCAGACAAGAGGTCTCAAGACTTAGCTAGTTGGAAGATCGTCCTAGGATCCTTATAAAAGGCTTTGGCTTCTTTTCTTCTTTTCTCTCATTCTTTGTGATCCTTGCTAACGGTAGGCCACTGTGTTTGGATCACCATGTTTTCTGAGCACACTTCCCAATGACACCTGGCTTGGTTTGGCCTGTGCGTGAGAGCAGAGTCCGGGGAAGAATCCTCAGACAGTCTGTGTCCACAGTCTCCTTCCTTTGGGGCCCGCGATTCCTTTGTTTTGGTATCGGTCCTGACATCTGGGGTATCAGACTCTGTTCTTCGTTGTTTCTGGGTTACAGTAAGCTCCCTTTGATGGGATGGAGTCAGGATTTCAACCAGGGTAGCAGTGACCCTTAAAAAAATCCGTTTATTCAAATGTGCCTAGAGGAATTGTTTGCTAAATTAAAGACAGTAAGACCTCTGACTGTTAGATAAGAATGATCATAGGCCCTTGGGAATCCAGGGGAATCTGGGGAAAAGTTTCTAAATTGTCTCTTTCAGTTGCCAGAAGGTACCAGGGTATGAAATTATTTTGTCCTTCTGTTTATACATTTATTTAACAAACCCTGAATATGTATTACATTTTAGATAGTCAACCCCTAGATTATTATTTTTTTAATTTTTATTAACATATAATGTATTTTTTTAAATTTTTATTAACATATAATGTATTATTTGCCCCAGGGTACATGTCTGTGAATCGTCAGGCTTACACATTTCACAGCACTTACCATAGCACATACCCTCCCCAATGTCCACACCCCAGCCACCCCGTCCCTACCCCCCCGCCTCCCAGCCACCCTCAGTTCGTTTCGTGAGTCTAGGAGTCTCTTATGGTTTGTCTTCCTCCCCATCCCTTCCTGTTTCATTTCTCTCCCCCACCCCCCAAACTCCCGCCTTGCCTCTCAAATTCTTCATATCAGAGATATCATGTGATAATTGTCTTTCTCTGACTGACTTATTTCGCTTAGCATAATACCCTCCAGTTTCATCCACGTCGTTGCAAATGGCCAGATTTCATTTCTCTTGATGCGTACGTAGTATTCC
>CM053615.1:60786195-60844245 GCA_028646535.1 Procyon lotor
GTAGGGTAGCTCTATTTTCAACTTTTTGAGGAACCTCCATACTGTTTTCCAGAGTGGCTGTACCAGCTTGCAACAGTGTAGGAGGGTTCCCCTTTCTCCACATCTTTGCCAACATCTGTCATTTCCTGTCTTGCTAATTTTAGCCATTCTGACTGGTGTAAGGTGGTATCTCACTGTGGTTTTGATTTGTATTTCTCTGATGCCGAGTGATGTGGAGCACTTTTTCATGTGTCTGTTGGCAAGTGGATGTCCTCTTTGCAGAAATGTCTGTTCATATCTTCTGCCCATTTCTTGATTGGATTATTTAGTGGTGAGCATAGCTGCCTTCCTATATTATTTTGATAGAGAAACTAAAAGTTCTGGAGAGATGAAGAGTCATTCCTAGAAATTTTTTTGGATCACTTGGTGAAGTTGTGTGGGACCACTAGGTGGTGATATTACATTGTGAAAATGATGCTCCTCCAAGACTGGAGGCCTCTGGTTCTTTTCTGAGGCCATGTCTACACAGCCAAAGAGATTTCCTTGTTGAGTACATGGAGAAAAAAACCCCACATGTCACCAATGAGAAATATGATTCAATTTAAAAGCTCTGATGAATGAATCAGTCTTGGAACACTTTAGAATGTCATTGGAAGAACTATTTCAAGAGTGTGACAAATTCTGGAACATTCCCAGAGGCCTAGGATTTGGGGAAATTGGGAGCTATTGATGATCCTGACAGTCATCAGTTGGGCAGAGACTGAGGGAGGCAGCATTTGATAGGTAGAAAAATAAAAAAATTATCCGAGGGTCTTATGCTGTTTTGTATCTCCTGAATTTATCTTGATCTGATTTTACCTGTTTAAAAATTCAGGGAGGGTGGGGACGCCTGGGTGGCTCAGTGGGTTAAGCTTCTGCCTTCAGCTCAGGTCATCATCCCAGGGTCCTGGGATCGAGCCGCGCATTGGGCTCTCTGCTCAGCAGGGAGCCTGCTTCTCTCTCTCTCTCTCTGCCTCCCTCTCTGCCTACTTGTGATCTCTCTCTCTCTCTGTCAAATAAATAAAGAAAATCTTGGGAAAAAAAATTCAGGGAGGGTAAAACCAACAAATTCAGATTATTTATTTATTTATTTTGAGTCTATACTACTTCTAAGGATGGCCCTGTTTTGGAAGGGATCTCCACAGATAATTAAAAGTCTCTCTTGGCCTCCCGATCAGACCCAACCCCTTTGGCCTGTCTTACAAGCCTTACGAGGTAGGTTTGTGGCCTGGCTGGGCCCTACTTGTCTCCCTACTCCCAGTTCTCCCCACTTCTCCCTGGCACTATGTGCTCTAGCCATGATTTTTCCTTTTGGTTCTAATGAGTCATGGCCTCTCTTATCTTCAGGCTTAAAAAAAAAATTTTTTTTTCCTGTACTTTGCTTTCAACCTGTATAATTCTTTTCATCCCCCTCTGTCTGACTACTTTCTACCCATTCTGTAGATCTCAGCTCACATGTTACTTGTTTGGGGAAGCTTTTTCTGACCACCGGCAGGGTGAGGTTCTCCTCTTTCACTTTTCCTCTCCCGGCCTCTGTGGAGTTCACGGCTTGTCGGCCACCACCTTCCACCGCCAGACCGTGAGTTCTGTGAGTGGCATCTGTCTTCACTGCGTATCTTCAGTACCTAGTTGAGTGCCTGGCAGGTTGTAAGCATTCAATAATATATGCTGAACGAGCGGATGACTACAAATCGTATATGACACATCTCTTTTCTTCAGGGTGCGTACAATGTCATAGTGGGAGCTGCTGGTACAGAGAAGGAGCTACAGTAATGAGAAGAGAAAGGGGCGCTTTGGATGCTACCGTCTGAAAGTACTAGGTTTTGGCAAGTGGAGATATTTGTGGAGGTGGCCTTTAGGTAGGTGGAAGGAAGTGAGGCAGGTGAGAGAAAGTAGGGGGACAAGCAAGGAGTGTCATGTTCCGGTCTGGAAAGAGGGGAACGTAGGGCTAGAGACAGCTTGTGTCCCCGTGGTTCGAGGCCTTCGATGCTGGGCTGGAGAGAGTGGGCTCAGTGTGATAGCCTTCTGTGGCTTTTCACTAAGGGAGTGATGGGACTAAAGTAGTGCTTTAGAAATTGTGAGTCTGGGGCGCCTGGGTGGCACAGTTGGTTGGATATCTGACTCTTGGTTTTGGCTTTGGTCATGATCTTGGGGTCCTAGGATTGGGCTCCATGTCAGGCTCTATCCTCAGCACAGAGTCTGCCTCAGTTTCTCTCTCCCTCTCCCCCTCCCACTTGTGTTCTCTCTCTCTCAAATAAATAAATCTTAAAATAAATAAATAAATCAATCAAGCTTAAAAAAAAAGAAAAGAAATCATTAATCTGATGACAACAAAACACAAATTGGAGAGAGACCAACAAGGCCAGCGTGATCAGTTAAGAGGCTGTGGTAGAAGTGGAGATGGGAGGTGACCAGGGCCCACAGTGTGTGGGTGGCAACAGAATGGAGACAAAGGGGCCTGGCTCGATGGAAAAATTAACAAGAACCTGGAAACTAGAAAGCAGGAGTGAGGAAGAGGGAGGAGCCAAGGAATTTTCAGCCCGAGTCAGCGAGGTGCTGCCATTATCAGAAACTGGGAGGCCAAGAGGAAAAACCAGTTTAAGGAGAGATAAAAGAATTCCTCCATCAGACCTTTACAATGGAATTAGGGTTTTGTATGCTTCTCATTTCTGGAAGTTCAGGCCGTATACAGGGCCAAAAACTGAAGCACAAGTGGGAAGGAGTGACAGGGGAGTACAATGGAACGGGTGGGGGCTGTCCCAGCTCTGTCACTCGGGGAAAATAACATGCCAGAGGGAGTGCGAGATGGGGAAGGCAAATTTGCCGTTCCCTCTTGGATTTACAACACCATGTGTATTTTATGGGTGACGAAGAGCTTGTTTGAAGGTAATTTGGTTATTCACAATTTATGCCCTGCATGTTGATTTTAGATCTGAATTTCCTGGCAAGCTTTGACTTTTTAAACTGTGTGCCAGATGCTAGGGTGGGTAGTAGGCAGCTACTAAGAAGACACATGTCAGTCACTGCGTTAGCTTTGCGCACGGTCTAGTTGGGTGGAAAGATGTGGAAGCAGACAGTAAGGGCCAGTCGAGGTGAGCAGTCAGGGAGTGAGTGGGCACAGAGAGGAAGAAGAGCGGTGCTTAGTGTGGCAAAGCAGAGGTGGCCCCGGGCCCAGGGTTGGAGAGAGATCTGAGTCCTCATCAGAATAGCCCAGAGTAGCAACAGGAGAGATGTCGGAGGGAGGGAAATCTAGAGGCGGGAAGGGGATTAAAGGGGATGGCTGGGGTACACGCCTCCCTAGAAGGCAGGAAGAGCCGCAGAATAGAGGAATTATCAGAGAAGTGGGAGGAAAACTATGGCGAGGTGGATGAGGACTGAGAATAGACACGTGCTTTTCATAATGAGGAAGTCAGTGGTGACCTCTGAGCGAACAGTTTCAGTGGAGTGGTGGGAGGCAGAAAAAGGGGTCCAGGGGCGATCAGAGAGGATCTGCAAGCAACGGGACATGCTCGTTCTCCCAGTTACAGCTCCAGTCAAACCCACCTAGATCTATTCCCCAGCTCCCTGTGAAATTTCCCTGGAGAACCTTTGGGACCTCTGTCCCTAGACTTCTTGCCAGTATGCTCTGCTACTGGCCACTGGAAGGGTCTCCCCGACACGAGACACCGATCCAGAGGTAAGCTTTGCTCTACTCAAGCCTCCCGGTCCAGCGTGAGTGCAGTCCAGCTGAGACACAGCCCTCAGCTGTGCTTGCTGCAGTTTGTATCTAAACTGCTCTCTGCCCTAAGTACGATCCACACTCCCACATGACTGCAAATTCTAACTTGTGAATTGCTCCCCTGGAGTTGGCTTCTTGCAATTCCTTTGTCAGAATTTAGACAAGGCAACGTATAACCATTTGTTCCAGGATGCAGGGAGCTCTGGATGTTTTGTAGTCAATGGTTCCTTATCCAAGTTATATTGTTCTTTCCAAGAGATTAAAATAGGAGGAAATGTATGGACCCATGTAGTTTACCATTTCTAGTGTTCTCTGCATTCCTTTGTGCCGATCAAGACTGCCAGATGGTATCATTTTCCTGCTGAAGATTTTAACATTTCTTGTGGTGCAGGTTTTGTCAATGATGACTTCATTCAACTTTGGGAAAATGAAGAGAACATCTAAATCACCTTCCTTTATTTTATTTTATTTTATTTTATTTTATTTTATTTTATTTTATTTTGAAGATTTCATTTATTTATTTGACAGAGAGGAGAGAGATCACAAGAAGGCAGAGAGGCAGGCAGAGAGAGAGGGGGAAGCAGGCCCGCACCTTCGTTTTTTAAAAGGTATTTTTGCTGGGTAAAATAGGTTGGTAGTTTTTTTTCTTTCAATAAAGATGCTGCTTCACTGTCTTCTGATGTGTGTTGCTTTTTTTAAAATATTTTTTATTTATTTGATAGAGAGAGATCACAAGTAGGCAGAGAAGCAGGCAGGGAGAGAGGAGGAAGCAGGCCTCCTGCCGAGCAGAGAGCCCGATGCAAGGCTTGGCCCCAGGGCCCCAAGATCATGACCCGAGCCGAAGGCAGAGGCCTCAACCCACTGAGCCACCCAGGTGCCCCCTGATGTGTGTTTCTGATGAGAAGGCTAATATCATCTTTGTTCTTCTGTAGGTAATCTGGACTTTTCTTTTCCTGGCTGCTTTCTAGACTCACTTTATTACTTTTTAGGCAATTTGATGATCGTGATCAAATTGTTTTAGGCAATTTGATCATGATCTGCTTTGGTGTAGGTTTCTTCATATTTTTTTCACTTGGGATTCGTTGAGCTTTGTGGATTTGTGGGTTTGAAATTTTCATCAGACTTGGGAAATTTTTACCTGTGATTTCCTCAAATATATTTCTGGCCCCTATCTCCTTCAGGATTCCAGTGCAGCTCAGTAATGCTCTTTTTGTTTATTTTTCGGAGGGGAGTCCTTTTTCTCTGTATGTTTTATTTTGGATGGTTTCTATTGCTATATTTTCAAGTTCACTAATCTTTCTTTTTCCCAAAGTGTCTAATATGCTATTACCCCATCCTGTGTATTTTTGCCTCTTGGATATCATATTTTTCACCTCTAGATGTTTGATTTGGTCTTTTTTATATTTTCTACATTTCAACGTGCTTTTAAGGTGCTCCTTGGACATAAAAACACAGCTGTAATAACCATTATAATGTACTGGTCTACTAATTCTATCATCTGTGTCATTCCTGGATTGGTTTCTATTGCTTGATTTTTCTCCTTACTGTAGGTCACATTCTCCTGCTGCTTTGTATGCCTTGTAAGTTTTTATTGGCTATCAGACATTGTGAATTTTGCCTCATCGTTTGTTGGGTGTTCTTGTATTCCTCTAAATATTCCTCAGCTTGTTATGTTACTTAGAAACATTTTGATCCTTTGGGGTCTTACTTTGAAGTTTTTTTGGTTAAGACCAGAGTGTTAATCAGTCCAGGGCTAAGTATTCCCCACAACTGAAGCAAAACCGTTCTGAGTCCCTACCCAGGGCCCCATGAATTAAGAGGTCTTCCCTGTGTGGCTGATGAGTCTAAGAACTATTCTTGGCCATGTATGAGCCTCAAAGATGATTCCCTCTAATCCTTTTGAGTGGTTCTTTCCCCAGCCTTGGGGTACTTTTCTCACATCCATGAGCTTATAAGCACTTACCTGAGGACTTGAGGGGAGACGGTCTACGGATCTCTGGGGCTCTCTTGGTGCAGCTCTCCCTCTCTGACACGCTATCCTGTGAACTCTAGCTGCCTTGGCCTCCTGAACTCCTCAACTCAGGGATTTGGAGTTGGCCTAGCTTCCCTCTCCCTTTTTGCAAGGCTCTGGGCAGTAAGTTGGAGCAATCATCGGGCTCACCTTGTTGGTTTTCTGTTTCTCAGAGATCTTGTTGTTCGAGGTCTAATATCTTGAAAATTGTTGTTTCATATTTTTTGTCCAGTCTTTTAGTTGTTTCAGGTGAGAGGGAAAATCCAGTCCCTGAATTGGCTCCAGTCCCAAGATGTTACTCCATCTTGGCTGGAGGCAGAGGTTTATATTACTTAAGTCCAGAAGACTTTTTGAGGCCCTACGGACCTCTTGACTGTGCTTATGGGCAGGCCAGGAAAAGGCTGCCTCTTAAAAAAGGGCTTTTCAACATCACTGCAAGGACACTGAGCCATTCTGGGAGAGGCTGGGGACCCTGCTTTCCTTCTCTGGCCTTCAAGTCTCTGGCTTTTTTTTTTTTTTTTTTTAATATTTATTTATTTGACAGAGAGCACAAGTAAGCAGAGCGGCAGGCAGAGGGAGAGAGAGAAGCAGGCTCTCGGCTGAGCAAGGAGCCCGATGCGGGGCTCGATCCCAGAACTCTGGGATCATGACCTGAGCTGAAGGCAGCTGCTTAACCAGCTGAGCCACCCAGGCACCCCAAAGTCTCTGGCTTTTATCTTTGGATTCAACCTACTATTTTACAGTTCTCTGGCGGGGAGGGTTTTGGTCTCTTGTACTTTGAAAGCTTGTTGGGAAGTTCCCGCAGGGGAGCACAGCTATTCCCATACCCCTGACCGAATCCCAGTCCTCTATTAAGGAAGGTGGTCCACTCTGACCAAGCGTGCAACTTTGGGGGGCATCCAAAGTTGGAGCATGGCACACGGAGCAGCAAGGGAGGAGAGAGACACCCACTTGGCCAGCCACACCAAGTGAATCAACCCCGGTGACCAGTGGGGTGACAGATGCCACAGCCAGACGGCCTTCACATCCTGGTCTCGGCTCGCTTGGAATCTTGAGTTTTTTACTTGGTTCCCACTTAGACCCTGTTTGTGTTTTTAGGTCACCAAAGTCTTCTCCGTCTGAGGCAGATCACAGTTTCTCAGTGGTGCTTAGAGCAACCAGCATCTGCTCTTGCAGAGAACCACTAACCCAAAGATACTGTGTTCTACCTTGAGGACGAATCGCAGACATACGTTTAAAAAACAAATCCTGCATTTCAAGGGTGAATAAAATACCACTTTACAAAGCATTCCAGCTGGTTAAATTTAGGACGAGAAGAAAACATGACCTGAGAATATTCTCTGGCTTTGAGCCCAGGGTATTTTTCCCTTTAGAGTGAATTTGGTACATTTTCATTCATGTGGAGCTGTTTGCCTCCCAGTATTTTATTCTGGGATGGAAGGTCAACAACGACTGCCTTGTTGCTCACTCCAATGGACACTTCTCAGTTATTAACCTACTTGACCTCTCAACAGTATTTGATGTGGTTGACAATTATTTCCTTCTTAATACGCTCTCTGGCTTTCCTTACCCCTCTCGTGCCTTTCTTCCCTGCCTGTCTTCTCAGTCCTTGGTTCTTTCCCGAACATTCTTCTCACATTAAACATGCTCCTTGGGCTCTCCTATCCATGCCTACGGCTTTCTTGGGAATTTCTACCTCCGTATGTCTAGACTAAATGGTTTAACTGAGCTTCTTGTCTAGTATCTTCAGTTGCCCACTTGACATCTGCACTTGGCCAGCAAGTGGGCCGCTCAGTCCCACGCCAGCTCCTCCTCCCGCGTTCTCCATCTCTGTAAAGGGCAGCTTTTTTTTTTTTTTTAAGTTTATTTATTTTTAAAAAAATCTCTACACCCACTGTGGGGCTCGAACTCACAACCTCAAGATCAAGAGCTGCTTGCTCTCCCGACTGAGCCAGCCAGGGGCCCCTGTAAAGGGTACTTCTAAACATTGAATTTCTCAAGCCAGGATTCCATTTTGCATTTTATCATTTTATCTTCCAATCGATCACCAAGTCCTGTTGATTCTACCTCTTTTTGTGCCTTCCAGCCACTATCATCATCTGCCTGGACTCCTGGAAAAGACTTTGCCTAACAGGACTTTCTGTTTCTTTCTTTCTTTCTTTTTTGTTTTTTAGTACTTTCTGTTTCCATGTTTCCAACCCTCAGGCCACCCCTTTCCCCCATGATCCATTTTTTTTTTTTCACTCTGGCCAGAGTGATCTTTGTAAAGCATGAATTAAAGCCCTTTCTGGAACCTTGCTTAAAATCTTTCGATGACTGCCCTGTACTCTTAGGACAAAGCCCCAGTTCCTTTTTTTTTTTTTTTTTTTTGGTTAAAATATACAAAAACTCTTTGTTTTAAATTCCATATAGTGAATTGATTCTCACAGGATGCCTCCACTGATTTTTTTCCTAACTCTTGCATCCATAGTCAACCTAGAGTTTTTTTTTGTTTTGTTTTGTTTTAAAGATTTTATTTATTTGACACAGAGAGAGATGCAGGCAGGGGGTGGGGAGGAAGCAGGTCCTACTGAGCAGAGATCTCAATGTGGGGCTCGATCCCAGGACCCTGAGATCACGACCTGAGCCAAAGGCAGAGGCTTTAACCCACTGAGCCACTCAGGCACCCCTCAACCTAGAGTTTTAATTAAATGGTGTTTTGACAAATAATGTTGCATCCTAATCTAGACAATAAAACAAACCAAATAAAGCCCCGATTTGTAGTACTTGCCGGTTTCTTTAGTGCAAATATTCCCACTGTGGTTGGTTTCCAGCTACCAGTGTGACATCACCACACACGGAGTTGGGGAGAGTTGCACAGTAGTGTATGGATAATAATAAAAAAATGATAAAATAATTAGGAAATGATGAGTTTTGGGAGTTTATTTTGCGTTTAATTGTTAGTTTGCATAATATAATTTTAATAATGGCTGTGTTTAACAATCAGCTTGCAAAATCCTGAAAATTTCACTATCGGCCCTCATAGGCCTGTATGAATTGGCTGCGGCATATCACTGGATTCATATTATAAATATGTATTTCCTAATAAGGGTTGAAGTTAAAAAGATGAAAACTGTTCTAGAGACCTATACTTTTTTAGGCCTGGGTTTAACCCAGTCTTTAAAAATCTCCAGGGATGAAGTTGCATAGTCTCACATGGGACAAACCCATTTCCTTTCTACAGAAATACAAATCTGAAACTTTTTTTTTTTTTTTAAAGATTTTATTTATTTATTTGAAGAGAGAGAGAGAGATCACAAGTAGGCAGAGAGGCAGGCAGAGGGAGAGAAGCAGGCTCCCTGCTGAGCAGAGAGCCCGATGCGGGGCTCGATCCCAGGACCCTGAGATCATGACCTGAGCCGAAGGCAGAGGCTTTAACCCACTGAGCCACCCAGGCGCCCCCAAATCTGAAACTTTTAAGAGGTACATTTTTTGATAGTTCCTCTGGGTGATGTCTAGAGTTTCTGCTCACCCTTTCTTCTTTCCTTGGGGTGGGGGATCAGCCTCTGATTTTCATCTGGGGAACCACCTTCCAAGTTCCTTTTAATAATATGTGAAGCTTGTATATATTTACCTTCTTGCATATCACTTCCACCCCCACACTCTGAAGTTCCCTGCCCCCCTGCTTGCCATCGCTGAGTTCCTCAAATGAACAGGGCTTCACTCTCCTTTGCTGGCCTTTGTGTGTTTTGTTTTTCCTGCCTGTAACCCTTCCTTCACTTCCTTTGCTTGGCTAAATCATCCTTCAGGTTGCTTTCTTTGCAGAGTCCTCTCTGACTTCCTTTACCATCTCAGCCCGCCCAGCTCCCCAGCCTGAAAGAGACGTTAATCTGTGTTGCCACAGGTCAACAAGATGGTTCCTCTATTGTAATGCCCCCCCCAGTCTCTCACTAGATCATACGCTCCATCTTGTTCACTTCTAGAACCCCAGTGACAAATGTAAGGCTCAGCACAAAATAGTGTTTAGCTTCATAAACATTGGTTGGATTCTATTTTATTATTATTGTTTTTAAAATATTTTATTTATTTATTTGAGAGAGTACTAGCAGGGGAAGGAGGAGAGGGAGAGGGACAGGCAGACTTCTTGCTGAGTAGGGAACCTAAAGCCAGGACCCTGAGATCATGACTTGAGCCAAAGTCAGACGCTTAACCTACTGAGCCACCCAGGAGCCCCTTGAATTTTATTTTATTTTTTAAGATTTTTATTTATTCATTTGAGAGAGAGAGAGAGAGAGAGCACAAGCAAGGGGAGTGTCAGGCAGAGGGAGAGGGAAAAGCAGGCTTTCCACTGAGAAGGGAGCCTGATGCTGGAACTCGATCCCAGGACTCCGGGATCATGACCTGAGCTGAAGGTAGATGCTAACCAACTGAGCCACCCAGGGGCCCCCCTTGAATTGAATTTTAATGCATCAGTAGCCACAGAGGTTTCAGTCCCCTTGTTTGTAACCTAGTCATCCTGAGCAGGAGGACTGGTAGGAAAGACTACATTCTATAGTGATTCTTTGGCTGGATTCTGATTTCTCCACTGTTTACTTACTGCTTTGGCAACCTGATTCAGTTAACAACTGTGACCCTTAGTTGCCTCATTAATAGAAATCCTTGAACTTCCTGGAGGCAGATGATTTTTTTTTTTTATTTCTCTGGTTTACCAGTATTTTATGCATTATTAGTCAATTACACTGCTTTTCTTTTGTGATGATTTTTCTTGTCTTCTGGTACATTTCTATTTTTCTTACTGATTTGTAAGACTTCATTCATATATATATATTTGCCATATATTTTGTAAATATTTTAAATTCATTTTTTTAAAGATTTATTTATTTATTTATTTGACAGAGAGAGACACAGAGAGAGAGGGTACACAAGCAGGGGGAGTGGGAGAGGGAGAAGCAGGCTCCCTGCTGAGCAGAGAGCCAGATGTGGGGCTCGATTCCAGGACCCTGGGAATCATGACCTGAGCCACTCAACAACTGAGCCACCAAGGCACCCCCTTTAAATTCATTTTTTAATTTAAAATTTAAAATTTTTTATGGCCATAGAAAAGCTTTTAATTTTTTTCAATGATTTTAAAATGTAAAAATCCATTCTTAATCCACTTGTACAAAAATAGGGGGTAGGCCAGATTTGGCTTGTAGGCATAGTTTGGCAACCTCTACACTAATATACTCATTAAATTTGAATGATCTTTGCTTTCCTAGAATAAATATCACTTGATCATGAATATACTGCCAGCTTTTTTTTTTTAAAGATTTTATTTTATTTGACACAGAGAGAGAGATCACAAGTAGGCAGAGAGGTGGGCAGAGAGAGAGGGGGAAGCAAGCTCCCTGCTGAGCAGAGAGCCTGATGCGGGGCTCGATCCCAGAACCCTAAGATCATGACCTGAGCCGAAGGCAGAGGGCTTAACCCACTGAGCCACCTAGGCACCCCCCTCTTTTTTAAAATTTTATTTATTTGACAGAGAGCAGGAGAGGAGAGCACAAACAAGGGGAGCAGCAGAGGGAGAGGGAGAAGCACAGGGAGCCTAAGTGGGGAACCTGCCCTGGGGCTCGATCCTAGGACCCTGGGATCATGACCCGAGTGGAAGGCAGGTGCTTAACTGACTGGGCCACCCAGGTGCCCAGTTTGTGGTTTATCTGTGCACGGGTGTACATGGGAAGAGTTATGGTATGTATGCATGCATACTCGTGCACGCGCATGTGCGTGTGTGTGTGTGTGTAGAGTGTGTGCAACGTGTGTTTGTGTTGTGTCTATAGTATGCTACATACGTGTGGAGGTTGAGTGAGGTGTGAGGGAGACATGGAGGGCCACAGCCTAGGCCTGCTGGAATGCTTAGGGCCTACTAGAAAGACAGGCTTGGTCGGCAAACTTGCCTGTTCCCCTTTCTTGGGGAAAGCCGGGCCACAACCGCGACCCTTTCTGGATGTCCCCTTTGGTCAGTAGTGTGGGTGAACAGGCGCAGTTTCTCCTGTAGCACCACTACCCAGACTCCCCCTCCCTTCTGTCCTCCCTCTCCTGAGAAAAGAGTGACCTCCCTCTTTTTTAAAATATATATATATATATTATTTATTTATTTGACAGAGATTCAGAGAGCACAAGTAGACAGAGTGACAGGTAGAGGGAGAGGGAGAAGCTCCCTCTGAGTAGGGAGCCTGATGCAGGGCTCGATCCCAGGACCCTGAGCCGAAGGCAGCTGTTTAACCGACTGAGCCACCCAGGCGTCCCAAGCGTGACCTCCCTCTTTAAGAGAAGGAAGTGTCCAGTGTTCTACTAAGTAAAGGGGCCTTTCCGTTGATGGTGAAGGTGGTGGAGACGGTGCCCCTAGAGGGGTCAGCTCAGGATCAGAATGGCATTGGGTTTTCCCAACTGAATAGGTTAGCTGTGGGGCAGGCCTGTATCCTGAGCGGGGGTGAGGTTCTAGTGTGGGCTTCGGTCTTCCCCTGAGGCCGCATTTAGATAGTATAGCTCTGTCCTGCTCTTCAGGGTCTCACCCTCCTGAGGGTGTGTCTGCACTTTGCTCACAGCTCCGTGAGCCCAGATTATGCTCCCCAAGACAGGCTTCAAAGTGCGGTCCCCAGCAGGGCTGGGAAGGGGCCACTGCCATCTTGGGCACATCACTCTGCCTTTCCCTGTGGGCCTTACTTTGCCTTGGCTCCAGAATGCCATGCTTTCTAACTCCTACTGGGAGTAAACACCCCTCTCGGGACATCCTTGGGTCATGCCTCACTCACATTCTCATCTCGTTCCTGCAGTCTAGAACACCTCGAGCCTCAGTGTCCTTTCTGCATCCTGGGGCTTGAGCCTGAGGTTGCCTCTATCCCTGGCTGCATGGAGCGGCAGGGCCAACATACCTCCCTGCCCAGAAAGGAAGCCTGGACGCAGACTTCCCCAGCCAGGAGAAGAATCAGGCACGTTCAAGTCCAGGGTGCAGGTATGTCCACTGTCATGGGCCAGGGCCAGGGGAATAGCCTTGCCCCTGCTGTGGGCAGTCCTTACGGAATGGCTTCACAACATGCCAGCTTTCAAGCAATCCATTGGCCTTTATGTGACTCATTTGCACTTGACCACCAGTTTGCTGATTTCAGGGCTCCTTCTCTAGCTTCTGCTCCCTGCTGGTAGTCAGCTGCCCTGTGGCTTCAAGTTTCCTTACCCACCTCACGGAGGCAAGTCTGCAGCCTGCACTTGCTGTTGGGCGTGGGGCAGGATGGGGGCCAAAGAAGATTGGATGGAGGATGGCCTTTGCGGGCCTGGGTTCAAATTTCAGCTCTGCTGGCCTTGGACAAGTCACCTATCCTCTCTGCCTGAGGTTCACATTTATCCCTGGCTTATTGGGGCTGATACTTCCCAGGATCACTGGGAAGATTAAATGAGATGATATGATATGTGGAAAATACTCAATACATACAACTTTTCTCTCCACTTTCTCTCTTGCATCCTCCAACCTTGTCTGGAGTGGATCCCTGGGCCAGATATCCATCTGGCAACTTCCAACACCTCCCATTTTTAGATTCACATAAGACCAGCAGCTTTCCCTCCCACAGCAGCAACAGTGAGAGATTTGCAGAGCAGATGTCTTGGTGTGAAACTGTTCCCAGGAGGTGTCCCACGAATGTTTGCTGACAGAGCAGTGCAGGGACTGACCTTCCTTCTAGCTCTGCCTCCTGGCACCTGGCTCTGGAGACTGAAAGTGCCTTCCCTCCCTGCATCCCGTGTTTCCTGGTCCCCTAGGATGCCCGAGGGCCTGTGATCCCGGTCCATAGGGCCAGGCTGCAAATGGGGGCCTATGAGGCTGGCTGGAGCAGGCTCTTTGGGCCTGGACCTGTGCCAGGCTGCTCCCATCCAAGAGGAGCCTCCAGGGGCAGAGGGAAAGGGCAGAGTTTGAGAAGGGGCTGCAGCCTGGTGGGGGCAGCCAGTCCAAGCATGGAGAACAGTCTTCCAAACCCTACTGCACTGGGCCGGGATCTGCCCCTTTGCGGTTGCTTGAGTCCGGTGATTACAGGTCTGAGCTTCAAAGCCTGTTACAAACCTGGCTAATTGCTGGCCTGGGGGACCTGGGCAAGCAGGCTGAGCCCGCCTGCGTGGACACGCCAGGGATCGCGGGCCTCACCTGGGGCTGGCACTTCCAGCCTGGAGCCTCGAGTCCTGGTGTGGCCGCCAGGCTCCTCGGGGAGGCCTACGGTAGGGAGCTCGAAGGAGGAGCCACCCGGGCTGCAGCTGAGGCCCATGCCCTTGCGGTCGGGGCGCAGGCGCCTCCTCCCCCGGGCCCGCGTCGGATCGGTCAGGTGGAAACCTCCGCATTCAAACCGGCGCGGGCCAATCAGGGCCCGGCGCGCTGGCCCATTCATTCAAACGTTCGCCGGAGCCGGCCTCCCGCTCCCGCCTCCGGGACACCGGCGCGGGGCGGGGGCGGGTGAACCTGCTGCCTCGGTTACAGGGGAGCAACACAGGCGCCTCGGGTTGCAGGTGGGGCGGCCATGGAGCGCTCCCTGCACCGCGTCTCCCTCGGGAGCCGGCGTGCCCACCCGGACTTGTCCTTCTACCTCACCACCTTTGGTAAGTGCCCGCGACGGCTGGCTGCCAGCGCTGCCTCACGCTACTCCCAGCCCCCGAAAGGGCCCCCACAACACCCCTCCGTGATAGGCGGGGCTGGCAGCAGCGGCCACCTGCTCTGGCCCCTTCCTCCTGGGGGGGGGGGGCAAAGGGAGGCTCAGGGCGCAGGGGCCCAGGCTGAGCAAGCCGCGGGCCACCACCTGCTGCCTGGCCGGTGGTGCCAGGTGCAGCCGCTTCTGGCTCCCTTGGCTGGAATCATCACAGCCCGGTTCATCTTTCCGAGACCCATTAGCAAGCAGCTCGCGGTTGAATCACCGTCTTGTCACTACATCTGGAGATTTCCTCCATCCTCTTTCCTTTGGCTCAGCGACAGGACAGGTGCGGGGTCAGCTTCTCGTGGGCGCACCTTGGCGGCTGCAGGGTGACTGCACGGTGGTCTCTGACCCACCGCAGATACGGGGGAATTCTCTTCTCCAGGAGTGACCAGCCTCTCAGGAGGGTGACGGGCCTGCCCTGGGGGGTGGAGGGGAGCTTGAGGTAGAAAGAAATGGGCAGTAGGCACCTGCTCCCAAACCCCCTGCTAGCTCACCTGGGTTCCCCCAAATCCGGGCAGCAGCTGCCCCAGCGGTCTGGGCAAATCCAGCCTCTGAGGAAGCCATGACCAGGGTGAGAACCCGGACCGACAACATCTGGCCCTTCACAGCCCCGTGTGTGTCCCGCCTGGTTCCACCAGTCCCTGTGGGGAGCGAGTAGTAGTTCCTCCGTGGAGACTGGAGATCCTGAGAGAGGAAGGGTTCCCAGTGAGCCAGGGCCAGCCTGGGTACCCGAGCTCAAGCTTTCTGAGAGGACTTGTCCAGCACTTTTCTTTCTTTAAAAAATTTGTATAAAATTTTCTTTATAAAGGTTGGGGTCGTTACTGCAACGTGCAGGACTTTGCCCAGATTTCACTGACAGAACTGCGCAGGAGTTAGGCCCTCCTTGGGGTCCTGGCTCTTCGATTCGCAGGCTTGCCTCGGTCAGCACACTTGGTTCCTCACAAACTACCTTTTTCTCCAGGAGCAGAGGGAGTGGTAGAAAAGCAGTGGCTCGGGCCCCCAGCAGTGACCTGTGGTGTGGCATCCTGGAAGTCACCGGTCTAGCTGGTGGGGGATTGAGGGCCACAGTGGGAGGAATGAAGCCGCCGCTGTTTGTTGGGCATTTACCGTGTGCCGTGCCTTGTGTCAAGTGCTTTACGTTTCTTAATCTCCCCAACCCTTGCAAGCAGTTCCTGTTAACCCCACTGGGATGTGGGAGTCTACCAGACCAAGGGGGTTTCCGGGGTGACCTAAATTGGTGGGGCTGGGGTGGTTGGGAAAGAGTGTCAAGGAACTTTGAGGTTCTATTGCCTTAGTTGTGTCCTGATGTAAAAGTAAAAATATGGGGCGCCTGGGTGGCTCAGTCGTTAAGCGTCTGCCTTCGGCCCAGGTCAGATCCCAGGGGCCTGGGATCGAGCCCCGCATCGGGCTCTCTGCTCGGCAGGAAGCTTGCTTCTCCCGCTACCATTCCCTCTGCTTGTATTCCCTCTCTCACTGTGTTTCTCTCTGTCAAATAAATAAAATCTTCAAAAAAAAAAAAAAAAGTAAAAATATAGGGGCGCCTGGGTGCTCAGTCGGTGAAGCGTCTGCCTTTGACTCAGGTTATGATCCTGGGGTCCTGGGATCAAGCCCCACTTCTGGCTCCCTGCTCAGTGGGGAGTCTGCTTCTCCTTTTCCTTCTCCTGCTTATGCTCTCTTGCTTGCTCACTTACTCGCTCTCTCAAATGAATAAATAAAATCTTTGTGTTTTCCTCCTTATTATCACCATAAGATGGCTTCATTGTTGAAAACTTAGTGAAAGGAAGAAAGTGAAAAATCACCTGTACTCTGACTCCTAGAAAAGACCATTGCCAATTAATATTTTGTTTATATCCTTCCAGACTTCTGTGTGTGTATGTACGTGTGTGTGTGTAGGGGTACATTATAATTTGAAAAGAATCAAGACCATGTTATTTGTACAGTTTTAGAATCCATTACTTTTCCTTTCTGGTGCAGTGTGACTATTTCCTAGCATCACCCCATATTCTCTGTTGAATTAATCATCCTGCCAGATCTGGGAAGTCGGGGAGTGTCCACACCAGCAGGGACTGGATCCTTGGCCCCACCGCGGCCTCAGGGCTGGGTCGGATGGTTATCTGGGAAGGTTTTTGGTTGAACCAGTGGCTGTGACCTGAGTGTGCAGTGGGCGGGCAGGAACCTGGTGGGGTAGGGAGCCTCCTGCTCTTACAGTCTCCTCGCAGATCTCTCTGAGGGAGGACATGGATCGACACTGGAAAGTTCTGCCCTGTTTCCTGCTGAAATTTCCTTGACAATTGCTGCCCCTCTTTGAGGCTGCTGATTTTTTTCATACATGGAGTGGTCTTTGCTTGTCTGCTCATGAATGAAGATTCGTATCAGTGGTTATCAGACCTGGTCGCTTGGCAGAAGCATCTGGCGAGTCCATTGAAAACACAGATTCCTGCGGCGCCTGGGTGGTGCAGTCGGTTAGGCGTCCAACTCTTGGTTTCGGCTCAAGTCATGATCTCAGGGTTGGGAGATCAGCCCCTGTTTGGGGCTCTTTGCTCAGCATGGAGTCTGCTTAAGACTCCCTCTCCCTTTGCCCCTTCCTCCCAGCTCTCTTTCTCTCTCTCTTTCTCTCAAAATAAATAAATAAATCCTAAACAACAACAACAGCAATAAAACCGTCGTAGATCCCTAGGATCTTGATAAGTCTAGGCTGGAGTCTGAGAATCTATAATTATAAGAAGTCACAGAAGTATTTTGATGATTAGCCCGTTTTGGAAGCTGTGGGTTTAGGCAGCTTTGGTAGCCAGCGTGAACTCCCTTAGCATGAAGGTCTTTACTAAGTTTACTCCCCGTCGCTGGCCTTTCCCCAGCATGGCAGGTAGCCCCTGGCCTTCAGGAGTGGGCTTTGCCTGGTAGAACCAGATGAAAGCCATGCCTAGCTGGTGGTTTACCCCGAGCACAAACCTTTAAAGGGAACTAAATTTCCAGGATCTCTGGAATTCTAAAGAGACAAAATTGTTTTCCCTCCAGGAAGAGTACTGTAGGTATATGTCAAGGCTTATGTAGTGCGTGTGTGCACGTGCGTGAGCACATGGGTACATCGCCTTGTCCTCCAGTAAGAGACACGTTCAAGTAACATTATTAGTTGGCCACACGCTGCCTTCTAAGGAGGTGTTCCGGCTTCAAGAGCAGGAAGAATGGGGGCACCTGGGTGGCTCAGTGGGTTAAAGCCTCTGCCTGCAGCTCGGGTCATGATCTCAAGGTCCTGGGATCGAGCCCCGCATCGGGCTCTCTGCTCAGCAGGGAGCCTGCTTCCCCCTCTTTCTGTCTGCCTCTCTGCCTACTTGTGATCTCTCTCCCTCTGTCAAATGGATAAATAAAATCTTTAAAAAAAAAAAAAAAAAAAGCAGGAAGAATGTAAACCTGGCCTAGAACCCAGCTCCTCCAGAGATGACAAGTATGTTTTCTGTGGAACAGATGCCGGCCCGCTGCTTGGCATGTCTGAGAGCGGGAAGCAAAGCCCTGAACTGGAGGCCGTGACCGGCCCCGCCAGCTGCTCCCCGCTGGCTTTGCTGCTCAGAGCCTGGGCCAGGCGGACTCTGCCAGGAAGCCCCTCCAAAGACTTCTCAGGGGCCCATCCTTTGCTGGTTGGGGTCCTCAGCGCTCGTTGGCTTTCCTGTAGTCTGGGGTCTGTTTGCTTGGGAGCGTTTGGAAATTCTCAGTTTCTGGTCTATCGAGAGTCCTTTTGTTCTCTTTCCCAATTCTGGTCTGTTTTTAAAACAAAAAAAATTTTTTTTAAAAGATTTTATTTGGGGCGCCTGGGTGGCTCAGTGGGTTAAAGCCTCTGCCTTCGGCTTAGGTCATGATCTGATCGAATCCCGCATCGGGCTCTCTGCTCAGTGGGGAGCCTGCTTCCCCCTCTCTCTCCGCCTGCCTTTCTGCCTTCTTGTGTTCTCTCTCTCTGTCAAATAAATAAATAAAAACATTAAAAAAAAGATTTTATTTATTTATTTGACAGAGAGAGAGTTGAGATAGGGAACACAAGCAGGGGAGTGGGAGAGGGAGAAGCAGGCTCTCCACCGAGCAGGGAGCCCGATGTGGGGCTCGATCCCAGGACCCTGGGATCATGACCTGAGCCAAAGGCAGCTGCTTAACTGACTGAGCCACTCAGGAACCCCCCAAATTTTTATTATGAAATATAACACACAGAGAGAAAAGTGTCCCCCCAAATGACGTGCGGCTGAGTGACTCATCACAAAGCAAATATCTGAGTGACTTTCATGGGGTGGAAATGGGGGGCGGTCAAGATGGCCAATATCCAGAAACCTCGTGTTCAACATGCAGATGTTTTCTTTATCATTCAGTTCAAAATAGTTTCAAATTTTCATAGTCCTACTTTCCCAAGTCTTTAGATGACTCGGAAGTGTGTTTCTTAATTTCCATAATAGTGGGGATTTTCTGATAATATTTTTATTCTTTGTTTTGTATTTTGGTCAGAGGGTATACTCTGCATCCTTTCACTCTTTTGATGGCCCAGGATACGGACAGTTTTTATAAATGTTCCATGTGTACTTAAGTTCTGCAGCGGTTGGGTGTAGTGTTCTTTGTATATGTCAGATTTTGGTCAGGTTTGCTAATTATGTGGCCCAAATGTTCAACATCCTTGCTAATTCCACCCCCCTCCCCCATTTGTTCTATGAGTTACCAAGACAGTTGCATTAAAATTCCTGCTATGGTTGTTCATTTGTCTTCTTTGTCATTAGAGTTGTCTTTCTTTTATATATTTTGAAGGGATAGAGCATACAAATTTAAAACTGTCATCTTAGTAGTGAATTGTAACTTTTATTATTATGAAGCCTTCTCTTTATTTCTAGTGAAGAGAAAATCTGCTTTTCCTGATGTTAACATAGCCACCCAGGCTTCTTTTGGTTAACAATGAATTGCCTGGTGTATCTTTTTCCACTTATTTCTGTCAGTCTTGCTATTTCTTTATGTTCTGGGTGTGTTCTGTCCCTTACAAACGGTGCGCACAGAGTTGTTGTTTTGGTTGTTGGTGCTGATCTAGGATGAGGTCTTCCTTCAAAAAGATATTTGCCTCAGGAGCCTGGGTGGCTCAGTCGGTTGAGTGTCTGCCTTTGGCTCTGGTCATGACCACAGGGTCCTGGGATCGAGCCCCACTTCGGGCTCCCTGCTCAGTGGGGAGCCTGCTTCTCCCTCTCCCTCTGCCTGCCCCTCTCCCTGCTTATGTTCTTTCTTTCTCTGTCAGATAAATAAAATCTTCAAATTTTATTTAAAAAAAGATATTTGCTTCTGTCAGGTGCTTGAATTCACTAGCGATCTGGAATAATCCTAACGTTAGGGATTGGGATTATTCGAGGTTAAGCTGTAGTCCCTTGAGGAACTGCACCTCATCACGGCTCCTATTCCTGAGGAACAACCCTATACGGTTCTGACCCAAAAGGCCAGGGCTCAGAAGAACCCCACTCTTGACAGGCCCTGGTCTCTAACTCCGGTTCCTCTTGCCTTGTCAGGCAGACAGAAACTCTGCTCAGCCTCTCAGCTTCTCCGTCACCTCTCTGGAATTTGAAAACACCCCAAGGAGAGAATTAGCCCAGGAAAACATTAAACTTCATTCCACGGACCTCCCTCCCCCCAGAGCCTGCTCTGTAGCTCCTCTCTGTCTTGTTGTATCTCCAAGAAGCTGCTTTTAAAGATTATTTTCTTTTTACTTTTTACTTTTATTTATTTATCTGTCAGAGAGAGAGCCCAAGCCGGGGGAGCGGCAGGCAGAGGGAGAAGCAGGCTGCCCGCTGAGCAAGGAACCCAATGCAGGACTCGATCCCAGGACCCCGGGATCATGACCAGAGCTGAAGGCAGACACTTAACTGCCTGAACCACCCAGGTGTCCCCGAGAAGCTGCTTTTAAATATTTTGTTCGGCTCTTCTAGATTTCCTCAGTGGCTCTGTCGTCCCAGAAATAGAAGTCCCCTACGTGCGTTTTCTAATCTTTCTGAGACGTTTTTACTCCTTTCATCTCCCTCCTCTCCTCCTCCCTCATCCTCTCTCCCTCCTCTCCTTTCCTCCCTCCCTCCCACCCTTCCATCCTTCCTTACCTTTTCCTTCCCTCCACCCTTCCTTTTGACCTATCAGCGGGAGTGCCTACTATTTGCCAGGCCCTCTGTGTACATTAGTACTCAGTGTTACAAGAGCCCCCCGAGAATGGTATGATTCTTCTTTCTGCTGCACAGATGAAGAGACGAAGGTGCGATGATTCAGCACCATCAGTGGTGGACCCCGGATCCGAGCCAGGCCTTACTGACTCCAAAACCCATGCTTTTCTCATGGTTCCTTTTGGGCTTCCGCCCTTGTGTTTTCCATAGTAGACTCGTTCTGCTGGAAAACTTTGATAGTGAAAAAAATAACACACTGTAAGACGTAATGAAAATAAATCATTGACTTTGTGCTGTGGCTTCAAGCCATCAGCTAGGATGTAACAGGTGCTCATCCTTATAACGTAACATATTTAACTATGGAGGAAAAGTCTGTAATGTGACATAGGTAAGGGTGGCGAGTCATTTATGAAATGGGGCCAAACTGAAAATTTTGGAATTAAAATCATTATAATAAAATCTAAAGGGAGATCGTGAAAGGAAAGAATGTGAATTTTCTATATATTGTGGTATTGGACACACGAATGTGTATAAAAGAAAACCATTTGCTCTGCGGTGAAGTATTTTCACGAATGTACTGGGCCTTCGGTGGGTTAATGTGGGGCAATTCCAGATTTTACAGTTGAATTGGTAACAAGTATGGTTTGAATCTATCAAAATTCTTTAGGGAGAACAATCAAGGACCTCACAAACGGGGGGCCCTTTGTTCGCTTAGTCATAATAGAGTGATTTATCTTAGAACCACATTTTCTTAACAATTTTAAAAATTGAAAAATTGTCCCAGAATTGAGATCAGGTTTATGTCCCCTGGCTGTGGAGGCAATATGGGGATGTATTAATGATCTATTGCTTCATAACAAAGTACGCCAATACCTATTGGCTTAAAAACCCAAACATTTAGTATCTCTAGGTTCCTGTGAGTCAGGAATTGGTGAATGGCTTTGCTGGCTGGTTTTTACTTGGGGTCTCAGCTGCCAAGACGTTAGCCGATGTATGCTGGCGAGAGCAATCTATTCCTGGAAGGAAAAACAGCTTGGGAGGCCCCATTAATGTCAGGTTGCAAAGGAAGTGGAGAGTCAGAAGAGAGGAGTCACACTGACCTGTCACCATCTCTAATCTCACCACTCAGCCCCCCGGCCCCTGGGCTCTGCAGGCCTCCCCCCTACCAGCAGGCACCAGCATAAGCCAAGCTGTTTCTCCAAACAGAACTCAAGACTCTCCCTCTTCAACAGAACAGATGCTTGGAAGACCCTTGCAGCCTGCCATTTGCGCTTGGGAGGGCAGAAAGTGAAATTGGTAAATAGGCATACCCCTCTCGAGCCTCGGTCAGGGTCAGGCTGCCCTGTGGGTCAGGCAGCCCGGGATCGAGAGAGGGGCTCCCTCCCACTCTCCTGCACACACAGCTTCGAGGCACAGACCTGTCCTCACACGTGGCGGGGACATCGGGGAGTGTTGGTGGCTGGCCAGGCTCCGTGGAGACCCAGCCTCCTTTGTACGTTTGTCCTGACATCCTCCCCCTTCCCATGGCTTTCAACACATGATGGCTCCGAAATGGGGAATTGCTTTTGAGGTGAACTGGGTTTTGGGATGACTGCTGCTTCCTGCCAGCCGGGCAAGTCCCTCAGAGATGTAGCCCCTACATACCCCAGGGTGCTGTGAGCTCCCTCTAGGACACGCTCCTGCCGATCCTTGAGGCCAGCTGTGGTGGGCAGCCCCGTCTTCTTGCTTCGTGTTCCGAGTGCATCTCTCCATGGCTGTGTCCTGCGAGTCAGCATCTGTCTTCCTGTGGTCCTCCACGGAGTAAGGTCTGCCAGATTGACTTTCTTTAGCTGGCTTCCATGCCCTTTTTTCCTGCAGGGCCCAGTGAGTCTGAATCCCCCTAGGTCTTGTGCTGGCAGTGTCTTGGGGACATTTCTTCGAGCCTGCCCTCTTTTTGGCTTCCTCCTGGCTTCCGAAGCAAAGCTGTGGCACTGGCCCTGGGCCTGATGGCTCTCTCGGCTCCCGAAGCCCAGGGTGGCATTGGCAAATGCAGTGGTGCATATTAATGGCTCTGGAAGACCAGCTCGGGGCACAGGCCAGAGTGCTGGAGTTGAGGCCTTAGTCTTAGTGAGAGACATTCTGGTCTCTCACTCTGGTCTGCCTTACCTGGGTCACTCTGGGCCCAGGGCAAGTCACCATCCATATCTAGGCATGACTGTTCTGGCTTCCAATTGAGGAAGTGGGACAAGATGACTTCAGGGCCCTGGAGACACAGTCATTGGATGGAATGGGCTAAGGAGGGGAGGCAGAAGGGACAGGTGTGGCCAAGCGGGGTAGGGGGTACGGGCTCATTCTTCATTTTGCACTTATCTGTGACCCCACGGATGGGCTGGGGGAGGGTGTGCTGCTATAAACATGGGGTGCAGGTGCCCCTTTGGATCACTACATTTGTATCTTTGGGGTAAATACCCAGTAGTGCAGTTGCTGGGAGGTAGGGTAGCTCTATCCTCAACCTTTTGAGGAACCTCCATACTGTTTTCCAGAGCGGCTGGCCCAGCTTGCATTCCCACCAATAGCGTAGGAGGGTTCCCCTTTCTCCGCATCCTCATCAACATCTGTCGTTTCCCGACTTGTTAATTGTAGCCATTCTGACGGGTGGGAGGTGGTATCTCTCTGTGCTTTTGATTTGTATTTCCCTGTTTCTCCTGATTTCTGTGAATGGTCCTTTGGGTAGGTGATGGTGTCATGCAGCTCACTGGCTCCCACAGCTTCAGAAAGCCAGATATGTTCAGGCTAAAGCTGCTTTTGCACTGGTGATGGTTTTCAGAGAAGATGTTTGGGGATAAACACCGTTGCCTTTGGGTTCATGAGATGGGGTCTGTAACTGCTGGCCATTTTTGTCTGTTTCAAAGCCTTCTCCTACCCCACAGTGGGTCCGGCACACTTTTTGTAGATTTCTCAGGTCTAGATGGCTCCAAAGTGGTAATTGCTCAGATCTTGAGCTAATAGTGCCATGGATTCTCTCCACGCCATTCATGCAAGGACCTCCTCACTGTCCAGCGTTATCTGATCCATGCACAGCTTGGCGGGAGCAGTAGCCTCTGTTATTAGCTCCACCTGGCGACTGGGGGACAATGTGTCTCTGAGAGTGAGGACAGTAGTCAGGGCTGGAGCTCTGGGCCTCCGGGCTTCTGAGATCTGTGTTCTGGGCAGCAGAACAGCAGGAATTTCTGATGGGTAAAGAGTTGGACAAGGGTTTGCTGGAGTCTGGATTGCCTGGGTTTGCAGTTTAAACACCCCCAAAGGGTGAGGAGCAAGTAGTTTCCAGGTCCCAGGGGTTGGGGAGCTCCTCAGATTTTCCCTTCTTTCTGTTCTCTGAACCCTGCCTGGCCTTCCTTCAGCCAACAGCAATGCACAAGCCCCAGTCACAGTCCCAGTTTCACGGGGCATGTCCAGAGATAAATAGTTGAGATGATGAGGAGACGTCTCACTGTGCCATGAGGAGCGGTGGAAGGAGAGAACCTGGAGACGGACAGCAGAACGATGTCTGGGCAATAAAAGTTATTGAGAGGTCACTTCTGGCTCAATATAAGATGGAGCATTGAGCAGTCAGAGTTATTGCAAAAGAAAAAGAGCTCCCACTGCAGGAAATGAGCTCCCCGTCACCAGAGGTAATCAAGCAGAGGCCGATGACTATAAGACAGGGTTGTCATGGCTGCAAGGACTTTCTGGTTGCTGTGTGGGGCTGCTGCAGGCTGGGAGGCCCTGCCCTATCCTCGTCTCCCCAGTACTTGTCCACAAGGTGGATTGAGTTTAGTGGTTTCCTAAGTTTCCAGAAAGAGTCCACTGGACTGAGGAAAAATTTTCAACATGTCATCGAGGAAGAGGAGTATGACCCTTCTCTCTTCCGTCCATGCTGAAGGGCCACTGGGCATCTGTGAGGATGACTTGATATTTTGTTATATTTTTATATTGTCTTTGAAAAAATTAGAAAGCTAGGGGAAAAACCAACTTTTCATTCTTCACCTGCTTTCCAGCCCCGGCCCTTCTGTTATGTTCACATTTCCGCCTCCCTCCTTTCCTTCTCCCCCCTTCCCTTCTTTTTTTCATTTCCTCTTCATATTTTAAATTTTACTTTTATTTGTAAAAGATTCTATTTATTAATAAATAAAGTGAGAGTGAGGTGGGGAGGGGCAGAGGGAGAGGGAGAGAGAATCTCAAGCAGACTCCTCACTGAGCGTGGAGCCAGACTCAGGGTTCCATCTCATGACAACAAGATTGTTGTCAACAAGATTGACAATCTCAACAAGATTGAGCCAAAATCTAGATTTGGATGCCTAACTGACTGAGCCACCCAGGCATGCCTCCTCTCCTTATTTTTAATTATAGAAGTTCTATAGTTCATATAATTTGTATTGCTCAAAGAACAACAGAAATCGAGTTAAATTCCTCTTGACTTCCCTCCCTCCAATTCTAGAGGTGATCCCTGCTTTTCATTTGGTATCCTTTCATCACGTACACACACACACACACACACACACACACACACACACACACACAGAAATCCATGTCATCTGTCCTGTTCTGCAGTTTGCTTGTTTCTCTTAAAAATTTATCACAATGTTCGCCTTGCCGAGACGTACAGAGTTCCCCCATTTTTTGTTTTTTTAAAGATTTTATTTATTTATTTGACAGAGAGAGAGATCACAAGTAGGCAGAGAGGCAGGCAGAGAGAGAGGGGGAAGCAGGCTCCCCGCTGAGCAGAGAGCCTGATGCGGGGCTCGATCCCAGGACCCCAAGATCATGACCTGAGCCGAAGGCAGAGGCTAACCCACTGAGCCACCCAGGCGCCTTTTTTTTTTTTTTTTTAAGAGCCACTACTATTCCAAGCACAGCTAGAGATGGCTCATTTAAGCATTTTCATATTAATGGACTTTTCAGGTATTTCCAATTTGTCATTCTTTTAAATGGTGCTGGAGTCCCAGCCTTGAGATCAGGTGTGCAGTTTTTGTCTGTGATAGTTACCTCGAAGTAGAATTGCTGGGTTGAAGGACATGCACAATTGAATTCTGATAGATATTGCCTGAAATTTCTCTCCGTTACACTTCCTCCCACAGGGTGTGAGAGTACCTGTTTACTTACATTTTTAAACAACATTTGACATTATCTGTCTCTTTTTTTTAAAAGGTTTTATTTTATTATTATTGTTTTCTAAGTGGTATGGAGCCCAACACAGGGCCCGAACTCAATGGCCCTGGAGATCAAGACCTGAGCTGAGATTGAGTTGAACACCCCACTGACTGGGCCCCCCAGCACCCCTAAAGATTTTATTTTTAAGTAATCGCTACACCCAAGGTGGGGTTCAGACGTACAACCCTGAGATCAAGAGTCCCATGCTCTCCTGACTGAGCCAGCCAGGCGCCCCAACACGATCTGTCCTTTAAATGATCTGCCAAGCAGATCGATGGAAAATGATATTTTATGGTTAATTTGCATGTCCCGGATCTCTGTGAGGTGGAGCATTGTCTTGTACATTTATTGGCTCTTTTGTCTTCTCTGAATTTGCAATTTATGACCTTTGTCTATTTTTCTATTGTGTTGTCTCATAACCTTGTTTGTGGTATCTTTAATTGTAGTGAACATTTAAAAATCGCGTGGAGTTAGAGTTGTCTATCTTTTCCCTTGGTGCCCCTGCGTTTTGTGTCTTGCTTAGAAGGCCTTTTCCCAGCTTGTGCACGTGCTTAGAGGCCCTTGCGCGTGCTCTAGTCCGGGGCTCCCCAACTTTTACTTCCTCCCGGGGGAGCTGCTTAAATTGCAGATTCCGATTCAGTATGCCTGGGGTGGGGGCCTGCGATTCTGCATTTCTAGCTATCATCCAGAGCTTCTGATGCTGGTGGTTCGCGGACCACACTTTGGGTAGCATGGCTCTATGCCAGTGGTCGGTTTTTCTTTAGGGAGATCAGGATTCTGTGCAGCAGTGGAGGGTAGTAGCATTGACTTTGGAGGGTCTCTCTGCCCACACCTGATCTCTTTTCTTTTGCTTTCCCCCAGATCATCTCTTCTTGTCCTTGTGTTGTTACTGCCTTTCCAGAACACAGCTAGCTGTCTGTCACAATGGTGGGCTTGCCCTGTCGTCCCCCTTGACTCCCTGACTCCCATGGACTTCTGACCAAGGCCCAGGATCCTTAGCTCTCTGATCCGGGTCCTTCTTGATGTGGATACAACAACTTTTCCAGTTGTCCAACAGAGAGAGCTCTGCGGCGTTAACCAGTGCTGCCTTGTAAAGTAGTGAGCTCCCCATCACCAGAGGGGTGTAAGCCCAGGGTAGGGAACCATCACTGGAAATATTGCAGAAGGGACTCCCAGTGTTGTGAGAAGGCTAAACGAAGTGGCTTCTGAGCTCCCTTCCAACCCAGAGACTATGGATCTTTGAATTGCTTCACATGAACAAAAGAGCATCCCCGTCACTGCTACCCCATCTCTCACCCAACAAGGAGATGAGATGAAGTTGCTTCTGTCGTTGTTTCCTTAGGTCAACTGAAGCTGTCGATTGATGCCCAGGACCGGGTCCTGCTGCTCCATGGTGAGTATCCAGGCGATGAAGGTCCCATGTGCCACCCAGAGGATCTTACACTTTACCTGTCCATTAATCACTTGTTTGTCCTTCCACCCAGCACACACGTAGTTACAGAACTTGTGCCGTGGCCTTTGGTGCCTGGACTCTTCTGTTTATCCCAGCAGGCCCTGCCTGTCTCTCCAGCCTTGTGGCTCTTGCTGTTAAAGTCTCCCTGCACCCCCTTTTCTGTCCAGTTACCTGTACCCCCTTGAGGGCATCCTGCTTGCCATGCCTCTGAGCCTCTGCCCCCACAGTCTCTTATGCCTGGAGTCACCTGCCCTTCTTTTTGAATTCCTTTTGAAAAATAGCTCTCCCCCACCTCTGATTATACAAGGAACATGCCTGCCTTCATCATCATTAAGACTCAGGAAGGAAGCTCATTTTGTTTCATCTTTTCCCCTCCAGGAATCACCCCCCTGACCTACCTGAATGTGTTGTTTCCTCCTCTGTGTGCTTCTCACCGCCCTGACTACACGGCGTGTCTCTGGGCTGTCCCGGGAGTGCTGTGGGACCGCAGCCATGTCTGCCGCACCTGCACGCAGGGCGGGGGGAGCGGGGGTCAGGGAGACCCAGGGTTTCCTTAGGCCGGAGCCTGTCCCCCCCCCCCCCGTGACCATGCCCTCGAAAGGAAGGATGCACACAGGAACGGTAGCTAGGACACCAGGCAGCGTAGACCAGCAGGCGCCTGGGGTCCTCCGGTCTTGGCCTTGGGGGGCCCCCAGGTGACGTTCCCAAGGACCAGCAGAGGGGTCAGAGCCCGACTCCAGCTGTGCAAACAGATTTTGCAAACTGCACCTTGGCCTCCACCACTTCATTTGTCCTGCACAGTTTGCTTTGGCTTCACCCCAGTCTTGGGGCTCTTCATCCCTTCCAGCACGTTCTCTCTCTCCTTTGGCCTCACAGGCTTCATGCCTCAGACTACGGGAGCCCTGTCCAAGCCAAACCCTAGGGCTCCATCCACACCAAACAGAAAAGAAAAGAGCCAAGAGGCTCGGCTTCTGCCTAGTTTCTGCAGCCCTCAGGCAAACGGGCGGGGCTTACGTCCAGGATCAGGGCTGCGCCTCACCTGCCACCTGTCCCTTGCCTTTATTTATTATTATTTTTTCTCTGGCAAACCTCCCTTGAGCAGTAACTTGCTTGCCAGGCCCTCTCCTAAGCACTTTAGACACATTATCTCCTTTACCCAGCAACCTTCCATGTGGAGTGGATGTCATGGCCCCTAACTCATTATGATCACGCCTCCATTGAAAAATAGCGAATTCAGTTGCAGAGAGACAAAGCTGCTTGCTCAAGCTCTCCCGTCTAGTAAGCGGTGGAGCCGGCATTGGTGCTGGTCTGCGGGCCCTGGGCCCGTGTCTGGACCCGGGTGGGCTCTTGCCTGCCGTCCTGTACCATCCAGCAGCCCCAGCGCGGCAGATGGGGCAGGGTAAGTTCTCCAGTCTTGTGTGGAGGAAGGAGCACTCGACTAGGAGTCAGGAGGTAGGGATTCAAACCCAGCTCTGGCATTCCCATCGCTCTGATTGCTCTGTGACTTTGGGCAGGTTTCTAACTATCTCCGGGTCCCCGGATAATCTCATCTTTCCCATTAAATGAGGGGTTCGACTTGATAAATTTCATATTCTTTTTCAGCTGTAAGATTCAAGGAATCAAAGGCACCTTGCAATGTTTCAGTGTCGTATGCTGTCATGCATGACACATGTCACATGCAATGTCACATGCAATGTCACATGCTCTCTGCATGTGGGAGATGGTGGGAATCGACTAGACCAGAGGCGGTTAATAGCCAATGGCTGTTACACACGTTAGGGGCCAGTGATAATCCTTCCCACCCAGCCACCCACCCCAACATTTTCATTCTCTCTTTAGTTATTGAAGGAAAAGGCCTGATGAGCAGAGAGCCTGGCATCTGTGATCCTTATGTGAAGGTATATGATGAGCTGGAGAGGGGGGTATGTGTGTGGGTGGGGAGATAGTGAGGGGCCATGTCACTAGACTGTGTCCCAAGGTCTCAGCACATCTGTGGGCCTGCGGCCATTCGAGGTGGCAGGGACCGCCTCCTTATTTGGTCATTAGGCCTTAATTAGGTCCAGTGATGAGGCGCTGAGCTAGGATAGGTCCTTCCCTTAGCCCAGCTTGGTCCCTAAGGTTCTGTGCAAGAGCTGAACTCTTATGGGTGAGCTTGGTCATCCCCATAGGTGAGCACTGAGAACGTGTGGGTGACGGAAATCCACGGATAATCCCGGGCCCTCTCATGAAAAGCAATATTCTCACCCCTCTCCCTGGCAAAACCAGAAGCAATGGCCAGGTTTGGGTGGGGGAGGGGAGGGAGTGTCTCTGAGGCCTAGAAGATCCATCTGAGTCGGGCTCTTGCCCTGAAGACAGAGGCCCCGCAGGCGGAGGGCCTACTTCTAGCCAGAGCCAAAGGCCAGGCACCTCCCAGAGCGTGGCAGCTGGGATGTACCCCTCTCTTCTCTCCGAGAGCCCCCAGGCTGGTCATACGTCCCTGTGGGTGAGGACTTGGGCAGGAGCAGGGCAGGAGCAGAGTCAGCTGCTGGGCCTCGGTGCGACCGAGGCCACGAGCCCTCTTCTCATGCTTACTTTTCTCCAATTCAAGATTTCTTTGATCCCCGAAGATAACCGACTGCGTCGCCAGAAGACGCAGACGGTCGCAGGCTGCAGAGAGCCGGTCTTCCGCGAGCACTTCTTCTTGTAAGAGTCTGGGGGCCTCGAGGGGAGAGGGGAGGGGTGTTTATCTGGAAACAGCTCTGTCTGTCAAATCTAGAAGTGGATCTAAGCAGAAACACAGTGACTTCTGAAGGATGTCTGCGTTTTCCCGCTCACTTGTGTCCTTGCATCGCTGGCACCGGGCCTGGCCGCGAGGTGCACGGTGATAAGGTGTCGCCTGGCTGGTTCTCGAAGCCCGAATCCCAGTCTCCGGCGGGCAGCCCCTGACGAGTAGGCATTTTCCCACCGTGCCTTGGGCCAAGCCTTCTCTTTGAGTGGAAGAATTTTTCCAAGCAGAGGGATCCCTCCGCCTTCTAAAACTTGCTACCCTCCTCGGGCCTCAACTTTCATAGTTGTAACATGGGGGGATGAGAGTACCGACCTCGGAGAGCTGACCTGTGAATGAGACCGTGCAATGCATTGTCAGCTGCTTATTATTATTATTATTATTATTATTATTTGTTCCCCCCTCCCTGAACTCTGGGGCCGATGGGAAGGAAATGGCTGTTAGGTATTCTGTTACTGAAAATTAAGTCCGCTTTGTTTTTTCCTCAAACTAATTTTGCTTATTGTAGAAAAATAGATCAGCAAAGAGAAGAAAAGAGAAAACCCCTCAAGCCCTACATGCCTCGGCTTATTTCTTTTCAGGTCTTTGATGTGTGTGGGTGTGTATGTCTGTGTGTGCATGTAAGTGTTTACAAAAATGGAATTGTTCTATAATGGTGTGCGGTAACCTCCCTTTTGTCCTGAACAAGGCAATGAAAACTCTTTTATGTATGTGAATACTCACCTCCCAGCCTGTTGGTGCTTGGGTTTCTTCAACCAGCTTCTTATGGTTGTTTAGGTTATTTCTAAACTTCACAATTGTGATGGACTCTGGGGGTCCAGCCCGGAGCTTGGCCCTTTTAACACCCTGACCGTCTCGTTTGCTTTGCAGTCCTGTCCAAGAGGAAGATGAACAGAAGCGCCTTCTGGTCACTGTGTGGAATAGGGCAGGTGACTCCAGGTGAGGAGATGTGCTGAGCTGGAGGGGAGAGCCTGCTCTCAGCCCACAGGTGGCTGCCAGGCGGCCAGCAGGCAACAGTTAAAGCTTGTGGGATGACTGATTCGCAGTGGCAACACTCAATCTGAGAGGCTACCTCTCCCCTAAGTCTCCGTAGCTCCAGACAATGCCGAGGACTGTGTTATGAAGTAGCATTTTCTGTACCCTTGGAATCAACAAGGCACTGTGTTGGCCCCCACGGACGGCAGCCAGTCTGCTTGTGGATTCTGCTGTCAAGGTGCCCACTTGCAGGAAGGGACACTAGGTGCTGCGTAGACACTGATTACAGTAACAATATAAACAGGCTCAGTTCCATACGAGTAGAAGCTCCTAGAAAAATAGGCCCATTTCTTTCCTAGTCGTCACTGTACTCAATGCCTAGCACATAGATGTTCTGTAAATATTGTTTGAATAGATACAAGACTGAATGAGTAATAAGGACAGTACATATGAGAAAAGGGAAGTTCCTTGTGGGCCGAGGTGATCATGGAAGGCTTCAGGGAAGAAATGGGATTGTGCACCTGGGGCAGAGATCAAGAATAAGACAAGGAGAGAAGGTTTTGCATGAGCAAAGGCAAGAGTCAGGAATATCCATGCTGGGCCCGGGCTGCCATGAGGGGGCGGCAGGGCAGGTGCAGAGGTTTTATGTGGGAGGAGCCAAACGGGCAGGTCTGGGTGCTGCCCGGGGTATGTGAGGCTGGATGTGGTCCTTAGCATGGGGTTTAGTCCAGCACAGGCAAGGAGAGCAGGGTGAGGGGAGAATCGGCTGCCCAGGAGAGGGGGTTAGAGCAGCTAGACTGAGTGCCATGCCTGCCGTGAGCAGCAGGGACTCCTTCCCCTAGTGCAGCCAAAGGGATCTGGGGGACCCTGTGGTCATACATTTGCGGAGCCATCGTAGAACCAAGTGGTAACTGGAAAGTGCCTCAGTGAACAATAATCAACTCCGTTCACCAGCTTTGACTGGGACGATATTTTGGGGTTGAATGCTTTTTAGTATCTTAAATGTTATAGATGGTATGCTTTTTAAAATTGAGCCTTATTCAGCCTTCATAAGGAAGGATATTTCTCTTAATGGAGCATTACTCTTTCTCATGGAAATGGTGATGCTGTAGGCCTCATTCGTTCAGCTGCCATTTCCTGGGTACCAACATGACTACGTTGTTCTAGATGCTGGGGACACACGGGGTCAATCAGAGACAATCCTGCTCTCGAGGGATCACTGGTAGGGACTTGGAAGTGTGGGTGAGGAGGAGGACATCACACTGATAATAAGAGCAATCATTTTATTGGGTGTTGACCACAAGCCAGACAATGCCAGTGCATTATCTCATTTAATTCTTAACTCTTCGGAGGAGTAGGTTTTTGCCTAAGTTTTCAGAAGAGGAAATGGAAGGTAAGAAAGGGAGTCACTTGCCCAAGGTCACGTGGCCAGTGGGGAGTAGAGCCGGGAGGGGATCCAGACAGTTAGACCCCAGAGTCTCACTGTCCACACTACACTGCCTCTTGGGGCGCAAGAAGGACAGAAGAAAGAACCAGCAGAGTATAGAGGGCAGGGCAGGGCAGGAGTGGGGAGGGGTCTCCAAACTCCCTGGTCTGGCAGGAGGGTCAAGTGCAAAGTAGGGACCAGCTAGAGATAAGACCAAGTGGTTGGTGTAAGCCAAATCAGATGATTCTCTAGGTGTTCTTTGGCGCGTGGGCTGCCTCCTAAGGCCGATGGTTCTCAGTCCTGGATTTGCATCCGAATCCCTGGGAAGCTTGCAGAGAACACAGGTTCCCAGGGGCCACGTCCGATGGATTCAGTCTGAACTTCATGGGCAGGGCTGACTGAGGGACCTACGTTTATACAAATTCTCAGGGGACCCTCATGCCGCCAGCTTGGTGTTTGGGAAGTTGGCGGTGGAGAGATTCTGAGGGGTGCCGAGCAGGGAGAGGCAAAAGCGTGTTCCAGATCTGTCACCCTGTCAAACCCCAGGGCTTTGGAAGGCTGGGGAGGAGCTGGGAGATCCTCGCTGTGATCCGTGAGAGAGATGCTTTAGGGGTGGAGAGGAGGGCGACAGACCTAGGACAGATTTAGGAGATGAGATTAATGGTGGTTTGGCTGTGAGAGCAACAGGTGAAGTCAGGGGTCATTCTTGGTATCAGGTGGTGTCCCCAAGCAAACCAGCGTGCCCTGGAGGGGAAGGGAACCCGCTTTGGGTCCCCCGGGAAGGAGGGGCTGAGGAGCAGCCAGATGGAGTGTGTGTGTGGGGGGGGGGGGCGGTTTGCTGACACAGAGCCCAGAGGGAGAGAGAGGTCTGTGCCAAGGGTGTGGGAGCCACCACCACCAGGCAGTGGGAGAAGTAGGGGGGACTGCCCAGGATGACAGTGAGTGACAAGGCTCAAGGGTCAGAATCCCATCTTGACAGGAAAGTCTGCAGAAGACAGGGCATCTGGGGAGCCCACAGGATGGAGGCAAGGAGGGGAGCAGGTGCTGGAGGCGGGCGCCACTGGGATCCGCCACAGAGGTCTGCCCTCCTGTGAGCCCAGGGCGAGCCCGGCAGAGGGCGGTTCATGGTTTTTGGAAAAGAAAGTGAGGTCGGGGGAAAGTGAGTCAGCACCCAGCGGGGCAGTGTGACAGAGGACGTGTCTCTACTTGTTGCCTATTTTGGGAAAGTGAGATTCCTTATTAAACCAAACAGAGTGGAACTCGTGGTCACAGTCCCAACCCAGAGCTCAAGAGGGACAGAGCAGGCGTAGGCAGGCCCGCTGGGGGACAGACGGCCCCTCCAAAGCTGCCAGCACCATGGAGGCCCCCTCAGCTGCAGGGAGGCATGGTGTTGATCCATCTCAGAGCCAGAAGGTCTCTGAGCTGGGGGAGGCAGACTGAGCAATTGTAGGAAACTTCTGCTGTGGAACACTCACGTCGCATTGTGCTTCTCCGAAGGGCAGACATGCGACTTAGCAACATCAAAGATCATCACAGAAGGAAGCAAACAAACATTGACTGAACTCTCCTCTGTGCCAGGCACTTGACACACATGATCTCATTTAATCCTCCTCGCAAGCCCGGGAGGTAGGATTTTTTACCGTTGCTCCCTTCAGAGAAGAAGAAACCAAGGCTCATAAAGGTGAAGGAGCTTGTGTGAGGTTATTAAACACAGAATGTCCACTGTGTGTGGACATCGCATAGCCTGTTCCACGCATCGTCTAATTTAACCCTCACAACACTGTCCTGATAGGTAACAGTATCGTCGCTCTGACAGGTGAGGACACAGACACAGAGAAGTCAAGTAACTTGCCCAAGCTAGCACAGCTGGGAGGTAGTAGAAACAGGATTCAAATTCAGGCAGCCTGGCGCCAAACCTGTGTGGTTGTAGCCGTGTTACAGCCCCGCTGACCATCTCATGAAGGCGATAAACAGCTCCGAAGCTAACTCTTTCTGCGACACACTGTGTCGGCACCCTTGTTCCTTGGGGCCTGGGCTCTTCCCCACGGTATTTATCATGTGGTTTTACATAAATCATCCAGGTGAATATGTGGCAGCTACATTTTGCAACTGATAGAAGATAAAAGGGAAGCCTCTGTTTCATGACTTCTCATGATCCTTCCAGTGACGGCTGTGAACTCGTCTTAGGGGGGCGAGATGGTCCACAAAGACGTTCTGGGGGAAATGCCGGGTGATGTCACCTCATCTCGGTGACAGAGTGGGTGCTGAGGGGAACCAGGCCTGAGGGCAGGAGATCTGGCTTAACGCCAACATCGGTGGGAGACCTCGGGTAAGTCCCTTCCCCACTCCGGGCCTCAGTTTCAACTGTGAAATTCAGTGAAAGATGCCAAGATTTCCTTCAGCTTTTGGGTTCTGTGAATTTTCAAGAAATTATAAACATTTTCAAACATACGCAAAGGTAGGAAATATCATATGATAAGTCTTCAGGTAGTCACAGCCCAGCTTCATCCGTCGGCACTATATGGCCAATCTAAATTCCCTCCCTGCCCCCACACGTTCTCCCCTCCCTCCTCCGGTGGATTATTTTAAATCAATCCGAGACATCATCTCCTCTCTATCTCTCTAAAAGATGGCTTCACAGACAACCACAGTGCCATTATCATGATTGACAATGAACAGTAACTCCTTAATATCATTGACTGTGGAACTCAGCTATTGAAAAGTTTTGCTTGATGATATGGCGAGGGCCACACTGAAGCTCCTAGTATAATCATAGCACTTTCAGAACCTGTGGCCAGAGAACAATCTTAGGATTGTAAAGTCACACACCATGCTAAAAAAAGAACAAAACACACACACACATGCTCGAAACACATAACCTTTTATGCGAAGAGTAGGAACATTTATGGAGAGTCTCTTTGCTGTGTGTCATACCCTATCCTGGGCATCCCAAGTGTTCTCTCGCCTTTAATCTACTTCCCAAACAGGACCTCAGTGCCAAGCACCGTGCCATCGTGTTAGAAAGCTTGGGACCAGGCATGGGGAATGCAGAAAAAAACGAATGGAAAAAGGTGTGTTCAATTTAAGCCATCACGGTAAAGATAAATTGAGATTAAAGGCTCTAACCCGGCCACAGCAGTAGTTTAAGGCCCCTGCAGAGAGAATGGAAAAGCATTCCCTGAAAATGATGCATTTTCATTTTGCAGTGGGTCTCGTGCCCTCTGCTCCAAAGGTAACCGAGCCCAGTACTCTTCCCGAGTGTTCCAGGAAGCCTTACCTCTGAGCCTTTGTCCTGGCTGTTCCCTCTGCCTGAGGTGCTCTTCCTCTTCCTGGCTTAGCTCTTCAGGCCTTCTTCGAGCATCTCAGCCCTCCCAGTTCATCTGTCTGTCAATCTCGCCCTGTCAGTGATAGGCCTCGTATTGCTGTCTTGAGATGCTATTTAAATCCCTGCATGTTTGTCTTCTTTCCTTAATGCTGCGGCTCCTTGCCCAGTGCCTGCCAACCGACTGCAGGCATGATGGATTCATCCATTTGTCAAGCCTTCACTGAGTGCGTGGAGCCCTGAGCTCAGGGTTTAGCATTCAGAAGTCACCAAGGCTTGGCCCCTGAGACTTGGTCCTCGTGCAGTTTTCAGGCAGTCTCCAGGGTAAGCACTCATTCCCAAGTTTATAAGCTGACCGGTACATTACTGTGCACTCCGATTATGTGTAAAAGAAGTTGTTCTTCCTCCAAAGATTTTTCAAAAGCGGGCTTAAGGAGTAGCTAATTGAAGAACACTTAGAGAGAGTTTCCTGCTTATGGACATTAATTGTGACAATTTACTTGGCCTGAATTAGCATGAAACCATTGGAGGCCCCTTAGCAGGAAGCAAAGCTCATGGGAGGCTATTAACCATTTAGCATTCTCTAAGCCCCAGGGAATGAAAATTCCACTTAGTGAAGAGCAGGGGGGAGAGGCTGCCTTTATTATAGCTAAAGCATTGTGCTTGGACATTTAGAAAGTTAGAGCCATACCCGGTGTGATAGGAAAGTGTGCAACGAGGAAGTGTGAGCACCTAGATACCAGCCGGGCTGCCCTTGAATGTGTTGGCAAAATTAAATTGGCAGTGAGGACTTTGGCGAAGCCTTGACAAGACTTTTCTAGAATGGCAACTCAGACCAGTGTCTGCCACTTGTGATGGATACTGGCTGGTAGTGCCAACTTGGCCACTTCCCAGGAGGGAGGAGTGCTTGCTTCTGGGGGGTGGGCTGGGGAGAGGGATGTGGAAGGGTCGCTTTACTGGGGGTGAGTGCACTATCCTCTTTGGGTAGATTGTTAATATGGCCTTGTCTGAGGGGAGGGGGCAAGGAAGAGGGGGAGCCGTGGCACTCAGGCTGCAGGAAATGTGGGCAGGGAGAGGGAGCAGGGGAGTAGCTGAGTGGCAGGAGGTCGCAGGGTCAGGGGCTGCACGTGCCTCTGTGGGGCAGGGACACCGGTTCGGTTCCAGGATCAGCCCCTATGGTTCGGCAGCCCAGCCCCTCACTTGACGCGGCTGCTTGGGACTGTCAGGTGATAAGCTGCCATCCTGTCCGGAGAATGCAAACAATATGTATTCATAGAGACCCGGCCCACTGGTCCTTGACTGGAGCAGGCGCGGGTGGGTGCCCTGCAGGAGTCCTGGGATAACGTTCTCTAGACTTGCACATCTGGATCCCATCTTGGACTTGCTGTGTCTGGTCCCCGGGAGCAGGCTCTGGGGCACAGGATTTGGGTGGGCTCTTCAGAGGGTTCTAGGGTGCACCCTCGGCTGGAGCCCCTGGCCTCACTCAGGCCGCGCTAGAGCAGATTCTGGGAGGTGCGTCTGCAGGGAGTTTACCACCCATCTGGGCGGCCCTTTCCATCTCTGGCTTTGCTCTTGTGTCTTCCACAGTCTTTGCTCAGTCCTTCCTCTATGCGGGTCCCTCAGATATTGGACAGTTACACTTCTGTCTAAATGCTCATGTCATTTCTTGATTAACAGCTATGAAACCAGCCTCTGGGCCAATCTGAGTTGGGAATGTGCTAAGAAAGACGAGGATGGAAAAATGAAAAAGTGACTCTAGCGCTAGGCTAGAGAAAGATACGGGTGATTAGAAGTACTTTCAAATACTTTTATAGTGTTTTTCTTTTCTGATTACAAAATAGCGCTTGTTCCCTGTGAAAATTTGAAAACACTGAAAACCCAGAGAAGAAGACAAAAAGAACCCTCTAATCCCATCTACCAGAGACAGCCATTGCTAATATTTTTGTGGGTGCTTCTCTCATTAAACTAGATTTGTGAACTACTTCCTTTTCTCTCCCAGTGACAAGATTATTTTTTGAATTTCATTAACATTAGCCTGTGCCATCATTACTGGAAGCTGCCTTCTATCAGTCAGTCCCTGGTTGGACTTTGGGACCCAGTGGTGATCAGTCTTCCAGAACTTTGAATTACTCTTAGCCACAGAGGACCTGACCGAACTCAGCCTCTTGCCACAGTGTGACCCCTCCACAAGGCCTGACCCTGGCTCACGCCTGCTTGTCCAGGTCAAGTTAGTCTTGACAGTTTTTGTGTTGACTGGGACCGTGGACCTGAACCTGTCCAGGAACTGCTAGGGTACCCGAGAAAAGCTTCTTGAACTTGAGGTCTCACAGCTTTTCAGTTGAGCATCAACCCACTGAGATGGGTGCTGAGATTCCCGGCGGGACCTGGCTCTTTAGATCTCCCCACTCATGCAGAATGAAATAAGTCAGGCAGAGAAAGACAGATACTGTACGATTTCTCTCCTGTGTGGGATTAAGAGACAGTACAAATGAGCAAATAAAGAAAAAAAAAAAGGACAAAAAACCCCGGACTCTTAAGTACAGAGAACAAACTGGTTGCCAGAGGAGAGGTGGGGAAAAGGGAGGGGAGACAGTACCCTATCTTGATGAGCACTGAGAAGTGTAGAGTTGTTGGATCATTATACTGTACACTTGAAACTAATAGAACACTGTATGTTGATTCTACTAAAATTAAAAAAATAAAAGTCCCCAAAGCCTATGGGTAGCCTTGAGCTTCTGCGGTTGGTGGAGGGAGTATTGCTTTCCAAGCTAGGGTGGCGTGGCTTGCCCACAGGACCTGACTACTAACCTGTTTTGTGACCCTGGGAAGGGGACAAACTTTGAGCCTCAGGCTTTTCCTCCATGAACTGGAGGGACTCAGCTCTCTCCAGCCTAACTCACAAAGTTGGAAGAATCAGATGAGACGATGTGGGTCAAGGTGCTCTGTAAACCGCGGCACATCAGGCAGACCTATGTTGCACTCGGTGATGGGTCTCCCGACAGAGCCTGGCGAGAAGGTGCTGACTTGAGCCTCTCTTGTTCTCCTAGACAGAGCGGACTCATTGGCTGCATGAGCTTTGGGGTGAAGTCCCTCCTGACTCCAGACAAGGTGAGTCCCAGGGAAGTTTCTGGCAGGATCATCCTACCAAGGTCAGGGCTAGCACCGCCAGAGGCCTTTGTCTGGAAGCCCTTGGGTGGAGCTTCTGTCTCTCCTGCTTCGAGGCCCAAATAACGACACCGTTGATTGGACCGAGGCTTGGGGTCCTCATCTTGGTTGGTGCTTGTCAGAGATCAGTTGTCAGGCAGCTCCAAGGCCTTCTGGGGGACTCTGGGCCTGGAGTCTGCCACACCAGGACGCTGGCAGATCCCTCAGAGTTCTGAAACTTCCTGGGCTTGCCCCAGAGGAGGAGGGTTGGGGGTTTTCATCCTCTTAACGTGATCTACCGGGTCTGGTGTTTTTGGGTCTAGCAAGTGCTTAGAGATGGAGTGAGCAGCACTACGTCTATGAAGCTTTCCTTTCGGCTGAGTGAGGACTCTGGAATCTAGAGATCCCTCCCTCTGGGCAGCCAGTTCCTTATCTGCCTCTGCACTCCCCTCCCGACCCCAGACTGGAGGCTTTTGAGCTGGGGAGGCAGAGACACGTGCTCCTTTCACCCACACCCCTAGAGATGTCCTGGTGGCTGAGGACCCTTTATCCTGCATGTAGGTCCCAAATGCCTTCTCTTGACGGCAGCGCTGGCTTCATTCCTTCTTGGGAGACCCTCCCCCGATGGGGACTGCTCAGGAGCCTCAGGATACCTACCTTCTGGCCTCTCCATCCTTCTTTCACTCCCTCCCTTCTGTTCTGTCAACATTCATTGGGCTCCTACTGTATACCGGGCGCAGTGCTTGGCCCATCAGAGAGCCTATGCACAGCCCAGTGGGGAGGCAGGCATGCAAGCTGACCATTGTTCTCCGGGGACAAGAGGCTGTGGGAATTCAGCAGGGAGGAAGACCAGCTTGGCCTGGAGCATCAGGGAGAGCTTCCTGGAGGTGTAGGCATGGCAGCTCCCTCTGGGCCAGGGCAACTGGAGTGTCTATCTCTGCAGAGATGATGCTCCTGAAGGAGGCTCTCCAGTTGCTGCTTTTTTGGGGGGTGGGAGGTGTTGGTGGCGGCCTGACCCGGGTCCTCTGCCTCCTCTGTCTGAGCATGTCATGCCTTCCCCTTGTGACAGGAAGTCAGCGGCTGGTACTACCTTCTGGGGGAAGACCTGGGCCGGACGAAGCACCTGAAGGTGGCCCGGCGGCGGCTGCGGCCCCTGAGAGGTGCGTGCACACCACCTTCAGCTTCTGCCCAGACGTGCTGTTCCACCCTGGCCTTCTCCTTTCCCTCCCTTCCTGAGTAGTAGCATCGTCCCTGTGTTTTGTGGCATCTGTCACTGCTGGCTGCAAGTCAGGGTCTGGGGGCTTCTCACGGACCCCTGCTGGAATGCAGCCTGCAGGCAGCATTTGCCCACAGCACCTTGTTTTTGTGGTTGGACTTTCGTAAGAGAGGACTAGAGGCCTGACCCTATGGGGTTCAGCTCCCTCCAGGCTACCTTATGGAGAACTGGGTTTCGGGAGCTTCCTGCGTGGCTCCTCTGTGATGTCAGGATCCTCCCCACGTTGCCTTGCTGACCTTGGGGTGTCCACCTTGATAGGCAGGGCAAGGGGGCCCTGCCTGGATTTTGGGTTCCCTCCTGATTCCCTGCTGAGCCGGAGCTCAGGCACCCCCATGTCTGGAGGCTGGCTGTGATCTGGACAGACATGGGCCCGGCACCCTGGCCTCGTCCTCTGGGTGGTCTCTGGGATAGACTCTTACATGCCAACAGAAACTTTCTGACTCTTCTCTGTCATTTTCCAGACCCGCTGCTGAGAATGCCGGGAGGTGGGGACACTGAGAATGGGGAGAAACTCAAGGTAGGTGGGGACAGGCCTGGGCAGCATCGACAGGGCCCAGGCCTTGCCCTGGGCTCCAATTTGTTCCTTGTCCATCCCATGGCCCAAGAGACCCCTAAACAGGACTGCATTTGGTGCCCAAGACCAGGGTTCACTTGGAGCTCAGAAACTCAGCAAGTCATGCATTTTTGAGGGATTATTTTTTATGCTTTTCTCAGGTTACTCACGGTTAGGACAGCAGTGGGGGGAGAGCCAGGTCCTGGCTCCTGGAGGTGGAGGAGGCTGAATCTTACCAACTTTCAGCCTCTCGAATCCAAGTCTCCCCTTCCCTCCAGACCCGGACTGCTCGTATCCCCTGGGACTGTGGTCCAATCACCCTCCGCTTAGCCCTGCTTGATGGCAGGGAGCAGCCGTGAGTCAGAACCTGAGACCCAGGGGTTCTTACTCCACTAGGGCTTTGAATCAAGAGAGGAACCTTCATGTAGGGATTTGGGGGCATGGCCCCAAGTTCATTCCATCTCTTCGTGGGACCTGGTTTTCTCTAAGGGAGAAGCAAACTCCCCGTGACTGAGACACCCCTCTGTGCCAGGTGCCGCCGGTCCCCTCTTTAACCTTCACTGCCGCCTCCCTGTCTTGCAGAGGTCAGGGGCAGAGAGGTTAGCTCGCTCTCCTGAGTACAGCCTCCTGCACGCGGCCTACTTGGGAAGATACGAGGGTGCTGTTTCCCCTATAATATCTTCCGTAGAGGTGTCGTAGCGCCTCCAAAACATTCTCCCTTGCATCTCCTCTGTTTTTTCATTCACTCACTCCCCTGCTCAGTGTTTACCGAACCTTCTCCCGGGCCTGACCCCGGGCGGGGCGCGGGGTTATAGCTGTGAGCAAGATGGCGGGGCCCGCCCTGGGCAGTGTGGCAGCCACCAGCCACCTGTGGCTACTGAGCCCTTGAGCTGTGGCTGGTGTGACTGAGGGCTGCCTTTTTCATTTTATTTCACTTGAATTAATTCGAATTTACCTTGCACATGTGTCTTGTCACTACCCTGTTGGGCAGCTCAGTTATTAAGTTATTAAAATAACTTGCTGGATACTGTTTTCTGTGGCTCCATTAGCAGCTTAAAGCCTTCTAGCTTCAGGGCACCTGGTGGCTCAGTGGGTTAAGGGTCGAACTCTCGATTTCGGCTCATGATCTTGGGGTCTTGGGATCAAGCCCCACATCGGGCTCCACCCTCAGTGTGGAGCCTGGTTGAGATTCTTTCTCTCTCTCTCTCTCTCTGTCTCCCTCTGCTTGTAAACACATGCTCTCTCTCTCTCTCTCAAATAAAGAAATACATCTTTTAAAAAACCTTCTAGCTTCCCTGGAGGAGCTGCAAAGACCTTCCTCCTTCTCTCTCTGCTTGCTGAACACAGGGAGGACAGTGACCAGAGAGCATTACTGGTGATTTTTGGGCATGACATGACATGACATGACATGACATGACATGGACATCAACGCCACGCGTTTCCGGGCGACTTCATTCTATATCCGCATACAGGCTCGGACCCCTGGGCACATAGTTCTGAGGCCCATTTGATCTTCCTGGGCCTGCACACTCGGATACGTCCATAGGATCCAGCACCGTGGGAGTGCTTGTCAGATGCTTGGTCGGGCTGGGGGAGAGCCTCCCGAGGTCCCTTGCTGAACTCTTCCATTGTGCACATCGGGAGAGGGAGGCCCAGAGACCTGTGTGGCCTGCCCGCTGTCACAGCAACCAAAGCTGGGCTGTATCGAGGGACACTGTCTGGCCCCAAGGACACGAGTGGATGGTATTGGGGTCTGCGATCAAAGGAACAAGTCTGATACAAAGCGAAGATCAAGCAATGCTTTATTTCGCGCCAAGCATCAAGAATTACGCTGACCGGTCATGGCCATCTCTATGGAGAGAGCGACCCCTCCCAGCCTCACAGATTAACTTTTATAGAGCAAAGGCCATGTGGTTAAGCCCGGCCACACGCAGGTGGCCAATGAGATTGTAACACACACAGAAAGTTGCGTAGTCATGTTAGGCCACACGCAGGTGGCCAATTGAATTACAATTCATCCTATAGTAGCTGTTTGAACTAGCCTATCACTCTGGTCAGAATTGGCGTGCAAGTTTGGCAGGCAAAAGGTGGGGTTTACATTCTTTGGTGGTTAGGGGGGTTGCATATGTGCTTTTTACTGATTGGACGCCTTCACCTGGTCTGACTCGCCCTTATCTTCCTGGGCTTGTTTTTTGTTTTTAAGATTTTATTTATTTGACAGAGAGGAGAGAGATCACAAGTAGGCAGAGAGGCAGGCAGAGAGAGAGAGAAGGGGAAGCAGACTCCCTGCTGAGCAGAGAGCCCGATGCGAGGCTCGACCCAGGACCCTGAGATCATGACCTGAGCCGAAGGCAGAGGCTTTAACCCACTGAGCCACCCAGGCGCCCCATCTGGGCTTGTTTTTGAGTAAATTCCTCTGGGGGGGAGGGCAGGGACAATTTAAGTTTACTGCACAAACAACAAAATGGCTATTTAACCAAGATGGAGTCGCTCTGGCTAAGTAGGCCCTCACAGCTGGGTGGGTTTCCCCAGGGTCGGTGAGGTGCGTATAAGGGGCACTGGGCTCGCCAAGAACTGCTCTACAAGGCAGGAAACGGGACTGGGGTTCTGGTCCCAGCTCCACCATAGCCTGCTGTGTGACCTTAACCCCCCGCAGTCCCCAGCTTCTAGATGGGTGGATGGTGATTGGAATTCCCTCTTTGATGTGCCCTTGTGGTCTACATGCCTTCAGATGCCTGCTGCCGCCGCTGCATGGCCAAGGAAACTGACTTTTAAGTAGCTTGTGAATGACAGGCTGTTCCTCAGTCCCCGCATATTTCATGGTCTCCGTTTTCAAGATGGGATGTCTCTGAGCGTGACCCCCTAAGGCATCCGTGGATTCTTTAGACGGTGTTAGTCCTCTGGATCTGCTCTCGGGTGACACTGGGATTTGCAGGGGGGGTGGCGCTGTTCTAGAGGGGGCCGTGTTTTCTGCCTGGGTTCTCTTCCAGCCAGGGGTGTTTGTGAGAACATTAGAATCACAGAGTGGCCCGAGGCTGAGAATGCAGCCAGAACAAAGGCGCCCTCTCCCCGCCGGGGGGCCGGGGGAATACTAACTAGTTGACAGGAATTTTAATATAAAACTCTCCCTCTTCCTTGTCATTCTGAGGTTTCAGGAAGCCTTCGGGCTTATCGTGCAGAGGCACACAGCACAGACAGGGCCTGGGGAGGTGAGAGGTGATTTCCTGCCATTCTTCTGCGGGGCGGGCTTCCCAGGGCGGTCATGCCAGGCTGACGGGGCGCAGTGCGGGCTCCCACTGCTGGGGGGAGAGCTGGGATTTCATGGGGCGGCAGCCGAGGCAGGACCCGCAGCCATGAACCGCTTCAATGGGCTCTGCAAGGTGTGCTCGGAGCGCCGCTACCGCCAGGTGGGTGCTTGGCCCTTTGGGAGTACCTGGGGGTGTCAGTGGGGGTCAGGGATGGGGACTCACCTGAGCAGGCCTTCTCTCCCCGTGAGGCCTTCCTAGCTTCTTCCTGCTCCTTGTAGGTTAATTGCAATGTAGGGGGGAGGCTAGAGGCCGGAGCGGGCCCCAAGGTCCACCCTTGACCTACGGCCCCTCTCGAGGGGCAGGCCAGGCCCCGCCCGGCATCACCCTAACCACGGACATGGTGGTGTCCCTGGGGAGATTATCTGGTTGGTTTTCTGTTATTTTTTTTTATCTGGGGGCAGTGTGGGTTTAAAAAAAAGCATCTCAAGCCTGAGATTGGAAATGGCTGAGCAGCTGGGTCTTGTGTTTTTCCTAACTTTATACTTCCATCAACTGTCTCTCCTTTGGATGGGACGGGAAAGCCCTGTCCCGCACTCTTTGTGTGGGATTATGTGATTTCACATGTGTTGGTGTGCACTCACATGTGAGATGGGGTGTCTCTGTGTGCTTACGTGCGTACACATGACTTCCTCCCCGGCAGCCGCGAAGCCTCAAGTCCTCGGCTCTGGAGCCCGTCCTCACGGAGATGGACCGGCTCCCAGCCTCCAGTGCTGGGATGGGTGGCAGGGTGGGAGTGACAGTCCCTTGGCTTCAAGGCTTTTCTGGAACTGGGTTGGGCATTTTTTCTTATAAACAAGGAAGGGGGTCAGGGAGGGTGATGGCAAGGGATGTCCAGATTTGGGGACTGTCCAGGCTGAAGGGAGCTCAGGGATGGTTCTGATTTTAGAAGAATGGAGAAGCCCCTCTGTGTATTGTGATGGCCAGACTGGAAGGCGGGCCCTGACTCCTGCAGACAGGCAGCCTCAGGTCCTAGCGAGACCCTGTGACCCTAGGACCTACCTGTTCTCCCTGGCCTCCTCCTCAGCTCTCAGGGTCCCGCCTGTATTCCCCGCCCCCCTGGAGCCCGGCAGAAGAGCTCCCACGACACCAGCAGCTGGGTGCAGGGTGGTGGGGTGAGGGTGCTGTTTGGGAGGTGGGGAAGTGCTCGGTCACCTTGGGCCTGTGGCAGAGGACAGGCCCGCTGGCTGTCAGAGCGGAGCCAGGCACGGCTACAGGCGGGGTCTGGGGCTCTGGGACTGAAATTCAAGACGGATCCGAGGCTAGGAACCCAAACAGGTTTGGGCTTTTGGGCCTTCTTTAGCTGTGGCTCTTGAGCACGTCACTAGACCTCTCTGAGCCTCAGTATCCTCGTCAGCAGAGAAGCACCAGCTAGGGTGCTGTGGGGGACACAGAACACTGTGTAGAAGTGCCTGGTGCAGGGTCTGGGACGTACATGTAGGACAGGCCCAGTCAGGGATGGAGATGGGAGCCTGAGCGTGACAGAGGGGCAGAAAGCAGGCAGGAGGGCAGAGGCCTGGGTGAGATCTGGGAGCGGTGACTGTCCCTGCCCCAGACAGGAAAGAGCAGGGACCACCCCCAGGGAGGACAGCCTCTGCCAGGAGGGGCTGAGTTCCCCCCACTCCTGACCCTGATGCCCCAGGTCACGGAGGAGGACAGAGAGCTGGGGGCTGCCACTTCCTCTCTTCAGGCCTTGGCTTCCTTCTCTGTGAAATGGGCATATTAAAACCAGTCCTGCATTCTCCTCAGGGCGGCAGCGATGGTGCAGTTCTTTGGGCACTCGCCTCTCAACGCAGCGAGTGCTCATGATGGACGGAGTGTAATCTCCTTCCTTTATGCCATCCGACCTCTCGCCCTGAGCCGGGAGGGGAGCCTGCTTCCTGGCCACCCTTTCCTCTGCCCGTCCTTCCCAGCCCCCAGCTGGCTTGGACTGTTGTCCCGGCTGGTTCTTCTTACGGAGGCTGATGCCTCGGAAGGCCGAGGGGGCTCGATCCCACAGTCCTGCCTGGACGGGGGGACCAGGGTGTGGGAGCGGGGGGCTGTTGTGCGGGAGTCCATCTCTTCTCTCCAGAGTCAACTCTGGGGGCCAGTCCCCCATACTGCTAGCACCAAGCCCATGGGCGCTAGAGCCTGTTTGGGAGCCAGCCCCCCAGGCGGGGGCTGGGGCCCTTGCTGGGATAGGAGGGGGAAAGGTCTAGAAAGCCTCTGGAATCCCAGCTTCTGCCTGGGCTGAGGGTGGGTTGAGAGGCCCCGTGAAGTCCTCGCTGGTCGCACGGAGTGGACTGGGCTCCTGACAGCTTCCCTCAGCCTCAGCCTGGGCTTTCCACAGTCACTCCACAGTTTGTTTTTCTTTCTTTCTTTCCATTTTTTTCTCTTCCTGTCTTAGCCACGTGTTTTCCCAGAATTCTTATGGGAACAGGGTATTTTCCTGCCCCCTCCCCCTTCCCCTTGTCTGTCAGATTTCCTGTTTTACAAACTCGCTTTGAATCCAGGCCCAGGGCTGGTGGGAAGCAGAGCCTCAGGGGCCTCCCCGACAGCCTCCAAGGGCCTTGGTCACCCTGCGTCCCCCGGCCCTCCCCTTCCTCAGGCCTGGCCTCTGGGACAGCTGGTAGGTGAATGCCAGGTGCGCAGCCTTGAAGACATAACCCCTAAAGGAAGGAGATAGGAGTCTCCTGACAAGGCCACTGGCCCTTGACCTTTTCCAGTTTGCTGAGCTGGCTTCTTCCTCAAGGCTGCCTGGGACACTCTCCCTTGTGTCTCACCAGGGCCCCCTGTGTCCACTTCTCCTAGGGAGTCTCTTGGGACCCCAGTGAACCCCTCCTCTGACTTTTCCTCCCCTGGGTCTGTCACTTTCATACACCTGCTCTGAGCAGCCTAGAACCCCTCATCGGGCAGGCAGGGTCTGGGCCTTCTGTACCCCACCCAAGGCCTGAATGGCAGTGCACAGAGGGGCAGCCTAGTAAGGCTGAACTGAACAGAGCCCATAGACAGCACTGGACCCTGCCTGTTTCCTGCTGCTGGTGGGACAGTGTGGGACTATCCTCACCAAGCACTTGCTCGGTTCCCACTGTGCACCAAGCCTGCCATCCAAAGTCAAACACAAAGAACTCTTCCCAGCTCAGTTCTCGTACTTTGCTCCAGTGCATGTTGTGTTCTTTGCCTCGGAGAGAGCTGCAGATTCCTGTGGCCCTTTAGGAGCCAGAGATCAAGACCTCGTGCCTCCATACCTCAGCAGAACCTGACATGCATGCAGTAGGAGCTCGATAATTGCATGTTACTTTGAAAAGAGATCCAGGTGGCAGAGCCCTTCCAGGGGACTTCTGGAAGTAGGGTTGCGGATCTGCCATGCAGCCGACACTGCGAGGTCAGTGGCTAGTTCAGGTTTCACCAGGGGGCCTGTCTGTGCCCTTACCTGCCCCCTCCCCTGGGAGTCCTCCCTCACTGGATGCCTTGAGGCCCTAGCGATGGACTGCCCTGAGAACCTAGCACTTCTTCCCTGACCTGTGTCCTGAGGTTGTATGTGCGTCCCTATCTTCCCTCCCCTGTGCTCTGGGAGGCAGCACCCAGGCGGGCTTTGTCCCTGGGTCTTCAGTGCAGGGCCAGCCCTGGGCCGATGCTCTGTGAACCCTTGGGGGAAAGAAGGAAGGGACTGAGGAGGCAGTGGCTCACAGGCAAGGCGGAGGTGGGCAGGTCCAGGGGCCTCTTTGGACTGGGCCATGTGTCTGTGGAGTCTGAGGAAGACGAGGTTTGCCCTTCCAAGGCTCTGCCTGTCCTGGGCCCTTCTGCCTCAGCCTGGATTTACCTCCTGAGCTCCCAGCCTTCCTGCTTGGCCCACAACCCAGTGCTTAAGATGCCTGGGCCAAGATAGGGATGGCCAGGCTGGCCGGCCTCCTTCTTGGCTCCAGCTCCCCTGGAGAGGAGGGTGGCTCTGGGGCAGGGCCTGTGGGCTTCCCGACCTTGGAGCAGAGGAGCAGCCTTGTGGCTCCTGGGAGTAACCGTGCAGGGCTGTGTCCTAGATCACCATCCCGAGGGGGAAGGACGGCTTCGGCTTCACCATCTGCTGTGACTCTCCGGTTCGAGTCCAGGCTGTGGATTCTGGTGAGTGAGTGTCTTGGCAGATGCCAGCCCCGCTTGCCCACCATGTGCCTGGCTTCTTGTGGGATCTGAAAGGGGGGGCCCCAAACTGGAGCGGTGTCCTGGTTTTTCAAAACAAAAGAACAATATTTTTAAATGACCACAGATGAAACGGGTTTATGAAAATATATCCACGGGGTTTTTTTTTGTTATTATCAAAATGAAAATAGATTTTTGTATTTTCTTTCCCAGTCACTTAAATGGGAACTGAAGCCTACATTTTCAGTAAGGGTTGCAGGGGAAAATGAGAGTCATTTATGGACTTAATTGGGAATTGGTATTTTATTCTATTCCCAGCCTGATTAGCGCTTAAAAATAGGCATTCCCTCCATTATTTTTCACAAGGATTTCTCATTATCGTGGAGGAGAAGCCAGGGCTTGGTGATCTGGGGGTCCCCTCGATTTCCCCCGTGCCCAGGACTGGCGCTCAGTGACTGGTGTTGAAGGAATGAATGAAGTGTGTGGCGACAAGGAAGGGTTCTCTAGGGGGCAGGAGGCCCTGGGGAGAGCGAGGTGGGACCTGGCTAGAAGGATGGACAGCTGAAGAGTGAGCAGGCAGAGGAGATGAAGGTGAAGGGGTGCCTCCCTCCAAGGCCCCTGCAAGTCACCAAGGTTGACATTTCACAGATGAGGAAATGGAAAGGGCTAGTCTGCTCCGTGGTGAGGTCACTGTGGAAGCCACAACTCTAGGCCTTTCTCTGTCCCCGCAGGAGGTCCAGCGGAGCTGGCAGGCCTGCAGCAGCTGGACACGGTGCTCCAGCTCAACGAGAGGCCTGTGGAGCACTGGAAATGCGTGGAGCTGGCCCATGAGATCCGGTGACAGGGGCGGCGGGGGGCTTTGGGCCTCAGGCTGATGGCACACCTCCCCCCAGCCCCGAGCACCAGGCGTCACCTTCCCCTCCTTGGCGCAGCTGTGAGCAATTCACTCTGCTCCTCGGGGAACCGGTATCTGGGCCTGCAAATGGAAGGTTCAGGCTCCGAGCACTTCTGGATCCCAGAGCAAAGAGTGGGCAAGACACTCCCAGGTGGACCCTGCGGTTCCGCCGTGGCTCCAGGGGCCGCCCTTTCTACTCCAGCTCATTATCTCTGTGACTTCAGACCTCAGCCCGTTGTTTTTAAAGGATGGGTAGATGTTGCAAATGTTTCAAGTGCATACTTGAAAAATTATTCTTTAGAATGTTTGAGTCCCTTAAGTTTCGACCCGCTGGGGTGAGACTCTCATGACCATTTTAGGTATGCTTCTAGAATGACTGGACCGCGGGGTTGCACGGAGGTGGCTGGCTTGCTCCTCCTTGCCAAGACTCTGCTGGTGGCCCACATCACTGGTTGAGTTTGGTACTCTGTTTAACCTGGCCTTGGCCTCGAGGTCCTTCTCAGCCGCTGCCAGTCAGCTAGAGTTGACCGGTCTAAGTAAGGGACACTTCTGCTGTCTCAGCTAGAGATGGCCCCTTACCTCCCTTCCTGCCCGCTCACTGGGGGCTTCTCTCCCCTCCCCCACCCTTCTCTGCCCTGTAGGCCCCTGCTCTGGCTGACTTTGCCCAAACTCAACTTCTTGGTTTCGCCCCGCCCCTGTCCTCCCCACCCCGCACCAACTGCAGGAGCTGCCCCAGTGAGATCATTCTGCTCGTGTGGCGCATGGTCCCCCAGGTCAAGCCGGGGCCAGATGGCGGGGTGCTGCGGCGGGCTTCCTGCAAGTCGACGCACGACCTCCAGTCACCCCCCAACAAGCGGGAGAAGAATTGCACCCACGGGGTGCAGGCACGGCCCGAGCAGCGCCACAGCTGCCACCTGGTGTGTGACAGCTCCGACGGGCTGCTCCTCGGGGGCTGGGAACGCTACACAGAGGTGGCCAAGCGCGGGGGCCAGCACACCCTGCCCGCGCTGTCCCGCGCCACCGCCTCCACTGACCCCAACTACATCATCCTGGCCCCGCTGAACCCTGGGAGCCAGGTATGGGTCCCCGGCCTCGCACAAAGCTGTGTGGGGAGGAGCCTGCAAGGGGCTGGAAGGCTTCAGGGAGGAGGCTGGGTATGTGTTAGCTCTGGCCGCTTTGGGGAGAGAGAGCGGATGGGTCTCTGCAGCCCAGGGCACAGCTCCAGGCCCACGGGATGTGACAGGGAGGAAGATTTCACCTCAGAAGAAGGAAGAGCTTTCTGCCGGTCTGTGGTTTGTCTACAATGGCTGCGGTGAGAGGGGTGCGACCCCTGTCTTGGGTGGGAATGCAGACAGGTATGATGGCACGGTGGGTCGAGGAGTACATGCACCAAAATGTTAGTCCCATGGGACGCTCTGGGGACAAAGCGTCCTGAGGTCAAAGAAGTTTGAGAAATACCCCAAACTCTTTTCTTGTGGGAGATTCCCAGTGCATAGTAGCCTCCTCGAGGCTCCGAGGGTGTCTTGCGGGAGAGGGTAGTTTAAGCTAGCATTTCCCCAATTCGCCCGACGGTGCACCCTTCGTGGCAGGGCGGGTAGGGTCCCACAGTGCCACAGTTCCCCGGAATGCACTTTGGAATAAGCCGCCGTCAAGAGAATTGGGGACGACGCAGCCTAGAGGTTATACTAGATGAACGTTAAGGCTTTGGTGAACTTGAACATTCTAGAGGATTCTGGATTCTGGAATCCCTCCAAGCACCACCCTCTGCTCCTTAGCCGGGGCACCTGGGTTTTGTACCCTGAGGTGCTCCCTTCCTGTCCCCAGGCTGCGGGTAAGCAGCTTGCCTGGTTGTCCCTCCCCGTTCCCAGGGCTGAGGTGATTCTTCTGTCTTCTTTTGCAGCTGCTGCGGCCTGTGTACCAGGAGGATGCCATCCCTGAAGGTGGGTCTGTCCTCGGCTGCTGTGCCCGCCAAGCCCCAGAGAGATGTGAGGTCAGCTGTCAGGACCCCCAGTGCATTGACACAGACTCTCTTTCCCCTCCATGCCTGTCCTCCCTCCCTGACCCAGTGCCTCTGCTCCTTGGAGCCTGAACCGAGAAGGAAGAAGGACCCTTCCCACAGCAGCCTAGGACATGGTGTTCAGGATTCCGGCATTCGGTTGCCACTCATTCCACTTTACCGAGAAACCCAAATGTGTTAGGTGCCATGGGCCACCTGATCGGGCCCGCCCAGAAGAGGGCCGTGGGGGCTCAAATCGGAGCTGCAGATGGTAAACAATCCATGTCCCCTCACGGAGCCTCAGGGAATTCAGTTTCTTCATCTATAAAATGGGGCCGACGGTTCCTGCCTCAGAGTTGTCAGGAGGGGTGAAGGAGAGACAGGCTGTGAGCAGGAGCGTGTCCACGGAGGGAGGCTATGCAGAAGATAGTTTTCTTTGAATGGCAAGGGTGTCTCTACTGGTCCTTCTCCTTTGGCCTTGGAATCCTGGCCCTGTGTTTTAAGAGCCGGGGAGAGAAGCCGAGCCCAAAACCAGGGCCTCCTCCCAGGACGCTCGAGATACCAATCTTGGTTGCTGGAACTGGTGGGGCATTCCCGAAGGCCCTCCACACACCTGTCGGGGTCCAGCCTCCAGTCCAGCTGGTATCTGGAAGGCGGCGACCAGCCTTGCCCGGTGGTCTTATGCTTGAGCCCTTTCTCTAGTGCCTGCAGAATGCCTGGGGACTTCCTTCCTTCCAAGGGGCCTTTTCCTGGCCGCTTGCAGACTCACTTCCTTGCCGCCCTCTCCATCCGTAGTGTGGAGTTGGTGCTGGCTTATAGTGGATACTTGGAAAAGTATCCTTTGGGGGGGAAAAGAGCTCCCATCAGGCTCCGAGCTGCTGACGGAAGGCATCTTCATCCTCTCCAGGGTAGGCCATTTGGGTGGATGAGGCTGGTTTGTTGGCAGTGCATCTGTGTTCCTTCTGGAGAGGAAAGTCTGATAGTTATTCAACACTGAGTTCTTAAAAAGCTTTTAGTCAGCGCATTAGGGTAGAGCGGGTGTCACTGCTAAACGGTGACTTCATTAAGGTGGGGCCCGGGCCAGCTCCTCTCTGCAGATCCGGTGCTGGGCCTGGGGTGTGGCAGGCGGCGGGTACTCAGTAGTGACCGAGTGAAAGACAATGACCCTGGCTGGTTGCTGCCGGGGTCTGAAGGCGGGTCCCGGAGCACAGGAGCCAGAGAGGGCGCCGTCTGCGGCGGGCTGGTGGGGTGGGATTGAGCCCTTCTTGGCCGAACAGATGCCCCCAGGAGTCTGCCCATCCTGGATCCACGTTTTTATTCCCCCCTGAGAATATAGTATGGAGTGGACCAAGGACACAGTCATCTAAGCTGTGGAAAGAGAGGGACAAGTAAGGAGATGTGACGGGGTTAATTACAGTGGTAGCTTTTGAAGGCATTATATGAAGAACTTGACCTTCCTTCGTTTCTTCTTCATTGGTAATGGCTTTCTTTGGTAAGCAAGGATATCTTGGTTCTTTATCAGTGATCAAGCTTCTTAGCTCCCAGTCTGGGAATTCGGAGGAAGGGGCGGAACTGAAGCTTCCCTTAAACACACTTGGAGTTCTCCAGAGGCGGGGCTGTCACCACGGTGCTGACTTCTGCCTCCTCCTCTGGCTGGGCCGCCTGGCCTCCTTTTTGGCAGGGATGGGTGGGTTGAGCCATCCAGAGTCGACTGGGGTCTGGCACCCTTCTGAGGCCTCGGCGCTTGCTGCTTGTAATTGGCATGTTCCCTGGGGCTGCTGGTACCCTCAGCACTGTCCCCTGGCCTGCGAAGGAGCCCAGCCTCGGACTCCCCAGTGCCAGACTGGGATGTCTGCCAGGGCTCACCTCGGAAGCCAGAGCAAAGCCGAGTAATTGCTGTGTTTGGTCAGGTGTAGCAAAAAGGGGGGATGTAGGGGTTTGGACCAGAGGATGTTAGGAGGTAGCAGGTGGGAAGCCAAGGGGTTTGACTTCCCAGAGCTCAGTAGCCAGGTTGCATCCTGGGCTGGTTTTAAAAAAAGATACTTCAGAAAATCTGTTTTGGAGAGCCACTGCCCACTCGCCATGGCCACTCTCAGGCGTGACCGCTGCATGGGTTGGGTTGATCTTGCTTTCTTTCTACCCTACACTGGTCGAGTGTCCTTGGGCAGGTCACCCGGCCAGTCTAGGCCTCAGCTGCCCGGGCTATCAAATGGGGCTACGCACACCTTTCCCACCTGAAGGCACATCTGTCACACGGCTTATTTATGGCTCTATAGGCCCAAGGTGTAGGTGCTGTGACAGCCCCCTGCCGCTGGGCTAGGGAAGGGAAAGACGGGGATTCTTTTCCAGGTCTGAGACCGGGCGCACAGGGCCCAGATTCTGTCATCGGCAAATAGTGCCCTTTAATTTGGGGCTATTTTGCCTCAGTTCCCCCACTTGTCAGTCCTATGTGGTTTTGCCTTCTCGGGTCTAGGCTTGGTCATGTTCAGTTAGACTGTCTAGTTTCAGATTGACCCTGTGACCTCACTCACAGTATGGTTTGAGGCCTGGCAGCCCTGTTCCCAACAGCAGCCTTGGTGGGCGGATGGTCTGTTGGCTTGGGTTTGTGATAATCCCTTGTTCACTCCACTCCTATGCCATTCACCAAGCCCCTTCCCTTCAGGCCTGTGGTGAGAGCCCCCCACCAGCCCCAGGGCAGACAAGGCGGCGCTCCTTGTTGTCTCTACTTAGCAGTGGAGAAAACTCTGGCTCAGAGAGGGAAGGGACCCGTTCAGGGTTACACAGCCAGAGTCTGGGGGAGCCAGTGCTCAAGTTCAAGTGTCTTGTCCAGCTCAAATCCAGGACAGGTCTGGAGACCCAGGATGGGTTCTTTCAGCAAAGCGGAGAGGGTCTGGCAGCACATACCCCTCTCTGGGGCTGGGGTCCGGGGTCGGAGCAGAGGAGGGGCTGTGAAACTGCTTCCATCCATCCGTCCCCCTGTCCTCGCTCCCCCTCCCAGCCCCTGGGCTCACATTCTTTCTACTCTTCTCTAAGCCACTTCTTGAAGAGGCAGGAAGTGGTTTAAGTTATTATGGTTTGTGTCCTGCCCCAAGAAATGGCTGTGATCGCTGGTCACTTGTGATGGGGATCTGACTTGTTTTTCTCACCCGGCTCTGGTGAGAAGGGGCATGTGGTGGGCGGAGGAAGTAAGTTCGAGATCTTCTGAGGTGAGTTTTTCCTTTGAGGCCAGGACCCAGCGTTGGTGGGGAGCTTCCCAGAGAGGTAGCTGGGCTCAGACCACCTGTTTAACCCCCTGGGCTGCCGGGACTCGGGGTGGGGTGGGGGTGGTGGAAGGACGCCTGGGTCCTGGGATATGGGATGGCATCGGGGCCAGTTGCCCACCCAGCAGCAGGAGTCCCCGCTCCCAAGGTCGCCCAGGTTATTTGCAGAGCCCGAATGCGATGCCTTTGGTCTCCTACCTACTTGCACCCAAGAATCCCTGACTTTTTAGCTACTCTGCGTTTTGCTCCTCTGCCCAGTGGACAGGACCCAAGGAAGACCTGCACACTGTCCTTGTTCATTGTGTGTGGGGGGGTCCAGCAGCATCCCCTTAAAGAGGAGCCCCCACCGTGCAGCCTTCTCTTCCCTTCCCTGAACCATTTCTCTCTCTCTCTCCTTTTTCTGATTAGAATAATGTGTGCATTGATGGCTGACCAGGGTGCCTTCTCTCTGGGAGTGAAGCCTGGGGTTTTCAGACTCTGCGGGGTGCCTGATTCACTTGCTTTTCCAAGTAGAGGAGCCACCAAAATAAGAGCCACAATAAGTTAGCAGCTAACCTTTGTTGTGCACATACCAGGTCCCAGACATTGTTCTAGGGCTTTCCTTGGAGCATCTCACTGAATTCTCGTGGCAACCCACTGAACTCAGTACTGTCACTGCAGTTGAGGAAACCAAGACTCTAAGGGGGCAAAGGGAGTAGCTGAAGGTCACCAAGCTAGTAAGCAGAGGAGTGGGTTCTGGGCACAGCCACATGGCCTCAGAGCTGAGGTTCTTTCCCGAGAACTGGGCCAGCGGGTGCCGCTCCTTATTTTCGACTGACACAGGTGAGCCAGGCTGCCCCAGCTCCCGTGGCTAATAGAAAACAGCCTAGGAAAGCCCACCGTCTCCGCTACCACCGGACCTCCAGTCCCTCTGTCCGTGGGACCCGGGAGGCGAGGGAACTAGGGAGCTGCACTGGGCACGCAGAGGGAGCTGTGGGGCTGGTGGCAGCGCGTCTGACACCCAGGGCCGTCCAGCTGACCGATGGTTCTATGTGGGACTGTCGGTCTGGTGAGGTCAGATCTGATCTCTCCAACACGAGAGATTTCCCGATTTAGACAAGCATGAGGCCAAGCTGATAGGTCTGGGTTGGGCTCTGGACACGAGACGGGGACTGCTGCCTCCTTACCAGCTGGCGGTTCCTGGCTCCATCCGAGTCCCAGAGTTGCTTCTTTATAGGTCAGTGACTCCCACTAGAGCGTGAGGGGTTTCCCTGCGGCCCGAGACCCCCCCCAGGCCCCTCTCTGTGTTCAGTACCTCACACAGGGCCCGGCATGTAGCACACACTCAGTAAGTGCTAACGGACTGGCCGCGTCTATGTTCTCTATTTCTGCAGAGGGGCTGCCTTCGCACGGAAATGCCTCATGGTCCCCCATTTGTGTTCTGCAGAATCTGGCAGTCCCAGTAAAGGGAAGTCCTACACAGGCCTGGGGAAGAAGTCCCGGCTGATGAAGACAGTGCAGACCGTGAAGGGCCACGCCAACTACCAGAACTGCCCAGTCATGAGGCCGCACACCCCACACTCAAGCTATGGGACCTACGTCACTCTGGCCCCCAAGGTCCTGGTGTTCCCGGTTTTTGTTCAGGTGAGCCAGTGGCTGGTCCCAAGGGCTCCCTCGGGGGACGAGACAGAGGAGGGTCCTTCGCCCCAGGATCATTCCAGAAGAGTCCCCTTTGGGGAAAGAAATGGCTTCGGGTGCACAGGTTTCTGGGGATTATCTTGAGGGAGAAGACGTTTCGGGGGGCGAGGGGGGGACCGGGAGAGTGGGGGCAGGGAGGCCGAGCAATGAGAGGCTCTTCCCCCTACCTCTTTCTCAGTTTTTCCTTTCTCTGGGGACAAGGCAGGCACCCTGCAGCTACTTGTTGGCACTGCCACGGGGCCTGCTTGCTGGGGCTCCTGCCTCCTGGCTCGTCCAGTGGTTTGCTGTTTGGAAATGGCTGAGGGAGAGCCTCAAAGCCTAGCGTCTTGTGTGTTTTCCTCGGTCTTAGCAAACGAGTCTGGCCAGTATGAGCTGGTGGCTGAGACTCATTCCGATGCCCCTCTCCTACTCCTCCCTCTCCTTCTTCCTTCCCTTCCTCCCCATTTCCAAACCTCTGTGTCTTCCCCTCGACCCCTGGATGCCATCGGTGTGAACATACAGGTGTCTTGTCTGTGTGCGTGTACTCACTTTGGAAGGAAAACCGAATAGCCTCCTATTGCACATTTTCTATCCTTTTGCCCTTTTTTAAACGGGAGTTGCAATAGGAACGTTCACTACATCACTAAACACTCTTCAAGCCTTTGATCTGCAGCGGCCACACACGGCTCTAGCTCATGGACGTGCATTTATTTAACTAGCTCTCTGTTCAGATAGACTTCTGGCTCCTTCCTTTGCTAATGCAAACAGCTCTGTGATGAAAATCCTTGTGCATGAATTGCCCCTTTGATTATTTTCCTTGGAAGAGAGCCCTGGAAGTGACATGACGGGGTCATGGGTCATAAACAAGTCAAAGGCTCTTTATATATATTGACAAATGGCTTTCCAGAAAGACCATGTTGGTTGGTCCTCTCATCAGCAACATAGAGGAGACACAGTCTCAGGGGCTTCATTTCTGACCACACCTGCCTTCTCCACCAACCTCTGGTGGGTGACACCCTTCTCCCCGGACGGCTCCTGCCTTTCTTTTGGTCTCTTCTCTTTCTCAGGACGGGACCACGAAACACTTGGCATCCATGGGGGCTATTTTTCATTTCCCTTTTAAAATCTTTACAGAGAATGAAAATTCATTTTCAGAGGGTTATCGCAATGTTTAAATCGCAAAGTACGTAAACCCGAAATGGCCTAACACATGTACAGGTGAAACCTGTCATTGTAAAGCAGGTTCCGTGAGATAAAGCCGTAGGCCGTGCTGCCCCTCCGGAGGCCACACGTTTCCTCCTGATCCTAGCGCCCTCTTCCCCTCCGGGCCTGCCCACGAGCCCGACTCCCTGATGGTCATTTCCTTGCTTCCCTTTACTTGGACCACCTCCGTGGGGTTGTCTGGAGAACGTATTTTGCTTGGCCTCTTCTGGGGCCTTGCTTCTTTCACCTCACATTCTCTGTGAGATCCACCCAGGGGGTTGTGCGTAGTGGACATTTGCTTCATTGTCTTTCTTCCAGCACCTTGCTTGGTGTCGGGTACCTAGAAGCCATGTTATAAGTACGCATTCACCCAGGATAAGCCCCGCTGGGTCCCCCAAATCCTAGGGAGCTTTCTCTGGGCTGGGCAGGGGGCGGGGGCTCTTGAGCGGACACAGGGCAGGATGATGGGGTGGGTGAAAAGCTTGGGTGAAAATCGGTCCCTGGGGACTGCTTGCCAGGAAGGAGTCCCTTAACTCAAGTGTGTTCTGCATGGAGAGCAGGGACCGGCCTGGCTCTGAAGGGACTGAAGAGACTAAATCCGGCACGAGGCTCTCAGGATCCCCGGCAGTAGGGACTTTCCCTGTGAGGCAGGCATGGGACAGATGGAAGAGAGTGGGGGCTGGGAGGGCCCCCGGAGCCCAGCGGAGTCGGGGCGCTCGGGGGAGGACTGCGAGCACCTAAACGTGTGGTTAGACTTCCTGCCAGAGCATGGCTCTTACAGAGGGGCTTGGTGGGGAAGGTGGCAGCGACAGTTCCGCCCAGCACATGAGCATCTGTCTGTTTCCACCTGTGTGTGAGGGGGTGTGCGGGCTCGCGGGCTCGGGGGAGACTGGAGGCTTCTCTCAGTCAGTCGAGAAGGTTCTCTGTGGCTGGCTCTGGCAAGCTGCCTCCCCC
>CM053615.1:60850735-60891333 GCA_028646535.1 Procyon lotor
CATCCCTTAGGCTTTTCTCTAGGCATCGGTGGAGCCCCTGCCCCTCCCCTGAGACAGGCTTTTGGGTCCAGTGTCCCCCTCTCCTGCAGTCTGAATTGGAGCGGTGGGACCCAGTGTCCCAAGTCCTGGTGCCCGACTTCCGGCCTGTGTCCCTGGGCCCCACAGACACCTGCCACAGCAGCCAGGGCCTGGGTGAGGCTTTTAAGAGATCCATGGGGGCCTCCGCTGGAGCTTCTCTTGGCAGGATGGTACCTGATGAATGTGGCTCATGCCTCCCAGGTGTGTCCCTTTCAAGTCCACATGCAGGGAAAGTTCAGTCCGAGGCAAAGAGGATGGGTACGTGGAGCACACAAGGCCCTTCCTGCGGGCTGGGACCGGTGAGGACTTTTCTCCAGCAGTGGAGAATCTACCCCAGCCAAGGACCAATGACTCCCACGTGTGACTTGCCTGAATGGGGCTCGGCTCTGCTGGCCAAGCGTCCTTCCAGGGCCTAGCACAAGGCCCAGAATATTGTGGGTGCCCAGGGAATGTTGCTGGGCTGAGTGAATGTGTGACTGACTAGAAGGAGACTAGAAGCGCTGCCCAGCTCGGGGGCTGGAAAGCACCCTTCTCCACAGCTCCCAGCTGGGGGTGGCCACTTAAACCTTGTCAGCTCCTCTGCTGCCCAGCATCCCCCCAGCTTGAGCAGGCCTAAAGGGCAGCGTAATGGGAACAGGCGGAGAGCTCACGCTAACAATTGGGACATCTCCGGTCGTCCGGCACCCATTGTGGCCTCTTCCTGTCTCTGCCGCCCACTGGCTTTGCTGGTCTTTGTGTTCCTCCCTCCCTGGGCGGCCAGCATCCCACCCACAGGGTGTCTTCCTGGCCTGCCGTGGTCTCTCAGGATGGCCTGGAAATGTCCAGCTGATTCTTGGGCTCTCCATCCACCCCGGGCAGCCAGGTGCCCAGTCTCAGAAACTCAGCGGCTTAGGTCCCAGCTGCTGGAACGCTTGGAGTTAAATTTAGTCAGTTGACATTTGCTGAGCGCATCCTCAGAGCCCACTTGAGTGCTGGCCGCCAGGTCGATCGCAGGGGGAGAGACATGCTCCCACCTCTGGGGGCGTGCAGATGCGTAAACCCGTGCGGGGCAGGGGGAGCAGAAATGGGACACGGGGGTTGGAACACAGGCGTTAGAGACCCATAGGTTAGAACCCATCCTGGGTTCCAATCTCAGCTCTGCCTCTCACTCATTGCATGCCTGTACAAGCTGTTTTCTCTCCCGGGGTCTCAGTTTCTGCAACTGGAAAATGGGAACAACACGCCTCCTGGCTTGTCACACAGCAGCATAGGGAAGGCTTGGCCGATGGCTGAGTTTGGGACCTCAGACTAGGCTGGAGAGGCCTCTGGGAACATGACAGAAGGGTCAGACCTTGGCAGGGAAGCCATCTCTGGGCCTCTGGGACTCTCTCTGCACAGCTCACAGTCCTTGGTAGGAAGCAGGATTCACCCAGGAGCTGGTGACTTCCTGTGGAATTTCAAAATAGTGACGGCAGTTGGAGTGTTGGATGGAAACCCCAAATGTGGGCTACCTCCGAATTCCTTTTTACTCACCTCTGTTTCCACACTCTGGGAAGCCCAGAGCCCAGACTCACGTCCCAGAGGGTTCCTGACGGGGTGAGGTTGCTCGCCTGGCTCAGCCACCTCGTGGCCTGCTGTTCCACAGCTGTGGCTCTTTCCTGGCACCCTGGGCTCCCGAGGCTTGCTGTCCCTTTATGAGGCTCCGAGCCATGCTGAGCACTGCCCCCATTCCGTCCTTCTCTCAAGTGCTGCCAGCACAAGGCCATGACACGGAGCAGATTTTGGGGGCGGTTCGGGGTAACGCAGGAGGGTGGTGGCAGGGGGTGTCACAGCCCAGGGAAGTTGTCAAACAGTCATCAACCACCCCTTGCCGTCGGGGATATGTCTGAGTTTCCCCCCAACCTCGGCCTCCGGTCTCCCTGAGGCTCCCCTCTCCTTGGCTTTCCCCTCCCTTCTAGAGCCTTCTTTTCTCTCACCACCAGCTTCTAAACCCCATATTTCTGTTATTTTCTTACATAGATCTTTTTGTTTCTTCCTTGGCACTAAGATCTGCTTCTGGAAAGTCAAGGAGACATTCAGTATGTTTTCTTAAACGAAAGAAACCACCTCCCCTTGTCTCCACCCTCTGCAAGGCAAGGAGTTGGCAGAAGCCTCCAAGTGAGAGGTTTCTCAAACATGATGGACTTCTTAGGGGGGGCCCTCTCCCTCCCACCCCTCCTGAAAGTGGGGAGAAGTAGAAGGATTTCTTCTAAGTCCAGAGTGAACCCCCAACTTACTATTGGCCTATTTTTCTCTGGATCTCGCTGGCACCCCTGGCCCTCGTTTTGCCCAGGGGACTACCTGGCATTCACCCACACGAGGGCCCTCACTCACGACTTAGGAATTGCCTTGACCCACTGTCTCTGTTACTTTGTCACCTTTACTTTGCAACACATTTTGGCTTAGTGGACCATTTCTTTGATTCCAATGTGTGCTGAGCCCCAGTTTCGTCAGATGAATCATGGACGATAACAGCCCCTGTGTCCTAGCCGTTGTCGCAAGGACTGAGCTTGCACACAGACAGCACGGGGCACAGCAAGCGTGTGGGGTTTTTTACAGGTGCTGTGGTGCCTTCTCTTGAAAAGGACTACCCGCCTGGTGAGGTCAATTGCGTGAAACTCAGGAAGTTACTAACGACCCGTGGTCTGTGCCCAGAAGAATGAGGCTCGGTGGGGAGGGGCGCGGGTTCTGAGGAGCAGCCGGAAGTAGTCAGAGAAGAGGCGGGGCTTCCACACGCTTGCTGGCCGCAGAACCACACCTGTGCTTCTGCACCTCGCCTTTGCCCATGCTGTTCCCTCCTCCTTTCTCCCCATCCTGCATCCAAGTTGAAAAGGATCCTCCTGCAAGAAGCCACCTCCAGCAGCCAGGGGTCATCTCTCAGTCTTTGTGTTTCCAAAGCTCTCTGACCAAATACAGCTTCCGTGGCCCTTCTGCCTTTGCTCCAATACTGGAGGAGTGGGGAGCCTGATACTCCCTCCCAGTGGCCTCCCAGATGGAGAGGTGAAGAACGGGGGAATTTGGGATTCGAGATCAGGGCTCTAGGAAGATACACCAAGGGCCTGGGCTGGGGCTGGGAAGCCATCTGTGGGCGACATCCAGCCCAAGACAAGGGGTGGGACTCTTGCTGCACGGCCCACGCATTCCTAGGTCCATCCAGCAAGTAAGCGGCTCCTTGTTGAACTTCAAAATGGCGGAGGCAGTTGGGATCCTTTAAAGGAAAACCCAGATGTGTGCTGTGTCCGTGTCCCCCCCGTGTCCCTCATGGCAGGGAGCATGGGAATATGGAGGCCTCCTGAGATGGACGACAGCTCCCTGTCCCTAGCCATTTGAGGCCCAGCGGTGCTCCTGGATACTGGTCCTGGGGTTGGGACCACAGCATTCCTTGGGTGACAGTGACCTGCGGGCCGAGGCCTTACTGCCATGTCTCCATCTGCTTAGTTACTAAGTGGGCTTTCCTCCAGCGATTTCCCCGTCTCCTGTGCCTGTCTCTTCCTTCCTCTTCTTCCAGAAGGTGCCACATAGGGGCTTCTGGGCAAGGCAGCTGGCGGTGCTGGGGCAAGCTGCTTGGTCTCTGGGGCCGACTCTAACGCAAGTCTCACTTGTTGTTCCCTCCAAGGTTCTTCAGAAGACCTGAAGTTCTGTGTGCTGTATCTAGCAGAGGTGAGTCCTTGCTTCTGGGTCCAGAGAGAGAGCTCTGTGGCCTGGTGCTGGTGGGAAGACATTGGTCTGGGTCTAGCCCAGGGCTCTGGGGCCAGGCTCTATAGCATCTCATACCGCGGTCCTGGGCAGGGTTCCTGCCCTGTGGAATGGGGACAGCAGTCCCTGCCTTAGTGCCTCTCACCTCTATGTGGAGGAGTAGTGGGCACAGAAGTGTCTGGGGGCGGGGGGGCTCCCGGGTGGCTCAGTCAGTGAAGTAACTGCCTGTGGCTCAGGTCATGATCTCAGGGTCCTGGGATTGAGCCCTGGGACTCCCTGCTCAGCAGGGCACCTGCGTCTCCCTGTCCCCTTGCTTGTGCACACGCTCTCTTTCTGTCAAATAAATAAATAAAATCTTTAAAAAGTGCCTAGGGGCGCCTGGGTGGCTCAGTGGGTTAAAGCCTCTGCCTTCAGCTCATGATCATAATCTCAGGTCATGATATCAGGGTCCTGGGATCGAGCCCCGCATCGGGCTCTCTGCTCAGCAGGGAGCCTGCTTCCCCCCCCCCCCCCCCCCCCCCCCCCCCCCCCCCCCCCCCCCCCCCCCCCCCCCCCCCCCCCCCGCCTGCCTCTCTGCCTACTTGCGATCTCTTTCAAATAAATAAATAAATCTTTAAAAAAAGTAAAAAAGTGCCTAGAGAAGACAGAAGGACATTGTGATCCCCTACTCGGCACCCTGTGGTCTCCAGCACCTGGTGGGGTCATAGTGAGGGGGTGGCCTCACTTTACAACCTTTACTTGGTTGGTAGTCTTTCATCTGGAGATGAAAGACTACCAACTGATAGTTGCACTGATTCTTGTGGCTGCCTCTTTCTTCCTCTTTTTCCAGGAAGTCCCACCCATGACCCCTCCTATAGCATCTTGTCAATATTTTAAACACCTTTACCTGGGCTGGCTAATGCAGGCTAAAGAAAACATTAAGTGTCTGTATTTTGGGCTGGAAGGAAGCCCACTCAGTGTGATTGGTATTCCTGGTTGTCTCAGTCTGATCAGAAGCACGAATGGGCAGTACTGTGCCTTTGGCGAACAAAATCAGGCAAACCACTTACTGCTTGATAGAGTTTGGGTGACCCAATATCATCAGACCAGGGTTTGATCACAGAAGTCTGTGGTGACGAAAAAGTTGAGAGCCACTGAGCCATATGGACTCTTAAGTTTTCAGCTAATTTTCTGTTCCAGTATCTGTTCCCAGCAAGGATTCATTAGACCCTTTCCTGTCCTCTGCTTCTGCTTATGTCTGTCCCTCCTAACAGTCCTGGGAGCCGGCCCGTCTTATGGGACAAGAAGCTCTGGGTAGAGCATGGTCTACACTAGCTGGCTAAGAGGGATACACCCTTTAGAGAAGGAGTGTGTATGTCGCTTGTAATTGAAAATCATTCCTTTGGTTCCTGGCTGTGAAAAGAGGTGCAGGCCTCCGAGAGAGTCCCCTGTGGGGACCAGACACCTGGGAGAGAAGGCAGAGTTGACCAGTTAGCTTCATGGGAGGGCAGAGAGTTCCAAAGGACAGTGGGCATTGTTGGAGCTGAGCTGGGGACCTTGGCTGCCTCGAAAGGCGACCTGAGGGCCAGGAAGGCATTGATGTCTCCCTCCCCACCCCCACTACCCATTTGAGCACTCCCCCACCCGGCCCAGGAAGTAGCCGGCCTAGGCCCTGCAGCAGAGCCAGCCGGGTTCATTTCCATAGAGCCCTGCAAATAGCCTAGCAACTGTGAACGAGGCTGGGGAAAGCCAGACCATCGGCCCTTCGGCCTTGCCCCTCGGGCTTCCAGTTCTCTTTGGCAGGGCCTGAGATGAAACTCCAGGTTCTTTAATGCCTGGAGAGCTTCCTGCCCGGCTGTGCTGCTTGGCGTGGCCCAGAGAAAAGCACTTCTGCTCATTGGCTTCCAGGGACCTGGGACCTCCCTGCTCTCCAAAGATTGCCAAAGGGGTATTGATCCGGGGCCTTTTATTTCACTTAAAGTGCCAGCAGCTCTGACCCAGCGGGGCTGGCGGATGGGTGCTCACAGGCAGCCAGGGGCCTCTCTTTTCCCTAAGAGGCTGTGGGGAGAGGCACGTCTGGAACAGGAGGCCAGGGTGCCTGCTTGTCCTGAAGCCTCGAAGAGGCTCCACGTGATGGTCTTGGATCCCACGTGGAGCCCCAAACTCACGTCTTCACGGGACCTTCTGACAAGTGACGTATCTTCATTGTCTAACACGTGGGTGGCACCTGGAAAAGAAAGTGGGGCAACAGAGTCAGGAGTTTGAAGGATTATTCCACGGCATCCAGAAAGCCTCAGTTGCCTGGCTGGACCCAACTTTGGGTATTTCCCCTCGGTAGGTCCTGGGTGGGACCGTCCGAAGCAGTGGTTGGCCCTGGGGCCTCTATTCCCCTGGACAGGTGTCCCTCAGCCCCTGCAAACCTAGGGGACAGACATAGCCCCCTGCTGGCTTGAGGGCACTGGGGTCCCTGGGACAAAGGGCATGTTGGTCAAGGACCATTCTCTTAGAATCTGATCCCGCATTCCATTCATTGAAGAGTCTGTGCTCTGGGATTCGGAAGACCTAGACTTGAATTTTGGCTCTGCCGTTTCCTAACTGAGTGATTTGGGCAAGTCGCATAGGCCTCTCTGAAACAAGGCTGATGGGGCCTACCTGGCAGGGCTGTCGTAATGATTAAATGAGATTCAATAAGATACCCTGACCGAAGCACTTAGCACAGAGTCTGGCACACGGTGAGTGCTCCATAAATGGGAGTTATTATTACTGTCAGCTTCATAACGGGGGGGGAGAGCTTTTCATATTCATTTATTCTCCATTAGAGACATCACCAATGATTTATTGACCTTTTTAAAAAGAAAGCTAAGAGGAATATCTCATGTTCCTTGTAATGTACATACAGAGTTCTACAAATGTGGTCAGATTACAGGCTCTGGAGGAGGCAGAAGACAGACTTTGACTCTCCCTTCCTGCGGCCTCCTGGGGCCGCTGACTTAGCCTCTCCAAGCCCCAGGGTTCTCGTCTGAAAAATGGTTAACAGCTGTGCCTTTCCTTCCTACCTGGGTCGTTGGGTCATTAGAATTAAAAGAGAGGTTTGTCAAGGTGAGTGAACCAACCGTAGCAGAAGGGGGTTTTGGTTCCTACAAAGATCATACTGGTTCAGGAACAGGGAGGTAAGGCAAGATGGGGTTTTTAAGGAGGCCAGGAGGACCTGGGTTTCTGGTTGGGTTTGAGGATGCTCATGTTTGGGTGCAGAGGTCCAGGCCCTGTGCTGCCCACCAGGAGCCCTGTCTCTGGGTGAGTGATGTGAGGAAGCCTTCAAGGCTGCTTAGGGCTGCAGGATCCACACCTGGATCCTGGTGTGTGAGGGCACGGTGTGCAGTGGCCTCGGAAGCAGTGAGTCGATCACGCGGGGACTGAGAGACACTGTTCATACGCAGAGCCCCCAGGCAGGCCATGGGGTTCCCGAGTTGGACAGATATATGTAGATAGCACTCAGCTTCCCTGGAGGGAGTTGGTTCTGTGCTTTCTTTCTTCACCAGACCAACCTCCAAAGCCCCGAGAGAGGAGCCTGGGGAGCAAGGACCTCCCCCAAATGTTTGCCCATCTGAGACAGCCACCCCTGGCCCGGGGCCAGGCCTGGGTTTAGGTCTTCAGTAGCTCAGAAGGCTTCTGGATTCCCTAGCTGTATGGGGCTTCCAGCTTCAAGCTCTCAGAGCCAGAGACTCAGCCCTGACCTCTCCTGTTGAGACAGGTCATATGGTCACCATCCCAGGCAGAGAGAGGTTGTTGGGAGAAGGGCCGAGACCCCATTGGCGAAGCGCTTAGCACTGTGAGGGGTATGGCATGTGGGGGCCGTGTCTCAAGAGGAGGACGCTGGCAGTCCTGTCAGTGTGAGGGGAGGCTCTCCTGCTCTTCTGTAGGAAGGGGCTACCATCCTCGAACCCAGAGCAGTGAGCTCTGCCACTGCTCCGAGAGCCACCAGCTTGCATTATTCTTTGAAGGCCTTTGTGCTCTGGCTGCTTAGGGGGAGCTTTCCCGCCAGCCGGCGGCGGCCCAGCAGCCTCTGAGGGGGCCTCCTGGGTTTGGGGGATGAAATCTCAGTAGGTGTTTCTGCTGGACTTTGAGCCTTCTTCTGCTGCTCACTGACAGTAAGGGCTGGAGGGGGCCCTTAGCCAGTCGGAGCCTCGGTTTTCCCCTTCCTTGAATTGGGAGTAACCATCTAAGTCCTCCCTCCCTCTTGATGGAGTTGTCAAGATCAAAATGAGAGCATGGGTGGGTGGGAAAGTGCTCTTTAAAATGGATAGTTAGATAAAATAAATTGTTATTAAAGCAGAACTCCTGCTTTGGCACCGAAAGAGAAGAGGAGGTCTGGCTTTGGGAGCTCAAGGGATTTGCTGAAGCCCAAAGAGCTAGGTAGAGAGGCAGGGCCAGCGTTGTGGAGAAATGGCCTTTCCAAGCTGGAAGGGACCATGGTCCTTGCCTCTCCCCTCACCTGGCAGGGGAACACGATGAGACGGAGCACAGGGCCCTCTGGTCAGCTCCTGCCCTAGCTGGCTTCCCTGCAGGGGATCTTGGGGTCTTTTTTGCTCGGCCTGCCCTTCCCCTGCAGTGGGCTGCGGGTTCTGAGAGGTGGAGGGAATCTGTTAAGTGGAAAGATTTCCTCCCCACATCCGCCCAGTTCCCTGAAGCCAAGGGGAGGCGATTTCTTCCCTCTCTCCTCTGATGCATTTAGGAAGATGAGCTTCTGAGCACTTTGGGGCAGGGGAGGAGTGGCTGGCGCCCTGGGAACACTCAGCATAGGAGCCGGCCCTGCCCAGAACGGTGGCATCCCTGAGGGTTTGGGGGGGGGCAGAATAGAGAATGTCCCACATGGTGGCCGCCGATGCTGGTAACCGTCTCAGCTCAGAGCCCTTGCATGTTCTGTTCCTTCTGCCTGGAGCAGTTTCTCTCAAGCACTTGCCTTTATCGTTCAGGCCTTCGCCCAAAAGCTGCCCCTGCAGAGAGGTCTTCTCTGACCACCAGGCTCAAGCAAGACCTCTCCCTTTTGGCCTTTTCCCAATTAGTAATGATATGATTTCGTGGTTTATTGGTTTATTGTCTCTGCCCCAGCCTGAGTGCCAGAGCCCAGTCTCTCGTCTTTGCGTCTTCATCCCCAGGATCTAGAACAGTCCCTGACATATAGCAGGCACTCAATAAATATTTGTTAAACGAGCAAAGTGCGGAGCGGTAACAACGGGAGCTGCTGTGTGTCGAGGCCTCCGATTGTTCTTGTGACTTACCCACTCACGGGCTCCGGGAGGGGGTGATGTCGTTACCGTTCCCAGTTGACAGGCTTTCCTGAGGTCCACAGCTAGAAGTGGCAAAGCTGGGATTCAAGCCAGGCCTGTCCAACTGCAGAATGAGGAAAGACTGCATAGAAACACTATCTTTTTCTCTGTTCCAAGCCATCCAGCTCCTGCTCTCAGCTCCCTTGCTGAGCTCATGTAATCGCAGCCCTGTGAGGTTATAATCAAATTCCAGCGGGGTCGGAAAGAGCCTCCAGTCCCCTGACCAGAGTGTTCTAGAGTAGATGATATCCCTGCGCCTGCTTGACTGCCTCCCACCCTCCCTCCTCCCCCCTCCCCCCAGCACGTTCCCACTCCCCGGGGCCGCCTCCCCGGGTCTTGGCAGCGCCCTGAAGCTTGTGCCAAAGCTGGCCTGGCTTTGACCTCATCCCGGAAGTCCCTCCAGGAGCCAGAGCTTACCCAGGCCGTTACTAGCCAAGTACTATGCTGGGCCGAGATGGAAAGGGCCTTCCTGGAAGGATTTTCTAGTCTAGTTGGTGGGACAAAATGGCACTTAATGAGGCTAGATGGCAAAGCGAGATGGGGATGACAGCAGTGTGGGTGTTGACATCTGTCCTTGCACTCGGCTGAGCTGAGGGGCCCCGGATCGAACCCAGCTACTGGACCAGGCACTGGTGTGGCTGTGTGGCTGTAGGGGGCCACGTGACTATGCCCGCCAAAGACTTCCTGAAGGGACCTGAGTTTCTATTTGAGTTCTGTCGGGGTGTCTGTCCAAGTGCCCATCTAACTGGGGCCTTGTGATCAGATCCTGCGCCTAGGTCGGGGGAAGGGGGGCTCTGGGAGCGGGAGGAGGGATCCTGGCTCCACGGAGCATCAGAAAGCTGGAGACCTTGGCCCTCTGGGTTCCCCATGCGCTCCCCCAGCTGCTGCCTTGTGCTGCCTGTCCCCGGGGGTGACCTCACCATTTCTGGCCTGTGGCTCTCCACAGGCCTCCACTGTGTTGGGAACTAACGCCTCCCACCCTCCCCCCACAACCCGTGGGCACACACTGCGCGCTCGCCAGCTGGCCCCTGAACCAGCTTCCCTGCTCCTCGGGCTGCCTCGATGTCACTGGGGATTAGTGTGCATTTGTGGCTTTTAGCCGGCCCTCCCCTCCCCGCTGCAGCCTCACCCTCTGGAACCCAGGGATGGGCTTGGGCCCGGGAGCCCCCCGAGCCAGGGAGCAGCCCTGACCATCCTCTCCTCTGTTTGCCCTGACGTCAGAAGGCAGAGTGCTTATTCACTTTGGAAGCGCACTCGCAGGAGCAGAAGAAGAGAGTGTGCTGGTGCCTGTCGGAGAACATCGCTAAGCAGCAACAGCTGACGGCTTCGCCCCCGGAGCGCAAGGTAAGGGCCTCGCCGGCAGCCACGGCCCCAGCTGCCTGGCTTCCCCTCCCCACCCTGGACCTTCAAGCATCTGCTTTGAGCCTGGGACCAGCTCCAGCTTAGGACTTGGGTCTGAGCAACAAGCTCTTGGCGGAGAGGCCCGTGCTTGAATGTCTCTCCCCCTCGGCATGTCACAGGGTCCACGGAGTGGGTTTCACATGGCTCAGGCAGAGTGTGGCCATCGCTTCTTGGTTCTGGCCAGGTCGAATTGGGGTTGGCCCGCTGCTGCCACCTGGCAGGGAGGCCCCCTCTGCCACGGGGTAGGTCGTGCCCCTGGTAGCACCGTTTAACACGGGCTGAGGGCAGGCACCATTGGGAGGCGGTGTCCGTACCGGAAGCTGTTCTGGTTCGATGCAGGCCGTGGCCAAGTGGAGCTGAGTGGGGTTGGCTGGGGTCGGGGGGCCGGCCCGCTGGAGCATCAGGGATGATTAGAGCCTCTCCGCTGAGGCTGACTGGGGATGGGTGCCCCGAAGCTGGTCCGGTGCCCGTGGAGGGGACCGGATGGGAGCCAGGTCACGGCCTTCCCCTTTGTCAGCCGGAGGCCAGCCACCGGGCACAGAGTCACACAGGTGGCTTCTCTCTGCTGAAAGTGTTGGCCATTTGGGGGTTCTGTCTGGTTGGCTGCGGAAGGATCTGAGTGGTTGGTCTGCTGGCTCACGGGGAGAGGATGAATGAAAGTGAGTGGCAGCCGGTAAAGCTGGCGGCCGGCTCTTCTTCCCCGATGCATTCGGTGGGCAGACAGCGGGGACTGCGGGGACAGGCCTGCTGAGGGCAGGCGGCTTCTGGGCATCTGGAGCGGCGGACGGGGGACAGCAGCTCCACGGCTCTTCTCTCAGAAAGGGAGTAACAGTCTGAGAATTTGGTCCTCTCAGACTTGGAACTTATTTTGTTTTATACCAGCCAGAGACAAGAGTAACTTTGATGAGGGGGGCCAGTGGGAAGAGCACAGACTTCATCTCACACTCTGCTGCTGGCTGGTGGTGTGACCTTGGGCAAGTCACGCTACTGCTCAGTGCTTTGATATTCCCATCTGGGAACAATAGTTCCTCCTCCGAAGGCTGCCGGGAGAGGAAAATGAGATGGTACAGACGCGGTTCCTGGCACAGTGCCTGGCACGCAGTGGATGCTCGCTCAACCACAGCGGCGGGGACTGCAAGGCCCCTCTCTGCCTCAGCTCCTTATTGCCACCATCCCATTGTCAGGCTCTTCTGCTGATCGGAGACCTGTCGCTGAGGCTGTAGGCTGCCTGCCACCCTTGATCCCAGCTTGGTCATGGCCAGAAAACAGGCCATTCTCTGCACTTGGGCCGTCCCTGAGATCATTCATGGCTAAACTCACGCTCTCCCCACCCCCCCCAGCTTTCTTATATTTTGGGCTTGGCTCCTTCTGGTGCAGGGGGAAGGATTCTTCCTGCTTCAGCTTCAGAGTTTGCAGGCTCTGGAGTATGTTGACAACTGTCTTCTCAGTGCCTGGGGTGGCATCTTCGGTTGGGAGGACAGTGTGAGCGGCTGATGGTAGTGTGAGTTTCTGAGACAGGCTCTGGGCCCTGCAGGCTGTGGATCTGCCTGGTGGACACTGCAAGGATCCCAGAGTTTGGGGCCTGGCTTCAGGGCCATGCCGAGACCTATGGGCGCCCTGGGCTGGCAACAGTTAGACACCTCTTCAAATCAAAACTCTTTAAATGTGTGTTTAATGGAGCAGCTGTGTGTAGGGAGGGAGAAGGGTAAAGAAGGAGGGCCTGAGTTGCCTCGTTGCCTGAGAACTGAACCCCGCCACGGCCCTTCACACCCCACTGGCCCACCAACCTGAGAAGGGAGTTACGGAACCATCTTCTGTTAGGCAGACAGGCCCCTTGGGGTCCCAGGCCCAACCTCCCCACCCCCACCCTACAGACTTCAAGAGTCTTAGCAACTTACTCCTTCTGGTCCATTACAAAAAGCTCCCTGAGAGAAAGTCTGGTAGATATGGTTTTCTCTAGGCCCATGGAGTTCTAGGAGGGCCCTAGCGACCTTAGCAACTTGGCCTGGTGGCCATCCAGCGGGCCCGCCGGTCATCCACCTGTGCTCCGCTCCACCAGGTCCCAGCAGCCTCGGAGGTGACCGTGAACGTCTTTGCCAAGGGCTGGGCCAGAAAGGCTTAGCCTTTCTGCTAAGGTTGACTGGCCTCCAGGGAGAGAGGGGAGGGCAGGCCAGGCAGAGCTCAGGCCCCAGCTTCTTGCTTTTCAGGCAGAAAGAGTCCTGCTTGATTAAGTTGTCCCGACTGAGTGGCATGCCTTTTTTTTTTTTTTAATAATGCCTTTTCTTTGTTCTTTCTGAGAATGCTCCGTCTTCCTCTGCACAAGGGAAACCTTTGCCCAGGCTGCTCCCTGCCCTAACCCAGATGCCTCTCTGGGGAAGGAGGGGTTTGCTAGGGAATTCCCCGGAGTCCCATGCCGCCCCTTCTCCACCCTGTTCAACAGTGTTTACTGATCCCTTGCAAGGGGGGACCCTTCATACACCTCAGGGAACACAGAGTTCTTCCCAAGCTTGCAAACCGTAAATGGGATGCCTTGAACATGAAATGCTTGTTGGGAAAGGCAGAGGGAGGTGGAAGAAGATGGATTCCAAGAACAACAGATAGACAGAGGGGCCACGACCTGTGTGTGACCTCTGTAGCTATTTCCTTGGTGGTCCTACTCATGCATTGTTCAGGGGGCTCTTTCTAGCTCTTTGAACTTTGGGACGGTCCTGCAAGCTTCCCAGGGAAGATTATCATGGAGGGCCTGGGGACCTGCGGTCTCTGTGAGGGAACCCTGCCCTATAGATTTCCATGGGACTGGATTGCCCGTGAACCCTGCTGCCTGTAGGGGCTGGGTCTGTCGGGGCAGTCACAGGCTTTCCGTGCTGTCCCTGGAGCACCTGCGGGTTGCAGTCGGGGTGGAGGGCTCCAGCTGGAGCAGTGTGGACACAGCGAGGCAGGCAGTGTCCAGCATGCACCCCATCTCTGGGGGCTCCGTTGCCTTTCTCCAGCCCCCTTGGAGCTGCGCGTGGTTAGGGAAGCAACTGCCCCGGGTCAGCCCCTGTGTGAGCTCTCCTTCTCTCTGTAGAATTGAGACCCAGCTTCCTTCCGCTGCCCACACCCTTCTTTCTCATCAGAACTCTGCCTCCTTGCTTCAGTATCGATTCCTAGAGGGAACCTGCCTTTCTCCTGCCTTGGATAACTTTTACTAGACTCCCTGCCGCAGGGAGCACTGGGATGCTTCTAATCTAGAATAACTCACAGGTAGTCACACCTGGGGCCCCTGAGGTTCTAAGCCAACAGGGGCAAACAGGTGCATCTTACTTTGGTTATTCAATTGAAGACACAAAACAGATGTCTCCTCTGTGCCAAACACTAGGTTAGGTCCTTTGGGGTCCCAGAGATGGATGGGACCTGTCCTACGGAACTCTCCTTTCATTGGGCAGAGGCGACTAGGAATGGGAAGCCACACTTTAAAGGCTGTGCCTGTTGGGGTCCTGAGAGCCGTCCAGTGGGGTCCGGGCAGCACATTCACCGTCTACTCTGGGAACCTCCACTGAGCTCCCACCACACACATGGCGGGGCCTGGGCCGGGGGAAGCCTCTGAGGAGGGCCGACGGCCGTCAGGCAAGGGAGGGGCGCAGGGCAGCAGGAACCGCTCCATTCTCGGGGTGCATCCTGGACTCCGTGGTGGGACCGCACGGATGGATCCACCATGCTCTTGCCTTGCAAGATCGCAGTCCAGGGGTGGAGACAGATGTGCCAACGGGCTGCTCAGAAAAAATCCAGCAAGTGATATGGGAGGCATAAACCTTTACCACCCTGTAAGCCCAGGGCAGGGACCAAGCCTTGCTGAGACTCAGTGTTTCCATCGGGAAAGTGGAAGGATTGACAGGGTTCTCGGCACATGTGCACACAAGAAGGACTCTGTGAACTAGCCGCTCTTGTTATCTGAAAGCTATGTTTCTATAGGAAGATTCATCCAGTGGCCTTGCTTATTGAAGCTGAACGCTGCTGCTCTGAGCACGTGGGATGACCGCACCTGCTGTATTCCGGGGCCCAGGCAGGGAAACTGAGGCCTCCTGGGTCCGCTGTGGCTCTGAGACTTCTCCCAGATGGGCCGCCTTATCGTCTCTGCTGGTCAGCTAGAGGCGGGGCCCCGGAGATGCCAGGGTCTGTCCAAGCACCTTAGGAAGGAACAGGGGCAGGTCCTGGAGACAGGCAGCCCTGGCCTGAGTAGACAGCGAGCTAATTCCAGTTCTGTCTGGTTCCACAGAAACTCCACCCTTATGGCTCCCTCCAGCAGGAGCTGGGGCCGGCCAACTCAACCAATGCTACCCAGGATAGAAGCTTTACCTCACCAGGACAGACTCTGATTGGCTGAGCAAACCCAAGGGCGGGACTCTGCTTCTGGCAACTTAACCCTTTCTTGGGCATCCCCTACCACACAGTAACCTCACCTCAACTGGACCCAAAACGGAGGACCAAGATGGTGGGCCTAGGGTCATCTGAAGGGAGTGGCCCCACGGGTGTGTGTGTGGACTGGCTTCAGAAGGACCACAGTGGTGTGAGAGGCCCTGTGGGCACGTGCCAACTGGCAACAGAAAGTCCCAGAGGGAGAAGACTCCAACTTTTTCCCTCCGAGGAGGAAGGAGAAGAAAGAGCATCTGGGCTTCCCCGTGGTGCCGGTGCCTGCCTTGGGGGCACAGGAGAGGTTGGCAGAGGTCAGCCCTGTCGGAGAACAATGTCACAATGTCATCAGCCTCCGCTGCCAGAAGACATCTCCGCGCAATCACTTCATCTGTTCTCATTCATTCATTCATTCATTCCTTCATCCAGCAGATATTTTGGGGTATCTACTTTATGCTAGGCTCTAGGCTAAGAGCTGGGGATTCTGTGGAGGAGACGGATGTGGTCTCTGCTCTTATCAAGATACCAGTCCTAGTAGGGGAGTGAGCATTAAATAGATCAATACACACACACACACACACACACACACACACACACACACACACGCTGACTACCTGATCATCCATGAAGAAAAGAATTCCTCTAAGAGAGAATATTATGTAGATTGCTGTGTGTGTGGGGATGGGGGAGGGTGGGCAGGGAATATCATAACTTTCAAGTTGAGACCTGCAGGCTAGAAAGGAGTTAGCCAGTCAAGAGTCTTGGAAGGAGTGTGGAACAGTCTGGGGATGGTACCTGAGCTGGGAAGGAGCCTGGCCTGCTGAGGCCAACAAAGGGCCACAAAGGACGGTGTGGCTGGAGCTGAGTGAGGAGGCCAACCAGGAGGGTGGGTGGGGCCAATCACGGAGGGCCGTGGTGGTTAATGTTTTGCTGATGTCATTTTAGATACAGTGGGAAGCCTTTGAAGGCTTTTGAGAAAGAGAGTCAGTCTCAGGTACATTTCTAGAAGAGCAGAGAGCCCAAGGAGGCACCCAAGTGGGTGTAAAGGGATCAGTTAAGGGGTCCGTTCAGTCTCCCGGGTGAAGAGCAGTGGTGGCCTGTCATGGATAGTGGTTGGGGAGGTAGGTATGTGACTTTGCAGACCTCGGGATATAGCAGAGGCTCTGGGCTGAGAAGAGGGAATTCCCTGCCCTCCCAATCCCCTCTTGTTCTCCTCCACTGTGTCTTGTTCTCTCGGTGATGTGAGCGAGCACTGGAGCCTTCCTCACAGAGCCTCCTCCTGGCTAGGCCTGGGTGGGTACCAGTGCTGAGTTCTAGCAGTGGCCGTGGAAGGTGGGAGCAGCGTGGCTTCACCTGGCCCGGCTGGGGAAGTTCACAGCCCCCTAGGCCTCAGCAGAGATCAGTACAGCCTATCCTGTACTGAATGGCCCAACAGGAAGCTGGGACACAGCCCTCAAGAAGCAGATTTGGTTTGCTTTCTGCAGCGCTCCCAAGGTTCAGGGACTGGGGCTAGGTGTGCCTTAGCTAAAGGAAGGCCTATGGGGGGACAGCGATTAGAGCCCAGCTTGCTCGTGGCCTGGAGCCCAGGCTCGGACAGCTCTCCTACTTTCTCTGACTGCCAAGACCTAGAGGGAGGGAAGCCAGAGGTCACAGGTCTGAGTAATATAGCTCGAACACAAAAGGTATATGTAGGACCACGGTCACTTGCATAGAAAAAAGGGGTCGAAGAGGCTGGAGAGATGGCTCGGGCCAGAGAAGCCCCTGGGCCTTGGATGGTCTGTGCGTCATGTGCTGTAAGACCTTCTCAGTGTCTTTAGAGAGGGCTTTAATGCCTGGTGAGGTTGTTCAGCTGCTCTGGCCCCTTGAACTCCAGGAAGGATGGCCCAGAAGAGAGTACTACGTCCCTCACCTCCCACATAGGCAAGATCAGACACCCCTTGAAGAGGGGATGGAGTGTATCTGCCAGTAACCGTGCCGATGTCCCAGCCCAGCAGGGGAATAGGCTGGGCCCGCCGCCTAGCACTACCGGGTCTGGGGGCCAGGACTCTGCCTGCAGGGTTCACTCTGAGAGGCAGTGCAGCTGCGTCTACAGAGACAGCAAGCTGCACTTTGATTTCATTTGATTCCCTTATAAAACGACATTAAGGGAATGCGAAGCCCGGAAGGATTGCCTGTCTGAGAAGGCAGCAAGCTTGGCCACAGGGAAATGGAGAATCAGAACACAACACTGAGCCCCAGGGACAGGGCTTTCCTCCCAGCTTGTCCCCGACAAGCTGCCGACTTAAGTAGTGCTCCCGGTGAGGTCCTAGGCCCCGCCGGCCGACGGAGGGGAACGGACATCAGCTCCCTGAGAGCCTGGGCCCGTTCGGCTGGGGACTGTGGGGAGCCACAGTGCCATTGCGGCTCCGCCTCTCAGATCGATGAAACAATTTGCTGGGCTCCACGGGCTCAAGAAGATGAAACATGACCGAGTGGCTGCTCCTCTTCAGCGTCCCCGTCCGTCCTGGCCATCCGGGATGATGGACAAGCTATGGAAACGACATCTGAGAGTCATAATCACGGGAAACACGGCTGGGCCCCGCCCTCCACATAAATCATGCTAAGAAGCCTACACAATGGTCTCTTTCCTGATGGTCCAATTGTCTTCGGGCTGGTGTCTGGGGCCTGGGAGCCGGGAGGGAGGACGGGAGCACACCATTTATTGTTGAAAAGGCCATCTGTGCGATTTGAATACAAAGTGATCCTTTAAGTTCCCCTCACACCCTCGGATCCTGAGTTTTCTGAGTTCTGAGGCGCTGGGTCTTCTGAAACTGTCTCTCCTGAAAGGAGCTGTGCTGGGTCTCTGCTGGCCTGGCCTTTTGACCCTTTGGGAGCTGGGAGCTGTTGGAAATAAGGATGACATTTCTTTATGTATGTCTTCTTTGTTTTTTTAAATCCTTTATTTAAAAATTTTTCATCCACCAGGCCCTCCTTTCTCACACATGGCCCCAGGTGGGGTCTGCAGAGTGAGGGCAGAGGCTGTCTGTGGGAGGATTCCTCACAGGGACAGCGGATCCTTCTGGGATGGCAGCCGGGGTCCCCAGGCATGATCTCCCCAGACCACCAGCAGCCTCGCTGTACAGATCAAAGGGACTGGGACTCAGAGAGGTTAAATGATTTATCCAAGGTCACATGGCTGGCAAGAGGCTGAGCTGGTCTTTAAGCCAGAGCCTTTCAACCTGACCCACTGTTCTTCCCAGATGCAAAGGCTTGCCTTTTGGGGGCGGTGGGCAGCAGAGAAATCAATCATCTCCTTCCGGAAGAGGCCAGAGGATGATACCGTGCGTGTGGAAGCCGTGGCCCTTTCAGCTCTAGAGATGCGTTAGGATAAACGAATGTCTTATTCTCCACACAGTGGAGAGTAAGCTCCCAGAGTTTGTCTGAGGGGTGGCCCAGAAAAGCACAAGAGCTTCACATCAGATTTGATATGAAGGGTGAGGGAGAGAGTTCCTGAAGGCAGACTTTCAGGGGACACTGGGATGGTCACTGATGGCCCTTCCCCTTGCCAGTCTGGCTTTCCAGCGGATCAGCAGACACAGTACTAGGTATCCAGCAGCAGTGGAACTGGGGCAAGAGGGGATTGCTACAGGTTTAGGACCCCAGTCCTGGAAACAGGCCTTTGACCCGAGCCCCGTCAGGGCAGCAAGAGAGTCGGCTCTGCATTCTGGGCCCAGATTTTGCTAATTGGCTAATTCCAAATCTCAACCCCAAGTAACTGGGGATCAGCTAGACGATTTCAGATACTACTCCCAGGAAGGAGGCTCTTTTCCCTAAAAGGCTCAAGTGTTTCCCAGTCTCTGCAGCCTTCCCCTCTCCCCTGCTTGCTGCCCATCTGGCTCTGGGCAGACTGCCCACCTCGCCATCTTGCTCTTCTCCACCATGGTGCTCTTCTTGGTTAGATCTTAACGAAGACAGCACAACCTGACCCTCCTTCCTGTCTTGACCTTATCTTCCCTCACGCCTTTCTCCGAACAGGGCCACTGTCCTGCCGTGGTTCCCAAATCTTGGCTTAAGGGTAGAATAATAACATGGGGTGATCCGGTAAGCGCATACCCGTGACCTCTGTTGTCTCTTTAATTCTCACTCTAGCCCTCTTGAGGCTCATTATCCCTATTACACATCTTATTCTCCTTATACCCAACTGGTAGAGAAAGACGCTGAGTCTCAGAGAAGTTCAGAAACTGGCCCAAGGTCACAGAGCTGGGGTGGCAAGGATTGGACCATGGTAGCCCAGTGCCAGAGCCCCTGCCTTGGATCGCTCTGCACAACTCCTTTCCGGCCATCACACACCAGCCAAGTGGCCTCAGACCACGTGGGAGGCTGTTGTTAGAATAAATGCCAGGTCTCCACTCGGCTCTCAAGGCTCTCCCTGGGTGCCCTCTACTCCTACTGTGTGGCTCCAGTCTGGCCGTACTGGATTATTTCAATCCTTTTCCAAACTCTGTGCATGTTCATGTTTCAGCCGTTCCACCTGCGGTTGCCTGCCCTCCTTTGCGGTCCCTGCAGTCCTCAAACTTTAAGGCTTAGCCCCTCTCCTGAGATGCCATTCTCAGACATGCATCAGAAACGCACGGGAAGTCGTTGCTTCCTTCTCTGTGTCCCCATGGCATTCCCCCTTAGCAGTGTGGTAAGCAGGTATGTCTCTTCTGTAAGACCATGAGCTCCTTGGGAGCCAATGGGAGTCCTATCTTATCTATTTCTTATTCTGTCACTCTCCCATCCTTAGTATGTGCTCAGGAGATACTGTAGAATTGAATTGGGCCCTATGGTTTGAGCCTCATGTGTTCTAGAATTTAAATGAGGAAACTGGGTCTCAAGGGAAATAACCTGGCCATAGTCGTGGGACGAATTAGTGGCCAAGTCAAGTCTCCTGACTGTCTTGGCTGAGAGCTTTCTCTGTTGCGCCTCCATTTGGTGAGACTGGAGCCTGGTTCCTGCCTGTTTTATTAAACGATCTGGCCAGGTTCATTTCAGGGTCACGGATACTACCATATTCCGTGTTGCCTCCTGGCATCCTCAGAGACGAAGGAGAACTGACCAGAGCTGCTCCCATGGTTCTCTGCCCCAGGTTTGTGGGGCTCCCCTCTCACTGAACCCCTTGTCCTCAGAGAAAACCAGAAAAGGATTCTGAAGATCTTGGTTCGAATCCTGATGTTGCCGGTAACTCACTGTGGGACTTGGGGCAAATTACTTTATCTCTCTGATCATCTGCTGCTTCTTTACCAAGAAAAATGAAGCAGTTGAGTCTAGATGGGGTCCAGGAGTCATCTTCAAAGCCTCAGGACTCAACAGCAGGTTAAAGGGAGAAAGAAAACAGACATTTTGGTCTTCACATGGGAATGAGAATTTATGCATGGCAGATATATGCAAATATGCATGGTTGATATTCATCATGTGGTTAATAGTCACGTTAATAGTCATATTAATATGTGGTTAATATTAATCATGTACTCATAATATACTTACGGATCTCGTACCGGAAGGGATCCGTGTCATAGGTACACAAATTATAAACACACCCCTGCCTCCTCCCCACCCAGAGGTGCCTCCTTTCAGTCTGGCCCCTGGGAAGCCAGTACAAAGAGCTTTCCAACCCCAAATCCTCCCCTCCTCCTCCTTCCTTTCTAGTCACCAGACTCTTTTGTTTGAACTTCACATACACATGTTCTTTAACCTTTCCCATGACTGGGTCTATGGCCTACGTTGACTTTCAAGTGGAATTTGTGGTAATCAATACTCACTGCCTTTCATTTCTCGTATGGTCAGAAATCTCCTTCAGACTCTTTCCCCAGAAGTCACCCTTGACGTTTTTCATTGCCTTTAAAGTGTATCATCTTTCACTCAAACACTGCTTCAGGTGAATTTCCTAAAACAGTGTCTTTCAAATGGGAGTGGCTTTCTGCGATGGCTCTCGGCTGTCGCTCCTTGTGGAAGAACATTAAGGGTTAAGTAGGCCAGCCTAAGAAGCCGACCACCATTCATAACGGAGTTTTCAGTGGGAGAGCGCGTTCTGAGACCCGTAATCAACTCTCAGATGGACCTTGGGAACACAACTCAACACATAACCCAAGAGCCGATGAATACAGTGTTTATTTTATGAATGACTACAATTTTGATGGAACCACTGAACCTTTGAATGTGGAACTGAACATCCTCCCTCTTCCCACACCAAGATGGGGTGATGAACAATCTGATTTATAGAAACCAAGACCAAGAGGGGGCAAGAACCTGGCCAAGGGCCAAGCAGTTGGTGTTAGGAGTGGAGGTAGGCCCCAGAGCTCTAGCTTCTAGGCCAGTGTTCCTCTTCGGTGACTTTTGAAGAGTCGGCCAGGTTGGGGGCAGGGGAGGGCACAGATGTCCTAGAGATGCCCTCCTTGTCTCACTGGGCTGTGTTGTCATTAGGAAAAGTAAGTCACCACTTTGGGCTGTAATGGAAATCGTGAGAAATGGCCTGGCTAATGGCATGGGGAGAGGTTGTCTAGTCGGCTGGCTGGTCTCTGAATTCCTGGTGTGTGCCTGCTGGAGCGGAATGAATGGGGCTGCTGTTCTACCTGGGCTCTGAGCGGGGCAGGACTGGTAGAGATGCCCCCTGCGCTCTGGTCTAAAAATAGTGGTGGGAATGGAGCGAGGGGAAGAGGAGGGGGGGATCCTTGGGGAGCTGGGTGGGGCGCCTCACCCCCTTCCTCTTCCTGCCGGGCCCTATGTGAGGAAGGGCCATAGGTTCAGAGGATTGAGGTCTGGGAGGGTCCTGGAGCAATCATCCTTTGCAGCCCGTCCGCACGCAGAAGAGGAGGCCTCTCAGGCCCCGAGAGGGGAATGGACTGGCCAACAGTGGCTGAGCCCAGGGAGAAGGTCCCAGCTGGCAGGCTCTTTTCCCCCTGCTGTTTCAGCAGGGCAGCTACAGGCCTTGGGAGGCTTTCTCTCCCCGCCTCCGGGCGTGCACAGGGCCTGGGAACTCCTGGGGCCGGATGTGGTTGGGCTTCCTGAGAGTCGCCCAGCAGGCGAGGAGTACCGGGCAGTCTGCCCCAAGTCCTGACCTCTGCCAGTGGGCCTTCCAGCGCCACGCCTTCCCTTTGCTGCTGTCCCCACCCTCGCTAACTTGTTCTTCTGTCGCCTCCTGGACTGTCTGCAGGGACAGCGGACAAGGGCCAACAGGACAGAGGGCCTGCTAGCTCAGGACCCTTCTCCACCCTTCCTCAGGAACTAGGACACCTAGCTAAGGTAGAGGCAGGGGCCTGGGTGCAAACCCCAATTCTGCTTCTCAGTAACTGTGCAGTTAGTGGTAGGTCGCCTAGCATCTGTCAAATGAGATGAGGACCCCTAGCTCGCTTGGGAGCATTCGAGGGGCTGGGCCGTGTGAAGTCCCAGGCATGGAGAAGGTTCTCAGTAACTCAGTACTCAGCTGTCATGGGCATGGGCTTGCCTTTCTGAACCCTCCTCCTCGGGGCTTCTACCCATGGAGGCAGGACAGGTGTTGGTTTGCTTTTTGGAGACAGTTGACTTTTGTCATGTTGTCACAAAAGTGATTTGTGTTTATTGTGAAGAAAACATTCAATACAGTTGAACCAGAAGAAGGAAATGAAGTTCGCTTTTAATCCCAACACCCAGAGATAACCACTGTTAACATCTTGGGGTGTATCCTGTCAGGCATTTGCTTATACACACATACATATACTTTGCAAATTGAGGTTACTGGTGCACACAACTTTCTAACTTGTTTTTTTCCATTCAGCAATGTGTAGTGTATCCATGTTTCCATGTCAATAAATATTCTTCTACAGCATCATTTTTAGCACTTGGGGAGTACTTCATTGTGTAGGCAAAATAGTTTTATTTAAATAATCTCCCAATAGTTCAACATGTAGGTTGTTTCCAATTTTTCTTTTCTTTTCTTTTTTTAATTTATTTATTTGAGAGAGAGTGAGCACGAGTGGGAGGAGGGGCAGAGGGAGAGGAAGAGAAGATCTCAAGCAGACTCCCCGATGATCAGGGAGCCCAACCGAGGCTTGATCTCATGACCCATGAGATCACAACCTGAGCTAAAACCAAGACCTGGGCACTCAACTGACTGAGCCACCCAAGTGCCCCTCCAATTTTTCATTGTTACAAAAACCTGAGATAAAAATACTTATATGCATATCTTGGTATCCCCTGGCATCATCCAGTGTACATATTTGACCCTCCACAAATATTTGTTGAATGAATTTTATTAGAATGAAGTCCAGGTAGTAGAATTTCCGAACCAGAAGGTATGTATTTGTAAAAAAGGTTCTTGATACCTATTGCTAAATGATTCCCTGGAATGGCTGTACTGATTTACAATCAGTACTTTAAAGATTTTCTTTATTTATTTTAGGGGTGGAGAGAGAGAGAGAGTACAGGAGCAGAGAGAAGGGGCCAAGGGAGAGGGAGAGAATCTCAAGCAGACTGCACACTGAGTGCAGAGCCCAGTGAGGGGCTCACTCTCAAGATCCTGAGATCATGACCTGAGCTGAAACCAAGAGTCGGACACTTAACTGACTGAGCCCCCCAGGCGCCCCAGGACTTCCCCTTTTTAGCACAGAAAATCCTGCTTGCTGAGAAACCCCTTTGTCCCAAGCAAACTGAGAGTTTGGGTGAGAGAATGCCCATTTCCCCACATTCTCACCAACACTGCATTGTTACTCTTGGGTGGGCGTTAATTTCTTTGATTACTAGAGATGTTGAATATTTATTTATATGCCTTGAGTCACTCACATTGCCTCTTTTGTGAGTCCTTTTGCACATTTTTAAAATTGGGCTGCTTATAGCTTATTAGTTGACAAGAACTCTGGATACAATAAAGGTATTTGTGTTTTATTTTTTATTCTTTAAAGCTATAGATGTTTCCAATTGATAGGTAGTTATGTCTATAAATTGTTTTGGTAGAAGCTTCTTTTTTTTTAGATTTTACTTATTCATTTGACAGAGAGAGACACAGCAAGAGAGGGAACACAAGCAGGGGGAGTGGGAGAGGGAGAAGCAGACTCTCCACTGAGCAGGGAGCCCAATGCGGGGCTCGATCCCAGGACCCCGACTGGGATCATGACCCAGGCCGAAGGCAGATGCCCAGTGACTGAGCCACCCAGGCGCCCCTTGGTAGCAGCTTTTTGAGATATTATTCTTATGTCATAGAATTCATTCCTTCAGTGTGTTTTTTTGGTGAATCTGCAGACTTGTGCAACAATCACCACAATCAATATTAGAATCTCCGGAAGAAACCAGACCCCGCAGCTGTCATCCTCCATCTCCTCCAACCCAAGGCAACCACTGAGACACTTTCTTGTCTCTACAAACTTGCCTATTCTGGACAGTTCATAGAAGTGCAATCCTATAACATTTGGGGTTTGGTGGCCGGCTTCTTTCACTTTGTGTCGTGTTTCCAGGGTTCATCTGCAGGGTGACACATGACTGTGCTTCATTTCCCTGTACGGCTGACTGATATTTCGTGGACGGATGGATCCATGGCTACCCTGCATTTTATTTACCCTTATTTGCCCGGTCATCCACCGATGAACATTTGAGTTGCTTCTACTTCGTAGCTACTGTGGATAATGCTGCCGTAAATGCTTGTGTGCAGGTTTTCGTGGGGACATATGTGTTCGCTTCTCTGGAATATATGCCTCGCTGTAGAATCCCCGGGTCAAATGGCAACTTTATGTGTAACTTTTGGAGCACCCGCTCTGTTTTCCAAAGGGCCTGCATGGTTTCTCCTCCCCATCATGAGGGTTCCACTTCCCGCACATTTCTCTCAGATAACACTTGGCATTTTCCCATTTTAAAAACGATAGCCATCCTCATGGGTTTGAAGTCGTATCTCGCTGTGGTTTTGAATTGCATTTTTCTGATGACTGATATATCTATAAATTTTTAAAAGGGTTGTTTTTTTTTTTTTTTTTTTGCCTTTGGGGTTGTGGTCTTCACCACAGGATTATATAATACTCACCCCCCCACCCCGAACTATATGGTTTAGTTTTCAAGTTTTACCCCCTTCTCCTCATTAACTGTCTATTCCTACAGCAGGGTGAGACTTCATTATTTTAGCTTTATGGTAAGTGGCCATAGTCTTCCCAAGGCTGCCCTCCCAGTATTCCACAAAATTTCCTCTGGAATGCTGTACCCTCATTCTGGTCTGCCAGGGTTTTACCCTTACCTTTTCCATAAACATATTTCCATATTGGGCATGACACCAGATCTAGACTAGTTTGTCCTCACCTCCTACTATCCATAGCAAATGTGTCGGCTAGCCCATACTTCTCTTTGCTTTCCTCCGCGCCTCCCAGGGATGGTTGAAGTAATCTGGAATTTTAGTTTCTGATTATTATCATTTTTAGACTATTCGTCCTGTTATGTCTTAAGTGTCATCTATTTAAGTTGCATGCAACTCCTCAATTACGTTATCAGTAGTTCGGCGTATACATGTTTCTGGCTTCATTGCTCGCCCATCTCTCGGATACCACACCGTCTCGTTCTTGACTCCTTGGCTTGGATTCTTTTTTTTTTTCTTTCTTTTCTGGAGAGCTCTCTTGAGTAATTTTTCCAGAAAGGGTCTGTGGGTGGCATAGTTTCTTAGTCTTTCAGAGTCTGAAATCATTTGTCCTTATGTTTGAGTCATCCTTTTCTGAAATAGAGAATTCTAGGCTAGCGGTCCTTCTTCTCCAGAAACTTGAGAGAGATGCTCTGTCATCCCAGCATTTATGTTGTAAGAAGCACAATCCTCAGAGTTGATTCTCTAAAGTTTCTTTATGGAAACAAGCAGCGTTTCTTTTCAGTCTTTGGAATTTGGAAATGTCACCAGATCATTTCTGAGCTGTTTGTTCTCCACTGGTAGTTTTTCCTGGTACCAACCAGACAAGCTCTTTCAGCTTATGCCGGCTCCGGCAGACAGGTGAATGGTGGTGCCCGTTCTCGAAGGCAGGAACAGTAAAGAGGGAACGGTTTGGGTGACAGGCTCATGAATCCCACTGCAGGTGTAGGTATTGTGATGGAGGACTAGTTAGTGAGTTCTCATGGAAACAAGAACATTTAGACGAGGGCATCTTAAACCACTCGTGGTGAAGGGCCTCATGTTTTTATAAAACTCACTGCATGTGATTTCCCCTGCTGGTTTGCTACCACCTGAACCGGCCTTGTACCCAATTCATATTCAGTAAGACTAGTCCCCTGATCTTGGGCTTGGGTATCATGTCAATGTCAAATGGCTACAAAAGTTTCCAAAAACTTAATGTTGCTGCTCATTGCATTGCAAACCAGTAACAAGAAGTTCGTGGGTCAGTATTATTCTGCAGACCACGCTGAGTAACACTGACCTCGTTAAACCCCAGTGCCCGTTTTAGAAACAGGGAAGCTGAGACCCAGAGAGGAGATTGGCCTTGCCCTAGATCTTACAGAAGACAGCAGCAAAATCAGCATCTCAGTCCAGTCTTTCCTCTGCTGACCCTCTTTTGTGGTGGCCTGGGCCCAAGGCCAGCAGGCCAAGCAGCGAGTAGACTCAGGAGGCCCTGTATCTAGCAGCCAAGGTCACGGGGCTGGCCTCCATGTATCAGAGTTGGTGGCTCTGTGCTGAGTGTTGGCCAGGAACTTGGGAAGTCAGGACCCTGGAGCTGGCACAAGCACTTGCACAAGCTCCCTTGCTCCCCAGAGCTGAGATCTTAGGCCAGCATGTGGCCGGTTGGACTGCAGCCAGCAAAGGAGATGGTCTTGGCCCTTGGCCCCCCTGTACCTCCACAGCAGCCCGAGGTCAGGTTGATGGCACCTAGGCGGCAGTGGTGTGCGCCCAGGTTGTGGCAGAAGCCAGCCAGGGGCAGTTCGCAGGGACAGCTCTGCAGCTGGACATTTGGTCTCCTGGCTTTCGCCGCCCGCGGGCTTCTCACTGTGGTTGGGAGGTCTAGTTTCCGGGAGCAGACTGGGACTCGGCCTCGCTGCCTGAGGTTGCTGAGGAGGGAATCGCTTCTTGGCCTTTTGGCTAAGATCAAGTATAGTAGGTGAAGTTGCTGAGGAGGGGGAAGATGCAAGAGGACAAGTGCTTAGAGGGCAGAGCATCCAGGGGATGAGCGTAGGCCTTGGGGGACCATTTTACAGATGAGGCAACTGAGACTCAGAGACGTTAAAATGACTTGCCCAAGGTAACTCACACTCAGATTTTTTTTTTGACTCCAAAGCCTGGGCTCTTTCTAAATTCCACCAATTCCTCTAGTGAGAGAGCCTGGAGAGGCCTGGGACTGGCCACTGAAAGCAGGGGAGCAGGGCTGGGCCCACCCCTCTCTGGCCTTGTTTTAAGGATAGAAGAGAAGCCAGTAAGGGGGAAGGAACTTACCTGGGTTCTGCAGACTATAGGCCAGAGCCTCCCATAGATTTGAACTTGAGGATACCTGCTGTGTCCTGTCCTACCTCCCCCCTGTAGATCGTGCCTCAGGTACGTGCCCTTAGTAAGCAGTGGGAGAGCAGGTCTCCTACCCTGGAATTAGGGTCATGGAGGCCAGAACAGGGCAGGACAGTCCCTGCCTGCAGCGTCCACGCCATGGCCAGCCATGCTCATCCTCCATCAGATCTTGGGAGTGGGCTACTTCCCTGTCCGCCTGGGTCCATAGCTCCGAGCACGGGCTCTGGCACATGTAGGCATTCAGTGTTTATTGAAATAACTAATAAATGTGTCTCGACTGACTCTTCTGTGGGGAGGGCCTTTCTGAATGGAGTCTGTAGACCTCTAAGCCAGGGATGTAAGACCCAATGAGTAAAGAGCCAGAAATTCCTAAGTGGCTTAGCAGATTTAAAACTTGGGCTGGGGTGGGTGTGTACAGATCATTCTAGTCTCCCAAGGCAGCCCAGGCTCATCATACTCTTCTGTAGCAGGTTGAGGCAGGGACTGGGCTCTGGAGAAGGTCGGGGCTGCTCAGGTTTTCACTGCCCTGCCTGCCACCCAAGCACAGACCTGGCTCTTTCATCCTCCGGGGAGAATGTTTCAGGGAGGATGAAAGTGCCGAGCAGCTGCTGGGGGAGACTGCAGTGGTCTCAGTCTGTCGCATGTTCTGGGGTTCCTGAGACCACACCTCTCCCTGGCTTGTGCCCGGTTTCTGCCCTAGGAGCATCACCCTCCTCCCCAACCCGGAACAAAGTCCCAATGGACTTTGGATCAGAAGGCAGGATGGGGATACTTATTAAGTAGACTTTGGCAAGTACCCCCCTTTCCTTTAGGAGGGCGATGCCAGCACACGGCCTCCCTCAGGTAGAGTCTGCAGGAGGAAGGACAGTGGGTGGGTTTCCATGTGTGCAGGGCTTGTGATGGGGGCTTAGGAGCACCAGCCTGGGCAGTAAGAGAGAATGGTGGCTATGCTGTCATGGAACGGCCTGTCCAGTTGCCTGGGCTACCTCCTCCTGCTGCTGAATCTCTTTAGGGTCCTCTCTGGAGCCTTGGGCTTTGGCTGGGGGTGCTGTCCCTCAGAAACGGGAGGTGCATACACACTGGCTCCCTGCTGACCCTTGCTGGTCCCAGCCCTGGGACCCGCTGCCAGCTGCCTGCGTGACTGGGTCGTGGAGCCAGCCAGCTTCTCAGGCTAGCGGAAGGAGGGGTGGGGAGGGGCGCTTGTCTGATGCATGGGCTGCCCTGCGCAGCAGGGGAGGGCACAGTGGGGAGTGGACTGGCCTTGACCCATAGCTCTGCCCTTATTAGTATGTGACCTTGATGATGTTTCATCATCTTTCTGCCTCTGTTTACTCATTCACAAAGTGGGGACATTAGCCATTGTATCTGATAGGGCTGTGACGGTCTCATGAGTCAGTGATTAGGAAGTGCTTTGACCCGTGCTGACACATAGGAAGTGTCAAATAAATGTGCGTTAAGTGAATTAGGTGGATCGGTAAATGGGGCCTGGGCTTTGAGTGCCCAGGCGCTGATCCCTGTGGCTGGCGGGCCACCTAGATCTCACTGTCCTCTGGATCCCAGTTCCCTCTGTGCTGAACAGCATCATCATGTATGTAGGTATGAGGAGCACTGGGGTGTAGTGGAAGGGGCACAAGACTGGGAGTGAGCAATCCTGGGGCCCAGCCCTGCCACTCAGTTGCTGTGTTTCCTTGGGAAAGTCACTTTCCCTCTCTGGGCCTGTTTCACTGTCTGTAGTTGGGAAACAGCAGTGAGAGATCTCCAAGGGCCCTTCTGGCTTCGATAGCCAAAGGGTCTGCGACTCCCACTCCTGCCCAGGCTCTCCGCTGGGAGACCCTCTTGCTTCGCTGATTTGCGTCTGGAGTATGGAGAGGCAGAGGGCAGTGGCTGTGTGGGCTCCCCTAGGTGTGAAGCGCTCTCCTGACCTGGCCTGGCAGGCTCCTGGGCCTCAGGGCGCTGCACTGCTGGGCCCTTTCGCTCATTACCGTTGTGCTCCAGAGCCATGATGAATGCATTCTGGATCTGTTCTGGAGCCCGCCCTGGGGATGGGCAGAGTTGCTGTGCCCACCGTGGCACAGTGTCTAATTACAGACTCACCAGTCTGGCTGTGTGGCTGATGTCTGTCTCCCTCAGGAACCTCGTGAGTCCGTTCTCTGCCGCATCCCGATGGCCCAGCGCAGAGCCTGGCATGTAGTTGGCGCTCTAGAACCATTTGTTGATGGAGAGGTGAAGACCCAGCTGAAACTTGGGGGTCTCCTCTCATGTCAAGGAACCCTCCATTCAGGCTCTCCACCCTAAGCGATCTTATCCCAAGCACCAGAAATTCCATCCTGGGAATCGGTCAGCCCCATTAGAATTGGACTATCTTGAGATTCACTTTTAGTTTCCCAGGGTAAGGTAGACCCTGCTTCCCAGGAGCCTGCAGGATGATAATCTTCCGATCTGGAAGGTTCTTGGGCCCTATAAGGACTGCCTTGTCTCTGCCCCCAGCAACAAGACAAAGAATTGATTGGAGTTTGTAAGTGCTCAGATGAGGGCTGTTCCAAGTCGATCCTGACACAGGGTGTCTTCTTCGACCCGCATGTGTGCATATGCTTGTATGTGTGCAAGAAGACGGGAATAGAGTCAGAAACAGGGGCAGGGAGATGGGAGACAAGAGACATTCAGAGACAGTGAGACATTCAGAGACATTCAGAGACAGTGAGATTGACACTGGGAGACTGAGAGGTGGAGGACAGTACTTCAGCCCAGGGTGGGGTGAGGTGGGAAAGGGGCACAGGGGCTCCATATCGTTTTCCATATGCGATATCCCGGGGTGCCCACCGCTCCGGTAGTAAGCAGTTTTGGGTTGGAGCTGCTGTCAGATGGGCACCCCTAGCTTGGGCCCCAGGCTCAACGAGGCTGCCTGCTGATCAGACAACCAACTGCCGTAGCCGTAGCCACAACCTCGGACAGCTTGGCGCTGGCAAAGCAGCTTCCAGGGGTCGGGGGCAGAGGGGGAGCTATGCAGGGATGAGGAGTGGCCACCCTGGAGTTGGCCCGACTGGTCTTCAGTCCTGGTTTCACAGGTGTGTGACTTTGGGCCCCTTCCAGAACCATTCTGTACCTGAGAGTCTCCATCTGTGAGTAGGGCAGTAATAGTCTCTACCTCACAAGGTGCTGGTGAGGATTAAGTGAATTTATGAAGGCCAAATTCTGGGAATAACGCCGGGCAGGGGATCATTGAACAAGAGTTGTCAGCCCCATTTTACAGATGAGGAAACCAAGCCTCAGAGGTGGGCAGAGACTTGATCAGGAATCCCTAGCCAACCAGTGCTGGAGCTGAAACTGGAACTGGGGGCGCTTCCCTCTGCCCCCCACCGTCCCTCGGTTAGGGATGTCCCCTTCACTTGTGACCCTAGCCTTGAGCTGTTGTAATGTGCTCCTCCCAGCTGTCGTATTGTGGGGGAGGAAGCCTCAGGCTTTCTGTCCATCTGATTCCCCGGAGTTTGACAACACAAGCGCTGAGCTCCAGAGACACTGGATGGTGCAGCTGTGTCCTGACCCAAGCCGCCACTCCCCCATCCCGAGGTGGTGACATTCTCCGAGTCAGGCTCCTTGGCCGCAGGACCCTAGGTTAAATCACAGCAGCCACCCACAGGGATGTGAGCAGCTTGGGGGTGGGGGGTGTGACAGGAAGCCGGGGTGATTGGCTCCATCCTGCCGGGAGCGGCAGCCAGTGGCTTTGCACTGCCCCAGCCGGGGTGGGGAGCTCTCAGCATGCCTGTGGGGTGCACCCGGCTCGGGGATCCCAGTGCCAGGGGCTGCCACCATCAGAGCGTCTCTTGAGGGTCCAGCCCAGGCCCCGGGGACCGGCATGGGGGAGCCAGGACCCGTGTGTGCATGCGTGTGAGTGCGAGCATGTAACTGAGCAAGCAGCCGGGGCTCCTTGCAGGCTGAGCGACCGGCTGCCCTGCCGGGAGGACGAGGACGCTTCCTGAGACATCGCGCTCTCCTCCTCCTCCACGAATGAAAGTGACTTGGGAAATCAGAGTTTTCTTTGATGGAAGAAAGAAACCCAGAGCAGCAGCGGCGGCCGGCTGGACAGGGTGTGTGTTTGGAAAGGAAGAAGAGGAGGAGGAGGAAGAGGAGGAGGGCAAGGAGGAGGAGGAGGAAGAGGAGGAGGGGCGAGTGATGCAAGGGTTTTGAAAACGCTACCTAGATGTGGGAGGTGGAACCTGGTCATTTGGTTCTGCTTTTCCCAGCAGGTATCGCTCCCCTGGGGAACTTGGGTAAGTCCATAAATAGCTCTGCTGACACAAAGAAGCTCTGTCTGGGGACGGCGCGGCCGCTTGACACGGGCGGCCGGCCGGGCGGCCGGGAGCTGCCACAGCCACGGCCGCCCGCCCGCCTGCGGGAGGAGCCCGGCGGCGGAGACTGGGCTGGCGGGCCGGCTGGCGGGAGCGGCAGCCGGGAGTCCCCCGGGTCCCTGCTGGAGCGCGCTGGGTAGGTGCCTTGGTGACGGGGGTGGGTGTGCAGTAGCAGGCAGTGGGGGGCTCTTGTCCAGGCCACCTCATGCCCCTGTTCCTATTGTTTCTTCCCCAGGGCAGCCATTGATAGGCACGCTGCAACTAAATGCTGTGTGTTATGCTCAGAGAAAGCTGTGTGTGTGTGTGTGTGTGTGTGTGTGTGTGTGTGTGTGTGTGTGTCTTTCTCAGGGTGGGGACCCACAGGGCCAGGGGCAGCTACCACTGTGTGCTGCTCCCCACTTCTAGGCTGGTCAGCTGGCTTTTCTTTCTGGGAGAAAGGAATGTTCGATGACCGCAAGTTGGGACACTGCACAGGGAGGGAGCGCTCAGCCAGCCGTGCTGTGATCATGTCAGGGATGCTGACTCTACTCCAGGCACCCAGGCGGCCGCTCTTGCCTAGTTCCAGGTCCGGGAAGGAGGTGCGGAGGGCATGGGGTAGGGGGGTGGGGAGGTGGGTCTCAGCCAGCGGGGGTAGGGGGGTGGTGGAGAGGGTTTGCCTCTGATTCGAGAGACTTCCACTGAAATGTCCACAGGCAGCACAGGCAGGGGTGCTCTGCCTCCTGAGCCCCTCGAGAAGGGTCCTGCACCTGCTCCTTGGCTCCAGTTGAGAACCATAGGGAGGGGGGTAAATGTTAGGGACCTGCTTACCCCACCAAGCTAACCACAGTGAGGGGACAGAGGCCAATTCTTTTATCGACTTGGAAGCCCCACATTTCTTCTCTTGTCCTGAGGTGTCTGGGAAGACCCTCTGTGCCCTGGGACGTCTGCAGCATGGACGAGCCATGGTCCAGGTCGGGAAGGGGCTTGTGTCCACACAGCAGGTGTTTGGCCAGGACCAGGAGGGAGGACTTCTGCCTCCCGGAGCAGTGAGGACTGGATACCTGGGTGCCATTACCTTACCCGAGCCGCGTAGTTCAGCCCTGAATCCGGTACTCCTGGCTTGAGACACCTCATGGAGCCCAGAGCCACCAGGCTCCCCACTGAGAACTTTGCACACCCCGCTGCCCTCAGGCCCGTGGCTGGGGGCTACCATCGGCCTCCTCTGTGCAGGTGGCTGAAGTGGGAGTATCTCTCGGAAGGAAGGAGCTCAGTGCCACCCGCCAGTGCCTGCGGATCCCAGCCACAGCCCTGAGGCCGTAGTCAGAGTTTCCACCGGGGCCCCTCGAGTCCTCCGTGGCCAGCCAAGGGGCACCTCCCTTCTTCCCCAGTCCTAGCATGTGGCATGGCTTAGCCCAGGGCGGGCCCTTCAGGGATCCAAGTTCCACCACAGGGCTTGCTAAGGCCCAGCCTGGCATCTGAAGCAGCCAGGGGGATGGCGAAGATGGAGGCAGCAGAGGCAAGGGACACCCCCACCCCTCCCACCCCACCATTGGGAAGTCTCTGGGGCCTTGAATCAGAAATCCTTGATGGGGCTGCTGATTCTAGTACTTGGTATAATGAAGTCACCCCCCGCCTCGCCCCCAGCTTACTTGCCTTTGAACATGCTCCCGCTGTCCGGAAAGCCCATTTCTTCTCTCCAGGTCTTAATGCTGGAGAACCCAAACTTCTACAGCTGGAGCCAATACTGCTGTGGGAACCTGTCTGTCCACTGGCGGTGGCACTGGGGGGGTTGCTGCATGTCTTACTTATATGGGATCTGGGCCTTATTCATCTCTGGGTCCCGGGGGCCTAGCCTGGGACCCAGGCCATGGTGGGAAAGGGCTAGGACAGGCTTTCCCTGAGGATAAGCCCTGATGTCCAAGTGAACTTTCTGTGCCCATCTCCCAGCTCTGCGTGGCAGTCAATGATCTCTGCCAACTCTCAGGCCTAGGGAGGAGTCCCTTTGGAGGAGCCCTAGTTTCTGTGTGGGGCTGGAGGGCTATTTTGCTCCCATAGCTGCCATAGGGCCAAGGGGCTGTGGGGGGTGGGATCTGGCAGGAGGTGAAGCAAGGAGAATCTTAGCTTCAGCCTGTCTGAGGTCACGGGGGAGCCTACTCAGGGGTCATGCTGGACTGGGTGGTGGTCACAGCATGGCCTGGGCCATCAGGATGGAAGGGGAAGCCCCGGCTGCTTTGAATGCGATGTCCACGGTCCTTTGCACAGACCGCAGTGGCTTGGAGCCCAGCTTGGGCCCCCTTGGGATGCTGTCAACCATGCAGGTGGATCTGGGGTTTTGTGTGGGGCTGGTTCTCAGCCAGAGGGCTGCCTGGCTTCCTCAGAAGGGGTACAGTTGGGGAGGGAGTATCTGTGACCACTTGGGTTCCTGGAGGCCCTTAGAACTTCTTCCCATTGAGGGCTGAGTGCGTTTGCCTTCTGGGCAGATAGGGGGCTAAGGCAGGAGAAGGTGGACTTGGCCAAGGGAACATTCAACTCAGCAGCCAAGTGGGGACGAGAACCTAGGTCTCTGATTTCCCATCCCAAAGCCCTCTCTATCACACCCACTGGATAACTTGGAGTACCTGGCTTTGAGCTTGATGTTCCCTCTTTTTTGTGCTCCACTGTGACACATTCCTTTCTAGAACCCCCGGGCTTGCCAGCTAGAGCCTGGCTCTCCTCTGAAAATCTGTGGGCCGTAGGAAAAGCCCTTGCTTGGCCAGAGACTGGCCCATTCTAGCTCCCACTCACTGGCTGATCTCAGGCAAACATGCTTTTCCCCCCTCCTCTGGCTCAATTTCCCCTTCGGAGCTACCAGGAGCTGGACCAGGTCTCTTGTAGGGATCCAGTTCTTTGGTTCTCTGTAGACTCTCTTCTCTTCCTGGGTTCTGTGAGTCACTGGTCAGGGTGAGGGTCTGGCAGAACAGGGGGGCCGCCCCTAACCTGTTACTCAGGCAGTTTTGGTCAAAGCCCTTCTCCTGTAAGCTGGAGCCCCAGCCAGGGCCAGGAGGTTTGTTGTTGTTTGCGGAGCCAGGCCGTTTCCAAGATGTCATTGCTCAGGGAAAACCGTCATTCCTCCCAGGGATAAACAAGGCTGCTTACGGCTCAGCCCGCTAAGCCCAGAGAGGCTGGAGCTGCTCACAGCAGGCCAGCCAGGCTCAGCCCCAGGGAGCTGCCACCTTCCCCTGCACGGCCAGCTGCACCCAGGCATCTGGGGGTGGGGCGGGATTGGGGACAGGGGTGCTGGAGCCATGATCCGCTAGCGAGATCAGAGCCTCCAGGCACAGAGGGAGGTCAGGGCAGGGGGGGGGTGTCCCAGGATTCCTTCTTGCTCTGGCAGTGGGCCTCCGTCATCGCTCCAGATGTATGGATAGCTGCCAGGTGTGCTCTGTTCCAGATGGCCCGGGGCTTGTCCCCTCTCCCTGCCTGCCATGGGCCAGCCTGCTCGCACCTGGCACCGTAGATTAGGCTGCTGCCGGAGAACTGTCAGCGGCTCCCAACTTAGAAAGGCAGGGGGTGTAGTTAAGTTCTTTGGAACCGGGCATGCTTATCGCCAGGTAGCCAGGACTTTCTGTGGTGTTCTCAGTTACCTCTTGGTGGGGTTAGCCTCAGGCTACTAGCAGGACCCAAGCATTCAGGGCAGGGTGGCAGAGGGCGGGGACAGAGAATAAGCTGGGCAGAGCTTCTGGGAGCCAAGTGGCTGGCCATAACCTTGGACAAAGGCTAGGGGCAGCCAGCGGGAGGGCCATGGAATGGAAGGGGGTGTGGCCGTGCAGCTCCTTAGGTCAGGGGTCGCAAGCGATGCCCATCCTGGACATGGAAACCTTCACTGCTCAGACCTTCACTGATGGGGTTCCCAGCGGATCTCAATAACGGCTCTGACCTTGCCCTCTCTGCCTCCCTCCCTTCCTTCCACAGGCGTTAAATACGGCTATGTACCACGCGCTGGCCGGGTACTAGAGGTGTAGACAAAAAGGGCCCGGGGCTAAAGATGGGCATGGGATGCATAGTAGCAGCACAGCTCTGCTGGGGAGACTCCGGGAGGGGGAGCCCTGGAGGAGCGTCTAACCCAGGCTGGGAGCCTAGGCAAAGCTGCCTGTAGGAGGTGAGGCCCAGTCCGGACGCGTGGGTGCTTAGCCATCGAAGGAGCCGGTCTCTACCCGGTCTCTACCCGGTCTGCCCACCCTTCCTGCCTCGCCATAGAAATCACCTGTGTGTGTCCAGGCGCTGCTCTGTCTAATCCCAGGGGAGGCTTCCTAGTGTGCGTTGTGTAGGGGTGTGGGCTCTGGACTGGAGCTTGACAGCTGGGCACCCCTGGGCAAGGCACTGAAGCTCCCCTGGCCTCCGTCCCTGCAGGCAGCGGCCCGGCCTCATCGGGTTAGATGAGAGGATGTGTGTGCATGCAGGGCTTCCTGGGCACTGATGCCGACTCGAGGCAGCCGCTGAGGGCCGCTAGCACCTTACCTCACGGCGGCCGTGATTGAACGAGGTGATGTGGGCGAAGTGAGGCGCTTGGCATGGGGTCTGACCCAGAGTCGGTGTTCCGGAGCCGGGAGGTGATGCAGCAGCTTTTGTGGGGGGAGCTGGCATATGCTCCAGAGATGTGCATGGGGGGCGGGCTTGCCCACGGTGGAAGGAGGGAAGTGGGGGTGGACCCTGGGATGAGGACTTTTGTTTGTCTTTTAAATAAACTTCTCAATTGAAATGCAACATCCTTAGAGAAAGATTGAAACTCTACAGCTGATGAGTTTTCACATAATGGACAAACTGCGGGTCAAGAAATAGAACATTCTTGGGGCACCTGGGTGGCTCAGTCGGTTAAGCGGCTGCCTTCGGCTCAGGTCATGATCCCAGGGTCCTGGGATCGAGCTCTTCTCTCTGCATGCTCCTCCCCCTGCTTGTGCGCTCTCTCTCTCTCTCTTTCAAATAAATAGCTAAAATCTTAAAAAAGAAAAGAAAAAGAACATTCTAGTAACCTGGAAATACCCCAAACTCCCTTTTAGTCACCACTGCTTTAAAGTAACCCCTGTCCTGACTTCTCTCATCGGTTGGCATTGCCTGATTTTGAACTTGGTATCCCCAGGATTACTGAGCATGTACTTTCACACTGACTTCTCTGGGTCCACAGTTTGATGAGGAGAATGGTCCACAGTCCTGTATGAAGCTTTATTTTGTTTTGTTCTCACTGTTGTATTTCCTTTTTTTTTTTTTTTTTAAGATTTTATTTATTTATTTGACAGAAAAAGAGAGATCACAAGTAGGCAGGAGGCAGGCAGAGAGAGAGGAGGAAGCAGGCTCCCCGCCGAGCAGAGAGCCCGATGCGGGGCTCGATCCCAGGACCCTGAGATCATGACCTGAGCTGAAGGCAGGAGGCTTTAACCCACTGAGCCACCCAGATGCCCCTCACTGTTGTATTTCGTTGTGTGAATATCCTGCAATTTATCCATTCTGCTGTTGAACCTGTGGGTGGTTGCCAGTTGGAGGTTATCATGAAGAGCACGGCTATGCATGGTCTCATAGATGTCTTTTGATGCATCCTATATACTTTTTGTTGGGTAAATATGTGAGGTTTACAATCGCTGAGTCATAAAGTGGTATATAATTAGCTTTAGTAGATAGTATCATATAATTTTCCGAAGTGTGACAGTAGCACACCCTCTGCGAGCTGTGTATAAGAGCCTCTGTGACTCCACATCCTCACCAACGTTATTGGTATTAGATATTGCGATAACTAAATGTGGGTTTAATTTGCATTTCCTGGGTGACTAATGAGGTTCAGGACTTTTCCCCCATGTTGATTGGCCCCCCTCTTAGTGAAATGCCTCTTCAAGCTTCTCTCCTCTCAGCTTCCTCCTGGGTTGACTGTCTTTTTCTTACTGGTTTGTGGGAGCTTAAAAAATATTCCGGGTGTGCTTTCCCTGTGGGATACCCACATTGCAAATATCTCCTCCCACTCTGTGTCTTGCCTTTTCACTCTTTTGAGGAGGGTATCCTCTGAGGAATGCAAGTTCTTAAGGCAGCCCAGCCTTTCTTTTTCTCTACAGAGAGTGGTTACTGAATCCTGTTTCTTTGCCTCTTACAAAGTTGTGGATGTGTTCTATGTTATCTTCCAGAAGTTCTGTTGTTTTAGGTTTCATATTTCGGTCTCAAATCCACTTGAAATAGATTCTTTTTTTTTTTTTTTTTTAAAGATTTTATTTATTTGACAGCGAGAAACACAGCGAGAGAGGGAACACTAGCAGAGGGAATGGTAGCGGGAGAAACAGGCTTCCCACCGAGCAGAGAGCCCGATGCGGGGCTCGATCCCAGGAACCTGGGACCATGACCTGGGCCAAAGGCAGACGCTCAACGACGGAGCCACCCAGGCACCCCGAAATAGATTCTTATGTAGGGTGAATGTAGAGGTCAAGACTCATTTTCTGGGAAGGGAATTAATTGGATAATTATTATCCAATTAATTTTTAAAAACCCATCCTCTCTCACTGTAGGGAGTCATGGGTCATCGTCTTTGTCAGAAATCAATGGGCAATACACATGCGGTTGATTTGAATTTGGAAGGATGAGTAGGATTCCCTGCCCCTCCGTGGACAAGAGAGGGGAGGGTGTTCTAAGTAGGAAGTAAAGCGAGCAGAGGTTTCAAGGCGCCTGAGAGTAGAGTGTGTTCCGGGAGCTACCAACAATTTAGACCGGCTGGAGGGAAGGGAAGAGAAATGGCGTGATGGGGAGGTCAGCCCGCCGGAGCCGAGCACACAGGGTAAGGAGCTGGGACCATCCCAGAGGGAAAGAACGGTTTTCAGTAGAAGAGGAATGTTGTCAGGTTCTTATGAGGGAGGTGAGAGGAAGTCCCATGACAGGAGGAGGCAGGAGGATGGTTTAGGAGCAGACTACAAACCCAGACGACCCAAGCCTCAACATCACCCCCTAGCAGAGAGCGTGTCTGCTTCAGGGAGGTGATGGGTGTGGCACCGTGCCTGGGGCCTTGGAGGTGACCTTCGGCTGCAGGGTGGTGGCAGAGTCCGATGGACGGATATCCATTCTAGTGTCTTGGAATGGAAGAGCCTCCCCTCTCGACTCCCAGCAGGCCCCAAAAGAAGAATATTTTAGGAACTGGGGCACACAGACAAAGGCTGGGGTCCGTGGAAGAGGGGGTAGGGGTACTTTCTGCTTCTCCTGCCCTGGATGTACCCACAAGGAGACCTGGCCATACCTTGGGCTGGCTGAGATTCAGAGCTGGGCAGATCCCCCCCAGAAGATGTGACCTGGAGAGGGGAGTAATTTGGCCCAGGCCACGCAGGGAGCCAGATGGATCCAGCCTAGGGGAAACTGAGCGCAGGCTCTGCTGCCTCTCTAGCCTCCAGGGCCTTTGATATGGGCCTCAGTTTCTTTCCTTAAAATCTACAGATAACAGTTCCTCCGTCTTAGGGCTGTGGTCAGATTATGCCAAGTGTCATCTCCCAGAGTGGGATGCAGGGAAGGAGACCGATGATGATGACACTGAGGATAGTAATAAGTATGATTACAGGAACTGGAAATGTTTCTTGAGCACCTACTATGTGCCAGGCTGCTTTATGTGGATTCTCCTAGAACAGGGTAAGCGGCCTGCCCAGAGGTTAAGGGCACCACGGAAGGAGGTGGCAGAGGCCGAATTTGAACCTGAGTCTATGTGTCTCCAGACCTCAGTTCTTCACCAGCATTCGGCTTCCCTCCACCGCCCCTGGCTCTGAAGGCACTTTCTGTTCTCCGAACTGTTGGGCAGAGTGAAGCCTTCGATTTGGGGCTGGTCCCTGGTACCTGCCGCAAGAGGGAGACAGGTGGTGCAGAGGAGGGGCACCCCGGCGGGCTGAGCACTGCTGTGCAGCAGGCCCTGGCTCCTGCCCCGTGAGGGGTGTCACAGGGTTAGAAAGTGAGATTCAACGCCAGGCCCGCCTGAGTCCAAATCCCGGTCTTATGACCACGTGCTATCTGTGCCCCTCCCTGGGGTCCTCCTAGCTTGGCAAAGCTTTTCGGTTTGATCAGCCTAGCGTAGGACATCACAGAGAAGCCACACACTTCCGGCTCTCCCGCGCATGAAGTGGCCCCTGGATGGAGAGAGTCTGGAAAGATCACCAGCTGTAGGGAATTCTGTACCACCCCGCCCCCTGCCAGGTGAGTCCAACACCTGCCCCTCAGTGTCCACCAGTCTGGGCTCTGAGCAGGGTCCCCTGTGTCTGGTATGGCTCACCACGCCTCTTAGCGCCCAGCCCAGGGGGGTACTGGGTGGGGTCTTTTGAAAGAAGGGAAGGACTCAGGTGAGAAAGGCAGTGAGGGGCCAGAAAGGAGGCCACGGGGTAGTAGAAAGAGCAGGGATTTGGAGCTGACTGTGATTTCCACGAGGCTTGGTTTACTTGCTTGGTGATCCTGCACGTCCCTGACCCTCTCTGAGTCCCAGTCCTGGTTTCCTTATTTTCCAGATGGGGCCGGTGGTACTGACCATGCAGGGCTGCCAGGGCTGAGAAGGGTGTATGGAGAGCAACCGTCATGGTATCTGGGGGTCACCCAGGTCATGGTTTCTCTCTCCGTCTCTCCCCCCATCATTATCACTGTTTTCTGTTTCCATCATCTCTGGCTCCGCCTTCCCTATCGCCACAACATCATGCAAGCACAGCTCCCAGGGTGAAGCCCGAATTCCTGAACGTACCCATGCTTCTGCTCGTGGAGGCACCTGCACTTCCTTGAATGTTCCATGCTGTCTCTGGCTTTGGCCTGGGTATCCTCTCCCGTCCCTATCCCCATTACGTCCTCCAAGAGCCACCCCTGTCTTTCCTGCTGCCTCCGTGCTCCCATAGCCCCCTGGGGTGGGGGGAGTGTAGTGGGTGGGGGAGTGACGTGGGCCCCCTGCCTGGCTCTCTGCCCCATAGACCCCATAGACCAGCA
>CM053615.1:60891433-60920894 GCA_028646535.1 Procyon lotor
CCCGAGAGGAGGGGCTCAGCAAGATGGTGATGGGGGAACTTGGTCCCGGAAACTCACACCTTGGGAGCTGCTTCCCCTGCCCGGTGAGAAGCTGGGCATCCAGGACAGTGTTGGGGCGCCCCAGTAAGCTGCAAAGGCCAGGTCCAAGGGCACAGCCTTCCAGCCTGTCCAGGTGGTGGTGCCAAGAGCAGGGAAGCCTCTAAGAGGGGTTTCCTCACTTCTCATTCCTTAAGGGTCCTTCTTCCCTGTGTGTTGGCTTTGTCCTGAAGTTTCTGAACTGGGAAAGCTACTTTTCTGTGCCTCGGTATTGCTTTCAGTCCATGGGTGTGGATGGTATGCTCTCCACTTGTGCAGCATTGCCCTCCTGAGTCCCCAACAGACCCAGGAGGAGTCGTGGATCTTTTAGTGACGGAGAATTTTTGGCTTGCATTCAAATCCCTCCTTCCTTTCTCTCCTGCAGTTGGGCCTCTGTGAATGGGTAGCTGCCTCCAATGAGCTTGCTAGCTCCGTATCTGGGGACAAGGGGCGGCTGAGGTCCAGCCTCTAATGCATGCGCCCGCCACGAGAGAGGGGGTGCCATGTGCTGGAATTGGTCCCGCACCAGGTTCTGGTCTGCATGCGTGGCCTGATTGTGTTATATGACTGTGGGTATGTCACTTTCCTTCTCTGGGCCACACTCACCCTATCCGTTAACTGGGGCTGCTCCCCAGAATTATCTGGGGAGTCAGAAAAGTCAAGACACCAGCCCTACTCTTAGGGAATCTTATCCAGCAAGGCCTGGAATTGGGCCCAGATACAGATATTTTTGAAACGCTCCACCGGTGATTCTAAAGTGTACCTCTCTTTTGAGAACCAGTAGTCTGGATGAGTGCTATTTTTAACGTGCAAGTTAATCTCTTGGAATCTTGGTAAAATATAGATTCTGACCCAGCAGCTGTGGCTTGAGGGCTAAGATGCTGTGTTTCATGTGGGCTTCCAGGTGCTGCTCCTGCTGCTGTCTCAGGGGCCCCACTTTAGGTACGAGATGTTCCTGTGACGTTCCCTGGATCGCCCATTCATTCATTCCTCGTCCATCTCCCTTGAGATGGGGAGTGGTGGAAGGTGAAGCCAAAGGGAGACAGAGCCCAGACTTGCTCAGGGCTACGCAATTGGGACTTAATCTGGAGGGCACTGGGGAGCCTTGTCAGGGCTTCACGCCGAGGAATGACAGGGTCAGATGTGCATAAAAGGCTCCTCTGACATGGCGACCCAAGGGGTCGGGGCTGCCGCTGCGAGATCCCCATCATTTCCTTGGGAGATGACGGCGTCGGGAGGGAGGTGGTGATAGTGGAGATGGAGGGAATAGAGAGATTTTTTTTCCCCTAAGCTAATCAGCTTAGTTTTTAGAGCAGTTTTACGGATTGAGAGGAAAGTATGTAGAGTTCCCACATACTCCCTGTCCCCATTCTTGCATCCGCTACCGCAGCGGAATGATTCCGAAGATTTTCCAAGGGACAATCAGGAGGTTTTGGTGAATGGCCGGAGTTGTGGGGGAGGGTGGTAGTGAAGGGACAGTGAGAGAGGATGACACCTGGGTCCCTGGTTTGGTGGTGGTGGTGGCATCCTGGAGGGAGTGGACTCGCGTCCGGCTTGGGGCACGTTGAACTGGGGCACTGGTGGGATGTGCAGAAGACGGTCTCTGTCTCACGGTCCGGGCTCTAGCCAGACGGGTGTCCTCTGATCCACCAGGGCGCCGGTCCCCCTGCCCACCCAGCAGACCCGGGGCTCAGCGTTGTCGTGGAGTGGCATTTCCCACCTGCCACTGCATTCTCTCCCGCCGCACCCTGCGGTTTTCCTGTCTGTCACCAGCCACACTTTGTATCCATTATGTGTTTCTGTGGGCAACATCGTGGCTCGTGTCAGTCCTTCCTCCGTGGCCTCAAAACCCCGCCAGGACAGGGGTCGTGCCTTTCTCATTTCCTGCCGTACCCAAAAGAGCCTAGGACAGAGTTTGGGGGCAGCGCTCTCACACGAGTGCTTGCTGAACACCTGCCTCTGGGATCTAGACTCAGGAGGCATGTCGGGGCTGGCGGTGTAGGCTGGGTGGTGGCCAGGTGGCACGGATGGTGACTGTCACCCCGGGAGGGGATGGGGGCACAAGGGAGCGTGCGGGACTGGGATGGGTTCCCATGTGTGGACCAAGAGGCCCCGGACCTGGCGGAACAGGGGTCATCAGACGGGTGGGGGAGCTCCAGGGAGGGAGATGTCGAGGTTGGGCCATCCCGCGGTGGCCGTGGCTGCCATTCAGGGGCTTCGTGTGCCCACACGATGCCCGGCTCCAGGGGGCACATCCGCTCAGCCCTCCTCCCGCCGTGCTGGGGAGCTGTCGGCAATCCCGTGTTGTGGCCGATGGAACTGAGACCCAATGAGGCTCTGCCCATGCGAGGAGGGGGTCGGTCTCCAGGGCTGTCTGTGCCGGAAGGTGCTGGCCCCGTGCCCTGTGTTCTGTATCAGACCTGTCACGCTGGGGACGGGGCAGGAGGAGAACAGCCCGGACGCTCTGAGCTGGCCGGCAGAGGCAGGGGTGGCTTCAGCCTGCGGGGGTCAAGGAACGAGGCTGACGAGCTGGACCAAGTCTGGGCCTGGGGAACGAAGTGCTGGCCCGGCCGCCGAGGTTCCTGGAAGCCGGCCTTCAGGCTCCAGTGCCTTCACCGGGGACTCAGGAGCCAAGGAGCTGCTCGGGAACCCGGAACGTGCCAAACCTGAAGGAGCCACCCCAGCTCGGAAGTCCAGCCCGGAGGTCGGGGAGTCTCAGAGCCTCTCCCTCTCTCCAACCACCTTCCAGCTCACAGAGCACTTTCCTGTCCTTTCTCAGACTTGGTCCCCTCTGGAAGCTGGGGGGCGGGGGGGGGGGGGGTGGCAGCAGGAAGTGGTGGAGGAGACCTGAAGTGACAGCCTGTCCCACAGCTCGCCCAGGGTGGAGGGAGGATTCCGATGCAGGTCTCCTGGCTTTTCTGTCCAGTCTCCTGGCTGTAAAAGCCTAGCTGTGTGAGGGCCACCCAGAGACGACATCGAACCCCAGTTCACACCCCGCCCCCCCTGCAGCGCAGGAAGTGGTTTTTGAGGGCAGATGCAGAGCCCAGCATCTGTGGTGGCTGTGATGAGTCATCTCGGGTGAGAGCTGCAGGTTGACCCTGGGGCAGCAGACCTGACTCCACAGGTCGTAGCTGTGTGACATTGGGCAAGTCACTTCCAAGAGCTCACTGCCCACCCCACCCCCAACACCAGCAGAAGGGCCCAGGAGCTGCTCTGGGAGTCCCGCTTGCCCTCCCTTCCTGGCCTCTTCTGAGCCCTGGATTGCACTGGGGGCAGAATTTGATTAGATCCCGCACAGCAGCTCCATGGAGAGGGCCTGGCCCATTTCCCGTGTGCTTCTAGCCGGCAAGACGCAGACAGAATTAACAGTGGGCCAGCCAAGCCAGAGAAGCCGTGGACGGACAGGAGAGATGCAGACCGCCCCGGGGAAGGGGACAGCTGCGCGGAGGCCCTGGGCCAGCAGGCGGATGTCTCTGGGCCTCAGCGGCTGGATTCTTCTCACCCCCGCCTGTGGCCCAGCGGCTCAGCTGCCCGTACGCCCTTCCTCAGAGCTTTCACCGCAGGCCTGAGGGCCGGTCGTCCAGCTTCTGGTTTCTTCTGCCCGACGGAGGGCGGGGATCGTGTCTGACTTGTCCCCTTCTGTCCCTTCAGGGTTTCCCTCAGTGCCCGGAGACGGAATGAATGCGTGTAGGTCAGGAGGCATGCGTGTCCCCGCAGTCCTGCCCCCGCCCCCACATCCTGCTCACGGAGCAGTTGTGATATAGCAGGGCTCTGCCTCGGCATTCTGTTCCTCATACAGCAGTCCCACGCCTGGCATCCCTTGTGACACAGTCTCATCCTTATCTCTTTTCCTGTCCTAATTCCTTCCCTGGCCACCCCTCCCCCCAGACTTCTGAGGTTTCCTGTATTTGCTCCAGAAGCCCCCTCCCTCCAGGGCGCTTCCAACCCCAGCTCGCCCAGGAACACTGGCCCGACCAGACCACGTGGGCACTCGCACGAGCCCGACCCTGGAGCACAGGGAAGAGCCAAAGAGCTCTGGCAGGTCCTTCTTTGCCAGTATCTGCCCTGGGTCTGTGGGGCCCAGGTGAGGGGCCTCAGGTAGTGCTCAGCCTCCTTCCGCCCCCCACCTTCCCTCTAGACTCCTGGGCCCACCCTATTGTGCAGAAGGGCCCAACGAAGCCAGGAGACACCCTTGGCCAGCAGACGTGAGTACTGATGCTAAGTCAGCTCTAATTTCTTAGGTAACTCCCTGAATTTCCAGGACCTCAGTTTCCCCATCTGTAAAATAAGACCTCACTAATGATAGCCACCATGTCACCAAATGCTTCTTCGCCTGGGCCAGGCCCCGTGGGGAGCGCTGAGAACGGTCCCTGTGAGTCTGATGCGATATGATGGCCCTGCTCCAGGTGAGGGGACCGGGGCCGAGAGTTTGGGAGGTGGGCCAGCGACACCACTGAAATCTGAACACTGGTCCCCAGGCACTCTCAGAGTCTCAGAGCCAGTGGGTCCTGGGTGGTTTCTCAGCTGCCCCAGGGCGGGGGCCCTCTGGGGACGGCGGCACTTCCCCTCCTGGCTTTGTTTGGTTAGGCCTCAGTTTGGGGCAAGATTGGCAGAGGCAGGCTGACTTGCATTTCTGGTTTTGGGTCTGTGGCTGCGCTTTCCCGAGGGGGGTGGGGCAGGCGGGTTCAGGCTCAGTCGGTGCTGGGCAGGCCTGGCTCCGCCCCCACCCCCACCCCCCAGGAAAGGGGAAATGCGGCCTGCTCCCCTCTGGGCCACTCCGTGCCAGGCCCCCAAGGGCACCAGTTGCTGCTTCCTTCTGTCTGTCCTTCCAGGTCGGGGGTCTGGCTAAGGGGAAGGGCGATAGAATGTGGGGAACTGGGAGCAGCTGTTTGTTTTCCTAGAGGAGAATGCTCCCTGGTGGGTGGGGTGAGGGGCGGAGGACCGGCTGCTCTGGAATGAGATCAGAAGCAGGCCTGGGAAGAAGGAGCCAGAGGCCCCGCTCCAACCCCAGCAGAGCCCCCAATTGGTGCGGGTGCTCTGGGGCAGGTCTCTAGGTCCCGTCTGTGTCTTCGTCTGGGCCTCAGCCTTGCCGTCTGTCCGTCTGTCCATCAGCAGGGGAGCTGTCTCTCTCCCTGAGAACAGTCTGATGGGGCTAAAGCACAGACCTTGGGTTCCAGATGAGATTTCTAGATTGAGAGGCCCGCCGTCACAGTCACGAGCTTTGATTCTCGGTATTTGGCCAAGCCTGCTTCCGGGGGTCCGTGGGAAGGATGGGCAGCTCTTGGAGGTTTGTGACTTCAGTTCTTCCCTCTAGACCCATTGTTCCAGTCACCACCACTGCCACCACTACCAGCATCCCTTTCAGGAGCTTTAGACTTCCGGGGTGCCTGGCTGGCTCCGTTGGGAGAACGCGCGCCCCTTGATCGGGGGATCGTGAGTTCAAGCCCCCGGTTGGGCGTAGAGCCGACTTAAGGAAAAGAAAAAGAGCTTTATACTTTCTATGTTTATTCCTCTGGTTTGTCACTTGTGCGTGTTGGTTATCTCATTTAATGGGTGGGGCCCTGAGACCCAGAGGGTTTAGTGACTGGCTTTCCCTACCTCCCCTCTGCCTCGTGATTTGCCCTTGGCTCCTGGCCCTCTCTGGGCCTCAGCCTTCCCCTCTGTGGGCTGGGGATTTGGGATCATGGATGTTTCAGAGGCCGAGACTGTGAGGTGTGAGGGGTCCCTGGGTGGAGTCACTCCCACCTGCGGGTACGATTTATAGGCCAGGGAGTCCCTGCGGGTGGACACCTGTCTTCATCTGTGCCTGAGAATCGAACCCTGTCCTAGAGTCCTCTAAGGCCCACTCCGCTGCCTTGCTCAGCCAGCTTCTGGGGCCTCCCCTTTCCCTGTCATGCTCCCTGCCTCTGGCCCTTACCCATACTGTGCTTTCATATCCCATCTGGTGCTCCTGGGTGACAGTGGGACCTGCTCAGCGGCTGCCTTGAGCCATGGCTGGTCCTCTCACTCCCAGATAGGAGCCTAGCTGGAGCTCCCCAGGCCTGAAGGGACTTCCCAGCTGTGGGCGCAGGCTTTCTGTCGCAGGCACGCATTCCCATACAGCTCCATGGTCCCCACGGACGTGTGGCTGCTTTCCCCTTCGTGAGTTCTAGGTGGTCACAGCCTTATGATGGGCGAAGCCCAGATTCCAGATAGTTCTCGCCCCTGTGTTCTGAGTCCTTGGGTGCGATGAGGGGCCCCACCCAGTCTTGAGACCTGCTTGCCCCCATGTGGTTGGAGCCCCGTGGATACTCTGCCCCTTCTCTGAGCCCCAGTCTTCCTGCGAGCAAGCTGCCTCTCAGACTTCATCAAGGGCACTATTTTTCCCTTTGCAAACAAAGTCTGTAGGAATCCAGTGAAAACACCGAGGTTCGGAGGGTTGCGTATCAGGCAGTAAAGGCTTTCTTTTTCTGTGTGGAGCTCCTGAGGTTCCTCCAAACCCAGCTTAAAAACCCCTGGGTGGATGATCCCTCAGTGAGGTCCCCATGTGCCTGGGACATCGGTGTCGTCCAAGGGTGGGCAGTATTTTGAAGTTCTAGTTTGCTAGAGATGCTTCAAAGAGATGCTGAAGTATTCAGAGCAAGTTCTTGTTTGAATAGGATTTTGCAGAACTTTAGTTCACGTAGAAGATACCCTTTGGCCAGGTCCAAGGTTCTATCAGTTTGCGATTGCTCAGGCTTGGGACTGGGTTTGGTTCTGGTCCACGAAGGCAGAGACTGCCCAGTCCCTGCTTCACTCGCAAAGACAGCAGAGGGCAGTTGGGAAGATCATACAAGAGGAGTGATTTATTTGGTGCAGCCCCGGCAGGCAATAGGATCCAGATAATAGTGGTTATCTCTCCTTCTTCCCCTAAATAACCAACCACACTCTTGATGGAGCAGACAGAAGATTTGAGCCAGAAGACAAGAGTGGGAACCCATGTGCAGCAAGTCCCAAGGGGCCTTCTGTTTCCATCTCTTGCTTTAGCTTTCAGACTATGGGGTATCAGGTGTGGGGTTCAGGCCATTGCCTCATTTATTTTGGCTTCCCGGATGTTGGTCACGCACAGTGCCAGAATCTCTCATAGCCCTCCGTTCTGAACCTTTCTGGTTTGCTTCTTGTTTCCCAGATGTCTGAGCCAGAGGCGGATGAGAAGCGAGAGATGCCCTTGGAGGAAGGGAAGGGGCTGGATGCCGAGGACCCACCACCCAGCAAGGACCCCTTTCCAGACCAGGAGCCTCCTTCAGGACAAGACTTGCCACCCAACAAGGACCCCTCTCCTAGCCAGGAACCTTCTCCTGGCCAAGAGTCACCATCCAGCAAAGACTCACCTTCCTGCAAAGAACCTCCTCCAGGTCAGGAGCCCCAGCCAAGCAAGGACTCCCCACCATGCCAGGATCCCCCAGCAGCCCCGGCCCTCCCTCCTTGCCAGGACCTCCTGGCTCAGCCAGAGCCCTCTCCCAGCCAAGACCTCCAGGATGCCCCTGCTCAGGAGCTTGCTCCCTGTCAAGACCTGGCCCCCAGCGAGGTCCCCCAGCCAGCCGAGGAGACGGCAAGCTCTGGGGAGTCCCCAGCAGCCACCGGGGACCCGCCTGCGGCCTCCAGGCCAACCTTCGTGATCCCCGAGGTCCGGCTGGACAGTGCCTACAGCCAGAAGGCCGGGGCAGAGGGTGGTAGCCTGGCCAATGAGGAGGACGGGGAAGAGGCCGAGGAGGGGGACGAGGGGGAGGAAGAGGAGGAGGAGGACACGAGTGATGACAACTACGGGGAGCGCCGTGAGGCCAAGCGCAGCAGCATGATCGAGGCGGGCCAGGCTGAGGGCGGCCTCTCCCTGCGGGTGCAGAACTCCCTGCGGCGGCGGACGCACAGCGAGGGCAGCCTGCTGCAGGATGCCCGTGGGCCCTGCTTTGCCTCCGACACCACCCTGCACTGCTCGGACGGGGAGGGCGCCGCGTCCTCCTGGGCCATGCCTTCGCCCCGCACGCTCAAGAAGGAACTGGGCCGCAATGGGGGCTCCATGCACCACCTTTCCCTCTTCTTCACGGGACACAGGAAGGTAAGAAGGCCGAGGGCGAGTGGGAGTGGGTAATAAACGGGGAGGTAGGGAGGAGGGGGGTGGGTCCAGGAGCTGCGGGGGGTGAGCTTTGCTGTCCCAGCCCGGTGCCTCTCGAGGCCTTCCAGGGAGCCTTCTAGCCATTTGACAGAGGGTCCAGCCGAGGCACGGAGGGACTGAGAAGGCCATGCCTTGTTAAGCCCGTGACTCTGACTGCAGGTGCTGTGTCCCGGTAGCTCCTTCGGACTGGGGTCCCCACCGAAGTAGAGCAGCTGTGGCCTCGTCCAGGACATCGAGCATTTGGATCTAAAAGGCCTGGGCCATTGGCTGGAGGACTGTCTTCTATAGTAGGACAATTCAGACTTGGTCCAGGCCTAGCCAGACTAGAAATCCACCAGCCAACGGTGACCGCACACATCGCCCCTGTGCTGGCAGTCTGCTACGCAATTTATTTTTCGTTGGTTTTTATTTTTTGACAGAGAGAGAAAGAGAGAGAGAGTGCAGGACTAGGGGGCGGGGCAGAGGGAGAGGGGAGAGAATCCCAAGCAGGCTCCGCACCCAGCACGGGCCTGACAGGTCGTGAGCCTGATCTCACGACCCTGAGATCATGACCTGAGCCGAAATCAAGAGTTTGACACTTGACCGACTGAGCCCTCAGGCGCCCCAGTTAACTCTAAGCAGTTGAGCTGACCTCACCGACGCTCACGACAGCCCTTTGAAGGAGAGACTGTTGTGACTCCCAACAGATGAGGAGAGCGAGGCACTCTGAGGTCATCTCACTCACCCCAGGCCACACGGTTTATAAATGTCTGCCCCAGAATTGGATTCTGGCTCCAAGACTGGAGTGCATCCCCTCTGTACTATTTGTCTCTCACAAATATTTATAAATGGATGAATAAGTGTTTATTGATTTCCTGCCGTGTGCCAGGCCCCGTGCTCTGTGCCACCGTGGGGCTGCAGGAATGTGTGAGGCGGCTCTCAGCCTGCGAGCAGTGAGCTGTCTGTGTGGGGGGGAAGCTGGCCCTGCAGTGAAAAGATTGCATTATGGCCCCAAAGCCCCCTGGCCAGCTTGAGCCTGGGCTCCGTCTCTCACCTACTGTGTGGCCTTGGGTGAGTCACTTGGCTCCTCTGAGCCATAGTGTCCTTCTGCGAAAAGAGAGCTGAATTATACTCAGGTCCCAGGGGGTTCGAGGATGCACTGGAAGAGCCTGTTGCCAAGTGTCCTCAGTGCCGGGGCCAAGGCCAGGTGTGCGGGGAGCGGGGAGGGAAGGGACCTGGGAGTTCATGGGGGAGAGACCTCAGGGCCTCAGGCCATCAGGGAGAGCTTCTGGAGCAAGAGGCCCCTTGCTGGGGCTTGACGGTTAAGCAGGTTGGGAATAAAGAGAGGATAAGACTGGCATTCTGTGGAAGTGACCTGGGCACACTCTCTGTAGAAGCCAGTTGGGCTAGAGCAGGGGATTCCTAAAGTGCAGGGATGGCAGACACACGGCTCGCACGCTGCCCTTCCTGCCTCCACACCCAGGGCAGACATGATTAATGGATTCCAGCGCATTTCCCCACTGAGCTGGGCCGTGGCTTCAGAAACCTTCTTCCCTTCAGGGACTAGTGAGAAGGCTGACTTCACACTTGGGAAGATACTGCTGCGGGGTGGTTGGGCTGGAAGGCCAGGCTGGGAGGCCCCCCCCCTCCCCCCCCAGGAAAAGGCCTTAAACGTTGGGCCTGGAAATTGGAACTAAATCCCGAAGGAACTGGGAGGGGATCTCAGTTTCTTCGTCCGCACACACGTGTCGTTCTAAACTCTGATGTGCCCCGCGATGACCAGGAGGAGGTTACTAATAGGCAGATTTCTAAGTCTCCAGCCCCAGACTACTGGAATCAGGATTTCCAGCAGGTGGTGCTCAGATCCTTGCATTTCAGACAAGCCCCCCGGGGGCTGTGCTGGTTCCCATAGCAGGAATATCATCATCTTTGGCCATTTCTTGATGCAACTAGAGAGAGTCTAGAACTCAGCCCTACCCGGGTGAGGCCTCAGGCTCACTCAGACCAGGCCTGGCCACTCCTCTCCGGCGGGCACAGAGACCCCAGGGCTCACTACCCCTGGGCCTCCTGATCCTGATTCCACACCCACTCCCCAAGACCCTTCAAGTCCTGTCTGTAAATTCAAGTACCTGCATACTGATGGCTCCACACACCTTCGCACACCCTTCCAGTGCCTGCACCCTGCTGATCTGAGCTTCTCTTTGGGGGCTGATACTCCTGGGCCAGCTCTATCATATTTTAGCTTCCTCCTTTGGGAGCCCTGGGTTTTCACTGGCATCCCCCACCCTCTCTGGGCCCCTCTTCTCTTCTCTGGGCTTGAGCGACAGAGTTGGCAGGGCCTCGGAGGCTGTGCTCCCATGGTTTCCAGTGACCCGGCTACCAGTCCATCCTCGTGGGCATCCTGCTCACTGCAGCCAGCCGGCTTTGTGAAGAGCCCTGCCCTGAATTTGTCCCAGGGATTCGAGAAGATTGCAGTGTGTGGAAAGCTCTGTGCCCGTGGTAGGGATCCTATCACGATGTGAAACCCAGGAGGGCCGACAGAGCTGGCGTGGCCCTGGGCTGGTGGTTGTGCTGCTGTGTGGCTAAGCTGAGCTGCCCAGAGGGCGCACTGCCTGTCACAGGGGTGGGTGACAGCCCCTGCCTTACGGCTCCCCCTACCTATCACCCTGCCCTCTTGGGCACTGAGTGATTTCTTTCTACTGGGAGTAGGAGCATCTGAACCAGACAGATCTGCGACGGCCCACTCGCCATGGTCATTTTACAAATGGGCTGCCTGAGGTCCAGAGAGAAGACCTCCCCACCAAGGTTAACCCTGGGCCATCCCCTAGGCCTGGCTCCTGGTGCCAAGTTGAGTTGTCTCACAGCGCCCTCTGCTGCCTGGCCCCTGCCTTGCTGGCTGCCCCCTGGCGTCCCCTCAGGCCGAGCCTTGGGCCTGCATCTGCCCTTTTCCTGGGAGCCAGCGAAGCCCTGAGCCCACGTTTAGGCCCAGGTTGCTACCCTTCAGTTCCGCTGCAGCCTGGCCTGGCATGGCCCAGAGTTGTGGGTCGTCCTTTGACAGCGAGGACTGTCTCCCCTCCTCCTGCGGGGACTGGTTTGGGCAGAGGCTGACTGCCACACCAAGCTTCCCGCCTGGGCCGGAGGTCAGGCCAGAGCACCCCTAAGATGCCTTCCACTCCAAGCTGTGACAGTACCGTCTAGCTATTTACAAAATTTTACATTTTGTAAATTTACAAAAGGCTTAAGGATTGTTGCCCATGTCTGAGTGAATACGTGTCGCATTTAGATCCAGTGTTTCCACAAGGTTCTATGGGGTCTGCCAGGCTGGGCCAGGTCAGAGAGGGACAGGGTGTGGGGGACTGATCCAGACATGGATCAGTCTGGGGACTTGGATCAGGCTTCTGGGGAGCCCCAGAAGTTGGGTCAAGACCAGTGAGAGGAACCAGGTGAGGCCCCTGCTCATAGGAGCCCTCAGTCATGGGTGGGCTCTGGAGCTAGGCCTGAAATTCTGTGCCACTTGCCAGCTTGTGGAGCCCAGGGCCTCAGTTGCCTCTGCTGTGAACTGGAGCAGATGACAATAAGTAGTTCTCAGAACAGTCGTGAAGATGAAATGAGATCAAAACGTTAAAGCCCTTCAGCGCAGCACCCGGCACATAGAGAGGGCGCGACACCCACACGCCATCACCACCTTAGCTGGCGACGGGCGAGTGGCGGCGCGCCAGGTACCAGGCTAGGCTCCTCCTGTGTGTTCACTTAGTTAATTTGCCCCACCCCCTGATGCGGTGGGTCCAGTTATTATCCCCATTTTACAGACACAGGGACTGAGGCACAGAGAGAGGTCGTAACTCAGCTAAAGTCAATGAGCTCATAAGTCACTGAGGTAGGGTTCCAAAGCGGGCAGTTTAGAATTGACACTCTTAACCATGACTATTATTATAGTTATAATTACAGTAAGAATTATAGTTATTATTCCAAGGGGCAGGGAGCTCCCAGTGCCTGGAGTGGCCGGGTAGGAGCTGGGCGGGCCCCAGGGATTTCTGCCTGGAGTGAAGGGAGGGCGGGTGGTTCTGGACTCCCCTCCATTTCCCTTTCAGCAGGGAGGGCCCTGTGGAGTAGCAGGGCAGTGGGGCGCAGATGGGAAGGAGAGGCCTTTGTGTGCTGGGTACTGGGCAGGCCTTGCCGTTGCTCCCGGAGAGGGGAGCCTTGGGGGCCACCATAGGGCTGGGAATCGGAACCCTGACTTTCTGGCTCAGTTTCTTCTCTGTGTAGCCTGCGGCCCCCTCCCTGCCATGCCTGGGATTCCCCAGCTGCTCTGGGGGGGCAACACCCAGGACCTGGGCTATCAGGCTGATTGGTGTGGGTTGCTCCCTGCCGAAGATGACCCCCTCCCAGCAGTGGAAGGAAGGGCCCATTTCCCAGCAGTGCAGAGGCTGGGGGTGCGGGCGGGGCGGGAGTGGCCCCCAGGCCCATTGTGTGGTCTCGATAAAGTACGGAAGCTGAGGTTAGAATGGGAGGAAGCCTAGCGCCCGTGGCCCTTTCCCACGGGGGGGGGGGGGGTGTGGGCGGCGGCGGGGGGCCCTCCGGGCACTGCCTAGCCCAGCCAGCGTAAGTGCAGTCAGTGTGCACAATGGAACCACTGCGGGAAGACTCGCAGAGCAGCCCTGGTTACAGAGGGCCCAGCATTGGGCCACAGGGGCCGAGACTTGATCGTGGTACTCTCCCAACAGCCAGGGGGCTGTCACCCCACCTATGTAGCTAATGAAGCTGAGGCCGGGAGGCTAAGAATCTCCTCCAGAGTCAGTGGAAATAGGATCAGTGCCTCCTTCCTGCAAATCCGGGCTCTGGAGTCACACACCATAGATGGGTGTGTGCCTGTGTGTGCACGTACACACGTGTTTACAACCCTGGCAGGGCGATCTTCTCAGGAAGGAGGTGGCACTTCCCTCGAGTCTTTTACTGAAAACATTTAAAATGTGCCCTATCCTTACTTACACTGGAGTAGCAGCATCCTCTGGTGGAGAGATGCGGGCTTTAAATGCACACACACCTAGGTACCCACTGTCACTTCAACTCTGGGTATCTTTGGGCAAGTGACTTAACTTCTCTGAACCTCCGTTTGCTTTATGGACTTACGCTGAAGATTAATGAGATAGTAGTATCTGGATAATGCCCATTCCCGTGCTCGCTTCGGCAGCACATATACTAAAACTGGATAATGCCCATTCCGGGGTCTGGTCTATAGTGTGAATTCTTCCTTCCTTCCTCCCTCCCTCCCTTCCTCCCTTCCTTCCTTCCTTCCACCCGGGGGTGTGAATCCCACTGAGGCTAGTAGCTCCCCCTGCTGGCTATATCTGGAATAAGGTGACTTTTCTTTCCAGAATTAAGCCCACTTTAAGAATTAGCCCACCTTTATTTTACAAATGAGGAAACCGAGGCCCAGGGTAGGGCTCATGAGGCGTCAGAGGTCAGAGCCGAGATCCCACCGGGCGGCATTCTGTCTTGTCTTGGGGCGTAGTGTCCATACCCAGCCTACTCTGAGCTCCGGCTCCTCTCCCATCTCTGCGTATTTCCTGGGCTCCTGCTCTAGGGTGGCGCTGCTGGGGCCTTGGGTTTCCACTGAAGGAAGATGGACAAGCACCAGCAGTCCAAGAGAAACAGGACAGCCCTGGTAGAGATGAAGGACAGTCCTGGGACTCTGGAGTGGTCTGGAGAAGAGAAGTGGCAGACCGGGAGGAAGAGGAGAGAGGGCATTCCAGGAAGGGGACAGGACACAGGGAAAGGGAAGAGGGGGAGGAGCGGTCTGCACCGCAGGGGGCCGGGGGAGACCCAGCTGCAAGCTAGGATTCAGGCAGCAAGGGCCTCAAGACTCATTGTTCCCAGTCTGCTTTCCCTCTCTTGATGCATTCATTCATTTGAAATATTTGTTGAGTCGTGACGTGCTCACCTCGTAAGGGTGACCCAGGAAGGCAGAGGCCTTGCTCGAGAGAACTCACAGTCAAGCAGAGGGGACAGATGTAGAAAAAGCTCATTCAAATGTGGCGGGGGCCTTGAAAGGGGTGACGGGGGAGGGGGGGCACAGCCTTGGTCAGGAGGTCTGGGAGTGCTCCCTGGGTGAGGAGGCACGTCAGTGGCTTGCCCAAGGCTGGGTCTCGGGAGTAAAGGGAGACGGGAGGGTCACAAAAGCATCCCCCGTGGAGGGTGTAGCGCAGGTAAAGGACTGAGGTGAGAGGGCAGGTCAGGCAAAGACCTTCCATTTGGCTGGAGGGTAGGGTCAAGGGGGCTGCCGGAGCAGGAGTCAGGCTGAGAGATACACGAAGGAGTTGTAACTGATGTTCAAACACAACTTTCTGCCCAGATCCTAAGATGGCAGACCCTGTGTATTATGTCACGGACTTTGGGCATCACCCTGGGGCACTGGGGAGCCACGGAAGACTTTAAGGCAGGAGAAGTTTTCTCAGGCTTGTGCCGCAATTCACTGTCCACGCTGCTGACCCATCCCAGGTCTCTGCCAAATCTCAGAAGCCCGAGTTAGTCACTAGGATCTCGACTTTGAAATTAAGAAATCGAGGATCACTGAGGGACGGTGACTGGCCGAGTCACACGGCAGAACCCCTCCGGAGCCCTGCTCTCCAGTCTGCCCTCCTGCCTGCTGCGATCTGTGTCTCCGGATCAGCCATCTGTGCTGTGTCTTCGGCTTCTCCGGGCTCCTAGTTGCACCAGGAGGAGATCCCTTTGGCTGGAAGATCTGCCAAGCCAATCACACTTCCGTGGACAGACTGTTTCCAGTAACGCCCCCCCTCATCCCTCACCGGAGGGGTAGGAGCTTGGCAGGAGAGGGGTGGGACAGTTTGTAGGTGCCGTTGGATCCCTAAGCCCCTCTTTGCTCAGGCAGCAGCCTCTGATGCCCAGACTATAACTGTCTGTCTTTCTTCCACAGATGAGTGGGGCTGACACGGTTGGGGATGATGATGAAGCCTCTCGGAAGAGAAAGAGCAAAAATCTGTATGTTGGAAACATCCCTGGTCCTCAAGCTTGTGGTCGGGGAGGCGCCCCACCCCCCTCTTCCTCCTCTGTCCTTGGCTTTGGGCTTGTCTCTCCTCCAGGGGTATGGGTAGGGAGAAGGGGCTGTTCCCAGTCCTGCCCTAGACAGACACCAGTGAACAGCAAGATCCTTTAAGACTTGCCAGTGGCCCCAGGGTGGGGTCCCTAGGGTCCTGCGCATCTGGCCCTGCCCTGGGCATTCAGGCAGAGCGGGGCTACGAGCTGATTCAGTACCTGGAAGCCCCAGGGATCCAAGCAGGGGCAACCAGCCAGGTTGTCCTGGCCCTGGCCCAGCCTCTGAGCCAAACAGTGGCCAAGTGACCTTGACAAGTGCTTTGCACCCTCTGGGAAAGGACACGGGGTTCCCCCTTTCTCCTCTTGAGCTCTCAGTCTTAGGCTAGCAGTCTTAGGCATTGCCAGGAGGTGGCGCTGCTGGTCCAGGTAGCGTATCCCACCCTCCCCAGCCTTTCCGGCCCTCCCTGGGGCCTTACGCATCTGGTTTGGAGGTTTGTTTGAGGTGCCATTTAAATGAACGGGACGTGTGTGGGTTCTCCATGGGTGACCTTGTACACCTGGGCCCAGGGCCTTGGAGACTAGGGGCGGGATGGAGAGGAGGTGGTGGGGCACATGGTGGCCCCCAGAGGGAGCCCTCTCCCCCAGGTTGTGTAGTGGCCACCATTACTTACCAGCTGGGCCTGGGGGAGGAGGACAGGAGTCCTACCACATGCCTCCTACAGGCATTTCCCTGGCCTCTGCTTTGGCTAGCGTCCACTACTCTAGAAACTTTCTCCCCCAGCTCCTCTGCCAGCTCCAGGTTCCTGCGGCAACTGTAGGCTGAGCAATCCCACCTTCTAGGGAAGGTGACATGCTCCAAAAATAGCCCTTTGCACCAACCGTTGGGTCCAGGTGTCACCAAAGCTGTCGCTCCGAGGAGTGCAGCAGTGGGGGGCCGTGGGGGCGGGCACCTGGGAGTTGGAGCTGTCCCGGGCCGGTCCTAACTCTAGCCTCCCTTCAAGATGGGCGCTGCCTTTGGAATGCCCGAAGCTCACGTTCTTTAAAGCTTCGTCAAGGACCCTTAGAATATGGGATAATAATTAAAATTATTATTTTCTTGTTCATAATATTATATAATTATATAATATTATGTACGTCACACATGTACTAATATTATGCCAATCACTGTTTTATGCACATTCCGTATATTATCTAATTTAATCTTTACCATTATTTTTATTTTACCTTTCCTTTTTTTTTTTCTCACGTACCCTATTTGCCCAATGTGTAAACTGAAGCAGAAAGAAGTTACTTGTCTCAGGTCGCGCAGCAAGTCCATGGCAGAGTGGGGACCTGAAGTGCTGGCTCTAAGAATATAAATATTAATATAAATATAAATAAAATATTTTTTTTCCCCTTCAGAGCCTGTTCTTTGAAGCTCAGTGTAGGGTATTCTGAAGGAGGTTCACAGCAGCCCCTCTAGGTAGCCTTTGAGCCCCTGGTGATGAGAGTCCATTCCCCAGAAGCCACTCATTCCATCTCTTCGTGGCTCTGATTGGAGGAAAGTGCTCCTTTAGCTTCCTCTTGTGGCTCCCTCTTCTGCCTTCTGGACCCACAGGGGAACACCCGGGGCCTCTCTGAGCCCTGCCATCCTGTCAGACAGACCACGAAGCCCCAGGAGGTCCAATGCTGGCAGTCCAGTCACCCCTGGGCATTCTGAGGCCCCCTGTCCTCACCCGAAGGACTGCCAATCCCTGGACTCCTCGGCCTTAGCTCATTGGCTCGGACCTTCTAGAGCAGGATCCCCATCCCTGGGCAGCTGCCCCAGACCCTGGGCACTTCTGCCCTGGGCATTGTGCTAAAACCTGATGCTCATTTTCTCCTTGCTTCTCCCAAAAACCCCAGCAGAGCTTGGATGGATGGGAAAATTTGACATTCTGAGAGGTGAGGTGACTTGACCAAGAGCACACAGTTGGCTACCGCTGGAGCTGGGATTTGAACCCGAGGCCTCGTGGCTCCAGAGTAACCTCTCTGGGTACCATCTCCCCTGCTGACTTACCCAGGATGCCGCCAAGGTCTTAATGCCGCTTTAAGCTCGAATAACTCCAGAAGCATAAATACTACAGACTGAACAAACACCCATGTGAAAGTTGAATTATTTGAATTTCTTTTACACTTGCTTAGCTTTGCGATTTTGCCAGTGCATTTTGGATTTTTCACTTTTGGTTTCAGTCAGCGTTTTTTATCTTTAATCGGGAGAACAGAGACCAAAACTTAAGAATAAAAAAATGTGTCGTTCAAAAACCACAAAACTCAACGGGCATTAAAAAAAAATTACATAATTAAAATTCCAAATGACGTTGTGAAAAGTTCCTAGGACCTGTACTCCTGCAGTTATCGGAGTACTCAGACTGTAGGACACCGTGTGTATTCAGGGATACTTGCACCCAAAGCCAATGACAGGCCCAGGCCTGCTGCCAGGAGCTCCCCTGGAGCTGCTCAGGGTAGGGGGTCTAGCGACAAGGGGGGCAAACGTGGCCACGGGCCATTTAACCCCTTTCTCTCCAGCAGCCTTGCCCAGTCCTGAAATGGGCTGCCTCCTGGGGGAGTGGCAAGGCTAAAAAGGCTTCCCAGCTAAAAATAGCCACTCCTGCCACCCTGGTGGGCAGAGCCCAACCCCCCCCCCCCCCAGCAATTTGCTGACTTGTTTTCTCCTCCTTCCCTGGCGCTGCCATGGCAACGGGGAGGCCGGTCACAAATAACCGAGTCTGGCTTTGGCTGGGCCCTAGAGGCCGCCCCTTGCGGACACTTGCCCCTTTCACGGGCTCCCTCTCCGGGTTGGCCAGGAGGGAGATTTTTTTTGCCACCCCCCCCCTCCGGTCCCTCCCATTTCCTGGCTCCTCCTGTCTGAGTCCCAGCCCAGCCTGTGCCTGGGAGCCCCAGTCGTCCGGCGGGGATCCCGGCGATCGCTAGGCTGCAGCCCGCGCCCGCTGCTGCCTGCCGCCCCGGGACGCAGGGTGGGGAGCGGGAGCCTGGGGGGTGCTGCCTGCAGACCGTCCCGGGCCCCAAGGTGGGGGGCCCTACAGAGATGCTCCGAGGCATGTACCTTACACGCAACGGGAACTTACAGAGGCGGCACACGATGAAGGAGTAGGTGCCTCTCCCCACCCCAGCTCCGCGCGCATCTTGAGGTTGCAGGGGCTGAGCGAGCCAGGCTCACCGACCCCCTTCTCTGCTTCTGCCCCCAGAGCCAAGGACATGAAGAACAAGCTGGGCATCTTCCGGCGAAGGAACGAGTCCCCTGGGGCCCAACCGGCGGGGAAAGCAGACAAAATGGTGAAGTCATTCAAGTAGGTCCTCTCTGCACCCCTGGGACCCCTCAGGCACCCACTGGTCCCCAGGGGAGCAGGGCTGGTGGTGGGATTAAATGGAAAGGGTTTGGGGTTTTTTTGTTATTTTTTGGCTTGTTCCAGCTCTGGGTTGGACGGAGGCTGTCTGTGAGGGAGCCTGGTACCTGGTGAGCAGCAGCCCTCACAGAGAACAGCTGCTGGGCAGGGGCAGAGGCGGGAGCCAGAAGGGATGCTGGCCCAAAGAGAGGGGATGGGCCCCCCCAACTGGGCTCGCCCACTGCCCAGGCCGAGGGCAGCTAACAGAGACCCCCCCACCACAACCCCCAGCCGCAGCCCCGCACTTCCCCGAACCTCACGGTGCCTCACTGTGCCCCTTCCCTCGCCCCTTAGGCCCACCTCAGAGGAAGCCCTCAAGTGGGGTGAGTCCTTGGAGAAGCTGCTGCTTCACAAATGTAAGTGGGGGCCAGCTGGCCTGCTCCCCTCCCTGTGTGATCGCTCCCTTCCCCCTTCCCTTTCCTCCTCTCCCAGACCCAGAGTGTGTCTGGTCCCAGAGAGGTCGCCTTTCCCTCTTTCCTGGGTCCCGTCAGGCGTCCCTCCTGTTGGGAGAGGCTGAGGCCCTTGGGCTGGCCTTGGAGCCGGCTTCTGCCAGCCCCTCCCTGTCCCTGGGAGCTGGCACTGCCTGCCAGGGGCCGCTGGGACCTGTGTGCTCAGACCCAGAGATTCCCAGAATAACAATAAACATTTCCACGTTCCAAGGGCTTCCACCGGGCCCAATGTGCCCCGCGTCTCATGGGCAGGATCCCTTCTGATCCTCACAGGGCTCCAGGAGATAGACTCATGACCCTCGTTTTACAGATGGGGGAACTGAGGCACACACAGGGGCGAGACATCGCCAAGGCCCACAGAAAGGCAGTGGCGGGGTGGGTCCACATCCCGGGGCTCCTGGCTCTTCGATGTGGTTATTTTACTAAGCTCCCCAATCTGCACCCTAAAAGGCCCCTAGAGGAGAGTCTGGGGAGGGTCCAAAGGGCAGAAGGGGCTGGTTCTGCCTCTCACCCTAGGGCCTGGGCTTCTTGTCACAGATGGCTTAGCAGTGTTCCAGGCCTTCCTTCGCACCGAATTTAGTGAGGAGAACCTTGAATTCTGGCTGGCTTGTGAGGACTTCAAGAAGGTCAAGTCACAGTCCAAGATGGCAGCCAAGGCCAAGAAGATCTTCGCCGAGTACATTGCCATCCAGGCGTGCAAGGAGGTGAGGCCTCAGGCTGGGCCCTCAGGTCCCCCAGCCCCACCCCCAGCCCCATTGGCCTCTCAGTGCCACAGGGACGGGGCAGCCTCAACAAGGAGCCCAGCAAGGGGAGAGGCCAGAGTGACTCTTGGGGACCATGTGTCCAGGGTGGAGAGGAAGCAAGCTGGGGCCCTGGGAAGAACAGAATTCCGTCAGTAGCAGAAATGGCCACCGTCGAGGCACGAGGTGCTGGGTACATGCCGAGCCCTTTATGGATGCACTCTTTGATTCTCGCAACAACTTGTAAATGAGTTTAATATTATCCGCATTTTAAAAGTGAGGAGATGGTCTCTCAGAGCCGGGGTTGGAATCGCTACCATCCAGTGAGTGCTTACTGAAGGCCAGGCCTCACCCACTGTGTGGAGTCACAGTGGGTGACCTGTGGACTGACTCCCTCTCTGCTTACCACGGACGGCCTTGCCTTGCGTAGTCTGTGGCACTCTTTGAAGAGTATACTGTCCTTCCTAGCCTACAGATAAGAGAGGGGTGCCTCAGAGCACTTAGGCGATCTGCTCAGGGCCGCACGCCTCCATCCGGCCCTGCTGGGATTCCAACCAGGCAGTCTGACCTTAGAGGTGGTCTTTCCAGGTCCTATAAACTACCCGCCTTCCAGTGAGGGACCGAGCCAGGATTTGAACCGCTGCCCCGAGGGTCTCTACTCTGAGACTTAAGATGGGGAGCGAGGGGCTTGGAGGTGAAGGGCTGGGGAGGTCCTATTCCTGGCCTCCCGCCTCCAGGGTCAGCCCCCTGTAGGTGAACCTGACCCTACTGCCCTCTGCCCCCCACAGGTCAACCTGGACTCCTACACGCGGGAGCACACCAAGGTCAACCTGCAGAGTGTCACCCGCGGCTGCTTCGATCTGGCGCAGAAGCGCATCTTCGGGCTCATGGAAAAGGACTCCTATCCACGCTTCCTCCGCTCCGACCTCTACCTGGACCTCATTAACCAGAAGAAGATGAGTCCCCCACTCTAGGGGCTGCCGGGGTGGAGCTCCGTGTTCACACCAGGCGGGCTGGGCCCCTTCCCACCTGCCTCTCTCCCTCTGCGACGGAGGGGGCAAGCGAGCCCCCGGAGGCTGCGTCTTCAGACGGACAGACGGACATTCGGATGAGCAGCCTGGAGGAGGAGAAGGACTGGCCGTGTTGGGTCCCCACTGCCCTGGTACGAGGGGGCCCGAGGGCCCCGGCAGGTCAGGGGCCCTGGCTGAGCCGGATCTGGAGCTGCTGCTCCATACTGCGAGGACTCAGCATTGACCAAGTTCCTTAAAGAACTGGCTGATGCGACAGGAGGCCTAGCTGTGGGCTCCAGGGCTCTTGGGGGGATGGGGGGGGCGCTAGGGCTCGCAGCTCAGACCCCCACGCCTTGAATTTTATTTATTTAAACAGTAGTCGGATGCTTGGCACGTCGTCCTGTAATAGGAAATTTTTGCCTCATCAATTTTCCTAATTTACAAGTGCAATATTTTAACCAACGCCTTGTGAAAAGCCACCTCGCCGAGAGGGTGGACACCACTTTCCAGTTTCAGGGGATTTGCTGGTCCCAGGCACCTGCGGCGGGCAGCTGAGCCTTCCGGACTGACGAGGCCTGGAGGGCTGGGTTCTGCCCTGTGACCTTGCACAGAAATCCTGCAGCCCCTCCCCTCCCCGAGGCAGGTGTCCCTCAGGGGCCCTGGGAAAGCGTGGCGCCCTCAAACCGCACAGCAGCCGAGTTCTGGAGCAAATAAAAGGCCTGTGTTATTTCTTGTTCTTGGCCCTTTCTGTGTGTTCCTGGGTTTGAGCTTCCGCGAGGCGGACTGGGGCTGGGGGTAGGGGTCAGTCGGCGGCTTCTCCGCTCTTGCCGTCGCCTGCCTCCCGTCCCAGGGCCACACACACCATACCCCGGGACTCGCGGCTCCTAGGCACTGTGCCGTGCTTGGTCCGTGTGGCCTCTCATCTTCTCCACCAGCCTGGGAGGCGGGGGTTATGGCCATTTCACAGATGGGGAGAGTGAAACACAGACAGGGTGGGTGGCGAGAGTCATACGGCTGGCAGGTGGCAGGGACAGAGTCCTGCCTAAGCCCCGCTGGCTTCCAAGCCTGTACTCTGGATTGCTGTCGCTTGTGTGCTACAGGACAAAGTCCTGGCTTGGCCACCAGCTGGCTCCTCCATTCCTTCATTCTTCTGCCCACCGCACCCTGAGATTCTAGCGGAACTTTCCGGTGGCACGGGGCTGGTTGGTGGAGGTGGATGAGGCCAGGCTCTCGGGCTGCAGATGGGTGGTCCCATGGCTGCCGTTAGGATGGAAGGAAGAGCTGGGCAGGTGACAAGGAGCAGGGCTTACAGAAAATCCCTCTGTGTCCCTGGGAAAGGCTTCCCACTCTGTGACTAACCAGAGACGCAAATTTAGGTAAGGCGTGGTCCAAAGCCATGTTTCACCGGATGCCCCAGACCACTTGCCTGCAGGAGGTAGAAGGGAGCCTGGAGCTCAGGCCAAGCCAATGCCAGAGCTCGGCCCCGCTGCCCCCACGTACAGCCTGCCAGGGCCTGGGGGGCAGGGGCCCGGGCGCCTGGAGTTGGGCCTGGCCCAGCTGGGCTGACTTCTGTGAAGCCGGACGGACTTGGTGCAGGAGGGGCTGGGCCCCCTCTCCCTGGATCTTGTTCCTTGCCTGGGGTCCTGGGTTCAGGTCTGTGCACCATGACTTGGAAACGCAAAGGCTTTGTAGCCGCTCTCCTCTGTGCCTTCCCTCACCGTTTGCCCTGGAGGCCCAACCTAGGGCCAGGCACACAGTAGGTGCTCAGTACACGTTACAGCCATGTGAGCTCCCCCAGGAGCGGGGCTGGGTCTGGCTCTGGACCTGGCCTGAGCCCTGTTTGACCTTGTGAGCAGTGAGGGACTTTCCCACCACGGAGCCACCAGAGCCTCGATGAGGCTGGAGGGACAGCGAGAGGCAGAGATATGCCCCTAATTCAGAAGCAAGGGCACCTCGCAGGTGTCATCCAGGCCTGAGATTTGGGGACCCGACAGCTGGGAAAATAGGCCCGGAGGGGACCACAATAGTACTCCTGTTCCTTCCAAAATGGCTGGTGGCAGAGGGGACGGTGGAGCCCAGGACTTGGGTCCCAGCCTGGCCGGGCCTCTCTGTGGTGTCTCCTCTCGGAGGAGACACTGCGGGCCTGAAGGAGCTCACCTGGCCCTTTCTTTAGGTTCCTGGGATCCAGCCCTGGGCCACGCCCTCCGCCTGGGAAGGGGGGGGCAAGTTGCCATGGAAACCAAAGTCCAGCAGAGCAAAGTCAGGCAGATGGAATTCCCATTTCAGAAGGCCCCACTGCCTGGTTTCCATTACTCACACCGGGTGTCCCGGCCCGGAGCGGCTTTGGCTGTGCTGAGCAGCTGGAGAGCAGACCGGAGAGGGGCCGGGATCCTCCCGCCCTGGGCCCTGCCTGGGCTCCCTGGGGACCTTGGCTAGTCCCCTTCTCCCCGCTGAGGCCTCAGCCCCGTCACCTATGCAGTGTCTGGACTGCTCCTTTTTTTTTTTTTTAAACATGCAAGGAAGGAGCAGGCCCCTTGCTCTCTGTCTGGCCACCCCAGGCTGGTCAGTGCAGGATATGAGGGCTGGGAGGTCCTACTGTCCGGGCCCCTTCCCATTCTACAGATGGGAAGACTGAGGCAGAGGGAGGGAAGCAGCACAGTGTAGAGGCAGAAGGTCTGGACCCTGGCTCCATTGTCTGAAAAAAATCCCGTCACCTCTCTTTGCCTCAGTTGTCATCTGTAAATTGTGCCTCCTGGCACCTTTCCCAGAGCTTTGGTGGCTAAGTGAGGTCGTGCAGGCAGCGGGTTCAGCCCGCGCCTGGTGCAGGGCTGTGCTCCCTGAGCGCCGGCTGCCTCCAGGGACCTCATCACTCAGGGTCCCGGGGAGGTGGGAAGCTCGTGCCCGGTCCAGGCCTGGGCTCTCCCCTGATCATAGTGGGCAGGGAGCCTCTAGACTCAGACCCCAGCTCGCTGTCCTTCCAGGAACATTTCCCTAGAGGACAAAGCCAGCCGGTTCCAGGGAGCGTCAGAAACAGCTTGTCCTTGCTCTGCTGCCCAGTCGGCCTGGCTGGGAGCAGTTGGGGTCAGCTTGCAAACAGGGTGTGAAGGGTGGAAAGGGGACAGGGCACGGTCGTGGCACTCGGTTGGACGCCAGTGGGAGGGGACTCAGCGTTGGCCTGCCCGTGCCAAACTTTGTGCGGCTCCTCGTTAGTCGGGCCGGTTGGGTCCCTCAGGCTCTTGGTCTCTTGGCCTGGCTTGGGGACAGATAGGGCCTCGCAAACTCTCCAGCCTGGAAGAGACCACCAGGTCTACACTGCTCTCTTGTGCTTAGGTCCCTTCTTGGGTTCCTGCTTGCATCTCTCCTGTGATGGGGAGCTCATTCTCTCCCAAGGCAGCTCAGGAGGGCCTGGGAGCTTCTGGGGGTTCTAAAATTCTTTCCCTGCAAAGTCAGGATCCTGGGGTGTGGTGGGGTGAGGGGGCAGGTCAGCAGTGGCCCCTGTGGGTGTCCCACCCAGATAGCCCCCTACAGCCTCCCTGATTCTCTGGTTTCACTCCTCTCTGATCCCCCACCCTCTCCAAACTCATCCGCGCTCCTCACCCCGTGTCCCTGCCTGGCTCCTCTGCTCCCTTTGCCTACTGTCCCCTCCCTAGGTCCCTCACACTGACATCCTACTCTAGAAAGTCTGCCTGATTCACCCGTCTGCCCCCTCAGTGCTCTCCGGCTCTCAGGAAACATCCCGGGGCCGCAGACAAGGGCTCTTGTTCTGCTTACCATTGGCAACATCTGTGAGACATCTGGCTCGGCCTAGCCTCTCCCTGGCAGGGCCAGGCAGCAGGAAAGGGGGTACCCGGGGCCTCCCGCCGCCAGGGTACTCCTTCCTTGCGTTGGAGGAAACAGTGGTGGTGAGGAAGAGCTTCAGGGCTGTCCAGGCCTGCTCAGGATGGATGAGAGTAGGGCTTGGGGGAGGGCAGGGCCGGCTGCAGATAAAAGATTGTTGCTCTAGGGGGTGCCGGGGGTGGCTCACTTGTTAGGCATCTGCCTTCGGCTCAGGTCATGATCCCAGGGTCCTGGGATCGAGTCCCTGCTCAGCGGGGAGTCTGCTTCTCCCTCTCCCCCTCCCCCTGCTTGTGTGCCCTCTCTCGCTATCTCTGTCAAATAAATAAAATCTTTTAAAAAAAAAAAAAAGACAAAAAAGACAGTTGCTACAGCCACACAAAGGCACGCACCAAGGGCATTCCATGCCTTATCTCCATCGGTCCTCACAGCAGGCCTGGAGGCGTGCTGAGTGTTGTTCTCCCTTCACCAATGAGAAAGTTCACGTTCAGGGAAAGTGGAAAAGTATGCCGTGGCTGAGCGGAGACTGGGACCCCAATCCCAATATCCAGGCAGCCTCACCTCCGGCCGCTCAGAGGGAATTAGTGATGAGCACAGGTTCTCCTGAGCTCCAGGATGAGCTTTTCCAAGGTCATGGGCTTCAGCGTGCAGGGATGTCTGGTCCTGAGCCGAATCTCAGCTCTCAGAAGCTTTTGATAAATGGCCTTACTTTCCCGAGCCTCAGTCTTGTCACCTATGAAATGGGAATAATCCCACCTAATGGGGCTCTTGTGGACTCAGTGAGATAAGGAATAGGCGTGAACCCTATTCCTGGCACAGGGCCAGCCCCAGAGGGGGTGCCCCACGGAGGCGCAGACAGAGGGGGGTCTGGGGCTACCACCGAGCATCCAAGAGGTGAGTTTGGGCCAAGCAAGCAGTTGCGCCAGAGGATGCCACCCCCACATCGACTCCATGGCCAGTTTCTAAGACAAGGCCACCAGGGGCTCAAGGACAAGGGCGGGGCTCCAGGATGGTGGGATTGGGCCCCAGCCCTCGAGGGGCTGGGCAGAGTCCTGCTTGCTGTTTCAGGGACACCTGAATACAGCACGCATGCTGTCGGGCAGCTGCCTTGCTCTCAGATCTGCGCCAAACCTGCGTGTGATCTTGTGTGCGGTCCCTCCCTTCTCTTGTTGGTTTCCTCTGGAAAACAAGGAGAACAAGCTTTCTCTCTGTCTGAGGACCTTCCTAAGGGACAGGTGGTGCTTGTGTGATGTGAGGGGCCGGGATCCAGGCCAGGTGTGTCTGCACATGGGGTGTGTGTGTGTGTGTGTGTGTGTGTGTGTGTGTGTATGTGTTATGTTAAACATAAACTCTAAAACAGAGTTTTAGCTACTTCCCCAGACCACTGGTGGGGCCTCGGGACTCTGCCTTCCCTGTCCCTTCGCCAGGCTGAACCGAGGAGGGATGTGCTGGTTATTCACATACTCGTTCCCTTGCGGTACATTCCGCACCTCCTTGACCTCTACTACATACACACACACACACCCAGCCAGAGCAGCCCCTTTCAGGCGCGCCAAGCCCAGTTTGCAAAGGCAAAGCTGACCGTCCCTGGACTTTCGGGAAGGAAACCTTCTGCTGCCAATTTGTGGTGTCTTCCCTCACTGGGCCTCCCTTGGCCCATCGGAAAAATGGGTGGTGGGAGGTGGCGTTCCAAGTTCTCTCGAGGAGCCATCCGACTCTGACAGCTGGGGCTGGGTTCGTTTCTCCCTCTCAAGCGCCCTTGCGGCAAGGACTGGCTCGCTCCCCGGAGTCTGTCCCTTCCAATGCAGTGGGGGATGGTGACGAGGACCGTGGGCTTCAGAGGCTGAGGGACCTGGGCTCGAGTCCAGGCTCAGACGCTTATTCGCTGTGTGTCGGTGGGCAAGTCATTCCTTTCTCTGGGCCATTGTGTCCTCATCGAGAAGGAGGGGGTCCTAACAGTTCCCACGAGTAGGGGCGTTGAAGAGAGTGAAAGCAGGCTGTGGACTCCCCTCCTGGTCCGTGTCCGGTCCTTCGGGGCAGCACACTCCCTTCCCTGGGCTCAGATCTGCTCTGGGCAGAAGGGTCAGCGTCTCCCCAGGGAAAGGTCTCACTGAAACAGCAGCAGTTTGGGTTTCCGTTTCATTTTTAGTTTTGAAATAATTATATGTTCACGGGCAACTGCAAAGAAATGACCCATGTCCCCTTCACCTAGTTTCCCCCAGTAGCTACATCTCCCGTAGTTATAGTACAATCTCAAAACCAAAAGCGGACATTGGAACCGTGTGTGTTTCTATGTTATTTTGTCACATGTGTCGATTATGGAACCGCTATGGAAATGGAAACACAGAATCCTGTCACCACAAAGATCTCCCTGGATACCCTTTCATAGTCCCACCCTTCCCCCACCCCCACCCCTATGCCCTCGAAACCACTCATCTGCTCCCCGGCTCTATAATTTTGTCATTTTAAGAATGTTATATAAATGCAAGCATGCACTATGTGACCTTTCGAGATTGTCCTTCTGCACGCCCCATAATACCCTCGAGATCCATCCAAGTGGTCGTGTGTACCGACAGTTCGATCCCATTTATTGCTGAGTTGTGTTCTGTGGTATGGAGATACCGCAGCTGGTTTTGCCATTCACTTATTTTTTTTTGTTTATTTATTTTTTTTTTAGATTTTATTTATTTATTTGTCAAAGAGAGAGGGAGAGAGCACGAGCAGGGGGAGCGGCAGGCAGAGGGAAAAGCAGATTCCCCACTCAGCAGGGAGCCCAATGCGGGACTCGATCCCAGGATCCTGGGATCATGACCTGAGCCGAAGGCAGGCGCCTAACTGACTGAGCCACCCAGGCGTCCCAACCAGTCTCTTATCCACAGACATTTTGGTGGTTCCCAGTTTTCATATGAAGCTGCTACGGGCAGTCGTGTAGAGTTTTGTGTGGACACGAGTTTTCATTTCTCTGGAATAAATGTCCAGGAGTGCAATTGGTGGGTCATACAGTAAGCATAGGTTGAATTTATAAGAAACTGCCTGTCTTCCCAAGGAGCTGCACGGTGAGAGATCCAGTCTCTCAGCCTCCTTGCCAGCATTTAATGTTGCTTCTGTGTTTTTTACTGTAGTTGTTCTCATAGGTGTGGGGTGCGAGCTCATCAGGTTTTCATTCGTGTTTCCCTGATGACTAGTGATATTGGGCAGTTTCTCATGTACTTATTCTCCATCTGCGTATCCTCTTTGGTGAAATGTCTCTTCACATCTCTGGCTCATTTTCTAGAGTGTTTGCTTTTTTACCGTTTTGAGTTTGAGAGCTCTTTATATAGTCTGTGAATGAATCCTTTGTCCTGTATGTGATTTGCAAATCACTTCTCTGGCTCTGCAACTTGTCTTTGCATGCTCCTAACGCATCTTTTGCAAAGCAAAAGTTTTTTAATGTTGACCAAGTTCAATTTATCACTTTTTTCTTTTTCTTTTTTTTAGTTTTTTAAAGTTTTTATTTTAAGTACTCTCTACACCCATCATGGGGCTCGAACTCACTATCCTGAGATCAAGAATCACATGCTGCTCCTCTGACTGAGCTAGCCAGGTGCCCCCTTTTTTTCTTTTTCTTTTTTTCTTTTCTCTTCTCTCTCTTCTCTTCTCTTTCTTTATTTTGTTGTGGTTATAGTTTTCTCACTTTTTTTTCCTTTTAGATCATGTTTTGGGTGTTGCATCTCAGAACTTTTCACCAACCCCTAGGTCTAAAGGTTTTCTCCTACACATTTTCTAGTTTTACATTTTAATCTATAGTCCCCCGTTAATTCTTGTGGAAGATGTGAAAAGTTGAGATTCTTGGTTTGTTTTTTGTTTTGGGGTTTTTTTGGGGGGGGCACAAGGATGTCCATTTGCTTTAGCACCATTTGTTAAAAAGACTATCCTTCATCTACTGAATTGTTTTTTAAAAACCCCAGCTTTATTGAGATGTAACCACACATCATGTAATCTACCTATTTAAAGTGTACGACTCAATGGTTTTTAGTATTTTCACAGAGCTGTTCAACTATCACCACAATCAATTTTAGAACATTTTTATCACCCCCTAAAAAATCTCCATACCTATTAGTGGTCACTCCCTTCTCTGTATCCCTGTCTTCCCAGCTTTGGGCAACCACTAATCTACTTTCTGTCTCTACAATTTGCCTATTCTGGACATTTCATGTAAATGAGATCATACAATATGTGGTCTTTTCTGTCTGACTCCTTTGACTTAGCATCCCATTTTCAAGGTTTGTCACGTGATAGTGTGGACTGTCCTTTTTTTTGCACTGCTGGTAATATGCTACTGTATCGATCCTACGTACAATGTGATAGACCACACTGTATTTATCCATTCATCAGCTGATGGGCCTTTGAGTCGTTTCTGCTCTTCGGTTATTATGAACAGTGCTGCTATGAACATCCATGTGCAAGGTTTTGGGCGGACTTAAGTCTTCAGTTCTCTTGGGAGTATATGTAGGTGTAGAATCATAAACGAATTGCCGAATCATAAACAAACCCTATATGCTTAACCTTTGGAGGAACTGTGTTTCAGCCTTCACCATGTACTTTCCCACCAGCAGTATGTGAGGCTTCCAATCTCTCCACATTTTTACTAAACCTTCGTTATAATGTCTTTTTTATTTCAGCCATCCCTGTGGGTATAAAGTGGTATTACTGAATTGCTTTTGCAAAAAATCGGTTGTCTATACTTCTAGGGGTCTATTTCTCACTTTTCTTTCCTTTTTTTTTT
>CM053615.1:60921394-60968999 GCA_028646535.1 Procyon lotor
TTTTTTAAAGATTTTATTTATTTGACAGAGAGAAACACAGTGAGAGAGGGAACAGAAGCAGAGGGAATGGTAGCGGGACAAGCAGGCCTCCTGCCGAGCAGGGAGCCCGATGCAGGGCTCGATCCCAGGACCCCGGGATCATGACCTGAGCCGAAGGCAGACGCTTAACGACTGAGCCACCCAGGCGCCCAGTTCTGGGAGGTTTCTTTGTAGATGCCTTGGGGTTTTCTGCACAAACAGTCATGTCATTTGCAAATAGATGCAGTTTTATTTTTTATTTTCTTATCTGTATGTCATTTACTTATTTTCTAGTCTTGCTGGATTTCAGTCTTTCATCAGTAAGAATGATATGAGCAGTCAGTGTTTTGTAAATGTTATTTACCAAGCTATTTTATTTACGTAGCATGTTTATATGTATTTATATTTGCATATATTTATAGAGGACGTTTGTTTATATGCGAATTGCTCTCTATTCCTAATCTTCTGAAAAATTTTTCCCTGAGTGGGTGTTGAATTTTGTTGAAAACTTTTTTTGCATCAATTGGTGTGATCATATGACTTTTCTTGGTCAGCCTGTGGATATCGTGGATTACACTGACTCAAATATCAAATCGGTCTTGCATCCATGAAATAAACTTCATTTGGTAATGGTACTTGATTTTTTAATACGTTGCAGAATTGTCTTTGCTAATATTTTGTTAAGGATTTGTGCTTCATCTACAGGAGAACTATTGGTCTGTGGTTTTTCTTTTTTGTACTGTCTTTGGTTTTGGTTATCAAAGTAATATTGGCTTCCTAACATGAATTGGGAAGTGCTCCCTCCTCTTCTGTTTTTTCGGACAGATTGTATAGAATGGGTGTTTTCCTTTCAGATGCAAGCGTATGCTCGGCTTCTGCTCGAAACTTATCTGCTGCTATCCCATCCGCAAAGACAAGTCTTATGGCCGTGCCCCAAGTGGAGGGTGGCAAGGACGGTCTACCTCCAGAGGGCAGAGCTGGGAACTCACATGGCAAACAGAGTGCATGCTGGGAGGGGTGAAGAATGGGGACCAACGGGGCAATTACAGAGGAGCTCGCCTTTGGGGTATATTTCACCCCACGAAGCGCTTCACTCCAGGCTGTAAGCACCCACAGGCCAGTGCATGCGGAGCCTTCCTGGAACCTTCCACATCTGGCTGACTGAACCTCCCAGCAGGGGCTTTTGGATGCTATCTGTGTGATCTAGGAACTCCCAATTTAAGCGCAGCTTAGAAAACAAACCCCCAATATGGAAATGACAGAAGCCCTTCCTTACAGAATAATCAGGGATCAAAGTCCCAGACTCTGTAAGTGAGCTCCAAAAACGGGATTTAATCTACTCAATTTGGTTTATTCCCATTTTTCTTTTTTTTTTTTTAAGATTTTATTTATTTGAGAGAGAGAGAGAGAGAGCACAAGCAAGCAGAGGAGCAGAGGAAGAGGGAGAAGCTCGATCCCAGGACCCTGAGATCATGACCTGAGCTGAAGGCAGATGCCCAACTGACTGAGCCACCTGGATGTCCCAAACCCGTTTTTCCAACTATTGACTGTTTCATTCACCAGCCTTTCTGTTGGTGAGTGCTCTGTTTGTGTCTGCGGGGAATTCAGAGAGGGATGAAATCTGGTCCCCGCAGACCTCTGCAGCCTCGTTACCCGCACACTCATCTCTGCTCTAGACACCTCCAACCCCAGGATCTTTGCACAGGTTGTTTCCATGGCTTTCCTGCCACCTCTTTAACCTGGCCATCTCCTTCCTAACCTTGAAAACTCAGCTCGGACGGCAATATCCTCCAGGGATTCTTTGCCAATGTCCCAAGTCGGGAGAACCCTTCTCTGAGTTGTCCCAGATCAATTCTCAGGTGACTCAGTCCTGGAGTTGCCACTTGCTGCTTCTTTTCTGAACTGTGACACCCTCAAAGGCTGGAATGGAGTGGCTGTCTGGGTCCTCGGCGCCCAACCCAGGGTTCAGCACTGAGCAGGAGCTGGAAGGCGGCCAGTTGAAGGCCTGAATGTGTGGCGGCTGACTGGCGATCACAGCCCTACAAGCAGAAGCTCCGGGGCCCGCCTCATGTGTCCCTGGTGTGCAGCCGTCTTCTCAGGGCTGGAGGTGGGTGGTACGAGGAGCACCTTTCTGTCCTCCTCAGCCCTGGGCTCCTTCTTCAGGATGTCTACTACCCCTTAGGGAAGAGCTCAGAGGAAGCCCTGGAAGTGAGGGTGACCACAGACCCGGCCCCACCAAGGCGTGGCCTGGATGGTCAGGAAAGCCTTGCCTGGCACTTTGGACCCTGCTCCACGGAGCCTGAACTTCAAGTCTCCCTTCCCACAGCCTCTCACGGCTCTGCCTGGCCTCCTCCCTCCTCCCTTTGCTTCTGCTGTTCCTAACACCCAGACTACCCTTCCCTATTTCTCATTGCTTTGCCAGTCATGGCCTTTTCTTCCAGGGTTTTCCTCCGAACCAGCCACCGGCTGAGTCTGAAAGTCCATACCGGAGGGCCTGCCCTCAGGGAATTATAACTGGCCTCGAATTTTCCACTAAATGTTTTGTGGGTGTGAGTTTGGACTCTCCCCTGAGGGTGACCTGGGAGCTGGCCAAGCTGGCCTTGGCCTGGAGAAGTGGCCGGAAGAGCGGGCTGCTCCTGAGCCCTGCAGTGAGATAAGCAGCTGGACCCCAGCCCTCGGGGGGGGGGGGGGGGGGGGGCTACTGCTCTGGGCCTGGAGGGAGAACAATGGGCCATTGAGCCTTATCCAGCCCCCTGCCCCGGGAGGCCCACTGGAGGGCAAGTGACTGTGTGCTGGGGATGGGGGAGAGGGCAGGGCTCAGAGGCCGGGGGACAGAAGTTGCCTGCCCCCCCATGCCGACCAGCCCACAGGCAGGAAGAGATTCTATTGAGAGCTCTTTGTCAGACTTCCTGTGGGGCCAGGTGCTGGCCCAGCTGAGCTGCTCCACAGGATGGTTCTCAGCGGCCACAGCAGGAGCACTTCTTAAGCCTTTTGTGTGGGCCAGGCCCCGCGCCGAGCACCACACATGCTGTCTCGTCTTTATCAGCCTCGTTGTACAGATGTGGAAACTGAGGCCCCAGCTCACACAGCAAGCAAGAGGCGTAGATGGGACTTAGACCCAGGTCCTCTCTGTCTCCTTCCAGCAGGCGGGACGCTGCAAGGCTCTCTTGCTCCTGCCTGCCCCTCTTAGTCCTCCTTGGAACTTGTGGGCTTTCCTTCCTCTTGGCTGACTGCATGAGCCACCCTGGGCACACCTGCCTTCTCTGGGCCTCAGTTTACTCGACTATACACTGGGGGCCGCCTTTCTCTCGGGGTCGCTGAGGGTGGAACCAGAGGCCGGGGGACAGGGGACGATGCTCACCGATGGGGAGGGGTCGCGTGTGGTGGGGCCTCCCTCCTTTCCAACACTCAAAGATTTAAAGAGCCACCAACTTAGGTTCTGTTCCTCCCGGAAGCTGTTCACCCAGGAACTGCTCTCAGCATTGTGTGGCGGGGTGTGGTGGCTTTGCGGCTCTGAGGGCTGGGAAGGGCAGCTCTGTCCAGTGCCTTCAGGGAATTCGGTCTGGAAGGGGCAGCAGGCCCATAAATCGGTGACGGAGTGCAGTGAGACACACATGGGGAGACCGAGGCGCTAGGTGAGGGCCGCCAGACCTGAGCGCCACAGACCCACTGGCCTAGAAGACAGAAGCGATTTCCTCACTGTTCTGGAGGCCGGAAGTCCAAGGTCAAGGTGTTAACCGAGCACCACACACGCTTCTCCAGAGCCCTCTCTCCTTGCCTTGCAGATGCTTTCTCCCTGGGTGTCCACACCCTCGTCCCCCTGTGCCTGTCTCTGTCAAAATCTCCCCCTCATGTAAGAACACCAGTCCCATGGGATTAGGGCCACCCTAATGACTTCATTTGGACTTAATGTCTTCCTCAAAGGCCCTATCTTGCCTACAGTCTCATTCTGGGGGCCTGGGGGTTAGGACTTCAGGATAAGAATTTGGGGGTGGGGACACAATTCAGCCCAGAACAATGGCTCTTTAAAATACCTGACAGCTGCTGCTGTGCCTAGTGGCGCACAGTGAATCTGTCTCAGGTGAGGCCCCTCCAGGGTTCTCCCAACAGAACAGGAGAAGGGGGTGGGACTCGGAGAGGGAGTAGTTTCCAGAACACTCTCAGGGGTCAGGTCCCTCCCCCATCCCAGCTGGTTAGAGATTCTCTGGGGTCAGGGAGGATCGACCAACGCCCAGAAGTTGCGCTGCCTCCGAATGGCAGTTTAGTGCACGGGAATCGCTCTCCGCTATCTCCACAAGCCGGTAAACCCCGCTGTCCAAATTCACTCTGCATTGCAAGGCCTTTGGGATTGGGGGAGGAGGGGGGGGCTTCCCAGACCCAAGCCCAGTGGGCCACTGGGGCAGAGGGCAGCTGTGAGGGCGGAGAGGAAGGAGGACCAATGAGGACAGAAGCCTGCCGAAATCCCCCATGAACTCTGGGGAGGATATGCCAGGCCGGAGGGTGGGGACTGGAGTTATCTTATCACGTAAGACAGCAATAACAGGAGGATATGGGGACCCCAGACAGTTCTCCTTGGGAAGAAGGCACCTACACTAGCCTGGAGCGGTGGGCATCAGGGAAGGCTTCCTGGAGGAGGTGAGGACTAAGGTGGGTTGTTTTTTTGAGATTGATTTGCGAGCGAGCGAGACAAGAGGATGGGAGAGCGCCTGCGCATGTGCGATTGATTGATTTGCAAGAGAGCGGAAGAGCGCATGCGCACGTGCGAGAGCGTAAGTGAGGTGGGAGGGGCGGAGAATCCCTAGGCTGCTGGCGGGGGCTTGATCCCACGACCCTGTGATCACCACCCCAGCCAAAACCAAGAGCCAGATGCTTAACCAGCTGCGCCACCCAGGTGCACCAGGGCTAAGGTGAGCCTTTGTGCGTCAGAGATCGCCAGAGGAGGGCGAAGGCGGTCCAGGCAAAGGATCCTGTGAGGCCGTCCGCCCGTGGTCTGTGGATGCCGAATCCCCCGTTGCTGAGCTGTCCCCCACGTGCCAGGGTCCCAACTAAGTTCTTCTCATAGTGATGATGCAGCTGGCCACGAGGGACTGGCCGGTGTGACAGGTGCAAGGTGAGAAGGTGCGGGAGAGAGCAGAGGGGGGCCAGCCGCCCGAGGGGACCCAGAATGTTGCGATGGGACTGAAGACTTCGCTACGCTGGGGGAGGCGGGAGAGGCTTTGAGCAGGGCTGGTCCAGTGCTGTGACCCAGGGAGGGAAGGGCCGATGGCCTCTGACGAGTCCCGCGTCCCTGGTGTCGGGGTATCCGTGGAGTGGTGAAAGGGACCCCGGAGCTCGGTGTTAGGTGGCCGAGAGGTCGCGCAGGGCCACTCCGGGCTCGGTAGTTGGTGTGGTTGCTGGATGGCATCTTGATGAATCGGCTGCCTCTTCCAAGGAGGGCTTGATGGTGGCTTTCCATGAGCTGCTGTTTCTTTCTCCCCTGATCTGCTGGGGCTAGGAGGGGACGGGCCTTTGAGCCAGGCAAGCCCCGCTTGTAACCCATGCTGGCCAGTGCCGCCGGATTGGAACGGGGACAGGGCACAGGTCAGTCAAGCGTCTCCCCGCGTGCCTGGCCTGGGCCCAGTGCCTCACACGCCCACATGTGCTCCCCCAACCATCCCAGGAGGCAGTTTCTGCTGTCCCCCCTTACACTCAGGGAACCGGGGCTCATTGTCGGAGGAGGGCTTGCCCAAGGCACATAGGCTCTGTAAAAAGGCCTTGCCTCTGGGTCTTTCTATCCAAAAGCCCATCTCCCAAGAAGATCCCCTTGGCCCCATCCTAGCCTAGTGGGTTGCCTCAGTTTCAAGAAGTAGAGAGGAGCCTCTAGCAACCCTTGCGGCCTGAGGATCAAGCGGATACATGAGTGAGAGGATGCCTGGCCTGGCTGAGCCTCTGGGATGGGGACAGATGGAGAGGTGGGCAGGAGGAAGCCCCACACCTCTGCTGCGTCTGGCTCCATCCACTGCCTGCCGCCCGCCCCCACCCAGGCTGTTGTACCCTCGGCTCCCCCGGCTCCGGCTCCCTGGTATGGGCAGGGTCTTTGTCTCTGTAGACAGGGAGGAGGAGCCAGCATCCCTCATGGGGCTAAACCCTAGAAGCCCGTGACTGCCGTGACTCCCCTACCTGATCCCCAAAGCCAAGAGGCTGTCCTCCTGGCTCCAGAGACTTGACTTCTTGTGGCTGCCAGGGGCCTGCCTTCACCTCTGTCTCCCCTCTGAGCCTGTTTTCTCCTTTGATAAAATGGGGCAGTGATCCTCCCTGACTGGGTGGGTGTGAGAGAGAAGCGAGGCCATATTTATGGGGACCCTGGGCCCCTGAGCACCCGCTCTGGGCATTGTCCCTGGGACCGCTGTGTCTTTGCTCGCTGGCTCTTTGGCACTGAAGGCCAGTCCATTGTTGGAAGGGGCAAGGGGCTAGGCTCCAGCTCCTGTTCCGTGGGTGACATGCTTCTCTGAACTTCAGCTGTGTTGCCTGTGACCCTTCGGGCTGGGGATTTTTTTTTTTTTTTTTAAGATTTTATTTATTTGACAGAGAGAGATCACAAGTAGGCAGAGAGGCAGAGGGAGAGTGAGAAGCAGGCTCCCCGCTGAGCAGAGAGCCCGATGCGGGGCTCGATCCCAGGACACTGAGATGATGACCTGAGCTGAAGGCAGAGGCTTTAACCCACTGAGCCACCCAGGGCCCCCCGGGTTGGGGATTTTAAGACTGAGTGTCCCCAGAGGTGAAGTCCAGTTCTGACACGAAGGGCAGGATCTGATGGGGTACAACTCTATCCAGGGGTCTCTTTCCCTTCATACCTGTTGTGATTTCTCCCAACAAATTGCCTTGGAAATGTCTTGGAAGGGTGTCACTCTGGATAGTGTGCCGGGGGAGAAGCAGGGACTGTCTCCAACATAGTCCCCTTTCTGGATATGCTGCTGGCCTGATGACAGCATCCACGCACAGCACACATGGGATACCCACTCTACACACGAAGGGTATCAAACACGCGTAATGCACACTTACACACACAGCGCTCTGTTCAGAGCACACATCCAACTTACCACACATCCACAACACAACACGTGCTACAAATACACATGACACACATAAACACACACACAATATATATATACACATACTTCACCACGCGTGTCACATACATGGGCCATATTTGTATAAACAGACACAGATTTACACACACACACACACACACACATGCCTGCAGAACTCCAGTATATTTAGCATCTTTTAAAAATACATAATTTATTTGAGAGAGAGAGAGCGCGCGCACACTGCATGAGCAGGGAAGTAGGGGAGAGAGGGGAGAGGCAGAGGGAGAAGCAGGCTCCCCGCTGAGCAGAGAGCCCCATGCAGGGCTCAATCCCAGGACCCTGAGATCATGACCCGAGCCAAAGGCAGACGCCACCGAGCCACCGACCGAGCCACCCAGGCGGCCCCATTTAGTATCTTTTGATTTGAGAAAATCAATCTTTTGATTTGAGAAAATAACAAAAATAACAAAAGCTTCAGGGGTTCCGTGATGCTCAAAAATGGTTTGGCGTTTCATTCATCCCCATGGTGTCTTTGGACAAGTCGAAACTAGCCATTCAAAGCCACACCAAACACTTTCTTTATTCTGGTCCCAGACAGCGCCCAGTCGTCTGGATCCAGACACCCCAGTGGGGAGGCTGCACGTGCCAGGGCTCCGGGGTGCCACAGTGGGGTCCCCTGGTTCGAGCCCCCCTCGGGGAGACTTGGGCCTCCAAGTCTCTTGCTCCTCCCCTGCCTGGCTTCTCTCTCTGCACATCAGAGGCCCGAGGCTGTGTGCATTCATGTGTGTATTTGTGTGTGTGTGTGTGTCGGGGGAGGGAGGCGGGCATCATGCTGGGCAGCCTTCAGCCTCCCATATCTATGAGCTCATGAACCGCTGTCCCCAGGATCCTCCTGCAGAGAAACTTCCCGGCCAGCTCCACCCAGGAGGGAGAGCAGATGGAAAATTGGAACAGGCCCTCCTCTTGGGTCAGGGAAGAAAATATTCTTTTTCCCCCTTCTCTCTAAAAATATGCTCAGACCTTTTTTGAGCCTTGATGCAATAAAAACCAGCTGTGGCTTAGAACGGCCCCCGCAGCTTTTGCCCAGGGAGAAGGAAAACATAAACAGCCGTCGGAGGCGGGGTCCGTGCCTGTGTCCGGGCACCGGGCCCAGCCTCTAGCCACCTCCGCCCTGGAGTTGTGTCCCAAGTGGGTACCGAATAGTCCCTGCTGGGTTGTCCCAGTGCTCGGGGCGCCGGGAGTCACTTGGCCCTTCTTCCAGTTCTCGGAGCGAGGATGACAAGATGGCAAGAGGCGGGTGTCATCTGTGACTTGGATTCTGCCCCCAGGTGCTCATCTCCTGGGGGACACAGACGGGCACTGGAGGTACCCAGAGCCAAACTATCGGAGTCCCCTAGTGGCCAAGGGGGACGGGGAGGCCGTGTCCGATATGGAGAACAGGAAGGCTTCCTGCAGAATGGGACCCTGCAGTTTGTCCCTTTCTCTGGAAGATCCATTCTGGCTCAGGAGGCCCTGATGACAGATGTGGAAGGGACAGCCCTCTGTCACCCAGTAGGCCAGCAGCTGGTAGGGTGGGCACCCAGACTCTGGAGGAGGGCTTCCGGGTGTGGATTTGTGGTTTGGAGAGCCCACTGGGGCTGGCCTCCCGACACAACTGTCCCCAGAAAGCAGCTGCTCTGTCAGCCTTGCTGCAGGTGAGAAGCAGGGGAGGCCGGTTCCTCCCTCCTGGGGACGGGACTTCAAGTGAGGCCTAACGGGGACACTTATGGCATCCTGTCTTGTTCCCCCACAGAACCCGTGAGGGTGGGTTTGTCACCCTTTTGAGGGAGACAGAACTGAGGCAGAGAGGTGAATTGACTTGCCTCAGGACCTACAGCAGTTACAGAGGAGAGCTGGGACCTGAGCCTTGTCTGCCACGGGACCCTCTCCTTCCTGTCACCCCCTGCTCCCTCTAACCATCAAGGGATCCCAGGCCCTGCAAGGCCACACAGTGGGGGTCCAGGAAATGTTGTGGGATGGCCTGGGGAGAATCCAGGCTGGGCCAGAGCCTCCTCAGCCAAAGTCCTTCCCCGGCCTGGAGAGACGCCTCCTCTTCAGGCAGCCCCGGTGCGGTGGCCTGTCTGTCCTCTCCAGCTGCCATGAACCATGAGCCTGGCTGCCTGACGGCCGCTCCCCCATCCCCCAGCACGCCCAGCCTGGCAAGGTGAGCAGGCACCAGGGCAGAAACTGGGAGGTAAATGGACGTGACGGTCGGTACCTACCTTAAAGCTGCTGAGGCTGCCAGGAGTGGTTGGGGACCCCTGAAAAATTAGTAGGGGCCCCATAGGGGCAGGTGAGCTAAAAGCCATTATGGGGGGTGTGTGTGTGCGCGCGCGTGCGCATGGGCGAGTATGTGCACACTGCAGGCCCTGGTGCTTCCTGGGCCAACTCTCCCATTGCCCTAGATGTCCCTCCATTTCTGGAGCCCCTGAGTGGTCCCAGCTGCCAGCAGCAGCAGCCCCTCAAGGCAGGTGCCTCCTGGCCTCGTGGCAAGTGTACTCTCTTCCTGACTCGGGGATCCTCACTGTCTTGCCCCCAAACCTCCCAGCCCCCGTGGAATCCCCACTTTTCTCTGCCTCAGCCTGGACCCCTCCTACCTGCCGAGAGCTTGCCTTAGATTTCGTCCCAGCACCCCTCTCACTCCTCTGGACCTTCCCGGAGACCCGCGGCAATCAGAGAAGTAACGACGATCATGGAAGAATAACACGGTCATCATGAAGCCAATGATATTCTCGGTGCAGTTTATCAAGCAGTGAGTCCCAGTGGCTGTGCTGAATGCTTTGCCTTCATTCTGGCTTTCAGTCCTCACAGGGGGCCTGAGAAGGGGTTCATGGTGCCGACTCCTGACGAGAAACACAGGGCGTCATCAAAGGATGGATTCAGGGGGTGTCAGACTTGAGTCTCTGGGGGCCTCGGGATCCTGGTGCTCGTGTCCTGCCCCCAGGGGTTGTGATGCCATTGGTCTGGGGTGTTGGCCTGCGGTTTTGAAATTTTTAAAAGATCCCAGAAGATTCTAGTGTACTGACAAGTTTAGGCACCACGGGTTTTCGTGAAAAGTGTAATAAAGGGATTTAAAAAAAGAACTCTATGGAGGTATTGTGAGCATGCAGCAACTGCACTTACTTAAACTGTATAATTTGATGAGGGTTTTTTTTGCACCATCTTAATCATTTTTAAGTGTATGGTTCAGTAGTGTTAAGTCTATCACATTGTTGTGCAGTGGACCTCTGGAACTTTTTATCTTGCAAAATTGAAATTCTGTACCCATGAAGCAACGACTCTCCCCGTCTCCCCCGCCTCCCTCCCCAGCAGCCACCCTTCCACTTTCTGTCTCTGTGACTTGGCCCACTCCAGGTGCCTCATGCCGGTGGAATTCAGACAGTATTTGTCTTCTAGTGACTGGCTTATTTCGCTTAGCCGAACATCCTCAGGGTTCGTCCGTTTTGCAGCAGGTGTCCAAATAGCCCTCCTTTTTAAGACTGGATCGTGTTCCATTGTAGGTGTGACCCGCATCACGCTCATTGCTCATCCATTTATGGATGTTTGGGTTGCTTCTGTGTCTTCCTGGCTTCTGTACATGATGCTGCGATGAACACGGGTGTACAGATATCTCTTTGATACCCTGCTTTCAAGGCCCAGAGGTGGGATGGCTGGATCATAGGCTAGTTCCATGTCTGATTTTTTGAGGAACCGCCATATTGTTTTCCACGGAGGCTGCACCCTCTTCCATTCCCACCCCCAGGGCATGAGGCTTCCAGCTTCTCTACATCCTCTCAGGCACTTGGTATTTCCTGTTTTTTTGTTTTGTTTTGTTTGTTTGTTTTGATAACGGGCTTCCTGTAGGAGGTGCTACCTGACTGGGGTTTTGTTCTGCATTCTCTAATGAGCAGTGACAAGAAACATCTTTCTGTAGGCTTGTTGGGCATTTCTCCATCAGACGTCTTGGGAGATCAATGAAAGGATTTTTCACTGAAGTGTGGTGAGGGGTTAAGGACCCAATAGGGGATGAGGATGACCCAGAGACTAGTGCCAGCAGGAAGCTATAAGCACGTGTCGGCATGAAGGGGCAAGAGGTGGGCACAGCATGGCCAGAACCCCCCCAGAGCAGGAGGTGTGGGATAGGGGCTGCCGATGGGAGTGGTGACCCCCAGAACTGTGGCCCGGCTGAGGGCTTGTGGGAGCTCCTTGACCTCGCTCTCCTCCTGCCTTCCTTGGACCTGCAGCCTGGGGGAGGTGAGGCTCCTGGGGAGCAGGGCCGGGAGAGGTGAACCTGGGGGGGGGGGCAAGGGGCAGGGCCAACGGAATGACCCCTGAAAGAGGTGTCTGTTACTAATTCCATTTTAGAATTGAGGAAACTGAGTCACATTCCACAAAGCTTGGACGACATCAGACCAAGATCTGAATGCTGGTCTGGGTGATGCCAGACTGAATATTCTAGCCACAGGCCACGCTGTCTCCTGGCAGTGGGCAGTGCTTGTCCAGCGTGGTAGGGGCCCCTTCAGCCACGGTGCCAGCCCCGCCCTTGAACTTGGCCAAGCTGACCCGCCTCCTTCTCCCTCCTTCCTCTCCGAGAAAGCAACCAGGTTGGATGGCAGATTTTGTTCTTGATGGGGCTGGGGGAAGGGGAGGGACCTGTCACTCACTGAAGTCATCCACCTGCGTTGAGCTCTGCCCCTGTTGGAGACCCTGACCTTGGCTTCTTCTAATCTGCTCTTGGAGTCACCAAATCTTAGAGCCGAGAGAGACTCCACAGGTTCTCAGGACCAAGCTTCTTATTGTTCAGAGGAGGAATGGAGGCCCCTCCCCCACTGGGACCAGCCCCCCAGCCTCCTGCCTGTCATCCCAGGGCTCTTCCCGCCTACCCGAGCCTGCTGTGCTCACCAGCCGCGGCCCGTTACCGGGCGCTCACCTCCTGGGAGCCGACAGGCCCAGAGATGCTGGATGGTGGATCATTCTCGTGCATCCAGTGAAGCAGGCCCCCAGCACTCTACTGTTTGAGGATGCTCCTCCAAACTCCAGACCAAGAAAAAAACTGGGCTGTTGGCTGAGACATGCGACCAGCCCTCTGGGAGGAGAGTCTGTTTTCAAGCTCTTTGGTGGCACCAGTGGCCTCTATGTGGCTCAGTTGGGCAGGGTAGCTGCTTTGCTCTCCTTCCAGCCCCCAGTCCTGCGCACCCTGTGCCTGGAGGGCCTCCCTGTGTGCACCTGCAGCCCAGAGGCCCTCTGAGACTTAACCTGGGGGAATCACGGGGTCCTGGGCTCTCCCCCGTGGATGGCGGCAAACCCCCATCTAGCGCCTCCCTGTGGAGATGGGAAGGCTGCAGAGCAGAGAAGTTGAGTGACCGGTCCTAGGCTGTCCCAAGATGCACACAGGTGCGGGATGCTGGCGCTGTCTGAGCCCTTCCTTCCCACCCCTTCCTTGGAATTCTGCTCAACAACCACCCGCTTGCATTTCTGCAAAGTGATGTCATCTGCAGATAATGGTTTTTCCGTTCCTGGTGGAGCAGGAGTTCCAGATATTGCGCTGTGGGGGAGAGGTTCCCAAGGGCCGATTACCCACCTCCCTCAGACATGGGGGTGGGTAGACACCCCCCACAAACACTGCAAAAGACACATCTAAGGTGCAGAAGGCCGGAGCCATGAATGACCCGAACCGCAAGGACCCTGGAGAGAAGCCTCTCCACCTCTTCTTTATGCAGATACGGAGCGTGAGACCCAGAGAGGGCAGGGCCTGGCCCAAGCTCACACAGGTTTTAGAGGAAATAGCCTAGACTCACCCCAACTCCTAACACCCTGGGCCGATAGCCCATAGTTCAAGGTCTCCTAACTTAAGCACTCAGCATTTTAGGTAAAGGAGGCTTTGCCGTGGGGACTGTCCCATATGAAGTGGGATGTTTAGTCTCATCCCCAGCCTCTACCCACTAGATGATGGCGGCACCTCCCCTGTGTTGTGACAACTAGCAGGCACATCCAGCTATTGCCAAATGTCCCCTCCCACCCCAGGAGGGAGCAAGATCGCCCTCCCTCGAGCCCCAGTGCCATGGTTGGGGAACCTGGCAGCAAGTGCGTAGTTTACCTCCCTCCGTTTATAGACTTTTTTGCAATAGGAGAGGCTGGGAAGAATTCCTTTTGTCCCCAGGAAGAAAGTATCCCTCCACATCCCAAGCCCGTTAGCCCCCGCTGCGGGCAGAGAGGGTTCTGGAATCCGGAGCCTGAAGGTGCTTTGTCTGAGGACCGGGCTCCATGTCGGACACCCTCAGGATGTGAAGGCGGCCCTGGAGGGGGCCACGAGGGGGCTGGCCAGGGTCCAGGACCTCCTCCCGGCTGGGAACACTGCTTCCTCTGACCACTGTTCTTGGAGCAAAACTGTCGTTTTGCTTTCTTGGGGAAATAAAAATAAATGGCAGTTCTTGTAATCCCATCCCCAGTCCCATCTGGAAAAACCGGGCTCACGGAGCTTGGCTGCCCGAGCTCTGAGGGGCTGTGTCTGGCGGAACCCGAGTCACGATGGGAGCCTGAACATCGGAACAGGCACGGCTGACATTTCCTTTCCTGTTACAAGGTTGCTTGGAATGTTAGCAGCCCCGGGGGGCAGTCCGTGGGCAGGCGGAATTTGGTGGAAAGGAGCCCTGGGACAGGCCAGAGGCTAGCTCAGCTTCTGACTTGCTGTGTGACTCCAAGCCATCGCTCTAATCCTTTCCGGGCCTCAATTTCCCCATCTGCGAAGGAGGAGGAGCCGGGTCTCTCAACATGGGGTCCACGGATCACAGGATCAGAACCCTCTAAGGAATGTATTTAAGCTACATGTTCCTTATTCCTCCCTCGGACACCCTGCAGCTTTGAATGAGCCTCCAAGTGATTTCAGTATGCTTAACTTTGGGGACCTACTGCTTGAAGAACCCCACATTTTCCCCCCGCCCAGGTCTCAAGTTTGAACACCCTAGAGCTCTGCAGGGTCTCCTGTCCCCCCTGTAATCACCACGTGTGAGGGTCTCAGCCGAGGGGAGGAATACAGTTATGTGGTGGGTCAGGACTGGGCACTGCTCCTGAAAATCATCTGCTTTCAAGCTCTTGGCAGGGTCGCCGAGGTCCTCAGTCCAACTGAAGTCACTGCTAAAGCACTTTATTCCTCCAATGATGAAACTTGAGCTGCTAGTTACAGAGTTTGGTTTCAAAATTGTGCCATTTATTATTTTTGTTGGATTGGCTTGTAAACCCTTCTGTAGTCATACATCATTTATAACTGCATTATTCCACAAGAATGCATTTTCCAGATGAGGTCTATTCCTTCTGTGAAAAACTTAAAAAAAAAAAACAACCCAACAACAACAAACTTTCTTTTTCTATTAAATGGAAATCTTTCAGTATGTGTTATCTATTTATACCATCTGAGATGGAGGTCAGGGAACATAAGTTTACCCTGGATGCTCAAAGACTGTCCTTGTGAGCTTCAACTCTTGTATGCACAATGCTTTTAGGGACTCCTGAACTGTGTGGTCACTCTGCCTGAGCACTAAATAACCCCCCCCCCGATGCTAAATCCTGTGTTTGCTTTTTAAAAGTTTTGTTTTGCTTTTATTATTTTATTTTGAGATATTTCTGCCTCCCAGCACATGGACAATTACTTCTTACCAAGCTCATGACGCCGCCCTCTAGTGGCAAACCACACACCTTGCAATTACACACCTTACAATTACAATTCATTGTATTGTAGAAGTTCATAAACAGAGAAGATTCTCTGATGAGTTGAGGGTGACTTTTTACTTTGATTTTGGAGCTAGGAATAGAGGGTCACTTTTTATCTTTCTAATTTTAAGCCCAGTCCCAAAGGCCTCTGATCATTTTCTGGATAAATGAGAAATTAGTTGCAGATACCATTTTCCACGTAAGGGATTTACATTCCAGGTGGATTTGTGTTGCTTCTGAATTAGAGATGCTTTTATTCCTCATTCACTCCTCATTCACACCCTGTTCTTGGAGAAAGTGCCCCACCTCTAGTATGTGACACAAGACCCAGCTCATTGGCCTCCCGATCTCACGCGGGCCAGTCAGCTTCTGTGGACATTTGCTGCTGGGACTCAGAACTGGAAAAAGTCACCGATGGGGAACTGAATTTGCAGGCTGTGTGACTCAGGGGCTGAGACCGCCCTGGGGAGCTGCCCTCATGAGTCATGGCCAAGCCCAGAGTGAGCTCAGAAGCCAGACTGTGGAGCCCCTTGAGTAGAGATGCAGGGCAGTGTGCTTGGTGGTGATGGGCGGTGGGGGGACACAAGTGTCCCAAGCCCCTGAGGGAGGGGCTTGCCCTGATCAATTCACAGAAAATTGGGTCCATGAAAGCCCTGAAAGAGCCCTGGCCTCTCTACATTTGGGACACTGAGACCCTGGGAGGGGCAGAGACAGACCCAAGGTCACCCGGAGGGGATGTGGCTAAGCTGGACCTGAACTCCGTGCTTGTTCGGCTTCCTATTTGGGCAGCTGGCTGAGAGGCTGGCAGGCCATGTCTCGTCTCTCTTCTGCCACAGTCTCATCAGCTGGGAATCTGAGGACTAGGCGGGTGCCCGCATGGCATGATTTGCTCCCAATGTCTCCCCCAAAGCTGGTCGGAGTGTCTACAACTCCACCGCCTTCTATTTCCAGAAGTGGCCCTGGGCAGGTGAATACTGTGTGTCTTGTTCACAGAAAGGATTAATAGTTTGAAAAACCCAAGATAAGGAAATCCACCTTTATGGACTCCCCAGGCAATTTATACCTGCCGCACATCTCAGGAAGATATCCCAGTCCCTCCCATTTTACGGGAGAAAACTGAAGCTCAGAGAGGGGAGGTGACTTGCCCAAGGTCACACAGCAAGTCAGCAGCAGGGCTCAGATCTACTCCCAGAACCCAGGTTCCTTGCTCTAAAGAGCCTAAGTGCTGAGTTCTGGAGCCAGGGAGAGGCTGAGGAGTGGGCAGTTACAAGACAAGCAGTTGCCATGGAATCATTCAGAAGAGTCCAGGTCCTAGCATCAGAGCCAATGGGCTCCATAGCCTCGGACTCCTTTCTGGGCCTCCACGTCCTCACTTCCAAAGGAAGGTTGGACTGGATGTTCACTGCAGTCCCAGAGAACTCTGTGGGCTGAGAGTGAGGCTGGGCTCCAGAGCCTGGAGCAGGAGAACCTAGTGGCCGAAGTGACTGTCCACCCGTGGTCCAAAGTCTAAGTGACCAGACAGAGCTGATGGCCTCGCTCCACCTGCTGCTACCTTGTGGGCTCAAGCATGCGACACGAATGGCTCCAGCCTTGATTTCCTCATCTCTAAAATGGGAATGATCCTGATAATATTGATCTCATAGTAAGGATTAAATAAGCTAATACATGTGAAGTCAGAATAGTGCCTGACCCTAGTGAATCTAGTGAATCCTCATGGCGTGTTCATGATGGCCCCCAGCCCCCCTGCCCTGTGGTACGCCATGCGGGGAGAGGAGGTATTGGCTTCCAGTCCTGCTGACCCTCTACCTCTTCCCAGATGCGGCAGCAGCCCCGACATCCAGCAGCTGGTCCCCGTGGGCCTGTTTACTGGGCAGAATGAGTCCATGATCGCTCAGACATGACACATGGCCTGGCCGCCCCCACTGGGACAGCAGGCGGCCAGTCCTGAGCTAAAAATACCACTTTCATGAATGGAGCCAGGGAGGGCCATTCAGGGACCCACAATTAGTGTTTGTGTTAAAACCGAGCCTCTGGCTCTCCGCCCCTGGGCCTCAGCACCGCCCCTTCTGTGCGCTGCTGCTTGAGGGGAGACTCACTCAGGGTTGGGGGGATTGTGTGCCGTGAAGGGGGTCCCGAGGGGAGGGGTGGGGTGCACTGATGGGTCCTTTAACAAGCAAGGAGCCCAATTCCCCTACAACCTTGTGAGGTATGATTGAAAATCCCATTTTGTGTGGAGGAGGTGGAAGTTTCCAGAGTTCACAGCCGGGGGTGTGTAATCAAATTTGGGCTCTGGATCTGTGTCTTCTCCCCAGATCTCTTCCCTTCACCGCTGTTGCCATGCAACAGCCCCTTGGGGAGGTCCTGGCGGCGGTGAGGGGCTGGCTTGAACAGCTCTCTTCTCTCCCTGAGACCTAGAGGTGTGGTCAAGTCCTGAGGATCAGGGACAGAAGTGAGGGTCCCGCTCAGGGAGCAGCAGAACCAGAGCTGAAGTTGAGTTGGAGATGCCCCAACAGGGCATCCTAGAGAGGGATTAGGGGCTCCGTGGGGCAGGAAGGACAGCAGGGTCTCCGAGAGACGTGGAGAAGGATGGAGGTCCAACTCATGCTGCTCAGCAGTCATGGAGACCCCTCTGAACTCAGAAAACACCACCCTGCTCCTCTGACCCTCAGGGATAGCCATGAACCAAAGGGGATGGCCGTCCCCATCGGCTGGAGAAAGAGGAGGAGATCAAGATGGCGGACCTCCTCCTTTCAAGTTCCACAGGCCAGATCCCACATGGGCCCAGAGTGGGTTTGGGGGACTTTTAGACGTCAGGAAGTTGAGGCCTTTGGAACTCTGAGAATCTTGGAGATATGAGAGCTTTCGGGATCTTCAGAAGTCTTGAAATCTTGGAAGTTTTCTAACCTTTGGAATGTTAAAATCTGGGGCACTTTTGGAATCTTGGACTTTTCTGAACACTCTGGGATGTTGAGGGATTTAAACCGAGGGCCCTTTCGATCTTAGGGTGGAAGATGCCCTTTCGGTGTAGAGATGGACATTCACCAGCAGATGTGGCCTCTCTCCTCCCTCCAGCACTTGGACCCAGTATTTCAAATACCCTGATCTTATGCAATTTTCATTTTGAATTTTAAAAATAAAACTGTAGCGATCGTTTTAATTTTGTAATGCCGTGTTTCTTAAATAACTGATGGCCATATTTTCTTTTTTTAAGATTTTATTTATTTGACAGAAACACAGCGAGAGAGGGCACACAAGCAGAGGGAATGGCAGCAGGAGAAGCAGGCTTCCCGCTGAGCAAGGAGCCCGATGCGGGGCTCGATCCCAGGACTCCGGGATCATGACCTGGGCCGAAGGCAGACACTTAACGACTGAGCCACCCAGGCACCCCGATGACCATATTTTTAAAAGATTTTTTCTTAATTTATTTGACAGAGAGAGAGATCACAAGTAGGCAGAGAGGCAGACAGAGAGAGAGGGGGAAGCAGGCTTCCCCTTGAGCAGAGAGCCCGATGCGGGGCTCGATCCCAGGACCCTGAGAGCATGACCTGAGCTGAAGGCAGAGGCTTTAACCCACTGAGCCACCCAGACGCCCCCTTATGACCACATTTGTTGGCTTACTGGAGTTTTAAGATTCCAGTTTTTTGTTTTTGTTTTTTTAGAGATGAGTTTTGCCTCTCATGTCCTGGTATCACCAAGAATTTTCTCTGGGAGAAGATGTAGAAGTCAGCTGCTTTCACAGATGGGGGAACTGTGGGGAGGGGGCGCAGGATCCCTTCAGGGTCCTACTGTGATTCAGAGTCAGATCTGTGCTTTCTGGCTCCTGGGTCTGAGCGGCACCCGCTGCCTTCCCCGTGCACCCCATGCCAGCACCCCTGTTCTCAGTAGCTGCTGTCACTCTGGCTGAGGATTTCCAGTGCCTTTCTACAGAACTTTCTCCCGCTTCCAAGCTCCCCCTCTGCAAAATGGGGCCACAGATTCTTGAGGCAGGCTCAGGCCCCCCTGTGCCTGGAAGGTGAGACGCGTGTAAGGCGCAGGGATACCGCCCGGTCCCTTCCAGCAAGCAGGATGCGCGGGGAAATCAGAAAAACAGAAGCCCCACTGCAATTGGGCCAGGGCCCCGGGGCTGGCAAGCTTGTGGGAGAACTGGAGAGCCGTTCAGATGGGGTCCATTGCCCTCTCCAGCATCCTTCTCTGGTGTCAGCCCGCGAAGGCTGCTCAGCCCCTCTCTTCGGCGTCTTCCACCTGCCACTGTCACCTCCTGGCCTCTGTGCTGTCTCAGGGTTTCGGTTCCTTCGTGGCCTCCGCCTCCCCCTTGGTTTCTGCTGCCCACGGCACCTGTGTGCTCAAGCCCTCTGCAGCCCCACGGCTTCCCTTTGCCTCCCTTCGTGTATCTCTCAGCTCCGGCTCTCACTCCCAATTTAGACTGTTTTCCCCAAGAGAGAACTTGGTTGGCTTGGAAGTCCCTGACCTAGACAAGCCGTGGATTAAATGAACTCCTATCCATGGGCTCCGAATCTGTCCCACCAACAGGATGTCTAGCAATTTGATTGTGAGGCTAACCCCTGGCACTAGTGCAGACCCCACAGGCTTAGGGCTGAGTCCCACAAGACTGTCCCATGGCCCCCCTGTATTCCTGACTGGCTGTGAATTCAGAGGTTCCCACCCTCTTGAGGTGCCATAATTTGCCAGAACAACTCACAAAACTCAGGAACATGCTTCACTTAGTATTCCTGGTTTATTAGAGAGAATGCAACCTACAAGCAGGCGGTGGGACGCAATACGGAGGTTGGTGGGTGAGATGGCGCAGTTTCCTGTCCTTTCCAGGCATGCCACTCTCCCAGCAAGTTCGTGTTCACCAACCCAGCAGCTCTCCAAACCCCGTTTTGGGGTTGTTAGAGAAGTTTCCTTATGCAGGCATGATAGATTTCATCCCTGGCCATGGGTATCTCAACTTCGTGCCCAGCCACTCTCCCCTCCCAGGAGAGGCTGGCGTGGTGGTGGGAACAGCCAGTCCCCATCCTGGACCTATCCAGGGGCCCCCTGCAAGTCGTCTCATTAGCATACAAAAGACAATCAGCTCCACGGGATTTAGGCTTCTGTGCCAGGAACCGGGAACAAAGAATGTTTCTTTTCTTTTCTTTTTTTTTTTTTTTTTAAGATTTTATTTATTTGACAGAAACACAGCGAGAGAGGGAACACAAGTAGAGGGAATGGTAGCGGGAGAAGCAGGCTTCCTGCCAAGCAGGGAGCCCGATGCGGGGCTTGATCCCAGAACCCTGGGATCATGACCCGAGCCGAAGGCAGATGCTTAACAACTGAACCACTCAGGCGCCCCGAATGTTTATTTTCTTATTAAACCGGAGAGACCACTTCTCAGGCCACCAGCAAACTTCAGGATTGGCTGCTCTTAGGTCCAACACCCACTTTGGTCCAGGCAGCTTTGGCCCCGTGGGAGGGTCGTGCAGTGTGGAGTTGGTGGCCACAGGCAAGCTGCTCAGGTGGGGCATGGGCACGGCAGGTGATGGCAGTGGCTGGGAGCCTGGAAGTCACTGGCTTGTACAGGGACCTCTAGGACAGGAATTCCTGTGTTCAAATGTGCTGTCTTCAGAAATCTCTCCCCGACTCCTTTCTTCTGGTCACCTCTCCTTTTTTTGTTTGTTTGTTTTTAGAGAGAGAGAGAGAGCATGAATGGGGTAGGGAGGGGCAGGGGTAGAGGGGGAGAGAGAATTTTAAAAAAATTTTTATTAATGTATTTATTTGAGAGGGAAACAGAGTGAGAGAGAGAGAGAGCATGAGCAGGGGAAGTGGGAGAGGGAGAAACAGACTCCCTGCCAAGCAGGGATCCCAGTTCGGGACTTGATCTTGGAACTCCAGGATCCTGACCTGAGCTGATGCCCAACAAGGTGAACCACCCAGGCGCCCTGAGAGAGAGAATTTTAGGCAGGCTCCACGCCCAGAGCAGAGCCTGACACGGGGCTCAATCTCATGACCCTGAGACCACAACCTGAGCCAAAATCGAGAGTCAGATGCTTAACTGACTGAGCCACACAAGCACCTCCAGTATTTTATTTTTGTTAAGATTTTAGTTTTAAGTAGTCTCTACACCCAACACAGGGCTCGAACTCACAACCCTGAGATCAAGAGTCTCATGTTCTCACCAAGAGTCTCACCAACCTCACCAAGCCAACTAGGCACCCCTCTCCTTTACTATTTTATTTTATTTTTTTCAAAAGATTTTTATTTGGGGCGCCTGGGTGGCTCAGTGGGTTAAAGCCTCTGCCTTCAGCTCTGGTCATGATCTTAGGGTCCTGGGATCGAGCCCCACATTGGGCTCTCTGCTTGGCAAGAAACCTCCTTCCCTCCCTCTCTCTGCCTGCCTCTCTGCCTACTTGTGATCTCTCTCTCTCTGTCCAATAAATAAAATCTTAAAAAAGAAAAGATTTTTATTTATTTATTGGACAGAGAGAAACGCAAACAGGGAAAGTAGGGGGGGCAGAGCATGATGCAGGGCTCGATCTCTGACCCCAGGATCATGACCTGAGCCTGAGCCGGATTAACCAACTGAGCCACCCAGGCGCCCCTCCTTTGCTGTTTTAAATGACACACTGAAAAGAAAACAGTTGTCTACAGATGTATCCACCCTGCAGCTGCCTGTAGACCAAAGGCCCGATCTCCCTCCGCTTCCACGCTCCACGGCACCCCCAGCCCCTTCTCTCCTCACACCTACCCAGTTACTCAGGTCTTCTGTTAGTTCCTGAAATGAGCAAAGCCTTTTAAATTTTTTTTTTAATTTTTAAAAATTTAAATTCAATTAGTCAACATATAGTGCATCTTTAGTTTCAGATAATTCAGGTGTTCAGTGATTCACCAATTGCATATAACACCCAGTGCTCAGCACATCGCGTGCCCTCCTTAATGCCCGTCACCCAGTAACCCCATTCCCCGCCCCCACCTCCCCTTCCGCGATCCTCACTTTGTTTCCCAGAGTCAAATCCCTGTCAAAATACCGTTTACATTGTTCACAGAGCTGGAACAAACAATCCTAAAATTTGTCTGGACCCAGAAAAGACCCCGAATAGCCAGGGGAATGTTGACAAAAAAAACCCCAAAACTGAGGACATCCCAACGCCTGACTTCAAGCTCTATTTATAAAGCTGTGATCATCCAGACAGTATGGCACTGGCACAAAAACAGACACAGAAGAATAGATCAGTAGAACAGAACAGAGAGCCCAGAAATGGACCCTCAACTCTAGGGTCACCTGATCTTCGACAAAGCAGGAAAGAATGTCCAGTGGAAAAAAGACTGTCTCTTCAAGAAATTGTGCTGGGCAGGTTGGACAGCCACATGCAGAAGAATGAAACCGGACCATTCTCTTACACCACACACAAAGATAAACTCAAAATGGGTGAAAGACCTAAATGTGAGACAGGAATCCAGCAAAACCCTTTCTATCTAGAATGTTCTTCTCAGGCACTTGGCTGGCTCAGCTGGTGGAACATCCGGCTCTTGATCTCAGGGTTGTAAGTTTGAGCCCCATGTTGGGTACGGAGATTTCTTTAAAAAAAATATATGTGTGGGGGGCTCCTGGGTGGCTCAGTGGGTTGGGGCCTCTGCCTTCGGCTCAGGTCATGGTCCCAAGGTCCTGGGATCGAGCCCCGCATCAGGCTCTCTGCTCAGGGAGACTGCTTCCTCCTCTCTCTCTGCCTGCCTCTGCCTACTTGTGATCTTTTTCTCTGTCAAATGAATAAATAAAATCTTTAAAATATATATGTGTGTGTGTGTGTGCATATATATATAATGCGCATATATAGCACATATAGTGCACACATATATATGTATATATATGTATATGTGCACCTGGGTGACTCAGTTGGTTGGGCATCTGCCTTCAGCTCAGGTCATGATCCTAGTGTCCCGGGATCAAGCCCCACATGGGGCTCCCTGCTCAGCGTGGAGTCTATTTCTCCCTCTCCTTCAGCCCCTGCCCCTGCTTATGTGCGAGGGCACGCATGCTCTCCTTCTCTTTCATATACATGTATATATGTATATAAAAATCTTAAAAAAAAATAGAATGCTCTTCTCTGCCTGCCCCCCACTGCGGGCTAAGTCCCCCTTCTCAGGCCCTACCTGGCCTCTCACGCTGACTCACTCCTCCCTTGTGCATTTCCTTAATCATACTCATTAGGCTTTCTAATGATAGACTTTTCTGCAGGATTGTTTACTAAATCACTAGACCTCAGCTCTAGGAAGGCAGGGATCAGTCGTGTTGTGTTCAGCGCTATGCAGAAGCACCCAGAGTAGGCCTGACTTGGTAACAGCTGCTGAATGAATGAATGAATGAGTGAACGAATGAATGAATGAATTGGGTTGAATCAGAGATAAGTACAATATACAAAGGCTTACGAGTGAATTAGGAAAATGAAACAACTTGAATATTCAAGAATAGCCAGTGAAAAATACATTTAGTAATCTACCATGGAACTTACATGGTCACTGAAATCACTGTTGAAAAGCACAGTCATACCCAACATCATTAGTCATTAGGGAAATTCAGATCAAAACCATAATGAGATACTACTTCGCACTCACTAGAATGCCTATAATTTAAAAAAAAAAAGGTGAGGGGAAGTAAACAGTGTTGGTGAGGATATGGAGAAACTGGAATTCTCAAACATTGCTGATGGGAATGTGAAATGGTGTGGCCGCTGTGGAAAACAGTCTGGCAGTTTCTCAAGGGGCTAAATATAGAATTACCATATGACCCAGCAATTCAACCCCTAGGTATATAGCCAAGAGAAATGAAAACATTTGTCCACACCAAAACCCATACCGGAATGTTCATAGCAGTATCCTGCATAATATCCGAAGAAGGGAACCATCCAGATGTCGATCAGCTAAGGAGGGGCCAGACAAAAATGATAAATCCACACAATGGAATAATATTCGGCCAATATACATGCTGAAACACGGATGAGCCTTGAAAAACGTGCTAAGAGAAAGAAGCCAGACACGATTCCAACGTGAGACTCGAACTCACAACCCAGAGATCGAGAGTCACATGCTCTTCCCCACGGAGCCAGCCAGGCACCCCTTGAGTTGTATATTTTAAATGGTGAATTTTATGTTATGTGAATTACATCTTAGGAAATTAATTAAAAGCATCTTCAGTGATGGAAGAGACTGTTCATGATTTGTTAAAGGGATAACACCAGGTACATAATCTAGCTGAAGTATGTACTGTAATCTACATAGACCACAATTTCTAAAAATTATTAGAGAGAGAGTAGGGGGTACAGCCATGCCACCAGAAACATGTAAGAAATGTCATGTCTGCCTCAATTTTTAAAATGACTTTGATCTGACTTGGACCCTGGACCAGTGGGAAATTCAGTCTCTGTCACTTTGGGGTTCGTTTCCTCTGGCCTCACCAGCAGGGAAGGTGGGCCTTGCGAGGTTCTCCTCAATCCAGCCTGTCTGATGCTTCCTTGGGGTGTGGAGGGGGGTTGGGGGAATTGGGGTGTGTGTGGGGTTCAGACTCCCTGGACCTCCTCAAAGCCACCCCCTCCAGGCTCGCCTCCATTCCCCTCCGCACCCCCCTCTGGTCCTCAAGCCCCAGCCCTCGACCTCTCTTCCTGTAGGACACTCAGCACAAGACTTGACATTTTTATAGCATTTGTCTCTGTAGGTGGAATTATAGGTGATTTTCATTCTTTTTCTTTAAGCTTGTTTGAATTTTCTGCAATGAACGTATATTTTTTATTAATTTAAAATAGGATTTAGGGGCACCCGGGTGGCTCAGATGGTTGAGCATCTGACTTGAGCTCAGGTCATGATCTCAGGGTCCTGGGACAGAGCCCTGCTTATTAGCAGGGAGTCTGCTTCTCCTTCTCCCTCTGCCTCTCTCCCTGCTTCTGCTCTCTCTGTCTCTCTCACTCTCAAGTGAATAAATAAAATCTTAAAAAAAAAAATAAGAGGATTTAAAAATCTTACCATCTGCTATCAAAAAAAAAGGACATACTTTCCTCCCCACAATGCTGGGCTCTCTTCAGTCTTGCCCCTTCCCTGGCCAAGTCCACTCACAGTGACAGGAAATGATATTCAAATGACATTCCTCGTGCCTCTTTCAACAATAGCTTTGAGAGGGGCGCCTGGATAGCTCCCAGTGAGTTAAGTGTCTGCCTTCGGCTCAGGTCATGATCCCAGGGTCCTGGGATCGAGTGCCACGTCGGGCTCCTTGCTCACCGATGAGCTTGCTTCTCCCTCTGCCTGCTGCTCCCCACTAGTGCTCTCTCTCTGACAGAGAAATAAATAAAATAAAAAAAAAAAACAAAAAACAATAGCCGTCACAGCCCAGGAGAGCTGGGCTAGGTCATTCAATATGGAATTTGCAAGAAACTAGGCAGAGAATCCCCTGACCCTTGAACATAAACCATTGAGAAAAGGGACAAAGAGAGATTTGTGAGAAACTCCTCTGAAGACAGGTTTTGTGGTGGGGGCTGGGGCATGAGGCAGGGGCCCGCAGGGATGAGACGGGGCTTCCCCCTCCTGTGCTTTAATGAACCAGCTGAAGAGAGCTTGACATGCATTCCCTGAAGTTGGGGGTCCTTGGGACAGGAGAAAGTGCAAGCAGCCTCTGTCAGGGCACGGGGCACTGAGTCAGGGATGAGTGACTCCCTCCCAGAGGGTGCTCCCTGAAGCCGCTGTGGGCCAGGAGAGCTGACCTGCAGCCCTTCCAATACCTGCCCAAGAGAACCTTCTGGAAAGGGGAGGGGACTTCATGGGGGAGTGTTTATGGGGAGGAGCCTTCATGGGGTGGGGGTGGGGGGACCTGTGTGGGAAGCGGGAGGGAGAACGCCGGCCCAAGTGGGAGCCTCAGAAACCCACGTGAGATTGCCCCGAAGAAAGGCAGCTGTGGGCTGAGAGAGCGTCACACCGACGCAGCCGGGTGAGAAGTCCCCCGTTCCCTCCTTTTGCTGTCTTCCCTCACTGCTGCTCAGACCCCGGCTGGATTCAAGCTGCAGCCCGGACTATGGGCTGTGGCAGTGAGGAGAGAAGACGCTGACTGCTGCCCCTATTTCTGGACCAGAAAATTCTGCTTGGGTCTGGGCAACCTCGTTCTGGTGACTGTCTCGGAAGGACTGGGCTTACCTAGGGCCAAGCGGAAAAGTTGCTCTAACCCAGAGCTGCCCCCTTCGAGTGCATTTCAAAGACATAGGGAGACACAAAAATCCAGTTGTGTTTTGATGCCGTCACCTGGTCAGCCAGTTCAACCTGCTGGCTCCTATAGCTTCATTTGCAGCAGCCGCTGCAACGAACATGTGCCTCATTTAGCCTCACGATGCTCCCAGGGGCAGGCATCCCCCTCCTGGTGATCCAGAAGGAGAAACTAAAGCCCAGAGCCGTTAGATCGCACGTCCTTGGTCACACAGCTAGTAAGTGGCAGATGTGCGGGCCTCTGTGAGGGACAGTCCTGCTTTGAGTCTCTGTCCCCCCATCTGGGGAATGAGGGTATGCTGGGTTACCCTGCAGGGTCTTCAAAACGATTCATTCAGAGCCTTTAGAGCAGTGAGTGGAGGTGCTGTGTGTACGGTCAAGGGTGCGGTCAAGGTCACGCCCTTCTCCTTGGGCCTGCCCTCTGCACCCCCTCACCCCGCCCCGGCCCCGGCCCCAGGCACTGTCTCTGGCAGGGACTTGAGCTGTGTGTTTGGCCTGTGGCTCTTCATGTCTGGAAAGCATGGCTTGCTGGCGCGGTCGGCTTTGAGATTCTGGAAATCCCCCCTTCTGTCCCCCACCCTCCATCTCCGAGCAGCTGACAGCAGGAGCCCCCGCTGCCAGGCTGGAGGGGGCCAGGCTCTGGGAAGGCTTGCTGCCTCTCCGGAGAGCTGCCAGGCAGAGAGGTCTGGCTGGCTCAGCCTTTCCCAGGCAGAGCTACATGCTAACCTCACTTGACGTCGATCTTTCTGGTTTACTGGGAACCAGGCAGAATCCGTGGAGTCCTCAAAATATGAGATGCTGAGGTTTCTTCTGTGGGTGTCTGCCTGGCACCCTCTGGGCCAGAAGGCTGGGGAGAGCCAAGGAATGGGGTTTGTGGAGACCCGGAGCACGAGGAAATGAGGGATAAGTGAGGAGGCGGTTCTCCTGCCCCCCCCCCGCCCCCCAGAGGCAGGGGTCCTGTGCCCTTGCCTCACTTGCCCCGTGATCTCAGGCACAGCCGGCTGCCTCTCAGGGTCTCCTGAGCCCGTGTGGTTGTAGGGAGGACCCATAATTTTCCCTCTACACTTCTGAGCTCTTAGCCGAGATGAAAGACCGATTAACAAGAGAAAACCGAGCAGCAGTTTATTACCTCGTTATACCTCCTGGGTACGGGGGAGAGTTCCAGGAAGAGTAACCCCCCATCTTAGAATTCGGGCTTAAGCGCCATCTTAGTAGGGAAAGAGAGGAAGGGGTTGGAGGCTTCTAGGGGAGAGGAAGCTCTTTATAGGACAGCTGAATGGGCTCTTAGAAGACTAGCTGGGAGGTGTGACTGTGTGACACTGTGTCTGGGTGTGGCATTCACTTTCTAGGATCCTCTCTCGGGGCTAGAGTCTACCCTCGTGCCCCCCGCCCGCCGCCCGCGCCACGGGGGTACCTAGGACAGTTGAGTTCCTTTAGGAGGACCTGTCTTTAGGCAAATAGGGAAGTTCAGAGGAAATCTTTCCTGCAGCTGCTGCTTTTCAGGTGCAGACAGCTCAAAATAATTGCTAGACCAAAGCGGTATATTGTGGGGTGACCTTTCTGCTGCCCGTCATGTGGAGTGGGAGGAGTGGTTCTCCACCCTGTGTGTGTGTGTGTGTGTGTGTGTGTGTGTGTACACAGGTGTGGGTGAGGGAGAGATGGGGCTTGGGAAATGGGGGGGGCATTTTGGGTTGTCACGGAGACGGAGGTGGGGTGCTGTAGGCATAGAGCAGAGGAAAGCCCAGGATTCTAAACGTCCTGCAATGCGCGGGACAGTCCCACACAGTCCCTGTGGGCTGTGCACGTCCCTGAGGAATTCTGGCTAAGATAATTAATTGTTCAAGGCTTGAGACCTTTGGTATTTTAGGGTCATTTAGGATCATTTTGGAATTTTAGGATCATTCATTAAGCAGCATATGGCCGGAAGAATTTTTCTCACGCTATTGTAGTTATACTGCGCTCCCCGAGCATCAGGCCCGGTGCCAAGGAATGAAGAAGCCGACAAAGGCCGCAGTGCCCTGCAAGAGGGTGACTGTAGTTAATTGGAAGGCCCCTCGGTGGGTGTCACTGTGGGAAGTTTTGGGATTGAGGGCTGAAGGCCGCAGCATTCCTGTCCCTAACAGGCTGTTGTCGTTGGGGCACTCAGGAGGAGAGGTGGGATGGGGAAGTGGGGGGTGGAGACTCTCAGGGGGCAGGATGCTGGGTCCTTGGGAGGCGGGGGCCCCACGAGGCAAGCTGAGCAGGGTGAAATGCTTGGAAGTGTGTAACTGGGCAGAAAAGGATGCTTTCAAACAGGGATGCCAAATGTCCGGTCTAAAGTTGTGTTCTGCGGTGTGAACAGTTTCCCACATTCTTTCTTTAGCTAAATCTAGGGCACACCCACAGGTGCCGGGGGGAAGGGGTTTTTCCTGGAAGCAGAGGAAGGGGCTGGGTGGCACTCCCGGCAGATGCACCGGGGACCTGAGACAGTGCTCCTGAATCATCCCCACTGGGTTAACTCTGAGCGGCTTGCCGAGGACAAGCCGAGAAACCACGAGAAAGAATACCACTCATGTCAAAATCCTGGGGAACAGGGCTTGAGGGGCTCATGGCAGTCCAGTAACTCTGACCTCAGGCCAACTGGACTTTATTGACCGCTCGCCCACACCCAGGAGGTCTGGGGAGTCTGAGTATCAGGGGGTAAACGAGCAGGTTATCGGTTCCCTTTAGCTGTGTGGCCTAGGCAAGTGACGCACTCTTCTCTACGTGTTGGCTTGCTCACCTGTCAAATGGGGGCAATGTCCATGCTCGCCTTGGAGATTAGGCCGTATAATCCATGTAAGGCATGGGGTGCAGGACCCCGCCTACATTTCTCAGTAGACACCAGTGGTTATCGTGACCATAGTCACTCTGCTCAGTATCTTCAGGGACAGAGAGACCGCAGCTGGCATTTGGGTTCCCATATGTTCTCTCCTTTTTGTCACCCCAGTTCCATTAGGCAAATCTTCAGCTCCCTGCTGTGCAGATGAGAAGTGGAGGCACAGAGAGGGAAAGCAACTTCCCTTGAGGCCACACAGCCAGCCAGCCCTGGAGTCAGGGTTTGAACTCAGGTCTCTCGGGCCCCAGAGCCCCACTCCCGCTGCCCCTCCAGGCAGCCTCCGGGGGCTGAGGCTGACGGTGGGGTGAGGTGCCTTGACAGGTCATGGGCTCCCCGTCACTAAGCAGACTGGTAAGGGGGTTGCTGTCCTGGGCAGGAGCACAGAGGGGTCCTCGCTCTAGGAGTCAATTCTGTGACTAGTTTCAGGCCTGGGGAAGGGTTGTGGGAACTTACGGGTGAGTTTCCAGGCCTGGGTCGTGAGCTTTGAGGGCAGGGGAGGGAGGGGAATGCTAAGAAAGCCTGCAGACCCAAGAGGCCTCCGTGGCCCTTACGGCACACAGGCGGCGTGCGCGTGCGTGCATGTGCGTGTGTGCACAGGTGCTGGATCAACGTTACTTTCCCTCACTGATAGCCCCGGCCTTCCTGGGGAGGTCACCTCAGAAGGACTGGTCTGCACTCAAGGTCAGAGGTGCTGACACAGGATATGGGCACAAAATTCCAGGAGGAAGTTGACAGGGGAGGGCTGGAGACTTGGCGGCCACTGTGTCCCTGCCATTCTTTATGCAGCCAGCCTGACTTCTGTCCCCAGGGGCTGGCCAGAGTGTCCCTGGCCTCTGGAGGCAGGGGCAGTGAGAGCCCCCCAGGTGGGTCCAGTGGCTTGGGAGTAGGAGACAATGAGTCACAAAGCCGCTGTGCCATTAACTCATTGGGTGACCTTCTTTTCCGTCATCCTTTCTTTCCTTTCTATCTGGAAGTGGCCTGGGGTAGGCTCCTGCGGGGCGGGCAGGGGCCTGGGGGCCTGACTGGAATTCCTTGGAATTCCCCAAGCCGAGAAAGCACGGGAGTATTCCCCTAAAAGGCCTGGTGGATGAATGAGTGGCCCAAAGAAACATTATTGCATCAAAGAAAAGGAAAGCAATTCGGTGCAGAAATTTCCGGTAGGAAAGGTACCGCGGACATTCTTGGGTTGGGGTGGGGGTGGGGGGGTGCTTTCTTCCTGCTTAGGGCAGTGACCTCATGGAGGAAGAGGAACAGCTGTTCCCATCACCTCAGGGCTGAGTGTGAGAAAATGAACTGGAATGACAGCAAGAAGGATTCAGGTTAGACACTCAGTCTGCCGGATAAAGCAATCACTAGTCTCTTACTCCATATGGGATCCATTCGGAAGTCGTAAACGGGCTCATCACGGCTTACAGAACTCTACAGGAACTGAGCAAAAAACAGAGAAGATTGGGGAAGATAAGCTTTCAAATCAACAGTGGAATTCTTAGCATTGGCCGTATTCCTGGTACTGTGTTCGGTGTCCTGGCAACGGGTCCGTGGTCCATTTCTCAGAAACTTATATCACATCACGGGAAGGGGTCTGAAAAACAGTCAAAAGTAAAAACAATAAAAGTTCAAATCCAGGACGTAGTATTTATTGAGCACTTGCTGGGCGCTAAGCACTTTGTATACAAGAGATCGGGGAATACTGGAGAAAATAATACTAAAGTTCCCTATTTTGTGGAGCTGGGTGTGCTCGGAGAGGCTGCAGTCCATGTTCAAGGCCACACAGCTATCGGGGTAGATCTGGCTTTGCCCAGTATGCCACGGATGTCCGCGCTGGACGCCCGAACTGGGACCTCATCTCATCCCTTCTCTGGCAGGCACTGTGCCACATGGTGGGGGTTCTAGGGACGACAGGCCAGACCCCATCCTCTTGGTTTTACCCTCGATGGCTGGTTCAGAGGAGGAATTTCTGCTCTTGGAAACTCAAAATCTGTAGACTCATTCCAGAGACATTCAAGGCAGCAGGGAGCCTCGTTAGGGATGCAGGTACTTGAGAAAGGCAGGATCAGAGAGGGCACTCAGAGGTGGGAAGGTGGTCGGGCTAGGCGAGGACAGATGTCCCTAGCTACAGGATAAGTCACAGAGGGAGGTTCGCAGGGGATGGGATCTTCTCGGAGCCCCTCACTGGAGTGCCTGGGCTTTCGCATCGCAGTTGTATAGTGAATGCCCCTCAGAAGCAGGAGGGCAGGATGGTTAGGAGCCCTGGCTTTGGAATGGGACGCATCAGGACTCTACCCCAGCTCCAGCTCTGTGTGACCTTGGGCAAGTTCCTTGCCCTCTCCGAGGCTTCATTTCCTGAACTATCAAACAAGAATGTTTCTTTGCAGGGATGTTATACGTAGAGCATTTAGCGCAGTGCTTGGCACGTCGCAGGCACCCCACGAAACGGGGGCTGCTTTTCCTCAGTATGTGATTGGCAGGTCCTGTCTCTGCTTTGCTCTCTGGTCTCACTGTCTCCAGATCACAGGACGTCTTCTTCCTCTGAGCAGCTTGGAGAGGCCAGGGCTCTGGCGGAGACGCTGGGCAGGGGCTGACCCGGCGCAGTCCCCATGGAGATCAGATTTCCAGCCCCTCAGTGAAGCCAAGTAAACACAGGGGAGACAGCGTGACTCCCTCAGCTGTCCGCTAACAACCAGATTCCTGAGGCCACCGCAGCCGCGGCTGCTCACTCTGAGTGTGTCTGGCTCCAGTGTCCCTGGGCCCCGGTGCTGTCACTCTCAAGAGACCTTGGGGTTTGGGGTGGGGTGGGGCATCACTGCTTCCAGGAGCAGATGGCTTTTCTCTTGGGGTTTTCCTTTCCAGCTCCCTCCTCCCTCTGTCAGTGACTTCACAGGCCCACTGACGCTGCTGCTGGAAGAGATCGAGCCCAGGATGCTGAGGAAACTCCCTCCCCCAGCCCCGAATGTGCCGCACCCCCATTTCTCTGTGGCCTCAGCCTGACAACCTCTGCATTCTTCTTTTGTTCTCTGGCTTTTCACTTTCCGAGAGAAATCGTGTATTTCCTGAGTGCAGCTTTGTACGGGGCATAGGTAAGCGAGACGTAGGACCCCAGCCTCCAAGGATTTTCCGGTTTCTGCCTGATGAACTCCTATTCAACTTTCAAAGCCCAGTTCAAATATCCTCTCTAGGCTACTCCTCTCGTGCGACTTCCTTACCGGTCCTCTTAGTGTGGCCACAAGACCTTTTCGGGAGCTCTTGAGCTTTTTTACCCCTTGAGAAACTTCACTGACCCTGCTTCCCTCCAAATTCTGTCACCCACTATTCCTGAGCAACCCGTGCTCCCCCTTCTGATCTCAGCTCAGATGGCACCGCGCATAGAGTAAGGGCTTCACCCTCAAGGTCATCACCGCAGTCTCTAAATTAAGCATTTATATTGTGTTCATTTGATTCCTCTCTGCCTCTCTCCCTGGAGTGTAAATCCTACAAGGGCAGAGAGCCTGTGTGTTTGATCACTTTTGTCGTCTCAGAGTCTAGCACGGGGAGAACTGTCAGTATGGATCTGCTGAGCGAACCCCCTCTTCCATGAAGTCTTCCCTGATTTCCTCAGGCACAGCTTCTTTCTCATCTGCACATCTCTTCTTTATTTCTTGTCTGATTTTGCTTGTGAATAGAAAAGTGCATAAAGTATGTATACAGTTTAAAAAATAATTTTCAAGGGGCGCCTGGGTGGCTCAGTCGTTAAGCGTCTGCCTTTGGCCCAGGTCATGATCCCAGAGTCCTGGGATCGAGCCCCGCATTGGGCTCTCTGCTCAGCAGGAAGCCTGCTTCTCCCGCTGCCATTCCCTCTGTTTGTGTTCCCTCTCTCGCTGTGTTTCTCTCTGTCAAATAAATAAAATCTTTAAAAAATAAAAAAAATAAAAAAAATAAAAAAAAAAATAATTTTCAAGCAAACACCTACTTAACTACCACCCAGGTCAAGATCAAGAACATAATCTACAACTTGAACCCACACTGGGAACCCACAAGAATTAGTTACGACCTTGCTTTTTGATCATCTTCTTGCTTTATTTTATAGTTTTGCTATCTCCATAGGCATTCCTAAACCAGAGTTTAATGTTGCCCATTTTTGGAGATTTATATGCACAGGATCATACTGCACATATTTTTGTATATGTGTTTGGCTTCTTTGACTCAGTGTTATGTTTGTGAGGCTCATTCATGTGGGGTGTGTGATGGCAGTTCATTTTCTGTGCTGTAGACAGAATATTGTGTGACACCATTTATTTATCCATTAGAGTTTAACCATGCTGCTGTTAACTTTTTCTTTTGTCTCCTAAAGCACACGTGCCTTCAAATTTTAGGGAATTCACCTAGGAGTGAAACCATTGGGTCAGAGGATATCCACTGCCTCAACTTGATTAAGTAATGCCGAACTATTTTCTAAAGTGTTTGTAGCAATTTACACTCTCTTAGCTGTGAATGAGAGTTCCGTTCTTCCACGTTCTTGCCGACACTTGTTTTTGCCAGATTTTACATTTTGGCATTTGGCAAAATGCACATCTTCATGTGCATTTTCCTCCTGGCCGGTAAGCTTGAGCATCATTTCATATTGTTATTAGCCATGTGGATTTCCTTTTTTTGGGAAGTGCCTTTCCAGGACTTTTGTTGTTTCCTTTTCTCATTGATTATTGGAACTTATTATGGACATGAGTTCTTTGTCAGATATGTGTTGTGACTATCCTCTCCCACCCTGAGTTTTGTCTTTTCACTCCCTTAATTGCATGTTTTGGTGACCAGACATGGGAAATTTTAATGGAATAAAATGTATCAAACTTTTCCTTTAAGTTTAGTGCTTTTTAAGAAATCCTTGCCTACCTTGGGTTTGTATCATCTTTTAAAAACATAGTTTCTTTTCATGTTTAGATCTGCAATCTACACGGGCTTGGGGTTTTGTTTTGGTTTTTGTGGGGTTTCTTTTTGGTATTATGGTGTGAGGTAGGGATTGAGGTTCATTTTTTTCCTTCCTCAAGAATAGCCAGTAGCCTCAGCATCACTTGTGTTACATCCCCTTTTCATAAATCAGGTGTCCACCTGTGCTTGGGTCTGTTTCTAGATTCTATTTTATTGGACTGTGTGTCTGTTCTTGTACCAACATCACATCTTCCTGTTGCTTTATTTTACTATGTGGTAGCTTTTTTTTTCTTTTTTCTTTCTTTTCTCTCCCTTCCCCTCCCCTCCCCTCCCCGCTTCCCTTCCTCCCTCCCTCCCCCCTTTTCTTCCTTGATTTTATTTATTTATTTGAGACAGAGAGAGCATAAACAGGGAGGAGAGTCAGAGGGTCTGAGCAGGGAGCCCAACACAGGGCTAGATCCCAGCACCCTGGGACCATGACCCAAGCTGAAGGCAGCTGTCTAACTGATTGAGCCACCCAGGCACCCCTCTTTTTCTTTTTTAAAATATTTGTTTGTTTGTTTGTTTATTTGAGAGACAGACAGAGTGCTTGAGCCAAAACCAAGAGTTGGATGCTTAACCGAGTATGCCACCCAGGTGTCCCTATGCTATAGCTTTATATTAAGTCTTTTTTTTTTCTTTTTTTTTCTTAACATATAATGTATTATTTGCCCCAGGGTACATGTCTGTGAATCGTCAGGCTTACACATTTCACAGCACTTACCATAGCACATACCCTCCCCAATGTCCACAACCCAGCCACCCTATCCCTACTCCCCCACCTCCCAGCCACCCTTAGTTCGTTTCATGAGTCTAGGAGTCTCTTACGGTTTGTCTCCCTCCCCATCCCCTCCTGTTTCATTTCTCTCCCCCACCCCCCCCACAAACCCCCGCCTTGCCTCTCAAGTTCTTCATATCAGAGAGATCATGCGATACTTTTCTTTCTCTGACTGACTTACTTCACTTAGCATAATACCCTCCAGTTCCATCCATGTCATTGCAAATGGCCAGATTTCATTTCTCTTGATGGCTGCATAGTATTCCATTGGCTTTATACTAAGTCTTGACAGCTGAAACAGCAAGTCTTCCATCTTGTTACTCTTCTCTAAGAGTGTCTTGTCCTGGGGCACCTGGCAGGTTCAGTCAGAAAAGCATGTGACTATCGATGTTGGTGTCATGAATTCAAGCCCCATGCTGGGTGTAGAGATTACTTAAAAATAAAATCTTAAGGGGCGCCTGAGTGGCTCAGTCGTTAAGTGTCTGCCTTCAGCTCAGGTCATGATCCCAGAGTCCTGGGATCAAGCCCCGCATCAGGCTCCTTGCTCGGTGGGAAGCCTGCTTCTCCCACTACCATTCCTTCTGCTTGTGCTCCCTCTCTTGCTGTGTTTCTCGCTGTCAAATAAATAAAATCTTTAAAAAATAAATAAATAAAATAAAATCTTAAAAAAAGAGTATCTTGTCCCTTTGAATTTCCATATGCATTTTATTTTTTTAATATTTATTTATTTGAGAGGGGGGAGTATAAATATGAAAGAGAGAGAGAGAGAACCAGTGGGAGGAGAGGCAGAGGAGAGGGAGAAGCCGGGCTAGTCCCAGAACCCCTGGGATCATGACCTGAGCTGAAGGCAGATGCTTAACCAACTGAGCCACCCAGGCATCCCTCCTTGTGCATTCTGGAATCAACCTTTCAAATTCGGCTAAGACACACACCCCTCTGAACTTCTGCACCCATCCTTCACAGCACCTAGCCCTGGATTATAGATGTTTATGTGTCTGCCCTCCTCCCTTTCCCTTCCCCGGCGCAACCCCTATTTCTCCCTGAAGGTATCAGCTCCCATGAGACACTCAAGGCTTGAGCATCTCTCCAGGCTGGGTGTGAATCTAGTGTTTGAAAACGTGTGTACAACGAAGCCCAGGTTATCTCATCTTGCAGTCAATCAATGAAACTGCAGTTAGATCCCTGCTGGAGGGAAGCTGGCTATGTCGATGTCCTGAGAGATGTTCTAGAATATTGTTCTCCAACATGGCACCTCTGTAAAGGATTTTCAAGGATGATTTTAATGACGCCCTGTGTCTTTACATGCTGACTTTAGAACCAACTTTCATATACGACAGGATTCCACCTAACCTCTACGACATAAACCTCCCTGGTCACAATTTTGGGACTCCCTAAAAGCATGGTCTGTCTGCCTTCCCCCCAAAGCTCTTCCCACAGGACCTTGGCACATCATAGATCCTCAGTAAATGCTGGAGTTATGATTGGTAAATGCTGTTGATTCTTCTGTTCTCCCTGCCTTCCACAAATGCTTTGTTTAAAGAATGCTTTTAAAAAGCAGCTTTATTGAAATATAGCTTACATTGCAATAAAATGTATCCATTTAAATGTGTGTTTTGACAAATGCATATGTAAATGGTCCTGTACTCCCACAAATGCATCAGATGACTGCCCTGCCCCACCTCCCTGCCATGTTCTTAAAACCTTCCACTCGCTCCCACTCTGCTTATGAAAATATGCAAGCACCTACCATAACCTTCAAAGCCCTGCCTGATCCAGTCCTGTCCTCCTCCTGGATCTCATTTTCTCTCTCCCTCCTGGTTTCTCACTGCATTCTGGCCATGCTGTCCTTTTCCATTTCTCTCAACTCACAAAGCTCTCTCTTGCCTCTGAGCCTTTGCAAATGCTGTTCCCACTGCCAGGAATGCTCTTCCCTGCATCAGTTAACTATTGCTGGGTAAGAAACCACCCCCAGACCTTGTGTCTTAAAACAACAACCATTCATGATTCCTTAGGAGCCAGGAGGTCAGCCAACTGGTTCTGCCTGTCTGGGTGGGACGTGGTTGATCTAGGTTGGCCCCACTCCTGCATCTTGGGGGAGTAGGGAGTCTGGCGAGCTGTGGTTCAGCAGGTGACTCTGCTGATCTTGGTTGGGCTCCCTCCCACGTCGGTGATCCGAGGGCTGTGGGCTGGTCGAGGCTGGCATTGCTGGGATTGCTGGGATGGCTGAGACACCTCCGCTCTCCATGTGCCTCCAGCAGGCTTGCTGGGGGTGAAGGCAGAAGCCCAAAGGAAGGTAGGCTCCTGCAAGCATGTTTTCAAGCCTCTGCTCTGGTCAAGACTCCTAATGGCCTATCGCTAAAGCAAGTCCATGGCCAAGGCCAGATTCAAGGGTGGGGAAATAGACTCTGTCTGTTGAGTGAGAAGGACTGTGAGGTCTCAGGGCAAAGTCTAGACACAGAGAAAAGAGCAAAATGGGGGCATCTTCATCCCTGCCCCTTCTTTCTGTCTAGTACCTTTTTTTTTAAAGATTTTATTTACTTATTTGACACACAGAGATAGAGAGAGAGAGCACAAGCAGGGGGAGTGGCAGGCAGGCAGAGGGAGAGAAGCAGGTTCCCCACAGAACAAGGAGCTGGATGTGGGGCTCAGTCCTAGGACCCTCCAGGATCATGACCTGAGGCAAAGGCAGCCGCTTAATCAGCTGAGCCACCCAGGCGCCCCATGTCTAGTACCTTCTTATACTCTACCTTTTCCTTGGATACCTTCCCCTGACAATCCTGGGGGGACAACAGTACTCCCCCAGTTATTTCCGGGACAGCCCTGGTCTGCTTCCTCACAGCCCCCAGCACAACCTGTAATCCTCTTTGTGTGTGTGTGTGTGTGTGTGTGTGGTCTCAGGATTTGGCGGGAGGCAAGGACCACAGCTATGTGCCCTTTGTGCCTCCAGGCTCAGCCCAGGGCTTGGCACATAGAAACTGCTTGAAATATTTGTGCATCAACTAATGACCCATCAGGGCTGCATTCTTGGAAAAAGGAGAACATGTTACGCTGTGCCTCTGGGAGGTCAGTCCCCTTCCCTGAGCTGCCCCATCCCAGAAGGGGGGTGGTTCTACAGAAAGCGGCTCCCCCACTTAGCCCGAGCCCCACGGCTGCCCTTGCCATTAAGAATGAGGTTCACAGAACCGGCTGAACGCTTGTGGCCACACTCCCGCTGGAAGTCACAATGGGCTGCCCTGAGGGTCAGGCCATTCTGCCCCAGGGGACGCACAGGCCTTGCTCCACTGTCCTTTGTTCTTAAAATAGATTAAAGGCCACCCTGTGAGGGAGGACCTCTGGAGTTTCAAAACTGAAAGATCAGAGCTTGTGGGTCCTGAATCCGTTTGGGGTCAGTGGGCCGAGGCCGCGGGATGGGGGCTCATCAGTGGACCGGGCCGGCCTCTGCCTCCTGGGTCTGATTCTACCCACTGAGTCCCCATGGGACCTCCTGTTCCATCCCCCTATGTTGCGGCTTACGGGCAAGCCTGCCCACCTCACCATGTGGGGCAGCATATTAGAAGCGAGATGTTGAGCCGGGACCTTCTTCATCCTCTGCAATGTCAATGTCAAAACTAGTACCAGCAATAATAATAATAGCAACTGCAATTCCCTTGGCTTGTACTATGCATAAGATATTTTGTGTATCTTGGCTTATTCAGTGCTCACTGTGGCTGTATGACTTGGTGACATCACCATCCTGTTATACGGATGAGGAAACAGAGAGGGTGAGGGGTGTGCTTAAAGTCTTAGATTTGAGATCTGAGGTCTCAGAGATTTGAACTCAGTCCCTCTAACACTGAAGCCGATGCCCTCATCCACCACCAGGCCCGGGCCACCCCTCAGTCCTCCCTCCGGCACCCGGGGCCTGGCCCAGACCTCTGGGTCCTGCCCTCCTTCCCTGCCCCTTGGCCCCATAGGGTCAGTGTCTGAGTAGACCACTCGAGGCCTATCTTAGCATCTCCTTGTCCCCATGAGCTGCCCCCCGCCCACCCCCCAGTCACTCAGCGGCTGCCCCGGCTGGCTGGCTGGGCCTGAGCCAAGGGCAGGCCTGGCTGCTGGTTGGCGGGGGTGGGGTGCGGGTTGTGAGAGTTGCAAGTGCTACCCTGTCAGGGCCTTTGTCTCTCCCATAATTGGGTCCCAGCCGTCTCTCCAGGCCCCTGAGATCTGGAGAGGCTGTGGGCCAAGTCCTTGGCAGAGCCTCTGGCTGAGGACGCTGAGTAGAAGCAGATGTGCCCTGGGCTGTATCTGGCCTTGTGTGTGTGTGTGTGTGTGTGTGTGTGTGTGTGTGTGTGTGCGCTCATGCGTGCGTGCGTGCATTGCAGGTGGGGTGGGGGAGCAGAGGAGGCCTTGGGCCTGGGAGGATGCTTGGTTTTTAGAGCCAAGGGGGGGCTGAACAGAGAACAAAGCTGCCTCAGAGCCAAATATTTTAATCTGTTCTGTTTAAGAAAGAAATCAAATCTTCATTTTTGTTGTATACACCAGAGCTGGTTCTGAGCCCAAGGGAATTAGAGAGATTGACCCCAACGTCTGGTTCAACTTACAGATGGAGAACACTGACGGATGGCAGGGACTTGCCCAAGGTCACCCGGCACTTTGTGAACTAGGACACATTACACAGGTTGGGGTGATGACTGGGGTCCCCAGCCTTCCTCTGACAAGGTACTGGTGGACATCTTTCTCGTCTGGCCTGAGCGTGGGCCTCAGAGCCATGAGGTTTTCCAGAAGAGACGCCTCTGCCATTCCACCTGTTTAGTCAGGTTAAATCCTGCTGCAAGGCCACAGTGAGCTCCTGAACCATTTACTGGCAAAAGGACACATCCCCAGGGGAGAGGAGAGTCTCCTTTCTTCGGTGACCATGCTTGTGGGGTCTTGTGAGAGAGAAAGCTCCACACTGCAACTGGGAATACCAGGTTCAAGACCTGCCTTTGTCTTTGACACGCGGTATGACCTTGGCAAGCTGCTGCTTTTCTCTGGGCCTTAAGTTTTTGCATCTGAAAAATGGGGTAATAGTATTCTAAGGTCTTCTAAGAGTCTCATGCTCTACCGACTGAGCTAGCCGGGCGCTTCTAAGGTCTTCTAGACAGCAGAGAGTCTATTTTAAAAAGCTGGTCGCTTGTCCATTTCTTGAGAGCTTCCAAAGCCAGTCCTCTGAGATAGGAAGAGCAGTATTATCCCTCCCTGGAGGGGAACTGACAGCTCAGAGAGGTTCAGGGATTTGCTCAGTGACACACAGCATCCACAAAGCTATGGGATTGGATGGAGGTCTCTTGATTTCTAGCTCTGTGGTCCTTTCCTCCCCAGGAGACCACTGCTGTCTCTAGTATGTGGGGGCATGCAGGCATGTCTGAGGTCCTCCACCGGCCCTCATGGGGAAGCAGAAAATGATGGCAGGGATCAACGCATTGAGGCTTGCTTCACCTTCCTAATGGAAGGGGCTTCAGAGGTTCAACGTGGTGCTTGGTCCTGGACCCTTTTCAGCATCCCTGTGGGAGAATGAGGCCAGCTAGCCTCTGCTTGGACCTCTCGCAGACCAGAAGCTCACTATCTACTGGGGCAGGGTAGCTCGGATTGTGAGAAGGAACCTTTCCCCTGAGGCCTAGTCCAGATCCCTCCTGGAAATGGGCCCGGGGGCTGCTGCCTCGCTTGGAGAGCTGAGGGATCTCCCAGCAGCCCCCTCACCGGGCTCCGGCTACCCAAGAGCCTCCGCGCCCGAGGCTGGGACTGCCCTGTGGCAGGCAGGGGGAAAGCGGCCTCTCTCCGCCCCTGGAAACGGGAGAGGAGCCTGTGAGCCTTTGCCTGGACCCCGTGGGGGGAAGGGACAAGAGTTCTGGAACAGGCCAGCAGAAGATTCTTTGGTCTGGGAACGAGAACACCTGAGTCTGCACCACGTGACGTCTGCCCGTGACTTGCTGCGTCATCTTGGGTGAGTTGTTTTGCTTCTCTTGGCCTTAGTTTTTTCATCTGTAGGATGGGGATGTTCCTAACCCCCGCAGGGCCCACGGGGCTTGTATAAGACCTGCTGGAGGGGGTGGGAAGTGAGACCTCTGCCAAGACAAGCGCTGGACACAGGTGAGGACTGTGCAGAGAGAGATCATCCCCAGCTGTGACTCCGGACCAAGCGGAGTCCCTCCTGCCCTCCCGCGCCTGTGGGCGGGGCCTCCGGCAGGTGTGCCCGTGACCTCGGCAAGCCGGCTTCCCAGACTCCGCCCCCCGCCGCTGGGTCCTGAGGCTGCCCCCTGGGACCGTGGGATGGGGGACAAGGGACCAATAGGGCAGGAAGCTTATTCTCTTCTGATGGCAGCTCAAGACATTTTGGAACCTATTAAAGCAAACGTTCTAAAACAGAAGGATAATGTGGTGCAGGGACTGAAGGTGAAACACCAGGCTGGAGAGGCCCCCAGCCCAGGTCAGCCTCTGCCTTCCCGGGCTCTGCCTTGCTCCCTCCCAGTCCCCACCGCCACCCCCTGCTGGTGCCTGTCGCATTCTCTTTCTGTAGGAGGGGAACTTCAGGGAGAAAGTTTGCGCGGTCCCCAAGAAAATCAAATTTCTGATGGAGGCACCTCCCCCACCTCCCGGAGCCCTCCTTTGGCAAACTTCACTCTTCTTATTCATCACAAACTTGCCATTCAGAAATCTTGGTGAAGTGTCCGAGCTCATCTCCCGTCCTTAGAGGTGGTGGTCATGACCACTGTCACCACCTTCTCCCATGGGCAGTGGTTAGAATCTGCTTTTCTGACGAAGCCAGACCCACGGTCTCCCCGGGGCAGGCTGGGGCTCAGAGAGGCTTGAGGTATTCCTCAGGTCGCTGCTCAGGCAGTCCCGGGCACACCAGATCCCCGGGGGACCTTGCCGGCTACGGTTCTGACTCATGAATGGACCTGCATTTGCATTTATCTCCCAGGCGAGCTGATATTGCCGGTTCAAGGTCGCTGTTGGACCCCACAGCCATTTAGTGATGCCGCTGGGGCCGCTCAGCCGCCCCCGCCCCACCGCACCTGCCCACCCTCCCTGCACCTGTCGCCAGTGGGACCCGGAGAGCACTGAGCCCCTGACTCCAGGCTCAGGTCGTGCCACATCCCCAAGAAACCGAGTATTCTCAGTCTGTCTGAAGAATTAGAAGATGAACATATCGTAACCTCCTGCATGATAAGGGACTCAGGTGAGAATCATCAGTGCAGGCGAGGGCCACAGGGTGGAAGGTGTTGGGTAACGGGATACCATCAGTCTTGAAGTGTCCCCCCAGAGATGACTTGTTACCTACAGAGGGGAGTGTGCTTTGGTGCTGGGAGGCCGGCAGTGGCCACCTAGACAGGCCATCAGGCTGGACCTGGGCCCTGCTGAGACACCAGTCTTGCTGGAGACGCGTGGCCTGAGGCTGACATGGGAATCCCGTGGGGCATTCTGCAGGGCGTCTGGCCTGGGTTCTTCAAAGGATCTAGTATCGTGAGGAACACAGTGGGGGTGACATAAAGGCCCAAGGCCACACGCGACGCTTGATTGGATCCCGGACTAGGAAAAATAGCCACAAAGTACGTGTGGGAGGCCACCGGAAATGTGAGCAGGGACTCTGGGTGGTGTTGGGTGGTGTGGCCATGTTAATGCGGATTATCGATGGTGTGGCGCTGGTGTGGGCCGGTGGAGGGGAGTGTCCTCCTTCTGGGGAGATGTGCCCTGAGTTTTTGGGATGAAGTATCACGACATCCCGCCTTCCTTTTGGGTGGCCTGGCAAAAGTGAAGTGTGTGTGTGTGTGTGTGTGTGTGTGTGTGTGTGTGAGATGAGGGAGAAACAGAGACAGATGTGCACACACAGAGGTCTTCTCAGTGAGGGGGTATTGTCTCAATCAGCCGATGGGTTAGAACATTCTCAAGATAAAAAAAAAAGGTCACTGAAAAGCCATAAATCTTTACTGAAATCTCTCTGAGAGAAAAACAGATAAGACTTACATCCTGTGACAGAAAAAAAAAATGTCTTGAATATCCTCTCCACCCATCTTCTATTCAGAGTCTCACTCGTTATGGAAACTGTTCCCCACAGAATCCTTTTTGCAGGTTAGAGGGCTGGCTGTGATGTTCTGCTCTGCCATCCTATACTTGGCCAGCCTGTGGCTTCCCAGGCACCTCTGACCGTCCGTCTCGCTGCTGGTGGCTGGACGTCAGTGCTTCTCGGCCTCGGTCTCCTCTTCTGGCCCATGGGATGGCTCCCCGGGACCAGGACCTTGACGCTGGGCATGGCCACGTGCCTTGCTGTGCCCACCAGGTGGAGGCAGTTAACCACAGATGCTCCGCTTCCCTAGCTCTCCTCCCACGTTGACAGGCAAGGGGGGCCGCGCGGAGCCAACGGGAGGTCCTGCCTGCTCCGGAGATGGGCTCTGTGTGAGGGAGGAGTACGTCGTTGTGGCTGTAAGCCTCTTGGATTTAGGACTTGTGTTTCCATTACAACCTTATCTATACCAGCTGATAAAGCGGGGTCGCCCTGTCCCCGGCTGTCTCCCTGGAATGCTCATCAAGAGGAGGGTCAGTCTTAGCCGGCACTTACCAAGCGTCGCTGACCCTGAGCTGTTGCCCTCCCCCCTCCAGGAGCCTCTGAGCTCAGCTCTGCCAGCCCCCAGCCGTCCCCTTGCCCTGGCCGAGTGCCACTGACCCGTGATCACAGAGAGGACTGCCCCTATCCCCAAATAGAGGCTCTTATCAGCCAATCTGCTGCAGGACGTTTGGTCATTGTCTTAGTCCAGACATCAGAGTGAAAATCTCTTATCAGGTCCTATACTAGGGAATTTGGGCTGGGCAGCATCAGGGCCAAAATTCCTCTGCCTCCAGTGCAGCTGTTGCTGCTGTATCAAAGATGACGCGTGTTGGAAGGGAAACCAGGGATGAGGGAAGAAGCCCTGGACCGGGAGCCAGAAAGCTTGGGCTCCAGCCCTGGCTCCGCTTCTCACTGTGTGGCTTCAGGGAGTGAAGATCCTCTCTCCACATGAAGATTAAAGAGTTCTGCTTTTTCCTGCCTCAGGGCCTTTGCACAGGTTATCCCTGCGTGACAGCGCTCACCGTCTTTGCTCTTTACCTGCTTAACTGTTGCTTTTTTGGCACATTTCGGCCTGAAACACAGGGTCATTGTGTTCAAAGCATCCCACATGCTGCCTTCAGAGCACACATTGTTGGCTTTAATTACTTTAATTAAAGTCATTACTTTAATTACTGCTTGTGCAGACTGTCTCCTCTCTAGGCTGTGAGCGCCCACCTTTCTGTGACCGGTCAAGGCTTGGTGAAGAAAGGAGTGATGTGTGTGAACAGAGCCGTGAGAGGCTCCCTGACAGCCTGGGCAGGCGGGGGTGGGGGTGGGTGGGGTTGACAGGTGTCTAGCTCCCCCCTCCCCTCCCCTTCTCTCAGGAAGTCCCTCTTCCAGCTGCCCTGGTCAAGGGCTAGGTGTGGCCTAAGTGACTCGGTCCTGTGCTGCCCCCTGGTGTCCACTCCTAAGATAACGGCCACAGGCCCTCCCCCTCCTTGGAGGAACGTGCCCGTGCCCGGGTGCTTTCCTTGTGATCCTACTGCTGATAGCAGCCCTGTGACGCGGGGGTTATTGTTGCCCATTTAATCAATGAAGAAAGCCTACATCTGCTCATTTACTTGGAAAATATTCGAGTATCTGCCAAGCACTTTGCTGGGAGCTGGTGCTTCACTAGTGAACTTTCTACCACGATGGGCGTTCGTTCAGTTCGCCCAGGAGGAGGGAAAACAGAAAATGCCATGGACACACAGAATGTGTGTGTGTGTGAGGGGGAGGGAGGGAGACCAGCACGTTGATGGCCCCGGTGTGAACTGACTCGTCCAAGGTCACACAAATGCCACTCTATTCGAGTCTGGTTGTGATGATCACAGCTGGTAGCTCTAGGCCCCAGCTCCGTGCAAGGTGCTGAACTCAGTGTTCCTTACCTGTGTGTTAGCTTGTTTTATCCTGACAACAGCCCTGCTGTTATCCCACCTTGCAGAGCAGGAAGCAGAGAGGCTAGGTAACTTGCCCAAAGTCACTTAGCTGCAAAATGGTGGAACCAGGACTTGAACCCAGGTGTTTTGGCCCCAGAACCTGACTCCTTAGCAGCCACCGCACTACACGAACTCTAAGAGTTTTGACATCCCAGGCTTCAGTGATGGTGGCCCCGTCCCCTCCTTCCTTAGCCAAGAAGGACGGGAGAGCCCATCCTGGCCGGTCCCCTGTCTCCAGACCACGCAAGATGGCTGAGTAGCAGTCTGTCCTACGGCTTGGAGAGACCGGGGAGGAGAGGGTGCCAAGGGTGGCCCCTGCCCTCAGGGGCCCCGATGGGTCCGCCTGTGGGAGAGAACCAACCCAGCTAAGGAGAGTGATGAGGGGCTTGGGTGCAGAGAACTGGGGAAGGATTCTCAGAGGAGGTGAGGGGTGGGCCAGGATTTGGACGCACAGTTCTGTGGGAGGGGCAGAAGCAGAGGGAATGAGGTGTGCGGCTGCTGGAGGGTGAAAAATAAAGCTCGTTACAGGCTCCGAGGTTCAGGGCTTCCCGGGCAGGCTGAGGAGCTGGGCTGCCTGCGGGCTGGGGGCCCTTAGGGGAAGGACGAGATCAGGTCATGGCTTTGGAAGAGCCTCGGGCTGCAGAGTGGAAGGGGGGGCCGGGGCGGGGGTGGGGGGTGGGGAGGAGTCGGCGGGGGTTGGGTGAGGGGGCGTGAGACCTGAACCGGGAAGACAAGATGGAGCCTGCTGCAGGCATCCAGGTGAGAGGGGCAGGGGCAGCCAGGGGGCAGCGGTGAGGACTCAGAGGCTGAAACCAAGTGAGTTTTGAAATCACATAGTCTGCCCCCCTCCACCCACCACGTCCTTTCCTCCAATTTCCCCTCAGTCACTCCACTCTGCTCTTGCTTTGTTAAAGAACAGTTTTTTGGACATTCTTTACAATAGTAAAGAGTTTGTTTAAGACTGTTGCAATAGGAGAGAGAGACCGGGCTTAACTGTGAATGTTTGAGCAAGAAGCAGAGGGGGACGTGGGTGTGGGTGGGTGGGAAATGACTAAGAAGAGGAAGGAGAGGGAAGTGCTTCTTAGGGATCTAACAGGGTTCTTGCTAAAGGCAGGCCAAGCACTTAGTAGATATTAAGGGTGGAGGGATTCTTGCCGGCTGAGCAGACTTCTTGCTAAAACACACACGTGTGCGTGACCAGGTATGGGTGCACACGTATATGCGCACAGGGACATACACACATGCCTGCATATACACATGAATTCATATGTGCATGGACTCACACGCAGGGACATGCGTGCATTTGTGTGCACACGATCCGTATGCCCATGCCCACACCTGTGCGCGCACACACACAGTGTACACCCAGACGTCCGTACATATACACATGCGTGCACATGCACTTCTGACACCCTGGCTCTGACCCCCTCTTGCTGCGGGGGCAGGACTTTGTTGCCCCAGGACCTGGCACCAGCACAGCCCCAGCCGGATCACCAGGGCTCCTGATCATCAGGACTCCCGGGGGTGGCTGCCCACTCTGGGCCTGGTCGGGTGACCCCAGCGATCCTCTGCTGCCACCTTGTGGCCACTTTCCAGGTGGCAGCGTGAGGGAGGCGAGGTCTTTCCCTGGTTCCGGTTCTGGGAAACTCTCAGCCACCCCGGAGCCTTGCCCACCCAGGAGTGCTTAGTTTTGCCCGATGCTGTGGGTGATTTGTGGGGCCTGGAACAGGGTGAGGGTCCCCACTCTCCCCACTACTCCCAACCCCTTCTTGTCCCCTCTCACCTCCAGGCCTTCATAGTGCTCTTTCCTCTGCTTGGAGCACCTGCCAGCCCCCCTTCTCTGTGAGCCCTTTGGGGAAGATTTTATTGTGCTCAGCTCAGCATCTGGGGACCTCATGTGGCCTCTGGCACAGACAGGGGTTCAATGAGCCGAGGAGTGGGGGAGAAGGAAGGGGGAGGGGAGGGAGGGAGGAGAAGGCTGGCAGCAGGGGGAGAAGATGGCTTGACAAGCTGTCACCAGGGGGCCATGCGCCCTGCACACCCCAAGAGATCGAAGTTTGACCAGGAGTGAGGAAAAGTGTGTGAGGCTTTGTTTTTTGTTTTTCTTTCACAATCCTTTAATCTGGCTCTAAGTTATTGCTTGCGTGCTATTATTTTTATTAGGAGACAGAGGGAGTCCTTCACTGTAAATGCCCCCAAATGGTGAAAGTCATAAGCGGGTGTGTTGTCACCTCCATGTAAGAAGGGGCAGGTCCCCTTGTTCCTCAGTGTATGGGGGGGAGCTGGGCCAGGGCTGCGCACCCCCCTTTCCTGGCCGTCTAATCCATAGCAGGGGAAGGGCCATCTCTGCAGCTGAAACTTTTAAAACCAGGAGAGAGACCTCCGTGGTGGGGGCCTGAAGACCTGGGATGATGGTCTGACGTGTTTGGAGTCGGTGGCAGAAAACCCCTTTCACCTGGTGTGTCCCCCCCCCCCCAGTGCTCAGTCTTTCTTTCCCCGCCTCATAAAGGGAAGCATTTAGGCTTTTTAAAGGTCTGGCAGGGAGCAAGGGCATCTTCTCTGATATCTGACCAGGAGTTAATTTTTTTAAATGTTACTTGACCATGCATTTTGTGCCACTTCCTCTTCCGAGGCGCTGGGATAGGACCAGGAATGACAGCAGATGGATTTGCTGCCTGTAGCGGGGGCGGGGGGATCAGGGCTCCATCATGGCCCCGGGAGGGGGGAACGGGAGGGATCGGGGCTCCTTCATGGCTGGGGAGGGGGGGACGGGGGGGGGGGGGGTTGGGGCTCCATCATGGCCGGGGAGGCCGCGAGTAAACAGGTTCACGGAGCTGTATAAAATCACGTGGGTAGTGATGAGGACATGAGGAACAGTGAGGGGATGCGCGTGACTCCCCCGAACACTAGGGCACAAGGAGGCGGGGCCCTGTGATGGGTACCCTGATCTGGATCTTTTAAATGGTTTAGTTCTTCAGAATCACA
>CM053615.1:60969499-61009754 GCA_028646535.1 Procyon lotor
ATCAATCAATCAATCTTAAAAAGAAAACCCTCACCCAGCAGATTAGCAAAGTAACAAGTTGGATGGTATTAAATGTAGGAACGAATGTGGGAAACAGCCAGGATGCACCACTAGTGGGGGGGGTGGGGGGGTTCAGGGAGGGCAGTTACAGATACAAACACAAATAGTGAGACTATTCTGGGGAACCATCTGGAACAAACCCACTCCTTGACTTTATAACCTGGAGAAGTCCTCGACCAGAGCAGCACCGTTCAGGATGAATGGGAAGTGAGGGGCACCCAGGCGGCCGCCAGGGGAGTGACTCTGTGAACAAGGAGGGGGACGTCCAGAAGGGATGTCACTTGGCAAAGAGCAGCTACCAACTACGTGTCCTGATGGCACCTCGGAACAGATCTTAAAAGCAGGGCTGTGTCTAGTGCGGCACCTTCTGTGTAAACATGAGCTCCTGTCTTAGTGGCAGTTACCTGCAGAGACTGCTTGTACTCCCTCCTGGCCCCGCGGTGTATATACGGCTGCCTTTTCTACCTGGATACTTCTTTGGACTTTTCCCTTTTCTTCTGCTTTGAAATGTTGCCATAACATCACTTGGAACGTCCTGGGTCCTTTTGATCTGGGCCATTTCCACAGCTCAGAAGAAGTTCTTTATGTTGCCTCTTTAATGATAATGTTTGTTTCATTTGTGGGTTCTGGGTCGTGAACATCATTTCTTTTTTTTTAATTCATTGCTTGCCTCTTCTTTCCCATTTTTCTGAGACGATCATGTTATCAATCGTGGTTTTTATTTGTCTTTTTTGTCTGCGTTCTTCCTCCAAACCACCCAGTCGGTGATCCCCGGCGTCCGTGCTGCCAGTTACTGTTTACTGTTTACCTGCATGCTGCCCCCCATCTCATGCACCCCCTTTTGCATCTCATCTTGTCGCTTTTCAGCGGCACCCTGTCTACTTGGGCTCCAGGAGGGTGCCTGAAATGACCTTTAGCGGGTCATTTTTAAAAGTTTGCTCAACTCCTGGACGCGGCCCCGTTTCTCATAAGAGAAAAGTTTAAAGTTTTAAAAGTTTATTTATTTGGAGCACGAGCAGGAGGGGCAGAGGGAGAGGGAGAGAGAATCGTAAGGAGACTCCCCACTGAGTGCGGAGCCTGACACCGTGAACTAAGACCAAGAACCAGACACCTCGCTGACTGAGCCGCCCAGGCGCCCCGCAGTTGCTTTTCTCATAACTTCCGTGTTGGCTTTCCCCTCTGTGCTCATCCTCACGTGAGGCTGCTCAGCAGATCTGCTCGTTCTTGGCAGGGCTGGGCATCTGCTCCTCCGGTCCTCCAGCAGGAGGGCAAGTGGATGTTTGCACGGAGCAGGCCAATCCCCCCGTCTCTGGCAAATTTTCATATAGTGTCTTTGTGACTTTCCTGTCACTCCCCTCATCTGCTTCTCTGTCACTCTGAGTGACGTCGGTTGGCAGAATTGTCCCCGCTGAGGGCACTGCCGTGGACATTTTCTCCTGCCTCCCTCTGTCGCCCTGCACAGGACTCCGTGTCTCAGAAGAGCTGCCGCCTTGCCAACATTCGGGCCCTGGGTCAGAGAATTGGGGGGCGGTGTGTGTGTGTGAAGCCTCTTCCTGTTTTTTTTTCTCTTCCAGGTGGCTCTTCGTACTTATGAAATGTTCTTTCAAAAACCCAAGCTGAGGGGCACCTGGCCACCTCAGTCCGTAGGACATGTGACTCTTGATCTTGGGGTTGTAAGTTTGAGCCCCACATTGGGTGTAGACATTACTTAAAAATAGTCATAAAAAGAAAAACCCAAGCTGATTCATCCGAGTCCCTTCTTAAAGCAACTTATCCCTCCCCACTGCCTTCGAGTGAGGGTCTGAGTCCCTTAATAAGCTTCCCAGAGTTCTCTCGATCCCATCATGCCCTTTTCCCCAGCCTTAGTTCCCCACGCTGCCCTTGGACTTGGTGCACCTTCCTCAACGCGCCACACTCTCCACAGACCTCTGTGCCCTCCAACAAGCTGCTCCCTTGGGCTCAATGGCTTTGCCCTTCCCACCCCATCTCTACCTGGAGGAGACTAAGATAGGGCTCAGGGGCTTCTCCTCCAGGAACCTGTCTCTGATGTCCCTGACTAGAGGAGGTCCCCCAGCCCGACCTCGTGCTGCATTTTCTCATCCGTTCATTCCCTCCATGCCTCCTAGATCCAGCTGAGTTTTAGATACTCTGGCCTCCTGACCTCCCTGAGCTGGGCCTCCCCTAGAAGGCAGCACTATACCAATGTCTCCTGGAGACCCAATCCCGACAATCCGATGTGCTGGGCTCCTGAGATCAAGCAGAAGGACCCGCCTTCTCCAGCAAGGCAGCTCTAGAATAGCCCCGTCTTCTGAACCAAATCCTTCAGCTCTGCCCTTGGCCTGCCCCAGAACGGCACATCCTGTTAGTGCCATTTTATTAAGAACATTGTAGAATCTAGGAAAGCATTTGCGGGCAAAGGAGAAAGGAGGACTTGGGGTCGCGGTACATGCGAACCGTGGGAATAGGTAAAAGGCTCTGCCCAAAGCCTCAAAGTCTGTGTTTAGAAAATGCAAGGGCAGAACCGACCTCAGATAACTGGACATTTACTGAACTACCCTTTTTCGTTTAGTATTAAAAAAAAAAAAGTTGCCTAAATTGCTTTAGAAATCTGAAAGACTTATGCGTAATCTGTCTTTCCAAAGACAGAAACTCAATCCTCCTTTACTCATGGGAATGGAGTGTAAAAATAATCACCAGCTTTAGGGTCTGAATGCCGGCTGGATGGGGAGGAGGTGGAGTGCAGGGGGCAGAGCCGGCCTCACATGTTAAGGTGGGCAGAAATTAGCATCCCAAACTGCCCGCTATGGAATTGTCATTTAACCGGGTTAAAAAAAGCTATTCCCAAACAGGCTCCTTCTGACGGCCTCGGAGCTGATGTGGAAGCCGCCAAATGTGTGTATTTGTGGAGTTGTAAGTAGGTCAGATATTTCTGTCGCTAATTATTACTTGTGAAAAAATATGTCGTGAGCTTGCCGCAGGGAGACAGTATCGGAAGCAGCATTGATCTTTGGAAACTCCAGCCAGATTTATCCCTACAGGGCTGGAATCCTGAGGACAGTCAGACAAGGGGAAAAAAATGTCCTAAATCCAATTGCACGTGGGACAGTTGCAGGAACTCCAGCAGAAAGTCGGAAAATCTGGGTTCTAGCCCTTGATTTTCACTTCCCTCCTCTGGGCTTCTGTGCTTTCGCTGGGCTGGATTTGGTTTTCAGTACAAAGGTTCTGATACTGTGACCTTGTCAGTGGAAGGTCTTTTTCTGGGGACCTGGGATTTCCCTTCTGTTTTAGGGATAGGTTTTTGTGTTCCGGGAGGTATCAAGGAGTCAGCTCAGAAGTGTGATCAGTGTACTTTTGGCGATGAATATTAGCGGAAAATTTTGTGGCACCTGGGTGGGACCCAGGTTCTTAAATATCTGTCGAGTGTTGAATATGTGTTGGACATTGTGGTGGGCATGATGGACACACTCACACACGGGACTCTGCCCACTCCTTTGTGTGTTTCAGACTGGTGGCCACTGATTACTGACTTCCAGAGGGTGACATGATTTGCCCAAAGTTACCCCGATAATAAGCAGCAGAGGCAGGATTTGAACCCAGCTTCCCGCTCCAGTGCCCTAAACCAGCCCGCACAGCTGTGCTCGAGTGAGCGGGGAGGGGGACAAAGATGCCACCTCCCCTTCCCCTAGATGTGAAGTCTGGATACCAGGGCAAGATGCTGCTCTAATTAGTTTTCTTTTCCAGGCTCGGAGACTTGTCAGTGCTTTATGCAAAGTTATGCAGAATATGCAAATGAGGGGTGGCTCTGGTGGTGTAGCCAGTTTGGCACCTGGGTTTCTCTGATCCGAAAGGTTCTACCTGCAGAGCTGCCTAGTGGCTTGGCCAGTGGGAAGGGTACAGGGCGGCTTTCCCCAAAGTCACACTTGCTTACAAGTCCCCTCTACGTGTGTGTCCAGGAACTGGGATGTAAATGCCCCTGCCATATGGGCCGTATTAGTGCCACGTATCTGGGCAGGGATGAATTTAGTTGATCTGAAAAGTTCCTGGGGTTTTTTGTAATTAAAGATTTTATTTATTTATTTGACAGAGAGAGAGATCACCAGTAGGCAGAGAGGCAGGCAGAGAGAGAGAGGGAAGCAGGCTCCCTGCTGAGCGGAGAGCCTGAGGTGGGGCTCGATCCCAGGACCCCGAGACCATGACCTGAGCTGGAGGCAGAGGCTTTAACCCAACTGAGCCACCCAAAAATCCAGTCCCTTGTTTTTGTTTTTAAACAGGTGGGCTTCAGGGGCGCCTGGCTGGCTCAGTCAGAAGAGTGTGCAACTCTTAATCTTGGGGTTGTGAGTTTGAGCCCTGCATTGGGTGCAGAGATTATTTAAAAGAAAATAAACTTTACAGACAGGTGGGCTTTGTTCTTATCTCCAAAATGGGTGAATGAGGGGCACCTGGTGGGCTCAGTTGGTGAAGCGTGTGACTCTTGATCTTGGGGGCGTGAGTCTGAGCCCCACATTGGGCATAGAGCTTACTTAAAAAATAATGATAAAAATAAATTAAAATTTAAAAAACAGGTGGATGAGCTTAAGGCCCTGTGATGACCTGAGCTCCAGAATCCCATGCTCTGGCTTCTGGAAAGTACCATCCTCTTTTTTTTTTTTTTTTCCAGTACTCTGCTTATGATGACCCTGGCCCTCGACCCTTCCCACCGCCCCTTGCTGCCACGCCCACCCCCGCTACGGTTTGCCCTGCCTTTTCTTGCTTCTGTACCCCAGCAACCTCTTGTCTCTCTCTTCCGTCTGTCTGACTCCTCTCCCTTCACAGGCCAGCTTAGACATTGCATCCTCCTGCCAGCCCAGGCCCGCCCAGGCCCGCCCAGGCACCCTCAAGGCCTAGCTCTCTTGATGGTACTTAGTAGCCTGTTCCTTGTCATGGTTATTGGAAACGGAGACCCCCAGGCGCATAGCCCGGGACTGCCAGAGCTGTCTGCAATTAACGTTTGAGGAATGAACAAGTCGAAGAATAATAAATGCATCTACCCGTTTTAGTGTAAAATTGTCCAAAGGAAGTAGTTGCCATAAACCCCCCACCCAGCCTGTGACTTGAGACTAAAAATAGGGATAGGGACACCAGGCTCCTCTAATTCCCTAATATAAATTTTAATTTTTAATAACTTGAGAAATCAGTGAACTATACCTGTGGGAAAATGATGAGGAGTCAGCCACATAAATTAATGGAAAGTGTGTGTTCACATTATCTAACTATATTAAGTGTGAATAATAATTAATTAGAGATTCTGCATGCGGCCGTGTCTTAGAGAACTCAATGTGAAGTGTCTTAGAGAACTCAATGTGAAGGAATTTAAAAAGTCATTCATCACCCACCCCACCCCACCGTGCTCCACCCCAGGCCATCACATAAAAAGCAATGGCCAAAGAATTTTCCATAATTTATGAAAATCATCATCTTAGAGGAAAAACAACTCTCATTAGGAGCATAATAACTTGGAAAAGGAAGCTGTGCCCAAGCGTGTCTGCTAACGCCGTTGTAATCATGTGGCCCCCCCCCTCCCCTCCCCTTCCACCCATTCACTGTCTCTGCGGCGTCCGGAGAGGTGGGCTACCAGTGGATGTGAACGTGGACTCGAGAGCCAGATCGTCTGAGTTCAAAACCAAACTTCTGTACTTAGCGGCTGCGTCGTCTTGGGCAAGTCACTGAACCTCTCTGGGCCCCAGTTTCCCCGTCTATAAAATGGAGGTAATAACAGTACCCAGTGATAGGGTTGGTATTGATGGGGGTGCCAAATAGATGGATACAGGTGGAGTACTTAGCATAGAGCTTAAGCACTCATTAAATGAGAGCTGCAGCTGTGGGCCTGGTGTGCCGGGCACCACGTAATAACAACCGTCCTCGACAAGTTTGCTGACTGGTGAGAACAGACTATAGGTGAGCCTCCCTTCAAATTACAGACTCACGTGTTACTAAGGTCTGTGACACGGAGAGATGGGGCTTCTTACGTCAGGGGGGCGCCAGACCACTTCTCTGAGGAGGTGACGTTTTGCTCAAGAGGTAAAGGGTAAGAAGGAGCTAGTGATGTGAAGAGGGAGGGCAGAATGTTCTGGGTCTTGTGTGCTCCAGTCCACAAGGGGAGCCCCTTCCCCGTGTCTGCTTGCTGTTGAGGCAAACTTCGGAGCCACAGTGATGAAGGATCTAGAAAAGTCCCTAGACAGTGGGACAGACTTGACAGGCATGGGCAGGAAGGAGGTGCACAGTGAGGGAGGGACGGATCCTTAGTGCGTGGAAAGCTGACCCGCTCTTGGGAGGGAACTGGATTGGACCTCCCCCGCAACCCCGCACCCCCCTCCCTGTGACCGGCAACCGGGTTAAAGATATAAAGTTAACACCCTCCAGGGAGTAGAAGAATATTGGGGGATCCTAGGTTTCTGATTGGGAGGCAGTATTGGAAAGGCCTTTCCCACCAAGACCAAAAAGGCACAAACCATGGGGCCAGACACAACTAGGTTGGACTCCATCCAAATTAGGAACTTCTGTCCAGCACGGGAGAGCAGAGACGTAGGGGTCAGGCGGACCCAGAGGCATAAGACCAGGGAGCTCCCAGAGGCAGAGGGTCAAATGGCCAAACAGCCCATGAAGAGATGCGCCCACACACTAACATCCACACAGAAGCCCCCTGGTCCACGTTGGAATGGCGGCTGTCAGGCAGGCGACACCAAGGATGCGGGGACAAGAGACAAGGCTTGCTGGGGCCCTGCCGTTGGGGGCTGTTCCCGGGAATGCTGAGGATGCCACACAGCGGCCATGAGTGGAGGGGCCAAGGGCATCCCGAAAGCCAGACCCTCCCCGACGTCAAGCCCCTGGCCTAGGGCTGGTTATGCCAGAAGGAAGGGGAGCCCCGCCAATGCCCCCATTCGCACAAATCACCACTCGCCTGCTAGCCAGGAGGGGGTGCCTTTGCCAGTTCACATGGAGGCGCCATTCGGGCTGTGGGGCCCTGGCCTTTGGAAAGCCATCTGCCTGCAGTTAAGGCAATTAAGTATTAACCGGGTCCCACGGGACCGCTCAGGGCTGTCTGTCTCAGAGACGACTCAGAGGACAGGGAGACACTGCAGCAGCGCTTGGAGGCCTGGGGACTTTGGGGCCACCCAGGTGTCTGTCCATCCCTGGGGAAACGGAGGAAAAAAATGCGGTGTATTCTTGCCACGGACTGTTGTCCACAGAGCACTGTCACATGTCACAGAGCGCATCTTGGGGATGAGCAGGCAGGGAAGGGAAAGAGCCAGACAGGAGAGCGTAGCCCGGACGGAGGCCTGTTAGTTAGACGCATATGCAAACACCGAACAGCACGACGGGTTTTATGAAGACTTGGGCACATTCAAGAACGTAGGTCAGCTGCGTTCGCGGGGATGCCTACGGGGGAAGAGGAGAGAAGGGAACGGGAAGCAGCGATGGAGGAAGAAAAAACTAAAAACCAAAAAAGCCTGTGGAAAGAGCCCTCCGCAGTGGGACGGTGCCTGCAGCGGAGACGGTGCGGGCCCCGATCTGCTCTCTGCACCCACGGCCGCCGGTAAAAGTGAAAAGGCAAGAAAACGGAAGCAAAATAAACCCTCCCCATCCTGTGAGGCTGAGTGCACACTTGTCTCCTTCAAGGGACTGGGAGCCATTTCTCTTCTCCTCTGCGGGCCTCCGGCACGCGGTCCAGTTCTCTTGGGAAACGGCGGGCCGCTGGAAGGTGGAAAATCTTGTCACCTCTCTACCGATCGCCAGCAGTGGGCCCTGAGAAGTTGCGGGGTTGATTTCCTTTTACCTTATACTTCCGAACGGGCTTGACACCACCCTACATTGATCATGTGTCCATTGCAAAAGTGGTGTGACCTCAGAATGAAGATTTTAGGATTCTGGTCTCCTTCCCATCACCGACATGTTGGGTGACCGCATGCAAAGGGACGCGGGCTGGATTTCCTCCCAACGGTTTCCCTTTCGTCCTGGCTCACAGTTGGCCTGCATTTCCTTAAAGTTAGATGCTGCCAGACTGTTGGGTTCTGGCCCATGGAATGTGATGGAGGTGATATATTTCACTCCCAGACTGATCCGTGAAAGCCTCCCCGCCTGATTGCCTGTGTTCTTACCCTATGAGCTGGTGGGTTGCCCGGGGATCCCACAAAGCCCCAGGTGAGGAGATCAGGTCCCTGAGTCACCTCTTGGGGGAGAGACACCCAGGAAAATTTTATGACCAGAAACCCCCTGGCTGGACAGTTGAATGAGCAAAACTAAGCATTTATTGTGTTTTTGCCGCTGATATGCAGGGGCTGTTTGTTAGACCCAGTGTCCTCCTGACTTACCCGTTTCCTTTTGACCCAAGCCGGATGTCACCTGAGAATTCCTTAATTTGCGTAACACCGCTCCACTTTTCCAACCCATGTTTGGTGATCCACCTCCTTCATCCTACTCAAAAGTAGCCGCAGACGAAGCAGCGGGGCACCCAAAAAGGTGCAGAGTCCTCACTTCTACTCCCCGCAAGCTACTTATCCTGGAACCAAAGGGGTGGCTGGAAAGAGCCAGACGGGCAGTGTCTCTGCCCCGAGAATGCACTCATCATCTCCCGTTGTTCCGGGGCAAAGCCCAAGAGCTTGTGCCTGGGGGCCCAGCAAGCGCCAGCCCCTGCTTATTCTCCCACCTCGTCTCCCACATTTCAGGGAGCGCACCAGGGAGCCCCTCCACGTGGCACTCTCCCCTGGGGGCTTGGGCATCCGGACCACGCCCTTCCACCCTCTCTGGTCCTGTCTGCGTGCTTCCCTTTCATTCACAGCCTCTGTCAGGGTTGTGAGTCCTCATTCGTTGGCAGTCTCCCCGCCCTGAATGTCGGCACCCCCCGTACGGAAGGACCAAGGCTGCCCGGCTCTCACGCAGGATCCCCACACCCACCAGTGGCCTTGCCTCGCTCACAGTCCCTGCGAAGAGATGTGGAGTGAATGCACCAGCCAATCGATGAACAGTGAGGGGAACCGGTGGGCTTGCATCGTTGGGGAGGACGTCTCATCTGGCGTCATTCGGGGGAGACACCAGTAGTTCTTGGGAGGAATAACGTCTCCCAGAGAATGAAACTGTCATCTTTTGAGACGTGTGTTCCCTGTGGGTGATGGCATGAGGTCTGTGGCTTTCCAGGGTGACTCTGCAAATTGTCCACACACAGAGATCCCAAAGAGGGGCACCAGGGTCGGCCACCTAATTCTCCGTCTTTTTTTTTTTTTTTTTTTAAGATTTTATTTATTTATTTGACAGAGAGAGCGAGAGCACCAGCAAAGGGGAGCGGGCAGAGGGAGAGGGGGAAGCAGGCTCCCCGCTGAGCAGAGAGCCCACTGTAGGACTCAATCCCACGATCCCCGAGATCATGACCTGAGCCGAAGGCAGGTGCTTAACCGACCGAGCCAGCCGGGCGCCCTAATTCTGCATCTTGATCTGGATGCCAAGACTTTATCAAGATAAAAAAGAAAGCCTGAGATGCCAGGCTGGAAGGTACAGTTGGTGTTTCCGCGCAGACAGGCAGGGAGGGGAGATCCTCGCTGCCGGTGGGGCTCTGAGGCTCCGCTCGCCTGTCCATGTACACAAACTCATCTCCATGGTGATTGTTTTCTCTGCAATTTCCCCTGAAGCACCCATTTGTGTTTCTTGATTTCCACAGGAGGATGACCTTGTTAGGTCCTGTTAGCTAGAAACAAGACAAATGCTCCAACAACACAGGCTTCTCATGCCCAGTTTCCCTCTGGCTAATTACAACCAAGGGTGCAAGGTGTCTCTTCAGGTGGAGGAAACATAGAGGCCTGATGGTTAATTTAAATAACAAATAGTGTCAGCTCGGCCAGCTGTGGATGGTCCCCAACCCACTGACCGACCAACCGACCAACCAACCGGTCCCCATCAGCAAAAGGATCTGTTCTCGCAGCCTAGCAAGGTTATAAAAGGCCAGACCAAGAGCACCCCCCTCCCACCCAGGACCCCCCAGAATGCCAGGGCGATTCGGGAAGAGCCCAAGACAAAAGCCTGCAGGGCCAGCCCCTCCTTGCCCTCCCTGAGCTCTGCCAGCTCACTGGTTTCGTCCCTTTTCACCCCTGTTAAAGGAAATGTGTGTGCCCTGACCTCTCATTGCAGTTTGGTTAATGATTGGCGTAAGTATTACTTTCTAATGACACTGAACTTGAATTTTTCCCCCAAAGCATTTGCTAGGTTATTTTGCTCCTGTCCTTATGAATCGTCCCTACCCATTTGTCTGCGATTTCGCTGGGGTCCCTGTCTGGGCCAGTGGGGGGAGGGGGGAGTTGTGCGCATGTCCTTCCTCTAGACACTGGGAAGTAGATCCAACCTGGAGGGGCTGGGCCCAGCTAGACCGAGCCCAAGTCATAGGTTGTTGGTGCTGCTGGATGAGCCTCAGTGGTGGCAGGGAAACTGAGGCCAGGAGAGGGGCAGCATGGCACCACCACACTGGGGTAAGGCCAGGTTTGGGCCTGCACTTACCCCCACTCCTGCAGGGCTCCACCCTGCAGCCCAGGCATCGCCCAGGGCAGGTGCCCTCTCAGCAGGATGGGAAACGTAGGCCAGCCCCTCCTCCGCCCACGGGCTGCCAGTCCTGTTGGGTCCCTCAGCTCCATTCCTACGGTTTCCTCCCCGACCGGCCTTGTGGTGCAGGCTTCTGGTCGACCCCGCTTTCCTTCCCTAGTCCCCATGGGGACTTGTCTTCAGAGAGCTGTCCCTTCCTTTCTTGATGTGGTTCAGGTAGGGCATGCCCGAATGTTAGGGTTTGACTGGGCTGGGGTATGGCTTGAGCATCGGGATTTCTAACAATGCTCTGAGTGGTTCCAGAAGGTATCCAAGCTTGAAAACCACTGCTTCCTCCCCTGCCCCGGGATGGGCAGATGGCCGAAGCGGGCCCATCAGCATCCCTTCCTGGGATTGCGCTGTAGGTATAAGAAGGTCTCTCTTTAAAGGCTGTTGGCAGGAGTCTCAGGCTGTCCACGCTCAGCACCCCCCCCACCCTCTGCGGCTGCCCCTCCCCTCACCCCGGCCTAGCAGCCCCTCTGGACCCCTCGCAGCCCTCAGCGTCGCTGGGCCGCCGGGCGTCTCTGCACACGATCTCTCTTTCTCTTGGCCGCGCTTCTTCCTCATGAAGTCCTACTTAAGCCAGAAGAAACACGTCCTCCTAATTTACTGGGCGAGACCATCCCGGTTCCCCCGCGGACTGGGTCTGGTGTCGCTCTCTCGGACGGCCGCAGTCCTGTGTGCTCCACTGGCGGCTTCCCGGCCACGGCCGGGCTCTCGTCTGTCCATCCCTATGTTCCTGCCAGACTGGGGGCTCCTCTAAAGAGAAGCTGTGTCCTGCTCCCACCCCCCACACCCGCCCCCCAGGTTCCGCTGGCCTCCGAGCACAGGGCGGGGTCTGACGAATCTCTCTTTGGTAAGCCAGTCAGTTAGCGCTCAGAAGCACCGGGTAACCACCTAGCCAGGGGCTGGGGCTCCTGTCTGTCCGCGTTCCTGGGAGGGAGGGGAAGATGTGAAAGGTAGAGAAAGAGGGTGTCACAAAACAGTGAGGGGGGAGAGATGGAGGGGGGTGAAGGAGAGAAAGGGAGAGGGAGGGAAAGGGTGGGAGTGGGAGGTAGGGAAGAGAGGGAGGGGGAGGGAGGGAGGGGGTGGAGGGAGAGGGCAGGGAGAGGGCAGGGAGAGTGGGAGAAGGGAGGGCCCAGGCCCTCTCGACTCTCCCATTCCTTCCTTCCTGACAGACGTTTTCTCAGCTCCTACTCCGGGGCATACAGAGAAAATTTCCCAGCGATGAACTAAAGAGCAGATGATTAAAATAAACCCATCCGTCACGCGGTCTTTCGGAAGACACAATAGGGGATTTGCTGAGCCCAGCCCTAGTGGGTAGTGTTTTGCTTCTCCGCTCTGCAGGGCGGGACAAGAATCTGCCTGGTCCCCGGGAGGCCCCATCTCTGACGGGGAGAAACAGGAGGCCCTGAGCTGCCTCCTGTCGCCTCTGGGCCGCCCCGTGCGACCTTTCCTCCCCGAGAAGATTCCCAAGTGTGCGGCCACCCTTCAGCACACATTGCAGCCTTGTCTCCCCAGACCCCCAAACCCAGGGGGTCCTTTTGCCCGAGGCCTGAACGGTCACCAGAAGTAGTCATGAAGAATCGCATCTTATAAACCTGCCATTTTCTAAAACCTGTGTTTATAAAGCTACTAAACCAAAAAAGGGTTCCATGAACAGGAACACAGTAGAGGGTAGTTTTGGTGAAGATCAGAAATGCAACTCAGTCTAGCTGAAGGGAGCAAGGTGATTTATGGATTCACGGTCTTGGGAACGTGTGTGGCTAACCAGGAATTCCAGCCCTCAGGTTGGAACAAGGAAAAGGTGTCATTTGTCTCACAGAGGCGGGCAGTCCCAGGGCAGGGGAGAAGGCTCAGCGCGGCTCTCCGCTGGGCCCCTTTGTCCCCCGTGTGCTGCCCTGTGGCCGCAAGGTGGCTGGAAATCCCTAGCCCACACCCACGGCGGGGAAACCAAAAACAGAAAAGAAGGAGGGAAGGAAGCCCACCGGCAGAGTTGTGATTGTATCTCTCTAGCTGTAATCTATTGCTATGCAGCAAATCCCCCCAAAATGCAGTGGCTGCACGTGACAGCCACACACCGCTCGTGACTCTCTGGGGCAGCGCAGGTGTTCTGGTCTGAGCTGGGCTCGGTGGTCTTGGCGGGGCCCTGTCCTCCAGGCTGTGGTCCCTGAGGGCCACCTCCCGGGGCTGGAGGGGGCGTGCTAAGTAAAATAAGATTCTGTGAGCAAGTAAGAGCTCTTCTTTGGGAAGAGCATGCATCGTGCGCTAGTGTTTTAGGGCCTGGGAACACATCCAAAACCAAACCCCAAACAGACAACCCTGCTTGGGGCTTATAGTCTAGGAAGAAGGTCGAAGAGTTTTCTGCGGGACTTCTCAGAGCCGCAAATATACTAACAGGCATCACCCAAAGCAGGTAAAACGTGCAGTGTTTCCCAGAGTCAGTGGACCCCCAGATTAGGAACTGATGTTCTTTGAAGTAGACTTTGAGAAACGCTAACTCCCTTCAACCACCTGTTGTATAGATGGGGAAGCTGAGGTCATATTCAAGGTCACCCAGGCAGAGCAGGCACCAGAGCCGTGGTCTCCTGTTTCTTCCCTCCCTCCCTCCTTCCTTCTTTTTTTCCTTCTCTCTCCCTCTTTCTTTCTTGAAAACCTGGCTTCAGAGCGCCAAGATTTGGGAGGCTCTAATGAACTTGATGTTCGAGATCAAGCGAGCTGAGGGCTCCCGTGCTCTCCCCGGGGCCTCCTGGGCCAGATTCGTGCGCAAACGTCACACCTCTGACTGGATCACTCGAGTTCCGTGACCTCTCCCTGAGCTCAGCCCTGCTGATGTGAGCAGCTGGACCTGTCCCTGGGGAAAGAGGCAACTGGACCTGGGAAGATAAATGAGACGATGAGGGGGAAGGCCACCTTACAAAAGTATGGACCACAGCTTGAGGCTTGGGTGAGCTGCCCGCTTTCTTGAGCAGACTGTCCTCCGTGGATGTCCTTGGGGGCTCTGATGGCCCCCAGCCTGTTCCCTGGAGCATGGGGACCATGCTGAGCAGACAGAATCTGCTGTGTTCCTTCCTGTGCAGGATGTTGCTCATGCAGTGGCCAGGGCAGTGGGTGAGCACTGCGGGGGCGGGGGGTGGGGGGGTGGGGAGGACTTGGTATGCAGACATAAAACCACTCACAAGATGTCACCAAGGGAGGGCATCACTTGGTGGAGTTGGGACTAGAGCCCAAGGCTCCCTGTCCTTTCAAAACATCCCTGCTCTTTATTTCATTTTATTTTATTTTATTTTATTTTATTTTATTTTATTTTATTTTATTTTATTTATTTTTTTATAGTTCATGAGTGGGGGTTGGGGCAGAGGGAGAGAGAATCCTCAAACTGACTCCTCGATGAGTGCAGAGCCCAACACAGGGCTCGATCCCACAACCCCGAGATCATGACCTGAGCCAAAATCAAGAGCCTGAGGCACAAGTGACCGGGGTCCCAAGCGCCCCTCAAAACACCCACACTCTTAACTAAGAAGCCAACTGTCTCCACGGGACAGAAAGTAGGAATAAGGATTCCAACTCTGAGGACCTCAGATGGTTCAGTGGAGCGAGTAAGACTGTTTGTCCAAGAGTGTTGACAGCGATGGAGTGAGGGCGGACGGCGTTAACTTATGTCTCGGGCCCTGTTCTAGGCACTTCTCCAACATTATTGAGATACTAAACATCACACTTTGCTGCAAGGAAACTGAGGCTCATGGGGGTAAAACCACTCACACAGGGTCTCCTGCCAATGATGGCAGCGCCGGACAGAGACCTTAGTTTGAGCTGGAAGCTGAGTCTTTCCACCCGCGGCCTCCCACGCCTCCCAGTGGGCTCAGGTTGCGGGCAATTACTCTCCTTGGAAATGGTCTATCAAACCATTTAAGAATATAAACTGCCTTACCCGCCTGAAGTGGGTGCACCTGCCCTCCTCCAGAGCCCGGCACTCTTCCCTTTCTGGAACCTTCCACCTCTCCCTTCCCTCTTGCACTTGCTTTGCGAAAACACTTAAACCTCATAATGAAATAAAACAACTGACCTCACAACAAAAATAACAGCCCCTTTGACTGGCTCCTTTCTTCTCCACATATTTCTTTAATATTGTGCGTTTGATTTCAAGACATTTCAACAACCCCCCTCAATGATCTTAACACTTTCCCTGAACTAGGAGAACGAGAAATAAAACACTCTACTGGGAAGAAAAGGAAAATTGTATGTTCTTTTGTTTACACGAGTGTACAGAAAAATCATTACAGATCTCCACGCGGCCTTGGTGATTTTCCATTGTGATATAGAAGGAGAAATGGATAAACTGGATTTCGCAGCCAATCTCCGGGGATTTCTTTTCTATTTGGGTGACCCCTGAAAGGCTTCTGGGCACGTAGCTATTTTTGAAAGAAAAGAGGAAACGCTGAGGGCTGACCACCATTAACAATAGTTCAGCCAGATGCTAACTCATTCTAATGTTGGCTTGTGTTTATTTTTACTTAATCTGATGTTTTGATGCAATTGGTGGCATTTTGTTTTTGACCTTAAACCAGTATAATTTATCTTGGGCGTGCCCAGAGAGGCAATGGACGCTTCAGTGACCAAGGTGCTGCCTATTTTTCTTAAATTATGACCCAGCCACGTGACATCGACCGAGTGAAGTGCTCTGGGGTGGGGGTGGGGAGGTGCTGCTTCGATCTTAACTGTGTGATCATAATACACCCCTAGGCTGTCTAGAATAGTTTGCTTCCTCCTACCCAAGGCTCCCACCCGAGAGGCCTTTACATTTCGAGAAGATTTTGAGCCAAGTCCTGACCCATGAATTATGAATGCAAGATGCGCAGAGTCAGGATGAAACATTGCTTTCCTAAAATTCTGAGTTATGTAAATTCTAGGAATGGCAGATGGAGCACCGGACTGGGAGTCAGTTGATGAAGTTCTCTCATAAGCCCTGGGACGAAGGTGGTTGTTATGCCCATTTTACGGATGAAGCACGGAGAGTTGACGTGATCTGCCCAAGCCGGCGCGCAGTGGAGCCCTGGGTTCGGGATGGGGTCCTCATTCCAGAGGCTGCGAGCTTCAGGACCGAGCACAGTACTTATGATCTGCTGTGTCCCCTTGGTCTCTTCCCTCCCTTCTCTGGGCCCTGGCGTCCTCTCTCTGCAATAAGGGGGCTGAGCTGAATGATGTCTAGGATCCTTTCTAGCACCAACTACAGGTTGAATGTTGTGATTTCCCCCAAGAGTCCAACAGGCATCTGGCGGGTGTGGTGAAATTGCTTCTCCCCAGCCTAAAGAACGACACCGGTATAGACGAAGAGAAGTAGCACTTCCCAGGTGACTTCTCTGTGTCTTTATCTCTGTTCAGTCTGCACCGTAATTTAATGAGGTAAGGCGCTATTGCCATTTCACAGATGTGGGAACTGAGATTCAGGGAGGAGCTGTGGTCACACAGCTGGGGCTGGTGGAGCCAGGATTAGCCTCCAGGTTCCTGCCCCCAGCCCCCGCCCCCCATCGCAGGATTGTCCTCATCCAGTCCAGACCATGAGTTCCGAGGGTCAGGGACCATGTTCTCTGTATCTCTAGGAACCAGCACGGGCGTCTGGTCCCAAATAAATGTCCATAGAAAGTGTTGCCCAAAATAGATGGTCAGTAAGCTGTGGAATGAACGAGTGAGCCCAGCACTCCAGAGCTCATTTCTCTGCTGCGCCAACAGCGCAGGGGTCTCCGTGGGAAGGAAGAAGGTGGGTTTGGGGAAGGGACCTCAGAAATCGACTTCAGTTACGGAATCAACAGCTTGAACTGAGTCGCCAGATGCCCACCCTCCTTCTCCAGCTGGGAAATGAGTTCGAAGCAGCAACATGTTTCGTCGGAATGCTTTCTGGAGGAACCCCTGGTGAGCCAGGGCAGTAAACTCGTTCCTTTCCCCTGCTGGCTATGTTGTAGTTAGAAAAGCTTACCCTTAGGGTGCCTGGGTGGCTCAGTGGGTTAAAGCCTCTGCCTTGGGCTCAGGTCATGATCTCAGGGTCCTGGGATCGAGCCCTGCATTGGGCTCTCTGTTCAGCAGGGAGCCTATTTCCCCCTCCCTCCCTGCCTACTTGTGATCCCTCTATCAAATAAATAAATTAGGGGCGCCTGGGTGGCTCAGTTGTTAAGCGTCTGCCTTCGGCCCAGGTCAGATCCTAGAGTCTTTGGGATCGAGCCCCGCATCGGGCTCCCTGCTCCGCGGGAAGCCTGCTTCTCCTGCTGCCATTCCCTCTGCTTGTGTCCCCTCTCTTGCTGTGTTTCTCGCTGTCAAATAAATAAAATCTTAAAAAATAATAATAATAAATTAAATTAAAAGAAAAAAGATTTAGAAAAGCTTAGTTTTGAGCTTTGCCTTTTTCTTTGTGCTTTTCAGTATTTTGAAAATTTTATAGAATTATTTTTAATTTTAATTTTATTTTTTTAAGGTTTTATTTCTTTGGGAGAGAGGAGTATGAACCGGGAGAGGGGCAGAGGGAGAGAGAGAAGCAGGCTCCCCGCTGAGCAGGGAGCCCCACGCGGGGCTTGAACCCAGGACCCGGAGATCATGACCTGAGCTGAGCCTCCACCAACTGAGCCACCCATGAGCCCTGGTGACGATTTTTTAAGACGCAAAATAAATGTTTATTTTTTAAAAAGTAGGATCAAGAACAAGATTGGGGTCTTCATTGTTCAGTGCTCTGGAAAACACCAGTGTTTATTTGGGGGTGGCATGTTCATAAGAATTGTGGCACTGAATTAGAGTACTTTTTAAGAAGGAAAGAAAGCAGTGCTCCACTTGGCAGGACAGGCTGGAAAGCCTGCTGCTACTGCTGATGGCCACAAGAGGGCGACACAGGGTCATGAGGACACAAAACTCAAGCCCGAGATCTACCTCCACAGCGGTAAACGGGCAAAGAGCAGGTTCTGGAATCTCAGCAGTGGCCCTGCTTCTACGGCACTTTATATTTAACATTAGCCTCTTTCTCTTCCCCTTGTTGATAGGGCCTCACAAATCGCATCCTCCCAGAGATTTCCACTCCTGGGGGCATTTGTGGTTCTCTCTTTGCCTGGAGATATATATATATATATATATATACACATACATATATATACATACACATACATACATATATACGCATATATGTATATATATTATGTGTGTGTGTGTGTTTCTGGGGTGAGCAGAGACATAAACACGCTGCTGGAAGCTGCACAGCTGGCTACACATCTGGGAGTTCCTTCAGGAAGATATGGCGCCCCCACCCCGTTTTCCAAACTCTGCGTCTACAGCAACCATTTATTAAAGGCATTTTTTTTAAACCAATCTTGTCAAAGTCAGCCAGGTTTTTCGTAGCAGGGGAGGGGAAAACAAGGCACCATTTCTCCTGAAGAAGAGTCCCAGGGGCCTGAGGTGGGAAAGTGGGGAGCAGGTGTTCTCTCTGACACTGAGGAGGGAGGGACGGAAGGGAGCCAATGTGAACCCGGGAAACCCCTTAGAGGCCGTTTGCATAGGTCTCTCTTTTAGAACCCACAACAGTCCTGGGAGGGAGCCATTATTGTCCCCATTTTACGGATGGAAGCACTGAGGCTCGGAGAAGTGATCGCATCCGCCCAACATCACTGCCTCTCCCAGTTCTTTGGGGACACCCAGAAGCTAGAGCTTAACCCCAGAAGGGCCCGGGCTCTCCCAGCCCCACCCCCATCTCTCCGGAGGCACAGACAGACTTGGGAGTGACTTTCCAGAGAAGGGGAAGAAAACAGGGGCGGGTTAGGGCTCAGGCTCCAGACCCGGGAGGAAATGACCCTAGTGAGAATTCTGGCAGGCTACAGGGAGGCTCATCTCTGGTTCGAGTGCTCGGTGAGCCAGTGCGTGAAATCTTTTATGTTTTCCCCCATTAATGCATTCTGTACTTACACTTCTCACTATAATTACTCTGCAGTAATTAACAAGGGAAAATAACACATCTGGGTCTACACTGCAACTCCAAACAGATGTACAAGAGGCACAGGCACACGCGGGTCTTCCGGTTCCTTGACAGAGAGGCACTGAGCAGTGCCTACTAAGCCTAGCCTGGGGAGGGGATCCAGGGGCGAGCCCACAGGGCAGAGTCCCAGGCACAGGGGTGAGGGGTGACCGAGAGACAGTCCCGTCAAAGATGTCGGTACATGATAAGGGCTGTGAAGACAATAAAACAGGGTGACACGCGGCCAGATCGGCCTCTCGCTGGAGATGACATTCGAGCTGGGGCCTGCGGAGATCTGGGGAGCGACGCAGGCTGGGGGAAGGGCAAGGGCCAAGGCTCCGGGGTGGGAACCAGTTGGTCATGTGTGGAGAAGGCCCCAAGGCCAGCGTGGCTGAAGCAGGGTCCTGGGGCAGGGTGGAGTGGTGGGAGAGGGGCCAGAGAGGGGGTCGGCCAAGACCCCCTGTAGGGCTGCAGAAGCCACCAGAAGGTGGTTGGATCTCACTTGACGCATAGTGGGAAGCCCACTACGGGAGATTTAAGCAGGGACGCAGCAGAATCTGAATGATGTATTGTATGTATGTATGTATTTTAAAGATTTCATTTATTTATTTGACAGAGAGGGAGATCACAAGTTGGCAGAGAGGGGGAAGCAGGCTCCCCGCGGAGCAGAGAGCCCGATGCGGGGCTCGATCCCAGGACCCTGAGATCACGACCCTCTGAGCCATCCAGGTGCCCCTGAATGACATATTTTAAAAGGACCCCTGGCTGCTCTTTTCATCGCACGGGGAATAATCTGTATGGGGGGGAGGCCAAGAGAGGAAGAGGGGAGGCCGGTGGGAGGCTGTTGCGGCGAGGGAGGACAGGGGCTCTGACCTGGAGGGGAGAGGCGGACAGGGAGGGTGGATCCGGAGCATGGTGCGAGCTGTGGTCTAGAGGAGGGAAGGGGAGGTGAGAAGCAGAGAGGAACGAGGGGACATTTCGTTAAGGGTGTGACGCGTGGGAACCCGCACACTCACGCATGCGCCACTGGCTCGCTCCTTCTTTCAGCCGAGACTGCTGGCCTGCTCTAGGCCCCGGCCCTGCAGGGGGATCCCCAGGGGATCCCTGGGGATGGAGCAGTGGGATGCGGTCCCCGTCCTCACCCGTGACCTACAACAGGTGACAGACACGATACGTATGAAATGACAGAGTGGGGTGTGGGCAGAGTAGAAGGTCGGGGGCAGGCAAGGAGCTCCTCTGGTGGGGGCTGCGTTCGGGGAGGCTTCCTGGAGGGAAGGCAGCTCCCCTGAGATCTGAACAAGGGAGCGACTTGAACCAGGGGCAAGGGAAGGAAAGGGAAGAGCGTTTCAGGCCGAGGGAAGGGCATGTGTGGAGGTGTTTGAAGGGAGGCCCTCTGGGCAGAGTCGGGGAACAGGGAGGGTGGGCAATGCAGGGGAGGCCATGGCCAGCACCCGCCCCCCACCCCCAGGGCAACGGGGAGCCACCCACGGGGCTTGAACCAAGGACTGTCCAGGACATGATACTTCTTGCACCTGGAGTTTCTGGAGTAAAAGTCATACCCACCATACACACATGTATGCGTAGAATACCCTGGAAGGCTCCACACCAAAACTTGAGTGCTCTTTATCTCCGGGTGCTGAGGGTGTGGGGGGTTTTTTCCCTTCCTTTTGGTGTGTTCATGTTTTTGCATTCTGTAGGCAACATGGGTTTCTTGTGTAATAACACATCCTAATAAGCTCAAAAGAAAAACCCTTGCCTTGAAGACAGTGGCCCAAAGATGTGCAAATTTCCAACTGCCTCCTCTCTCCCTCCCCCACCCCTGCAAAGGAGCCCACGGAAAGCCCCAGCCCTTGGGCCTGGAACTGGGTTGCTTAAAAGCACACAGGTGGGTCTGATTCTAGGGAACCTTCCAGCCTCACAGGGTCCTGGGGCTGATTGGAGACGCCCCACGGGGAAACCCAATCCCCACCCCCAGACCTGCCCAAGCCCTACTCTGCCCACAGCAGGGAAGGGGTCCTCAGACATCTTTAATTTGCAATCACCGTGCAAGGCATTCCAGGTGGAGGGTAGAGCAGGGGCAGACGCGTGGGATCAGAAGGCAACCAGGTAGCAACGAGGAAATTAGGGGACCGGAAAGAGGGTTGCTTTTGGAGCTGGGCGGTGAGGAAGAAGGGAGGAAAGGCCGGGGAGGTCGGACTAGGTCCTGTAGATTCTTCTGGGAATGCAGGCTCTCCTGCAGGGCAGCAGTGATGGTGGTGGTCCCCGACACAGGTGAGAGAGCTCAGAGTCCTTGGGAACTTGTGGGTGCTGAGGCTGGGGGCCAGGTCTCTGTGCCTGGGGAGCACCACCCCCGGACCCCCGGCAGCTCAGGCTCCTTCCTTTTCTTCGCCAACCTGTCCCACCCATAGCAGGGCATAGGAGGGGGGCTGAGACACCCACAGAGGCTTTCCAAAGCTAACCCCTCCTACAGGGACGGGGCAGGAGGTGAAAAGGAGAGTCCTTGCGGGTAGTGGGAAAACCGGCATGGGGGCGGGGGCGGCGGAGGTTTACAGGCAGAGACCCGGACAATCTGTCTTGGGACCTCGTAAGCTGCTGGGGATGAGGAGGAGAGGGAGGCCTGGGCCCTTCCTCCTGGGGGGTCTCAGTTTCTCCTGAGCAGGGCGGAATTGGATCAGGAGGCCTCTTGGAGTCCTTTCTGTTGGTTTTCTCTCTCTCCCTTCCCCTGCTTCCTGGTCTGGGGGCTTTCTTGCTCCTTGCGTGTGTTGGGGGCGGGGTGGCTAGGTAGAGTGAGAAATGCGGCTTATAGACACATGTGGGGGTTTAGGGAATCATGCTGGGTGCCGGAGCCGTCCACACGTGGCTGATAACCCGCGCTTTCCTGCTTCCAGTAATTCCTCCACTCCTCCCTTCTCCCTCCTCCACCTTCTTCCTCCTCCCTGCGGCCTCCCCCTACTCTCCAACCTCCGCTGGCATCTCTGGCCCCGAGGGACCCTCTGCAATTATCCTTCCTGCCCCGGGTTCCCTTAGGAACGCTCCCCGAGGGCGCTCGCCCTTGCCGCCGCGGGCGGGTGCCACTCGGGCCGTGCCCCGGCTGCGGGGTGCCGCGCGGGCTCCGCTCCGGGGCACAGAGGCTCGCAAACTGCCTCGTCAGGGCCTCCGCGGCGCCCGGCCCTGCGAGCCGGGTGGGGGCGGCCCTGAGCCCAGGGGGGAGGCCCGCCGCGCAGCCCGCGCCCGCTCCCGGCTCCCCTTTCGCTCGGCGCTCGCAGCCCCTGCAACCAGAGCGGGCGCGACCAGGGCGGGGCGTCGGCACTTGACTCTGCACCTGACTCCTGTTGACCTTGGCCCCTCTCAGATCTGTGTCCTCTTTAGAAAACCGTGGAGACCGGAATAGTACTTAACCCTGAGAATGACGAGTGCTCGCCAAAACCACTCTGTGAACACGGATTAGGGAATTCTATATTGGGGAAGGGGGTGTTGTGGTGTTTTTGTGCCTCGAGTGGTTAAGATGCCAGATTTGAGCCGCCTGGATTCTATCTAATCTCAGGGTCCAATGCCCTGGGGCTAGTCACTCCGGTTTTCTGTGCCTCTCTTTCCTCCTAGGTGAAGTGAGGTTGGTGTTAGTGGTACCCACCGTGGTTAATTTGAGAATTCAGATTAAATCCACACACTTAAAGTGTATAGAAGATTGACAGGTACACGAAGTGCCCATTAACCCTTTTCTCCCGGTCGGCATCTTCCTGTCTGCAGATGGGTAACTGATTCCTTCTGCAGCTCCTTGGTGATGTTAAGCTCCTTGAGATTCCCTGTTTTGCTCTCCTGTTGGTCTTGGCTCCCAACCCACTCCGGCCTTCTCTCCAGGCGGGTCCCCTCAGGATGAGGGACAGGCTGGCAGGGGAAGCCAGAGACGCCCCTGGGGTGGGGGTGGGCTAGCTCTGAGCTCTTGAGGGAGTTTAAAACAACTTCACTTTGAGCCTCTTGACCTAGAGGGTGCCCCTTGGGTTGACTGCCTGGTGCAGTGGGCAGAACTCTGGGCTCTGGAACCAGCTCTGGAAACTCCTGCTGGCTCCGCAGATCTGGTATTAAAATCTGGGTTTAAATTCTGTCTCTGCTGCTTATGCTTGGTGTCCTTGGGTAAAAAGCACCTTCACTTCTCAGTTTTCTTAACTGTAGAATGGAACAGTAAACCCCACCTCGTGGGAGAATGACAAGGCTTAGAGCTAAGTATGCAAAGCCCCTCCCATTGTGCCTGGCTCCCACGACATGGGAACCGGTATTGTTAGGGTTTTCCCGTAGCCGTTGGCTTGCTATTTAAATTTGTGTGTGTCCTCACTTCTCTGAACTTTGTTTCCCCCTGTCGGGTAATGGGATGACTGATCGGATGGTCTTTAAGTCCTGCAGCTGATCGTCTGTGCTCCTTAGGAAGGGAGAAGCCGCCTGGGTACCCTGCGTATGGCCTCTGGGCACTCACCGGATCTGTACAGACTCCAGGCTTCCTGACCTAGCACCTGCGGCAGGGCGGAGCCCTCAGCCACCGATGGATGGGAGCTGGGCATCGTCCCTCAGTGGTCCTGGTGGGGTGGCTCTTAATCAGAGCCACGCATGGCCTCTGAGGGGCCACGAGCCTGGGTGGAAACCAAATCTTCTCCCTTTCCTGAAGATTGAATCCAGAGGTCAACTGCTCTGGGGGCTCTGAGGAGACAGACCTCCCTCTGCAGGGACCTGGGGCTAGGACCTAGATCAGAGAGGACTCTTCGAAATGGGTCCCAAATGGGTGAAGGGAGCAGGACATGCTGAATGCAGGAATGAATGTATGCACGGGCATCGGCCCCTGGGTCTCCTTCCACATGTGGGCGCTCCAGGCTTGTAAGGCACAAAGGATCAAGTAGCATGAACAGGGAACCGGGATTCACAAAGTATTAGTAAGAGACCAGATATCATGAAACCATCTGTCCAGGTCACAAAGCACCTCCACATCCATAATCTTACCTGATATTCCCAATGACCTGACCAGGGAGGTTTTATTGTCATTACTAGGATTACTATTTATATCCTCATTATTGCTCACCTCTGCTTACTGGGGGATGTGACCACTCCCCACTCTGGGGCCCCAGCAGACATGAATAATCAATCCATCACGGTGTTCTTGCCCGCTGAGCCTCTTGGTGTCCTCAGAAGCCTTCTTGAGCTAGGACTGTAGGCAGTAACTATCCATCAATCACAGGCATGAAAGCTGAAACCCGTTTTGCTCCCCTGGCTAGCAACTTTCCGAACAACAATAAATTCTTATTAAATTAAATTGAAAGGCTCAGGGCCCGGGTCTCCCGACACCCACCCCGTCCAGTGCTTTGTGTTAAGATATTGGTGGGAAGGCTGCTCATGGAACGCTTCCCTCATTTTTCTGACCTAATAAGCCAGCCCCATACGCTGTGATGGGTACACACACACAGTTTGGGGACCGGCCAGCTGCTCCCACCAGGTACTCCAGCTTCCTAAACCTGAGCAGTGGGGCTGGATCCTGCAAGGAGAGACTGCATTGTAATGAATTAATCACTCATAACAAAGACTCAAATTTACTTTTATCTCTAAACAGGGACACGCTTTTGACTAGCAAATTGGAAATTTTCATTTGCATCACCGCAAAAGCCTGCTTTTTCTCTTGTTTTGTCCTTTCCCAGGCAGAAAGCGGTCTTCCTAGAGCCCAGGACCAGCTACCTGGGAGGCACCTACCTCGCAGGTCCCTGGGGGCTCTAGTGGGGTTGGGGGCGGCTGGCGCATGCCCTGTCCCCTCCCCAGCCTCCGTCTCTACATCCGGAGAGTCCAAGTGCCCGACTCTGTCTGGTTGCCACTGTGCCCGCCAAAGTAACTTGGGGTAAATTACTTGGCTTCCCAGGCCAGTCTTCTCATGGAGAAGGAAGCAAGGACCTTTTCTTTGACCAGATGAGGAGTGAATCACGCTCCATGTGGATGAGAAAGCACCATCTGGGAAACAGAATGGAATTGAATCAACTGTCCAGCCATCATTGCCCTATGTGGCCATGGAGCCCTCGAAATATTGCTAACGAGATCCTGTATTTTAAATTTCACTTAATTTAAATCCCTTTAAATTTAAAAAGCCGCATGGGGCTAGCAGCAGCTGGGGTCGGCTTGGCGGATCTAGACATGCAGAAATGATCTCAGCTAGGAAGTAAATCCCCCCCACCCCCCAGCGAAGGCATCCTAGAGCCCCAAGCAGTCACCGTGCCTGAGTTCAGAAGACGGCTTAGTGATCAGGAGCCTTGCACAACGGCCAAGCCGGATCTGCAATGTCTTCTATAGAAGCTCGTCCTATATGGAAGGTCGATTCTCCCTCTCCCTGGGGACAGGGTCAGAGGTGACCTGCAAGATAGTCTCCGATGGAGACCATTGTAGTCACTGGTAAAATTCCAAAATGCCTGGTTTCTGGCCCAGAGCTGCTGTGGCGGACTAATAGTTGAATTTTTATTCTTTCCTATGGCTAAGAGGGTGCCCACAAAGTAGCCACAGATCTCCCCACCCCAAAAGGGAAAATGTGTCAGGCCGTGGGATTTTTTCAATGGCCTGGGAACCCGAAGAGTTCAGCTGATGACACATCAGGTAAGTGACAGCCCGCCTGGCCCCAGACAGGCAGAGGGCTGAATTTTATCTCCATTTCTTAGAGCTGCGTGGAGGCCCTTGGGGTGAATCCGGTCCACTCAAGTCCCAACCAAAGCGCGTGGTGGGAGATAATGAAGATTAGGGGAGAAGTTTCAGCAGAGCCCAGCAGAGAAATGGATGAACTGAGATACTATCTTATCAAAACCAGAGGCAGAATAGCCCGTCTTAAAGCGGAACCATTCACAGTGAGGGGATTGCCCATAAAAGTCACCCGCGTGGATTATGGAATCTGAGAGGGGTTTAGTAGTTAATGCGAGCCACTGCTCAGGTACGATCACAGCATTTCCTGAGACTTTCTCCCCGTCGTGCTAGGGTAGAGGAACAAACCTTGCTCTGTAGAAAATGCACTGTGTTCTTCCAGCGACAGCCTGACTCTGAGCCGCAGGGGGAGCGGTAGGAGAAGTGGGACCTATAGGGACATGGAGTCCTGTCTGGGCGGTGTTACTGCCTCACTGTCCAGAGCTGGACGTCTCGTCCCCCTCCGTGGGCCCCAGCCTGCCCTTTATAAATAAAGTAAGAATTAGGAAAGCTCTTTTGGCCAGCACCCATGATCTCCTCTCCCACTGATGCCCCTAATGCCTACTTCAGGTCTCCTAGCGCGTGGAATTGCCCACCTTCCAGAATATGCCCTGTGGTTTCATTACTCGGGCCTCAATCCCGGCTCAGTCTATCTTGTTTGTTTCCTTCGCTATTATCTGTTTCCTCTTCTGGACGGCGGCTCTTCAAGGACGGGAGATTGCATGCTGTCCTCCTTGATGCATTGTGGTGTCCCAGCCCTAGATCAGTAGCTGGCACCTCATAGCTGCTCAGTAAATAGCTGCTGAATGCTCAGAATGGATCATTGATCTACACGTAAGAACGAAAACTATAAACCTGGAAGAAATCATAGACGTAAATTTTCACAACCATGGGCTAGGTAGTGGTTTTCCGAGAAATGACACCGAGAGCGCGGGCAACGCGAGAGAAATAGGGAAATTTGGGTACTATCAAGATGAAAAACTTTTGTGCTTCAAGGGCCGCCATCAAGAAAGTGAAAAGACAACCCACAGAGTGGGAGGAAATGTTTGCAAATCCTGTGTCTGATAAGGGCGTAGTATTTCAGGACGTAAAGTGCGCTTACAATGCAACAACAAAAAACAATTGAAAGGGGCACCTGGGTGGCTCAGTCGGTTGGGCGGCTGCCTTCAGCTCGGGTCATGATACCAGGGTCCTGGGATCGAGCCCCGCATTGGGCTCCCTGCTCAGTGGAGAGCCTGCTTCTCCCTCTCCTTCTGCCTGCTGCTCTGCCTACTTCTGTTCTCTATCTCTATCAAATAAATAAAATCTTTAAAAAAAAAAAATGGCAAAGAATCCGAACAGATGTTTCTCCAGAGAAGATCTACAAATGGCAACAAGCACCCGCAAAGAGGGTCAATGTCATTTGTTAGCAGAGGATGCAAATCAGAACCACGCTGGGATTCTACTTTGCACCTGGTAGGACGGCTCTGGTCAAAGTCAGACTCTCCCAAGTGACGGCAGGGCTGTGGACAGGTTACTTTCATCCGATTGCTGGTGGGAACATAAAATGCCGCAGCCACTATGGGAAACAGTTTGGCAGTTTCTCAGCAGGTTAAACTGAGAGTCCCTGTATGACCCGGGAGCTCCACGCTTCTGTATATTCCCAAGAGAACCGGAAATGTACGTTCATAGAAACACTTGACCACAAACGTTCACAGCAGCTTTATTCCTATTGCCAAAGAGTGACGAAGCAGCCCAAGTGCCCATTAACTGATGAACAGCTAAATACAATGTGGTACGTCCATGCCTCAAGCCAAATGCTCATTGGCCATAAAAACGCACAAAGTATTGATACATTTTACAACAGCTCCTGCTCCTAAACTAATCATTTCTTTGGGGGCTCAGACCGTGAATGCTCGGGGCAAGAACCCAAGTTTTTAGGTCACACACATTCCTATGCGTGCACGTACACTTCACAAAAGATTCATGCGAGCACATAGTCATGTGCACACGCAGACATAAACTCACAAGCATATATATATGCGTAAGCGCACACACTCTCCCCTGCCCAGGTACACGCACAGACATGTGCACGCCCATATGCACACACACACACACACACACATCCGGAATGGGGCAAAGATCCCTTTCGCTGCCTCTGGGAGTTTGGGAGCAGTGCCTGGGCTTTCCAAGCTGCGTGCCCGCTCCTCATCCCCCTGGCGTCCCCTTCTATCACTCTGCCTGGGCTCAGAGTTACTCATGTCAGCAAAATGTCTCTTTTAACAGCAGCTTTGGCATTCTGCCTTTTCTCCTAGGTGTTGCTGCGGACGGACGGCGGGTTCACGCGCAGAGCTTCCTTCCCAACAGTTTGCCCCTTGCTTCCCTTCTCCCAACTCCTGTCTTGTCTATAAATGTTTAGGACTTGGGGAACTTTGGGGAGCATTTTCCTCCCCTCCTTCTGCAGCCCCTCACATGGCAAGGCCCCCTCTGCAGGCATTCCCACTCTGATAGACTCACCCTTTTGTTCCTGACCACGGGACTTTTCAAAAGCTTGGGCTCCTTAATCCAGAGTATTCAGAGCCCCCCAGTTATAATCCCAGTTCTGCCCTTCAATAAGACAAACTTCTAAGTGGCCTCTTGTAGCCTGCATTTTTAGCTCTGGATAACGGAGGCGAGACCCTCTTTCCTGCCAGCTGACAGAGAAAATTGAGTGGGGGCCTCGCGCAGTGCACATGCCTGGCGCAGTGCCTGTGGGCGCTCAAAGGGACCGCGGCTCTCTTCCTCCTCAGCCCCCTCTGGCAGTGCCGGGGTCAGCCTGAGACCTGCATGTCTTGAAAACACTAGCGGTATAACCATCTTTCCAGCAACTGTCTCTAGTAATTGACATTTGTTCAGAGGAAGGACAGGTGGCCAGAGTGAGGGGCAAAGGAGGACCTTTGTTGGAAGCCATTGGACTGTTGCATCCGGAAATCCAGCTCTGAGCCAAACTTGCACATCTGACTCTTCAGTCCCGTGACCATCCCTGGGAGGTGGTGATTGACGCTGCTCTTACTTGAGAATGTCTCTGGTGGGGCCTGGGGGCAGGGGGACATCTTCCCCACCCAAGTGGTTGGGCAGAGTATTCCTTCTAAGCCGTCCCTGGAGTTTGTGTCTTTAGGAAACCTCCTGCATGGCCCATCTTTCTGGGCTATGGGAGGAGGATAGCAAGAACAGGGCCAGCAGCTTCTGGGAACATGTGGGGGTGGGGTAGACCCATGACCTAGGTGATTTTGTTGTTTCTTATCTATAGTACAGTTCTGCATCACTCCCTTTCTCAAAGGGGCTGCCTGCTGCCCAGAGAATGGAGTCCCAATTTCTTAGCCTGGCATTCAAGGCCCCTCTGTCCTGGGATCAGCATGACGTTACAGCTCTCATGGCTATTCTTCAGCCCCTGAAGGGTAATGATCTGCTGTCCACTGTGCCCGATTGTGTGTCTCCTCGCTCTGCACGTCTGGGCTGGGCTCTGTCGGGGCCCATCCACGTTTCCATATCCGGGCCACTGCGGTGCATGTATTTCGACTTCTGAGACCTCCACGGTTTCTCAGAGCGTTTTCTGAGGCCGCCATGGCCAACTCTGCCTGCCAGGGTGGGCAATAGGCTTGCCGAAAATTCATGCTCTCTCTTCCTCATGCCACAACGCCTGCTACCACGACCGTGGCCCTCAGTCAATGAGGAAGAGCAGGTGTATCAATACCCCAACTCCCTCGCCCTGTCATGGGATAAATTCAAGGCTGTGGACTTCACCGGCTTTGGACTTGCCCTCAGGGACTAGGGTCCAGTTACCCACGGTGTACAGGGGCGGGATAACACACCCTTCCCTGGCGGCGTTCCCTGCTCCCTTCCACACTTTCTCACCATACCCCCTTCACCTCCCCAGTAAGCTACTTATATGCCACTCCTTGCCTCATGGTGTGCTTCTGGGGGACCCCAACTGGAGACAGGCCTCCACCTGGCACCCTTTTCTCTCAGCCAACTCCACACAGAAGACCCTCAAAGCCAGGGACAGCCCATCCAAGGATGTGGGGAGTAATAGTACCTAAGACCGGGCAGACACTGTTGTAAGCCTTTATGTGTACTAAATATTCCCGTCCTCCCAACAACGACCCTATGCGGTGGTCCTATCATTACCGTCATCTTACAGGTGAGGATGCTGAGGCTCCGAAGGGCTAAGCGGTGTGTCTCAGGCCCTAGAACGTAGAACCCTGAGCAGAGGACCTCTGAGTTTGTGGAGACAAAACCTGGGGGAGTGTGTAGATTGGTCAATGCTGATGTCTGCCTCTGGGTCACATCTGGCTCTGGACGTCACTTGTCCCTTTGCAGTCTAGGGCCGCTCTATTAGGTGCCGTACAAAGACTCGGCCCAGGGCCCCTCGTGTCATAGGGCTCAGCAGTGTCCAGTCACTCAGCAGTGATACCCCAAAATCAAATCACTTTTCACAGTGCGTGCTTCTCACAACATTCTGCTCGTTTCCTCATGGCTCTTATTATGAGCTGTATTTATTTTTATTTTGCTTTGTTCATTTATGTCCTTTGTAGTCTGTCTGCTCCCATCATAATAAGGCACAGGAGAACAGACTCGTCTACGGTGATTTCCTGTATCCCTAGCACCTACTGTAGCACCTGGTGAATAGTAGGTATTCAGAATATCTGTTAATGAATGACTGAACCAGTCGTCGGAGGGAACCAGAATCCTCTTGGCTATGCGAGGGTCTGGGCTAGATATTCCCGTGCGTGACCTGCTTCGTCTTCCTCGAATATGTAGCCACCTTGCCCGGGGCCCCTTGTGAATCAGTGGCAGAGAGCTGTTTTCGAATAGGGCCTTTAGGTCCAGAATTTGCTCTCTGGAAGGTGCCCCCAGACTGCAGCTTTGTCAATCCAGGGGCCAGACTCCCAGGTTCCCAGCTGAAAAACAACAGCTGTGAATGCGAAATGAGATGCACGCATGGAGAGAGTCTTCGATTGGTAGACTGTGTATAAATTTCAATAATAATGGGGATGCATTCATCAGACCTATCAATCATTACCCCCTTCGCTGTGGAGACATTTCTCAATGTCAGATACATGCCTTGCAGACATATCCTCTGGAATCCAGCTGCATGGCCAAAGGGCCGTGGTCTCCACCATGGGTGGGCCCCTTCCCCTCCCGGGCCACAGTCTCCCCGTCTCTGGGGAGGAGGTTTTGGAGTGGATAGCCTTCTCTGGCTGTCCAGGTTTCAGAGCTCGGACGACCAAGAGGGTGCACGGTGAAACCTCACGTATTTGCCCTCTATTCACCTGAAGCTGCCCAGATGCCTATTTGTCTAGTTATGTCTGTCCTCTCCCAGAAATGCCCACAGGGGTTCCCTTTTTGCCTGGAGAATGAAGCTCCCACCCTTGACAGGGCTCTGGAGACCTTGCTGGGCCTGGTCGCCAAATGCCTCTCAATCTCGTCCTTGCCGCGCGCCTGGCAGAGAGCCCACCCCATTACAGGTGCTCAGACATAGATGTGCTCTGTCTTCCTGCTCAGGAGTCTTCGGGCGCAAGGTGACTTTACGTCGTTTCCTGGTGGCGAACGTGGAGAATCCAGGCAGGAAGACACGGTGATGAGAAGAGACAAGAAGGACGTGTCAGGTGGTGGGCACAGCGACCAACGCGGCCGGCAGGTAAGAGGGTCAGGCAGCACTGGGGAGGGGGACTCAAGTCTCAAGACTTGGCATTGCGGGAATCCACCCCGGTCATCCGCAGGGGTCTGGGTGAATGGTGGCCTCACGGCCCCTCTGAGATGTCATGGAAACATTCACTGGACGTCTGTTCCCTGCCAGGCTGGGGATGGAACAGAAAGGACGTATCTAAACAATGAATGGTGTAAAAGGCCGAAGAGCTGTGTGTTAAGAGAAATGGGAACTCATGTTCGTTGGGCACCTGCCATGTGCTGGGCACTTTGTGTTCACTGCTGACGTTCTTTGTGTTTCCAAAGATATCGCAACAATATCCAGTCCCACATGCTCTTTTGCGGCGTGACCTACCACTTTCCTGTCGAGACTTGGTGTGGGTTTCTCTTCCCCTTGAATCCGGGTAGACCGTGTGAGTTTTGATAGTCGGCTTGAGGAGATTAACAGCACCTTGTTGAGGGCTGTCCGTGTCCGACCCCCAGACGCCATGCTGTGGGGAAGCCCGAGCTGGTCACCAGGGGAGGGGCCGTGTCGAGGGGCCCCGGTGTGTTGGTCATGTGAGGGGACCTGTCTCGGATCCTCTTAGTCCAGCCTAGCCACCAGCCAGGAGAATGACCCCTGGGGACACCTCGGGGACCAGCACCCGCCAGGCCTGGATTCCTGGCCCGCAGAACCGTGAGCAGAGAGAATGTTCGGTTTTCTTAAGTGCTGGGATCATTTGCTAAGCTGCAACGGAGACCCCAAATGCCCCTTTCCTTTCCACCTTCCAGAGGCAGGGGTTGTTGCCTCCCCTTTATGGATAGGAAACGGGATCTGAGAGCTGAGATGACTGATGCAAGGTCCCATGGGAAATCAATGGCAGAAGCAGGACTCAAACCCATGCCTCTGTGACCCAAAGACTCTGCCATTCCCTCAGTTACGGTGCCCTCAGAGAGCAGAAGGGGGACCTTTTCTTCGGGGGGGGGCGGGGTTTGACCAGATGGGAGGAAGACTTTTTCCTGTACTCTTTTGTACTCTTACACCATTGCCTCTATTACCTCCTCCAAAATGAACAGAAGTAACATTTTTATCATAAAGAAAAATAATTGTGGGGTGTGTGTACGTTAGGGTGGGGGCAGGTGAAATTAGAGGTCGCGTGCAGAACAGAAGCAGTAAGGGCTGGTTTAGAATCAGGTGTTTCCCGCTGGTCGCCCATTGGGGTCACCTGCAGAGCTACACAACCCCAGATGCCCGGGCCCTCCCTGTCCCCAGAGTGCTGGTTTAATTGGGCCAGAGCTCTGCTCGGGCCTCGGGAGTTTTCAAAACCTCCCTGGGTGGTTCACATGTGCAGCCCAGGTTGGGAGCAGCAGGCTTTGAGGGAGAATTAAGATTCTGCGGGGAAGCGAAAGGCTGGAAGACTGGGGAGGGGCGGGGTGGGCTGAGCAGAGCTGAAGTGGAGGATTTGTGCCGCCAGAAACTGCAAAAGAGTCGTTCTGGGGGTGTAGATGCTTCAACAAAACGGAATAAACCAGAACACAGCGAAACGGAGCGGCCCTGCCCTCCGCGCCCCGCTGTGTGCGCAAGCACGGGGTCAGTTCACAGACGCGCTCAAACTTCATGGCCTAATTGCTCCATCTCAGAGGGAATTAATTTGAAGGATGGTAATAATTAGGTTTGGTTATGGGGAGTGATGATAAGCTGCACAAAATCCATCACGGCCCGGGGCGCCTTCCCTGGCCCAGGGCTGCCGGAGTCCTCAACCTGCAGCCAGCCACGGTGGGGGGCGCCCGCTCTGGGCACCCACCTGGGGAGGTGTGCACCCCTCCTGGTAAATAAAGCAACTGCAAGACAAGAGGGGCACATGGAAGCAGTGACCCCCTGTGGTGTTTGGGGGCAGGCCTGGGAGCGGGGTGGGGCAGTGATGCTTAACAGCTTCTGCCACCTTGCCCTTGGAGCAACACACTGTTGGAGTTTCCCGAAGCGTTGAGATCACTTTTGGAAGTTTTTTTTTTTTGACGGGATCACACCACGAGACCCAAGAGGCCCGAAAGCTTATAGCGTTAGGCTTTGAAGTAATAACGCATGGTAATAAATAGTAATAATAGTCACAACTGCCTGTTGTGGTTCTTGTGGATCTTGTGGTTCCCGAGAGCCCCGCCCTGTTCCAAGTCCCTCTCGTGTATGAACGAGGGCAGACTTGGGCTCACACACCAGCTTTGCCTGTCGCTGGCTCCGTGGCCCCGGGTCTCAGTGGTCTTGTTGGCAAACAAGTTCACCATGCTCCAGGTGAGGTGACCTTGGTGACAGGCCGACAGTGACCCTCCACAACTCACTGCCAGCCCAGGGGTCACCGCCTCTCGCTAACCCCCATAACGTGGATTCAAAGGTAAAACTCAGTCTATTTACCAGCTTCCTTTATTGAAAGCTCTGCTCTCAGCTTTCCTAGGATTTATTCATGGTTTGGTTTCAAGCGTTCTCTTCCCGACCTCTTCGACAACTCTCGGGGTCTTGAAGTCATTCGGTGTCAATTTTATTACTTCCCACTATAAATTGTCCGGCCCTCAAAGACCCACGGAGGCCGCTGGCTGCGTGTGACATTTTAAATCCTAACTTTGGGGTTCTTTCCTTAAAGGGAGGAGGAATTAAGTTCAAACTGTGGCTCTTTAGAAATACATAAAACATGAGCTGGGCTTTTAATGGAAAAGTCACCTTCTCCTAACCTCCACCAGGCACGACTGGGACCAGCCAATTGGATCCCCTCCCTTTTTCAAAATCAAGAGCAAATATTGGTTTACCCTTAACTAAGAGGACCTCATGCCCATTCTTGTTCCAGAAGAACTGTTCCAGCAGGTGCTCAGATGCCAAGGGAGCCACAGCCGAGCCTGTGATTTGGGGTCGTCTTAGAGCAGCTGGTTAGACTTGCCTCAGTGGACGACTCTCCAGTCAAAGAGGCCTTTTAAGTCCTTTAAAGAGTCCTTCCAAAAGGAAGGTGGAGGTGCCCGCGTATGTGTTTAGCGCTATTCACCTAAGGGGATGGGCAGCCGGAAGAATGCGGATTGTCTCAGATTCACCACTAAGCCGGTCTGGTTCAGAAGGTCCCCCCTATAGGGGATCCTCGGGAGGACACAGGTCATCTGGCTGCTGAGAAACAGACACTGAAACTCTGGATGGACAAAACCAGGTGACACGTTGGGCTGATGTTGCCGCATAAACCCTGAGGCCTGGCTGCCTGGATGTGGGAAGTTGAGTCAGTTATTTAACCCTTCCGGGTCTTCTCTGAAAAGAAGGATTGGAAATAATAATCGCTCCTTTGAAGAATCGTTGTGAGGATGAAATGAATTAATTTTTTTTTAAAAAGAGATGAGAAGAAACCTGGTAATCTTAAAAAAAAAAAAAAAAGGTGAATTTGTCACCTCAAGGAAGGGTCCTGAAGAGTAAAGTTTCGCTAGTCCTCATGGATGCTGGGAACCCCACTGAGTGCCTCAGCTTCTCCTTCCCTCGTTCGAGCACAAAGAATTCTCCTGCCAGGCAAGCACCGCTCGCTGTGAGTTCTCGCGGAGCCTGATGCTTCTCTCTTATCCTCGTCCCACTTATAGTTATCCCTTCAGTTCCTTTCTTTCTTGTTAGGCTGTGTATGGTTCATTTTATGTGTCTGCCTGACTGGTCACGGGGGCCCCAGATATTTGGTCAAACATTATTCTGGTGTATCTTTGAGGATGTTTCTGGATGAGAATAACATCTGAATTGGTAGACTGAACAGAGCAGATTGCCCTTCCAGTGTGGGTGGGCCTCATCTAATCTGTTGAAGGAATGAATAGAAGGCTGACCTTCCTTGAGTAAAAGGGAATTCTTCGTGCCTGACTGATTGAGCTGGAACATTCCCCCCCCCCCCACCTTTTTTTCCTTCTTTTCTTTTGGTCTTGAACTAAAACATTGATTTTTCATAGTTCTTGAGCCTGCTGGCTTGGCAATAGAACTTATACCATTGGCTCTCCTGGGTCTCCAGCTTGCTGCCTACAGATTTTGGGACTTCTCAGTTTCCATGTAATCACTTGAGCCAATTCCTTATGATAAATCTCTCTCTCTGTCTCTCCATATTAATATCTCCCACTGGTTCTGTTTCTCTGGAGAACCCTAACTAATACACACTGTATATTTAGTAAGAACAGGAGGGATGGAAAAAAAAAAAAATCTCTTGGTGCCTCAGTTTCCCCATCCTTAGAGCCTAGCAAAGGGCTGGCATACAGTCAACATTTGTTGAAGGAAAGAATGCCTGAGCAAGAGTGAGAAGGGACCTGTAGAGCAGTGCCGCGCCCTTGAATCCTCAGCCCTTCCAAATCCCTTAGGGCAGTAATCACGGGATCTGTGAAGTTGGTGACTTTGACCTTCAGATCTTTTCTTGCTTTCCTTTCAGCACCCTTCCCTCTGCTCTGGTAGATGCCTGGGTGCCCGGGTCCCAAATCTACTCCCTGGTTGGGATCCCCTTCACACGCTAATCCACACAAATCTGTGAGTGATGAGGGGAAGGAAGGGTGCCCTCAAGGGCTGAAGAGCTATTGGCGGATAGAACATTTCCCTTGGTGCTTGACATGTGGTGGGCACTCAACTGTTATTTGTCATGATTTTGTCACACTGGAATCTGTGAGAAAGGTTTTAGCCCCATGTATAGAAGCAGCTGCTGAAGCACAGAGGGGTAGAGAGGCTTGGTCAGGGTGGAACGGGGGTTCAAACCACCATGGTTTCCCCAAAGAACTCTCCTGGTGATTGGATCATTGTTCCCAAATCTTTGCTTTTCCCCTGAAGGGAATTATACATCCTCCCGCTGGCCATGGTTTCTTGGTGGACACCTCCCCATCCCTGACTTTGGGTTTGGCCAACGGACTCTTAGCAGATGGGATGTGTGCAGAGACCTTAAATGTGTTGCATGGTCTGGCCTTCTCTGATCCACCAGGGTAAGAATGCATCCAGAGCAGCTTCTGATCCGAGGAAAAGATTGAATCCAACTCAGTGCCTGTAGCCAAGCCAGACCAGCCTGGAACCTGGGGCACAGCCTTGGTAGTCATTCTGCAGACTTGTGAACAGGAGGAGTAAATGCTTATTGTTATAAACCAGTGAGTTTTGGAATGCTTTGTTATGCAGCATTAGCTGACTACTGCATGTCCCCAAATGAGTATCTTTTTAAAAAGATTTTATTTATTTATTAGAGAGGTAGAGTGTACATGGGTGGGACAGAGGGGCAGAGGGAGAGGCAGGCTGCCTGCTGAGCAGGGAGCCCAACATGGGGTCCGACCCAGGACCCTAGGATCATGACCTGAGCCGAAGGCTGAGGCTTAATCAACTGAGCCACTCAGGCACCCCCTCAAATGAGTATCTTTAAGAATGGAGGGGAAATGGAAAGACCCACAATGTTTGGGTCCCTGGGAAGCATATAATGGACATTATAAATGTCCAGATGCCCTTTTCCCTTGGCATACAGGAAACTCCTCCGCTCTCTGGCCGGTGTCAGGACCACATAACTCTTTCTGGTGTACACAGCATGGGAGGGAGTGCCTCGTGGCAGTCTCGGGCCACCATAATCCAGTGCAGTTCGCTGAGTTCCCTGGCCTCTCTCCGCCACTGCCACAGCGATCAGGGAGGGGACCTCAGGCCAATGGGGAGCCGGGAGATCAAAGAGGGCTATATTGCACACACAGTCCCTTCACCGGGACCACGGCAGGTTTTCAGGAGCAAGAAGTAAGTGTTTGCGGTATCAGGGACAGAGATTTGAGAATTGTTACCGCATGACCCACCCCGTGACTGATTCACAGAGAGAGCAGAAGACTATGGGAGGGGTCCAGCTGCAACCTGCTCGGAACCCCAATTCCACATCTCCCCAGCAAGCGAGAAAGTGTCTGCCACGAGCTTTATTCCAAGACCTGGGACCATCCCTCACCCCTCTCCCTCAGCTGGCTTAGTGGTGATGTGGGGGTGTCCAAATGGCGCTGCCTCGGGGCAGGAGCTGATGGCTGTGGCCTGTTGTGTGTGAATATATTCAGTGGGAACTCACCCTGGGAGGGACGCCCCAGCGCCGGCAGGCAGGGACTCGGGGTGCGGGAAGTGTGACTTCATTGCCGTTCATGAGGTCTCTTTATGCAGGGATCTGTGGGCTCATTGCAACACTTGACAAACCTGTAAATATTTATTTGGAGTCACTCACTGCCCAGCGTTTGCATGAAATCTGCATTGCAAAGTCAAGTCCAGGAAACAGAACTTTTTAATAAGGCCTGCGTGGCCTGGGCCTGGCTGGCACCACTCCTCCTGCAGGCTTATTTCCCTCGTTTGTGAAATGGGATGGGTCTTGGGCAGGTTAGAGACAGACAGAGAGAGAATGGACTTGAGGGTAGTCGGTAAATTGCAGAGCTCCAGGTGCTGGGTTCTCAAACACGAATATAGCCCAGGTCCCATCCTGTCATTGAGAGGGAGCCAGTCAAAGACAGAGATGACCCACCACTTGGAGTAGGGGAGGAAGCTATAGGATAAAGACGGAGAGAGGACCGTTCGTAGGGAGATCAGGGAGGACTTCCTGGAGGAAGGGTTGTTGTAATGGCTTCTGAGGGGCAGGAAAAATGGGAGACTATAGGCATGCATGCACTGATGTGCAGGGAACTATAGGGTCCACCGTGTCATCGGTGGCCAGTCTGTGAGTGGGCCCTCTGTGGGCAAGTGGCTCCCGGGACCCATCAGAGCTGGCCCTGCACAAAGGAGCACCCTGCTCTATTTCTCAGCAGGGGTTGTGGGAGGTGAGGCTTGGCTGTGGGTAGGGCAGCCCCAACCCAAGGGATGTTAATTTTCCTCTCACAAAGTGATCTTGAGGATCTAGGGACCAGCCCAGATTCTGACCAGGAAAGGGTAGGGAGGGTCTGGGCAATTCAGCCCCCTAAAACAGAGACCTGAACAGAGACTCTGTGTAACCAAGGGAAGCAAGATCAGCACTCCAGACAGAAAGAAGACGCGGGAGCCGTCCTTGGAAGCAGAACCTGGGGGTCCCTGCAGGGCTGTGAGAACAGGTAGCAGGAAGCGATGTGGCTCAAGGAGGTGTCACCGGTCCCGGTGTTGAGAGGCCTGGAATTTTATCCCAGCTCCACCAGAGCCCTGCTGTGCAGACCTTCCTGGTCCCCTAACCTCTCTATACCTCACTGTCCCTCCAGCTATAAAGTGGATATGAGGACACCCACTTAACTTTCCCCTGTGGCTGTTACTCAGGATATGAATTTAGCTTTTATGTCACCATCTAGGTGTAGCGGTGTGGAAGGAGGGATCCTGGCGCCCTTGTACAGAGACTCAAACTCAGCGCAGAAGATAAACAATGCTGTTTAAAATATGCTGCCTGAATCCATGCCCTGTACGCAGTCCTGCGCATAACCGCGGGCAAGGCAATCCCAGAAGGATCTTTCTCTCATGCACGTTGGATCCTGTCAGTCCCCTGCCTGAAACCAGCAGGCCGATAGAAACTTCCAGATGGACAAGTTAGAAATATGTATCAAGAGCCTTAAAAAGGCAGGTGCGTAGGCTCCAAGAGAAAGACCAGGTTTTGGAATCAGGCAGGTGCACGCGCCCAGCCCCCACCGATACTTCCCTGTGGCCCCTTCTAGTCTCTCCTTCTCTGAACCCCGATCATGTTCCTCCCGCGTAACCTCCGCACCCTGTGGCTGCCTTGTAGAATGGTGACGACGTCTGAAGGACGTGAGGCCGAGCGTGCGCTTGGCTCCCGGCAAGCCCGGAGTCCCCGAGGGGCGTTCTCGTTCTCATCCGCAGCGGTGGGAGTAGAAATATAACAAGGAGAAGGCCACTCCAGCATCTTAGCAGCACCCCTCTTAGGAAGGCACGGCCTTGCGGGGACCCACGCCCTGTGAGGTCCACTTGGGGAGGAGGAGAGCCCGTGGGCGTGGGCTTGGCAGGAGCGGGGGCGGGGTGCAGAGACGCCGGCTGCAATGCTGGGGACTGGAAAGGCGTTTGTGGTTTTGATTCTGGGGTTGGGAAAGGAGTGGGGGAGGGGAGGGTATGCAGAGAGGGCAGTGAAGAAGGTGAGGAACACCCACGGAGGGAGCCTCACCAGCAGTCCAAGCGGGGGGGGGGGGTCTTGCTCCACTTTATACCACTTTATATGCCCATCTTTGTCAGTGCCTCCTCTGTTCCCCCCACTTCCTGGGCTTAGGAAAGTCTGTGGTCATCAGTGCTGTGGGGGGTGATCTAATAGGGCAGGGGCTGGAGCTCTAAGCAGGGACAGACCTTCACAACTGGGCGAATGGTCAAGATCAGCAGGGACTCTCCAGAACGTTCTGGAATCTTGAGTGGGCTCTGGGTTTGCACAGCTCCCTCTTCCCACCCACTCTGGGGGGTGGAGCCAAGTTTCCTCCAGGTTTGAGAGGGTCCTCGGGTGACCTCTGGGTTCCGCTGGTATGTCTGCGCCAACAGCAGTCACATCCACATTATCGAATCCTGGAAAGTGCCAGGTGCCAAGCCGGGAACTCTGTCCGAAGCTTCTTCCTGAATCTTCACAACCACCCTTGAGGAAATCGAAGTTCAGGGTTTAAGTGACTTGCCCAGGTCTGTGCGTTTGCGAGCGGGGCAGGCTCTAGTGTTGGCAAAAGGGGTCCGGGGCTAACCTTTTCTGTAACTGCAGCTCGTTCTGTGAATAAGGAGCAATGTTGCAAAAACTGAAAGATGTAAGGGTGTGATTTTGTGGGTATCTGCATAGATTTTTTTATACGATAAGGGCATTTCCATGGGGAAAAGGATGGGGCACGACTAAGACCAACTAGCTATAAAATTGACTTCCATATCACTCACTAAAATAAATCCCACGTGCTTACAACATTTAAATGTAAACAAGTAAATCATAACAAATGTATAATAATGCGATCTTCACTGTGTAAGAGCTCTCGAAACAGGTGCAAAGATGAAAACCGTGAAAGGCAAAAGTTTGATATATTCAACTGGGTAGAACTTTTAAAATTCTGAAGGGCAGGGGCACCTGGGTGGCTCAGTGGGTTAAGCCTCTGCCATCGGCTCAGGTCATGATCTCGGGGTCCTGGGATCGAGCCCCACATCGGGCTCTCTGCTCAGCGGGGGGCCTGCTTCCCCCTCTCCCACTCTCCCTGCTTGGGTTTCTGCTCCCGCCATCTCTCTCTCTCTGTCAAATAAATAAATAAATAAAATCTTAAATAAAAAATGAAACATACAGCTGTTCTAGGGAAAAATGAACAATGAGGCTTCAAAAAGTTGAAGCCATACTT
>CM053615.1:61010254-61038696 GCA_028646535.1 Procyon lotor
GTTTTGAAGGATTTGGTTATTAGAAAACTTTTATAGTCTCTTTAATTTAATGGGAGAAGAATAACAAACGGAATGGCCTCCAACAACAATGGCGTCTCCGGATCTGGAATGCGTTGCCATCCTAATGGCCGAGGGGTTCAAAACCAGGGAGGGTGGGAGACCTGGGCCCTGAGCTACTCATAGTTTAGTCCTTTCTCCTCTTTGAGCCTCAATCTTATCTTTTGAACAATCGGGGTTGGAGGGGGGCGGGTGTTGGGATTTTACATAGTAAGAACCTTCTATCCTATAATCTAACACTTAGGAATATTCCTCCCCCACTCCCCACCCCGCTCCCCCAGGGGGAAAAATCCAACAAAAGCAGAAAGTTATCGTGTTATCTATAGAGGCAAAAGGCAGAAGTGAAAAAAATAAGCCACCAACTGGAAGTAACTGGTAGAATTACGGAACAGTTTAGGACCGAATCACATACTGACATTAAAAATAGTGACGGCAAGTGTATAGCGCCCTCCCCAAGGCAATGAAGACCAGGATGATGTTCATTAAAACAGAGCAATTATTATTTCCCGATGATGGGGATTATAGTTGATTTTTGTTTTCTCCTTTATGCTTTTATGTATTTTTCGACTTTTCTATATGAACACATATTACCTTTATAATCAGAAAAAAAAGTCATTGAAATAGCAATTAATTGTATAAAGAATGGCGACAAAGAACAAAATGCTTTAGTTATAATGTGAAATGAGGAGGAAATAGAACATGAAATGAATATTCAGATTGCAACTAGTTTGAAACGTTAACAGACCAAATTTCTGAAAACCACTTTCCCTAATCATCAATACGTCTAATAACCAGTTCCCCGAACACTCACCCCAATACCTTTAGGTATTTTGCGTCTATTCAATTATCATCCTCTTTTTCATTTTATTATTTTGTGACATGTTAAGTATTTGTTATCCACTGTCTAAGGGTCCTTTTGATAATTTCCTATTTTGAAGAGGTGTTTTAAATGTTTGTATCATCCTTGATTATGGGATTGTTTTTATTCTTGTGTGTGGAATCTGTTCCTTTTTAATCTACTTTTGACTAATTTAAGGACTTGTTAGGCTGTTTGTTAAAGATCTTTTCTTCAAAATTTAATATTTCTTTTTTTAAAAGATTTTATTTATTTATTTGACAGAGATCACAAGTTGGCAGAGAAGCAGGCAGAGGCAGACTCTCTGCTGAACAGAGAGTCCGATGGTGGGGCGGGGAAGGCTCAATCCCAGGACCCTGAGATGATGACCTGAGCCGAAGGCAGAGGCTTTAACCCACTGAGCCACCCAGGTGCCCCCAAATTTAATATTTCTAATGCACTTTCCAGTGGTACCCAAGACACTAGGTACAATCAACTGTCAGACCTCCTTTGTCTTGCTCCTTCATGAGAATTCCATCACCGAAGTTATGGAGTCAAGCAAGACATGGATGGATGTCCTAAAGGATGAAAGTAACATTTATGGAATCCTGATGATTTAATCGGCATAAGATGCTAAAAAGATGGCAAGAAAGAAAAAGATGCTCAGTGGACTTAACTCAAGGTCATATTGTAGGTGAATTCTTTTTAGGGAATTGACCATAGGCAATTGATTTAAAAGCCTGAGGAAATTTAAGGGAAATTGCAACAATGTAACAACGACAACAGTAACAATAATGTTATACTAGGGTGGTGCAATTTTTTGCTCAAAATTCTCTTTAAGGTTATTGTTTTCCCCCCTCTCTCCATCTGTCTGAAAGAAGACATCTAAGTATCTTGTTTGGATTTTTCTTTCAGCAATATGGTTCCACTGAAAACACCAGAGATGAACTTTTCAGTTTTATGTTCACTTAGGCCATTTCTTTCTTTTTTTTTTTTTTTTAAGAGGTTTTTAGTCTATTTTATTATTTATTTATTTATTTACTTACTTACTTTTAATTTAAATTGTAGATAGTTAACATACAGTGCGACATTGGTTTCAGGAGAATTCGGTGATTCATCACTTATACCCAGCACCCAGTGCTCATCACGACAAATGCCCCTCCTTAATGCCCATCTAGCCCATCCCCCACCCACCTCCTTCCAACAACCCTCAGTTTGTTCTCTATCATTAAGTCACTTATGGCTTGTTTCCCTCTCTCTTTTTTTCTCTTCCCCCTTCCCATGTGTTCATCTGTTTTGTTTCTTAAATTCCGCATGTAAATGAGATCTCGCGGCATTTGTCTTTCTCTGGCTGATGTATTTCACTTAGCCTTATCCTCTCTAGCTCCATCCATGTCATTGCAAGTGGCAAGATTTCATTCTTTTTGATGGCTGAGTGGTATCCGTTTTGCATTCCCATACCTCTTCTCTGTCCATTTATCAGCCAATGGATGTTGGCTCTCTCCATAGCTTGGCTCCCGTTGAGGATCACTTAAGCCAATTCTTATGTGAAAGGAAAAAGGTTAATCGGTATTCATCGTCCTTGGAACTTTCTAATACGAAGGCATCCTGGTGGGATCATCCTTAGTAACTAGGCTAAGTGGAGTGATGGGTGTGGGTAATGAGAGGAGGGGCTGCAGCAAAGTTGGGCTGCCCTGCACGAGAAAGGGAAAGAGGCTCAGGAGGACAGGGGGCAGTGAGCTGGAGTCAGAGGCTGAAATGACTGGGTCAGGGAAGGGTCCAGGGAAATAGTGGTCCTTCCGAGTTGACTGCGGTGCCATAGGAGGACTTGGCTGGGGGGTGTCTGATGGAGGGGATTCGCTGGACTGTGCTATAGTGTGCAGTGAGCACTAGCTCTCTTTCTCTTACCAAATCGCCGGCAACGTCTACTCAGCTCACAAATCCTTTGGAATGAATGGAATTCTTTTTTTTTTTTTTTTAAGATTTTATTTATTAGAGAGAGAGAGAGAATGAGAGAGCACAAGCAGGGGAGCAGTATAGGGAGAGGGAGAAGCAGGCTCTCTGCTGAGCAGGGAGCCCCAGGATCCTGACCTGAGCGGAAGGCGGATGCTTGACCAACTGAACCACCCAGGTGCCCCTGGAATGAGTGGAATTCTTAATGATAGACCCTAAGTACATATGGTTCTTACTTCAAGATTGGCCCAGTGCAAACGTCACAGCTTTGCACAAGACCAGGCAACATATGGCGACATCTGACCATTTCAGCCTCTGCCTGTGAATATGCCAGAAAGAAAGAAGGAGGGAAGACGGGGGTGGGGGGGGGGGGGGGGGGGGGGGGGGAGAAACAATCTTATGAGAACTTTGTACTGTCCATGCTAGTTTAAAGTTGAAATCATTGACTTTAATTATGCTTAAATTTAACAGCAGAGAAAGAAACAGAATGAGACTTCAAATAAACATTTTTATGGAAAAGCAATATTGGTTGCTGAAGATTTGTCTAAAATTAAGGGACGCAGGGCTCCTGGGTGGCTCAATGGGTTAACTGTCTACCTTCAGCTCAGGTCATGATCCCAGGATCCTGGGATCAAGTCTCAGCGCGCGCTCTGTCTCTCTCTCTCTCTCTCTCTCTCACAAATAAATAAATAAAATCTTAATAAAGTTAAGGGATGAAAGATATGAAAAAGTTTAAGTTTCTTTCAGTGAAATCTGATAGTCTCTGGTGTTAATGTCTCTGGTGTTACCCTGTTTATACTTATTCGATCCCTGATTTTTGGACTTATTTCCATCTTTAAACATTTTGATTATTTTTCTTTGTTTCTTTTTCTTCTTTCCTGCCTTCTGTTGAACTAATAAAGTTTTTTGTATATCTTCCTCCTTTTTGTCCTGGCTGATTAGGAAGCTTATATTTTATTTATATTCCTTTGGCGGTTATCTTGAAATGAATGTGTGTATTCAATGCCTAATTATTCTAATGCAATATGGAGTTACTCAGTATGTCTAGTCCTCTGTGGGGCAGGTTGAGGATGTTGGCACACTTTTTCCCCACATTCATTAACCAGTCTTCCTTGTGACCATGGTCTGGGTCTTCAGTTTCACTTTTTTTTTTTTTTTTTAAGATTTTATTTATTTATTTGAGAGAGAGAGAATGAGAGATAGCATGAGAGAGGAGAAGGTCAGAGGGAGAAGCAGACTCCCCGTGGAGCTGGGAGCCCGATGCGGGACTCGATCTGGGGACTCTGGGATCATGACCCGAGCGGAAGGCAGTTGCTTAACCAACTGAGCCACCCAGGCGCCCTTCAGTTTCACTTCTGTCAAAATACAGGAAATGGCGTGTTATGATGATTATTATGCCATCAATAATTAAATGGGCTACCACATTTTATCAGTTCCTATGTTCAGCATTTTCTCTGCATTCTCCTCTTCAGTTTTACACCTCTTCTTGATGCAAAGGTCAGTGGGCAGTAATTGGTACATCTGGGGAAAACATCTGTGTTGTGCCCTCCCTTTGGACTGATGGCTCATCGGGGTAGAGATGGTAGGTCGGTGGCTATCCTCAGCACTGTGTGAGCTAGGAGTCGGGGCATATAAAGACAAACTTTAGGGGCACCTGGGTGGCTCAGTGGGTTAAAGCCTCTGCCTTCGGATCAGGTCATGATCTCAGGGTCCTGGGATCGAGCCCCGCATCAGGCTCTCTGCTCGACAGGGAGCCTGCTTCCCCCTCTCTCTCTGCCTGCCTCTCTGCCTGCTTGTGATCTCTCTCTCTGTCAAATAAATAAATAAAGTCTTTAACAACAACAACAAAAAAGACAAACTTTAAAAAAAATATACACACACACATATGCATTTTAAAAAAAAATTTTACTTATTTGACAGAGAGCAGGCATGAGCAGGGGGAGGGGCAAAGGAAGATGGAGAAGCAGGCTCCCCGCTGAGCAGGGAGCCCTCCTCACAGGGATCGATCCCAGGACCCCGGAATCATGACCCGAGCCAAAGGCAGACGTTTAACAGACTGAGCCACCCAGCTGCCCCAAGGCAGCCTTTTAGGTGGGGTCTTTCAGGTCATCATGAAACAGGTCAGATAATGACAAGTCTCTGGAATGTGAAGGGGCCTCGGCTCTGTTCTGCCCCTCCGGTGGCCATGAGGGTGGCTTTCACCGTGATGCTGGGCTGCTGGTTCTCAGGGCAGGGTAGCATGAGACAGGAATAGGGCAAATTCAAATGCCACGACCCTTGCTGACCTTATCACCATTTAGCTGTTTTATTTGAAGAAATGTTCCTCAGCTTGCAGCAAGCCTTTGATTCGCCTCCAGAGTTCTGAAAAAGTTGATTCTGAATTTTTTTTTTTCAGTTTTCTCGTTTTTATGAAAGAATTTTTGGAAGTCCTTACTCGGCCGTTTTCACCGTTACTACTTGTTCATCTGGTTTTTGAATTTTGGTTTCCAGGCTCATCTTAAGTAGGAGGTCTCTCTTTCTCTCCCAGCATTCCTCCCCGCCCGGCAGGTATGTGGCGCTCTCTACCCAGCTCCTTGGGACCCTGAGTTCAGATGGAGCTGTTGCACTTGCAGCCCGGGGCTCTAGCGCAGACCTGACACTGGGCATACGGCAGATCTCACCGAGTCAGCAGCTTGACTGAGGTCCTGATATAAGGCTCTGTCCTTCCTCTGTCTCTCTGAGCTCGTACTTTCATGCGAGATGTAACCCCTGGAAGCTGACCAAAGACTGGCAGCTTCCTTTCAAGAGTGGGGGTACCCAATCAAACCCTTGATGTGGCTCCAGTGCCCTCCCCGCTGCTGAAGGCTGCTGTTGCACCTGCCTCCCTCCTAGGAGCCAAATTCCCTCTCCCTCTGCTCGCTTCCCAACCCAGAGCCCTGGAGGATCAATATTACAGCGCCCTCTCCCACTTTTCATTTCTCATCTCTGGAGACGCTTCTTGTGTTTGAGCTGGACTATGTCCTTTTAGTTTTCTCTCTCTATTTATTGTTGCCATGGGTTTGGAGCGAGGGAGCTGAGGGGGGTCAGGGGTAGGCGAGGCATAATGAACAATGTCATCTCGACTCAACATTGTGAAAGGTCTGCCATCATTTAAAATTTTGAGCTATTTTTCAACCCGAGACGGTATCGATCGACTCTCTGCCCTGATAGATGAGGAAATTAGCCTAGAATGATTAAAAATGACAATGTGTATCCAAGCCACGCCCGCACGCTGGGGACGGTACTCCCAAGTCTTGTTTCTCTGACAAAACTACCGTTGCTGCTTTCAAAATCCTATAAATACACCAAGCATCTATCTTGATTTTGGTTTCTAGGAAAACACAGAAATAAGGCACCAATCACCGTAACAAGGAACTTTTCCTTTTCTTCTGTCAAGCATGTTTTATGAGGGTGAAGAAGTGGCTCTGTGGAGGATAGAAGTAACTCCCAGAAAAACCATGATTCCATCCAATTATAATATTTGTAGGCATATATATGAGCCTGGATGAAAAACTGTAATGCCCAGTTGGATAAAACTTCACTAACTAGAAGCTAAAGGCATAGATTAGCCTGATCCAGTTTGACCAAGTTTTATGGAATTTCTGTGGGGTGCAACCTGTCCTAGGCACTGAGGGGATTCCAGAGACGAAGGACCACCTGAGGGTCAGGTGCCCCCGTGACAGCTGAAGGTCGAATGAAGTTCTCCATGTTGTGGAAGGCCCACCAATGAGGACACAATGAATGACTTTGTTTGAAAATTTCCCATTGGCTCTTTATGGATCGACCCAGTGATCTAGAAATGAAAATAATAGTAATTAATCCGCTAGGAACATAGCTCTGAAGGGTCCGGAAATTCATTTATTTTAGCGTTGAGATGTAGAGGAGGGTGGACACGGTTCCAGTGAGACCTCTTCTCAACAAGCAGCTGAGCTCAAAGCTCCTCTTGGGCCTGTAGTTTCTGCCTTGCTAAGGGATGGATCTTGGAGAAGACGGTGGGATGTGTCTCTTGGGGCAGGTGGGCAATTCTGTCCTGGGGAGAAGGAGACCCCCCAATGGAGGCTCCAATCTGACTCTTTCAACTCCCTGCATATTGGGACAAGCATTGTCTTTATAATTCACATAACAAGCACATTCACTTGTCTAAACACTTCCACCATTTCAGCATTGTACCATCCAAATCTGTCAAGTCCACAAAAGGCCCTACTTGCTCTGGACTTTGCTAGCCTTTTGCCATATCCTTATCGGTTCTTCTTCTACCCTGACCTTGACCCCAGACACACCCAGCTACTTGCAGGTCTGAGAATTCTTCCACCTTCCATGACTGTATCTGCGCTGTGCCCTCTACCCGGAGACACATCCCTGCTCTTTCCTCCTCCCAGAGGCCTTTCCTCGTATACCAGTGAAAGGCAGCTAATAATGGGTAGGACCATTTTAGCAGTACACGAGCAGACAGAATAAACAGTAGCTTACATCAGATAGTAGTTAGCAGTTGGCAAAGACCTCGTTGGCACGGAGGCTCTGATTTACAAAGTTGTCTTTAGAGCAGATTCCTTCTAGATTTTTCTACATCTTGAAGACACATCCTTTGTCCTCACTGTCCAAATTGGCTCGCTGTCACTGTTCTGTGGGGGGAAAGGGAAACAGGAGGAAGAGCCAGGATGAGCCCTCCAAAATGGCGGTGAGCAGGAAGGGTAGGTCTTCCCATTTCTGCATGACCGAGAAGTGGCATATGTCACTTTTGCCGGCATCCAATTAGCCAGAACTGATTCACATGGTCTCCGCCGGCTGCAAGGGAGGCAGGGAAGCTTCTATCACTGTTGGAGGAAAGGGAATATGGGAGAGTGGCTGGCTGTGGATGATGGCCATGAGAATAGAAAGACCAGCCAGGATGGATGAAGATGGACTTGACCGTAAAGAAGTCCAATAAGGGAGAAGGTGACATCAAAGACAGACAGATGGCAAAGCATGTTGAGGAAATGAAACATCCATAGCTTTACTCCTCTAGGTCTTCTGTCTAAATGCCCTGACATCTCTCATCTCTCGAGGCTCAATTTACATGCTTGATCTCCTCATGGAATCTTATATGGTAGCGTTAGTCTTCCTCAGGTGTAAATAAAAAGCCTCCTCTGTGAGCTACTAACTGGGCCAGAATGACTACGGTAATCTTTTATTGATGCCTATTAGAAGCAGATACTTTATATAGGTATCTCGTTTTCTTCCCATGATGCCCTTAGTGGGTTTTTAGGGGTTCAATAAAAACACTTCTCTCTTTCCCTTCCAAAATGAGGACCAAAAGGAAATCGGATCCAGGAGGCCATTGAAAGGAGAGCAACGTGAGTTTTTTTATTGATAAACCAGACAGCATGGCTTCATATCTGTGGTCAAAGGGCTTACCGCACCCTGCTTTTCTGTTGTGAATCTGGGACAGCACACCAGGGTGTAAGACTGGACTTTGGAGTTGTCCACATACTCAACATTTGGGCCTCGCACTAGTGGGGAGCAGGGGGACCACGCAAGAAAACACGCCCCCATCTCATAGCCTTTTAATGACTTCGCTCCAGCCCCTGAGGAGCGTGGTCCCAAGGCTCTTGCCCCACATCCAGGAGCCTGTCCTTCCTCTGGGGGCACAGAGGGAAGGTGTGGGGCGAGAGGCCAGAGCATTGCTCCGCTGGTGTTCCATCCCCGTGGGAATGTGAGGGGAGAGGGATGACGTTCTCCCCAAAGCAATCCCTAACGAGAGGCACTGTTCCGCCAGGTTACAGACCAGGAAGGCGGCACTGTGAGCAGCCCATGACTTGCGGAGCTCCCCTAGACATTAGGCGGCAGAGAATTTTGCAACCAAGTCTGTCTAGTTCCAAACTCTGGCTTTTCACCACTAGCTGTGGTAGCTTGTAAGCACTCTGAGGGAGACATTAAGTAAAACATCTCCCCCTTCCCCGCACCGCTCACCAAGTATTTATTGAGAGCCTCACGGCGATTTGGTTGAAAGGCCTGGGTGTTTTGGCCCACATTTGTTGTTGCTTTGTCCTCACCTCCCCTTCAGCTGAATTTCTTTACCAGGACATTTCACTGAGGAAACAGCAGCTAGTGATGCTGCCCGGGGACATTCTCGACTCTTCCACAGGGATGGTCCTGTGTTGGATTTGAAGGTGTGAGCCACTCTGCCTTGAAATCCACGTTTTCCCTTGAGCCTCCTACTCCCCATGAGAAGGGAAGGACAGGATGGGGCACAGAAGGATTAAGGATCCATGACTGGTTCAGGCTGGTGGTTTAGTTGGTAACCTTTCAAACAAATGTCCTTAAATAGTTGTCTAGCATCTGTTTCAAGAGGGCAAGGAGACACTGTGCAGAAATTGTGCAGAAAAAGAAATTCCCTTACTAGTTTGCCTGCTTTGGCAGAAGTAGAATCAACGTTCTAAGTAAGAAACGCCTGGCAAACATTCCCACCATCCTGAGGTTCTTACACGTCTCCATCTCCTTTTGTAATTTCCTGAACTGTACAATTCTCTGGCAAGTATCTTAAAGGGTTTTATACGTAGAGAATGAAACAAGCCACCTGTTCCCAGGAAACAGCCCAGCTCCATGGAACAGACCTTTACAGAATTGCAGCCACCGTGACCTGTCCCCTGAAGACACCTGCACTCGGGAAGAACACTTTATCTTTATTTTCCACTGGAGGGCGCTGTGTACTTTGGTGGAAGTGGAACCCTGTGAATCTCACCCATTCACCCATTTATTCTAGTGATCTGTTAGCTTCCCTCATGGATTTGTGCCCTGGGCATTTGTCCAGCTGTCCACTCCATAATCTGGCTTTTTCCAAAGTTTCATAGGGCAGCGGCGTCAGGGTTTGGATGAGACCCCACTCAGTCTGATTCCTACTGGACAGCTGCACTCAGACTTATTACTCTGATAAAAACACAAGTTTACCCAAGCCTCAGCACCATGTGTGTATCTACTCTCTATGGCTTAATTTCCATGACTCTGTGTCCCTTGCCTTTGAGAAAACAAACTAGGCATCACTCAAATAGAGCCTGCTTCCTGGGTCACAATTTCCACCTCTGACGGACAGCATGATCCCCCAAACTGCCGACGTGGGGCCTCTCCAGCCGTAGTGTGCAAAGGAATCTCCTGGGTGTCTCGTGAAAATGCAGATTCTGATGCAGTAGCCTTGGGACTGGGGGCCGAGAGCCTGCATTTCCAACCAGCCCTGAGTGACATCACTATTGGTTGACGTAGCAGGTTTTGAATAGCAAGACTTTCCCTGATTGTGCCGTCTGGAAGTTTTCCCATTAGGTTTTGCATAGGGGAGTGTGGGCAGGGAAACTCAAGGGTGGCCTCGGATCCGTATCTATGGGAGCTTGGACTCTTTCTTGTTTTCATAAATTTTTCCTGCAGGGCTGGTCTCCTAGACTTGGCTCCATCTTGTCCGTTTCTCTTTCCCTAGCTGGACAACCAGGAAGCCACGTGTTGATGCTTGTGTTTGCCACGCTTGTTCCGTAACCGTTACGCGAAGTCAGTTCTTTTCATTTTCTCTGAGCTCCCCTTTTCATTAAGAACCTCAATCAGGAGACCGTGGATGGTAGTTAATGGTAACGGCAGGCCTCACAGGTGCACCAAGCACTTTAATACCTGCAAGACAGTATAGGGAGAGGCTTTGGGCCAGGGCTCCTGAGTCTGCCCACCTATATTCAAATCCTGCTCCTGCTACTTTTGAGCTGGGCGGCTTTGGGCAAGTTACTTAACCTCTCTGTACTTCTGATTCATCGTCTGCAAAATGTGGCTGATGATGCTTCAGAAGGTCCTTGTGGGGATCCAATGAGATGGTGTATGTGAGGCCCTCAGAATGAGCCAGACACATAGGAGACCCTCGATCGTAGTAGGTGATGTTACAATTCCTCAGTCCTGTGGGGAAGCTGAAGAACTCAAGGCTCAAGGAGGAGAAGGGACTTGCACTCAGGATTCCACAGCAAGAATGGTGGCCCGGTCGGGACCAGATCTGACTCCAGCTCCAGTACTCACTGCACCCCTACCATCCTTCCAAATTTGCCAAGTTTTATTACCCCGAGTTTTTTAGCCCCGAGTATGGCTGATTCTCCAGCATTCTGATCTTTTGTTCTTTTTCCTTCTAATGGAGCATTTCCAGCTGGGTTGATTCATGGATCTGGGACCGCATGGCTCCCATTAACTTCGAGGAAAGTCATAAGGCAAAACCCACATCAGTCGAGCTTCCAAATTATGCATCCATCTTTACAGGTGACGCGGGGATTAAGATGAACAGGGAGTGGGGTGGGTATCATACAATAACTATTTAGATTTATGAAAATCGCATAAGAGCTCTCGCCTGGTCCCAAAATTGAAGTTTGTTTTGTTTTCACAGCAAGGTTGTACTTCAGGGATTCAAGAGACGGGAGGTCGCAATAGAATGGCCTTGAAGTCCGAGGGGCTGGGACTCCCAGCTTCACTACCAGCGAAACTTGTGATTTTGAAAAAGTCTTTTCACCCCTTAGAATCTGTTTTCTCCTTCCCTTATTCATCCTTACAATAAACCAAGGAGTTTGTTACTATCCCCATTTTACAGATCTTGAAACTGAGGCCCTGGGAAGTTAAGTGACTTGCCCAAGGTGACACGAGGACCAAGAAATAAAGCAGCCTTCAAAACCCTTATATTTGAGCCCAGAAACCCATGTCCTTATACCCCTTTATCTCATAAATGAAATGACGCATCTAAACACAGCAGGCTCTGTGTAGGAGCTCAAGAAACCTTTACTCAACCTGAATCTTGAGGACAAAACTTATGCCAAATTAATCCCTTATTCTCTAGAATACCTTCGTACCTAGTAGGTTCTCAATTAATTAGAGTTGAGTTGCATTATTACCCCCCCCGGAAATAGTTCTGTTTTTATTTAATGATTTGCTTAGATGCATTTTAATATGCAGACCACAATGCTGCTTGCACAATATCTTCTGGACCGCGAGGCGCGGGCATTCATTATTTTATGAGACGCATATGTCATGCATTGCACAGACCTTTTCTTAAACCAACACAACATGCAAATAGAAATTTCATGTAAAATCACATTCAGACAGTCTCAAAGTAGAAACAGATGTCTGAAAAATATGAACGCCAGGCTTATTAAATATTTTATCATCAAATATTTCATACATTTCAAAAATGTCATCTGTGAAAACACAGAAATACCGCCTCAGGAGAACCAAAATATTTAATCACTTTCAAGAAATTCTTAAAAATAAGTCTTCACCTCAGAACTATTCCAGGCAGAGAACAAATTTCCAGGTGCTGCAAGCTATATTTATTATATTTTCATCAAAATCAGTAACCTAGTTGAAGGAGATACAGCAATCAGTAAGGTCATTATTAGGTAAGATAATGACTTCTGAATGAATTCTCTCATTAATCTCATTACAAAATGGTAATGGTACCTGACTAATCATGCCGGAGGGGAGAGCTGTGTTGAATCAGAGCAAAATTAAGGCTGTAATCACAGAGCCGCTCTTGCCATGTCTTCATGAAAGCCTCACTGGGGCTTTGGGGACTGGCTTGAGGATCCCCGGCCCCCCGGACTGTTGGACGGTCGGCCGGGGGTGCCTGGTGCAGCAGGGGCGTGGGGTGAAGAGCCCTGGGCAGCAGCCCTGGGAGAACTGATCCTCTAACTGCTCCTGTCCCCCTACTTTCTGTGTGACCTTGGACCCCTCAAGCCTTTCTCTGGGCTCCATTTCCGGTCTCCCAGACTTAGCCTCCTCTCCCGCCTTTGCCCCTTATACACATACGGGCGATCCCAGCACTCCCAGAATGGCTGCCCATCTCACCCCAGGAAGAGATCCTCACAAGAAGCACACACCCTCCATGATCCGCCCTCATTGCCTTCCTGACCTTATCTACTGGCCTCCTCTGTGACACTTGCTTCACTTCAGCCGTATTGACTTTGCTGTTTTCCTCTGCCTTTCACCCATATATCTGCATGACTCACCCCCTCCCCTCTTTCAAGCCTTCTTTCTGGTGTCACCTTCTCAGTAATGCCCACCCGACCGCCATGTTGAATGCTGCAATCCATTCACCCGGGTGCCCTTTTCCAAACTACATTTTCTTTCCCCGCATCCTTATTGCCTTCTAACACACTATATACTTCACCAGTTTCTTGTCTGTCTCCCCACCCCATCTCTCCCACTGGAATGCACCCCTGCTTGTGGGTTCCCAGCTTTGCCGGACCCTGAGGGAGGAACCCAGCGCGTGAGACCATGAGACGTGAGATGGTTGGCCAGCGATGACGAATTGTTCACTGCGGCGAGGGCCCCCTGGTGGTGGGGGTGGCTTTGCTTTTCCATGTTGTTGGAAATTGGGGCCCCATCGGGCCCCCTCTGCTTCCATGAGGACTGGCCTGAGAACACACATGAGGAATGGCAATGCTGAGTCAGAGAAACCTCCTCCTCTCATCTGAGGAGAGATGGGTCAAACTGAGCCAGATGGAATTGACTGAGACAGAAGGCATGTCCCGTCTCGAGTTCCAAGCCCAGCGTAGAGGTCCCCAGTGAGGGAGATAGAGCGCCAAAGTAGCAGGCATGCGAAGACCTTAGGGGTGTCAGCAAATGGTGATTCCAGATGTTTAGTAGACTTCTCATGACCCAAGGAGGACGGGTGGTCATCTCCTGCAGAAACAGGTCAGGGCACCCTTTCTCTCCCGCGAGAGAATCTGGAACATGGCAGGTACTCATAAATGCTCAATGAGTGTGTGAAGAGTCTCTGTATTACGGCTCAATTATGTTTGTTTCTGTGTGCCTCATTTTCCCAGGGGGGTGTGTGTGCAAAAATAAATGGTCCAGTGCTAGCTAGGAGTCTGGAAACCATGTCACTGAGGGGACAAGGGAAAATCCGGGGATGTTGAACCTGGACAACAGAAGGCAGGATGCAAGGAAACCCAGTCTTCCATAACTGCAGGACTAGTATGTAAACACCAGATTATTTTTATTTTATGTGGCTTTCTATAGAGCAGGGATTGCAGGTAACTGGCCCCAATGCCCCCACACCTGTCTCAAGTCTGTGACAAGCCACACTAATTGATCACAAACATTTTCCTAGAGAGCCAGACCAAACCTCAGAATCCTCCTCAACACAGTGCCTCAGACTCTCCCCACCAAATTGAAAGGAGCTAACATATGAGATTAGCCGTATTTGTGAAGCTTTATCTGGAACCCAGGGAGAGGGCAATGATGGAAACCTGTACACGTTAAGCAAGAACATCTTTTTATAAGCAAAGATGAAGTACATTTCTCTGGGGGCAGTGAGTTTCTCATCACTGCTCAAGAAAAAGTTGCTTCTCTCCGCTGTTTCCCGTGGTTGTGTCCAGTGGCAAGGAACACACCCAAGTCCCCACTGGTTAGTGGAGAATGCGTTTCCAATGTCAAGAATTCAGACCCTGAGTTACATCCAACTGGGCATCTTAACAGCTAAGGACTAAAAGAAAAGATAATTTCAAGATTCACCATAGAGGTGTTAGCTAACACTACAATGGCGATCTTATTGCAGTACAAATGTGTTGAATCAATATATACACACCTTAAATTTACAGTGTTACATGTCAAATCTCAAAAAGAAAAGAGCTAAGAACAGTGACTTCACAAACAGGAAGGACAAGGCACTTCGTTACAGGGTTCTGGAAATGGTTCATGGTTACTCCCAGGAAGTTTGGCCATTTTCCCCTGTTAACCAAGTCCCCACTCCAATGGCTCTACCTGGTACTACGACCTGTGTATTTTAGCCCCAGTACTATTTAATCTCCAGATTCTGTAGTTCATCCTGTAGGCTAAATGAAGCCAGGACATTTGAGTCTCTCACCTATAGTCCAAATAATTCTCTCTCCACTTCTTTCCTCTCCTTCCCCTCTCCCTCTGATGGGAACTTACGGCATTGATAACCATCGTCTTCTATGAGATGACCATGAAAAAATTCAATAATCTGACACCTCTGGGCTCTGTTCTTGATAGTAAAGGAACATTTAGGATGTAAAGACTTTAATCTTTCTCAACGAAGCCTGTCTTTCAAGGCTATTATCTTGCCTCAAAACTCTAGTTTGATTTGAAGTTGGGTGATGACATCCTTGATCTACATTCTGGGTGGTGCCTAGGGCTCCCCCGTGAAGCCACAAGGCCATTGATTTAATAGATGGGGAGTTACAAGACACCATGACTCACAGAGAGGGAAAAACATGGGCTTTTCCATCTTGAAAAGTTATTTTTCTATGGATTAACCAGAATATACAAAAAGATTTGTGTTCAAGGGGTCTGTTGTAGCTTTGTGCATACAGTTGGCCCTTGAACAACATGGGTCTGAACTGTGGGTCCACTTGTATGCGGATTTTGTTTGGTAAATGTAGTACAGTAGTATGAATGTATTTTCTCTTCCTTATGATTTTGTTAATAACGTTTCCCTTTTTCTACCTTAGTTTATCATAAGAATACAGTGTATAATACATAGACATTAAAAAAATGAATTAATTGACTGCCAATATTATCAGTAAGACTTTTGGTCAACAGTAGGCTATTAGTAGTTATGTCTTGGGGGGATTAAAAATTATACTTGGATTTTCGACTGCATGGTGGGTTGGCACCTCTAACCTCCATGTTGTTCAAGGGTGACCTGTGATTTTTTTTTTTTAAATTTGGAAACAAATCAAATGTTCAACAAAAGGGGATTAGTAAAACTGTGATTTTCTATTTTTCCCTTCTTTCTTCCTTCTTTTTTTTTTTTTTTTTTTTAAGATTGATTCATTTATTTTAGAGAGAGAAGCATGAGCAGGAGGGGCAGAGGGAGAGGGAAAGAGAATCTCAAGCAGACTCCATGCTTAGTGCAGAGCCTGATGCAGGGCTTGATCTCATGACCCTGAGATCACGACCTGAGCTGAAACTTAAGAGTTGAGCGCTTGAGCAAATGAACCACCCATGCACCCCTCTTTTTTTTTTTGAGAGAGAGAAGGAGAGAATGAGTGAATGGGTATGGGGGGAGGGCAGAGGGAGAGGGAGAGAGAGAATCTTAAGTAGGCTCTACACCCATTGCAGAGCCCGATGTGGGACCCAAACTCATGACCCTTGAGATCATGACCGGAGCTGAAGTCAAGAGTTGGACACTCGACTGACTGAGCCACCCAGGCACCCATAAAACTGTGATTTTAAATGGTATCATAGAATATTATTCATTTACATGAATAAAATTTTATATTATTAGGTGAAGAAAACACATTCCCAAATAGCATATTCAATAGCATTACCTTTTGTTAAATGTATAAAACTAGCTGTCTCTGGATGGTAAAGTAATAAGTGACTTTTATTTTTTTCTTTGCACCTTTTCATATTTTCCAAATTACCAGTGAACATGTGTTAGTTTTGTCATCAGAAATGAATGAACAATAAATGCTTTGTTTGCTTGTTTGTTTGAGAAGAAAATGCAGGTAATCCCTTGAGGGGGATGATGGGGGTGGATTCAAAGAACCAAATGGAGGGTGCTGGAAACTTTTTAGTCTTTCCAAGTCTGAAGGACTCTCCAACCTTGGCCTTTGGCCCAATGGTAGGGTGAGAGTGTAGGAGGGTCCTCCCCAGGTTTGATGGTTCCCGATGCCCTGGGACAATGACCCGGGCCCCAACCAGCACAGAAAATGTCTACTCCCCATGAAGGCTTCCCATCCTAGAAACACTCTATTTATTTAAGAGCCATGGTGCCAAGAGAGCTTTCTGCCTGCACTTAAACCTTGAGTACCTTGGAGTTTCAATCTTTTATGAAATAGCTTTTCATTTTTCCCTCTCTACTAAGGGCTATTACAAGCCACTGAGTGGTTCTTTGTACATCAATTTTTAATCTTGTTAAGGTGTTTTTTTTTTTTTTTTTAATTCACTTGACCAATGCTCAGTTCATACATAAAACATCAGAAATTTGTCCCAGTTCCTTCTTAGGTTTTGTTTGTTTGTGTTTGTTTTAGTATGGTCTCCCCCTGGGGAGGAAGAAATCAGTGAACACATCACTATCTGGCCATGTCCTTCGCCTGTATACACACCTTCCATGGCTCCCTATTGCCAACCAAAGGAAGCCCGTGATTCTCAGCATGGCATTCAAGACCTGCCATGACTTGGCCCAACTACCCTTTCTAGCTCAGCTTCTGTCTTCCAACACACTCCCAAAGCCAGGAACAACTGTTATTCTAGAGCATACTCTATTTCCAGGCCTGTTGTCTCTGCTCAGTCCATGCCCTCTATTGGGAATATTTGGAAGAATATTTGGATGAGACTTGGAGTGATTTTAATTTAATATTTTAATTTAATATTTTCTATGTGATTCTCTTGAGTTGTGTTTAAGTTTCTGCCTTCCTAACATTGCGTGGTTCCTTTGTAGATAAGGCTGCAGCTTAACAAACATTGGACTTGAGGTCAGACAGATACGGGTTTCAGTTACACTTTGTGACACTAATGAAGAATTGGTAGTTGCATTTATTTATTCATAAAATAGAAAAATGCTGGGGTACCTGTGTGACTCCATTGTTAAGCATCTGCTTTCAGCTCAGGTCATAATCCCAGGGTCCTAGGATCCAGCCCGACATCGGGCTCCCTGAGTGTTGGGAAGCCTGCTTCTCCCTCTCCAGCTCCCGCTGCTTGTGTTCCCCCTCTTGCTATCTCTCTCTGTTGAATAAATAAATAAAGTCTTTAAAAAAAAATTAGAGAAATACCTACCTAATAGGGCATTAATGAGGAATAGGTACAAATGTATTTATACAAGAAGCAGTGGGCCTGGCGCATAGTAGGACTTCAGTAACCATGAAATCTGAATTTTAGGCAATATTTATGTATCTAACTGTACAGGTATGTTTGAAACACCTGCATATTGATGACTTAGATTCAATAGTTGTTAACATCTGGCCATATATACTTTGTGTATCGACTTAGATCTATCTATATACTCATCCATCCATTACTTATTTATCTATTTATCTATCTAGATCTATAGAAACATCTTTTTCTTTTTTTTTTTTTGGCTACAGCACTTGAAGGAGGTAGAAGACACAATGATTCTTTATCCCTCATGTACCTAAAAATAAGAAATCTGTAACCAAATGCCATTTTGCACCCAAGAAGATTAACACTAATTTTATATTGTAATCTAATATCCAGTCCTCATTAAAATTCCCCAGTTGCCCCAGAATATCTTTTGTAGTTTCCCCTTAACCAAGAACCAATCAAAATTCATATACTGCATTTGATTGTTATAGCTCTTCTGTCTCTTTTAATCTAAAATGTCTCTCACGCACAGGCCTTTATTGACATGTGGAAATCCATGGCCTCTGTCTTGTAGAATGTGCTACATTTTGAAATTTTCTAATTGTTTCCTTCCAGTATAACTTAACTTTTTCCTCTACCCCTTTTATTTTCCATGAACTAGTTGGCATAGACTATAGATCTTCCTAAATTGATCAAGTAGGGCTTGATTCTTTCCCTTTTAATACCAAGGTTCAAAGTAAGGAATTGGAGTAATTGTCACATTCAGCGTTGGCTTCTGAGTTTCTCTCTCTCCGTATTCACTAAGCATTCATGGATTTTTAAATTCATGCATTCTGTTATAATCCATTTCTTTTATTATTGGTTTTGATGCTTGGACTGTCCTAATTTGGCAAATGGGAGCCCCCTCAAGCCAACTCCTGTGCCTTTAAAAAAAAAATCCCTCATTTTCTCCTAACATATATTATGAAAATTTTAAGCATCTGGAAAATTTGAAAGATTCTTCCAATGAACACCCACTACATAGCACCTGGATTTTACCACTCCCATTTTACTATATGTGCTTAATCACATATTTATCCTTCTACCTACTTCTCCATCCACCCATGAATTCATCTAGGTATGATGTGAGAATCCAATTTTATATGTTTCCAAGTGACTGTCCAGTTGTCTTACATCATTTACTCCTTATTTCTCTGAGGATGAGATTCCTTCTTTAATAGCGTCAGCTTTCCATTTGTAGTGGGTCTGTTTCTGGTCTTTTAATCCCATCCCATCAATGTATCTGTCAAATTATGTGTCAATACCACGTTATTTTAATTTTAGAGGCTTTCCTACATGTTTTCACATCTAAGAAAACTAATTCCACTTGCCATTGCTCTAAGGTTTTGGTGTTTTTCTGGGTGCTCTTGCTTGTTTCCATATGACCTTTAAAATCAAGTTGTCTTTTTCCAGAAAAAAACAAAAATGCTAGTACTTTTACTGTGATTGACTGTTTTTATTACCTTTGGATGGAGTAAGTTTTCTTATATGAGAAGAACATCTATGGGGATGATTACATTATTTTTATTATTAAAATTATTAATGTTTAGAATTGAATTTATTTCCTAATATTGAACCATCCTTGAATTGTTGTAATAAAATGTGATCATACATATTGTTTTAAATGTGCTGTGAGATATGTTAATAAAATTTTATGTGGCATTTTATATGGTCATTGATAAGATTGAGGTTGGTCTGCAGATTTCTTTTTTGCACAATTTTTGTCAGGTTTATGTATCAATATTGTTTTCACTTTATGCAAAAAGTTCAGAAGTCTGCATTCTTTTTTCTGCTATTTGGAACAGTTTAAATGGCATTGAGATTATGTGATTTTCAAAGCAATAGTAGACAACATCCAGGCCTGGAAATTTTATGGAGTTGGCTCTTTCATAACTTTCTCTCTCTATTGTGAAAATTGATTTATATAAGCTACCCTCATTTGTGTCAATTTTGGTAAATGGCATTTTTCCTAGAAAATTGTCTTATTCATCCAGGCTTTCAAATGTCTTCGCATACAATCTTACAAAGAGCCCTTAAGAATTTTTTCATATCTATTTTTTCCTTCATATTACAACCTTATTTTGTGTATTCTTTCTGCATATTTCTCATGGCTTAGTTGTCTATCTGTTTAGCCTTTGTGCTTTTATTTTTTATGGAACTTATTAAGGTCTCTGTTGTAACCTAATGTATTGTTCATTTTTGTGAATGTTCCATATGAACTTGAGAAGAAGGCATGTTCTCTGTTATTAATCAGGGTATACATTTTGATAGATATACATCGGATCTACTTTATTGATTAATGTTGCTTAGGGGTTCTACCCATCTTCATCTTTTGCCCACTTCATCTTTTTTGGAGTGAGAGTGATATGCTAAAATCTCTCTTCATTAGTGGTTTCTGTACATTTCACTCTGCATCTCCTAAGTGCCTGCTCTATGGAGATTGCTGTGCGTTATTTGGTGTGGTGATATTCACAACGGTTACACCTTCATTTTGAATTGCAGCCTGAAACATTATCAAGTGTTCTGCTTCGTCTCCCTTGATTTCTTTGGTCTGAATTTTATTTAGCTTGTTTAGGATCAACATATCTGTTTTCTTTTTGCCCGGCACATTTTGGCCCAATCCTTTATGTTTAGCTTTCCTGAATCACTTACTTTCAAGTCTGTTTGTTTGTAAGCCGATCTGAACATCTTTTTCTTCTAGTAGGTAAGTGTAATAGACCGCACTTTGCACTGAGGGGTGCCTGGGTGGCTCAGTGGGTTAAAGCCTCTGCCTTCGGCTCAGGTCATGATCTCAGGGTCCTGGGATTGAGCCCTGCATCAGGCTCTCCGCTCAGCAGTGAGCTTGCTTCCCCCTCTCTCTCTGCCTGCCACTGCCTACTTGTGATCTCTGTCTGTCAAATAAATAAATAAAGTCTTTAAAAAAAAAAAAATCCACGTGCTGAAACTTAATCCGGGTTGTGATGGTATGGGGGGGGGGGCTCTGGAGGGTGATTAGGGTGGAGCTCTTGTGAATGGGATCAGTGTCTTTATAAAGGAGACCCCTGAGAGTTCCCTTGCCTTTTCTGTCATATGAGGATATAATGAGAAGATGGCCATCTATGAACCAGGAAATCCTTACCAGACATTGAATCTGCTGGTGCATTGATCTTAGACTTCCCACCCTCTAGAATTATGAGAAATAAAATTCTGTTGTTTAAAAGCCACCTCGTCTCTGATATTCAGGTTATAGCAACGTGAACAGATGAAGATAGAAATGCTTGTAATCAATCATTAATTTCACTTGTTGACTGAGCTAAAGGATGCCCAGTGAGTTGGTGAAACATTATTTCTAGATGTGCCTGTAAGGGTGATTCCAGAAGAGATTAGTATTTGAGTCAGTAGACTGAGTACAGGAGATGCCCTCCCCAGTGCAGAGAGGCAGCATCTGATCCGTTACGGGCCTAACGAGAACAAAAAGGTGGACAAAGGGCAAATTCTCTCTCTGCCTGAAATGAGACATCTATCCTCTCCTGCCTTCAGACATCAAAGCTCCAATTCTTGGGCCTTTGGACCTAGACTGGGTCTTACAACATGGGCTCCCTTGGTTCTCAAGATGTGGGGTTCAGACTGGAACTACATCAACTTTCCTGGGCCTCCACCCTGCAGACGACAAATTGTCACAGGACAACTCAGCCTCCAAGATCACATGAGCCTATCCCTTGTAATAAATCTTTTTCTGTACATCGACATATATGCTATTAAGTCATTTTTCTGGAGAAACCTGACTAATACAATGAATTAAACCTATCTACATTTACTGATAGGATTTTGATTTAGACTCGTTCTGTCTTATTTTATGTTACATTTATTATGTATCTTTTGTTATGGACTCTATTTCCTTTTCTTAAACTTTTCTGTTTTGTTTCGTGTTTGTGTGTCTTGTGGTGTTTAGAAAGGATTGTAGTTTTGTCTATACTAATGCCTTCATTTAGTGCCCTTACTCCCCCACTCTTTCCTTGTGCTTTCTATTATTTGGATATTAACTTTAAATGGTATTCATTCGCTATGCAGCAATAATGAACCAATTCCACTTTGCTTTTCCTCTCTCCTTTCCCCTTTTTAGTTATATAATTTCATCATTCTCAGAACAGATGATGTTTGCATATTATTCTTCCACATTTGTGGAAATCTAACTTTTAGTCACAGATCTGTGGTTGAATAATCCAATGACTGAAATCAGTCTTTTGACCAGTATTTCTGTAATCATCTCTGGGTTGGATGAAGCTCTTCCTCTGGTAGATTCCCCAGGAAAGACTCATAAATACAAGATTGTGTGGATTTGGGGTGCCCGGGTGGCTCAGTGGGTTAAAGCCTCTGCCTTAGGCTCAGGTCATGATCTCAGGGTCCTGGGATCGAGCCCCACATCGGGCTCTCTGCTCAGCAGGGAGCCTGCTTCCCCCTCTCTATCTGCCTGCCTCTCTGCCCACTTGTGATCTCTCTCTGTCAAATAAATAAATCTTAAAAAAAAAAAAAGATTGCGTGAATTTTTGCATATGTAGAACTATTTTTCTTCGTCTTACTAGTGAAGAACAGATGACTGGATATAAAATTCCTTCCTTCCATTATTTTGTATACTTGAGTTTCTTGAATGTGTTACTCTTTTGATGACTAGTTTTATATGTTCTTATCGGGAAATCCAATGCCAAGATTATTTTTTTTTCCTTGCTTTCTACGTCTGAAGGTTCAGAAGCTATTTTCTTTTACTTGAACATCTAATATTTTCATTAAGATGGGACTTGGTGTCCTCTCTTCTGAGTCAGTTTCCCCAGGCAAACAGGGAGGCTTTGATATATAAATTTATGCTATATTTTATTTCAGGAAATTTTCTTGAATTAGAGTTTTAATGGAGAGTTCTATTCATTGTTTTCTTTTTCTAGTTCAAAAACCCCAATTAAACACATATTGGTCTTTGCTTATGTTCTGTATCTATCGATTTCTCTCTGATCCTTAAAACCCTTTCCTTTGGTTTTATATTCTTGACTCTCTTCATTTCCATCCACTTAGTTGCATCTGTTTTTCCTTGGATATCTCATTTCTCGTGTGATTTTAACTTTACTTTCCATTTATTTCCTGAGTTTAGCCCGCTTCCATTTTTTGTCTTCTGTTATTTATACCATTCCTTTTCCTAGTTTTGAACTTATTTTAAAAATGTTGATCTTTACTACCTGAAATTTCTTGTTGAATTCTATTTAGCTCCTGCTGGAGTATCATGTTACAGTTTTCCTCTGGGTCATGTATTTGTGTGTGTGTGTGTGTGTGTGTGTGTGTGTGTGTGTGTGTGTGTGTTTATTGGTGAAAAATTTCTGATTCTCATTTTCTAATTTCTTTTTAAACTTAGTGTAGATTCTGTGGGTTTTTAAAAATGTTTATTGTTATTTCTTTAGGTTGGACCTTCCTACCAGGTAAACATAAAGAGAGGATGGAGGAGTTTGAGTGGCTTGTTGGATTCTGGGTTTGAAGTTTCCCTTCCTTTTTTGCTACGGATAAAGGCAGATTCTTTAATAAATCTTTAATAAATCGGGTCTTTTTTATCTCACTTAGACTGATTTTTCAATAGTGTCTTGTTTGAGTATTGTGGGTTATTTTTTCCTTTTTTTCTCACTACCATGAAGCCAAGTTATACTCACTTCCAAGAATCTTTCCTTTTCCTGGAAGCGGTCACGTAAGGCTGCCATTTCCGGATGCCACACTTCATGGATCTCTCCTTTTGACTTTCCGTAGTTAATATTTGATGTGCCAGGACTCAGACCCATTCTTAGCGGCACTTCATTACTCAGGATGGAGAAATACCTCTCTTTCTGGGAGTGAGATCTGGTTGGTGTCATATAGGTTCTCTCAATCTAGGACCCTGCTGCCCTGGTCTCTATCCCATGTGGATCTGCCTGGAATTACACTCTGCTATGGACTCAGATTCAACTCTACTGGGTGCAGATGTTTACTTTCCCACTTACAAATAAACTGAAGCTTTCAGTATTTTCCGACTTGTGGTTATGCCATAGACATGGGCAAAGAATAATTTTATCGCTCTTCTTTTTTGTTCTGTAAAGTTTTTAGGAGAATGTATATTGAAATTTCAGTTCAAGCATCTGTTCTTATCCTTGGGAATCCTGAAGGCCAAATACAAGCTTTGAAAATTATTGATGAATGTCACGAGTGGTCCTCATTGGGCAATAATTGCCAATTCAAATATTTTCATTCTTGCAAAGGAAGCACGAGATCATTCATTTATTTATTCAAGTGATATTGGTTGAGCAACTGTTACGTGCTTGGTACTGGGAAAAATCTGACCCTTCAAGTGATATTGGTTGAGCAACTGTTATGTGCTTGGTACTGGGAATAATCTGACCCACCACCTGCCATTTGTTAAGGTCCTGAGAGGTAGCTAGTGCAATCACCACACTCATTTCATACATGAGGAGATTCCTCCTCATCAATCCCCTCTTTTATTTTTCCTTTGAGAGAGCAGGAGAGCAGGGGGAGGGACAAAGGGAGAGAAAGAATCCTAAGCAGACTCCACGCCCAGTGTGTAGCCTGACTCAGAGCTTAATCTCTTGACCCTGAGATCATGACCTGAGCCAAAACCAAGAGCCAGATGTGCAACCAACTAACTCTCCCAGGTGCCCCTTCTCTCTTTCTTAATTATGTATGGCTCAGCCTGGGTGGCTCAGTGGGTTAAGCCCCTGCCTTTGGCTCAGTCATGACCTCAGGGTCGTGAGATTAAGCTCTGAGTCCTGGGATCGAACCCTGCATCGGGCTCTCTGCTCAGCGGGGAGCCTGCTTCCCCCCCTCTCTCTGCCTGCCTCTCTGCCTACTTGTGATCTGTCTCTCTGTCAAATAAATAAATAAAATCTTTTTAAAAAATTATGTATGCCTCAGGACCATTGCACCTGCCATTACCCATCTGCTTGGAACAGTCCATCATTGGCTTTTTTTGTGTCCTTAATACCTTAAGACTTAAATATCCTCTCTTCAGCATCCAAGATTTTTTCCATACTTACCTCCATTATTCTGTTACTCTACATTATTCAGTTCCTTTGTAGATCTTATCACAATTTATTTTTAGATTTTTATTTTTTGGTCATTTGCTGATGTATTGTCTGTCTCTTCACTAGATTGTAAATCCCCAGAGGGCAAGGATTAAGAATGTGTTCAATTACCTCTCCCTCCCTCATAACTTTCAAAGTGCTGGGAACATGGTAGGACTGCAATAAATATTTGTCAAATGAATGATGCCCAGAGAGAGTAGGCAGTTAGCCCAAGGTCACACAGCAGGTTAATGGAGGAGCCAGAATTAGAGTCCTGGTCTCTCCAAGCTAAGCGTTCTGCTGTTCATTAGCAACTTGCCTCTGCCAAGGGCATGCTGTCTTCTCTCTGGGAGTAAAAGACAGATGTTCTCTATTTTTGCCTCAATTAACCTTCTAAAAAATCTTCATACTCATAGGATGAATATGGGGTAAATTTTTTAATTTTTAAGAATTAAAAAAAATTAATTAAACTTCAGGCCTCAGTGTTCCAAAGTCAGCCATGAAGACCGAATCTCTGCCAGGCAGCCTCAGGTCTGACCAAAAGGGCTGGGGGGACCGAGATCGCAGACATTGAACCACTTCAAAGTCATGGAGCATTGCATCGTTGCATCAAGCGTTCACTAGGTGCGGGGCCAGGCGCTGGGCCCTGGGGATTCGAAGATGGACAGGCAGACATTCCCCTGCCTGCTGCTGGCTCCCAGGGTCTCGGTCACTGCCAGAGCAGCGTGTGAAGTGTTACAAATTGGGAAGGATGAGAGTCGCCCAGAGGAGATGGTGAATCCATTCTCATGGCAGAGGGAAGGGGGCTTCCAGGAGGAGGGGACTGGAAGGAGGAGCAGGAGTTAACCAGGTGAAAGACGGAGGAAGGTGAGTGTCACAGGCAAAGGACTTACGGCCCAGGTGCAGAAGGGAATGGAGCACCTGAGATGATTTCCGGGGCCTCAGGTCGGAAGCCAGTGAGCTGGCATTGTGGCGAAATGAGAAGAGGAGGTTGAGCCCAGGTCACAGAGAGACTTGGAGGCGGTGGCAGGAGCCAGATCGTGACCTTGAGTGCCATGGGGAGCTGCAGAAGAGTGTTCCACAGGGGTGTGAAGTGGGCAGGCAGGACCTGACGCAGAAAGGACCTCACTGATGAGCTTGTCCAGCCCCAGCTCTGCACAAGGAGCCGTGCTCGAGGTTGCACACCTCTGGTGATGGGCAGCTCCTCTCTCCTTGACAGCCTGCCTTGCTCTGACCAGGGGAGAATTCTTCCTTATAACGAGCTGAAAGCTGCCTCCCTACGCTCTCCACTCAACACAGCTCGGCCTTTTCCTCTCTGAGCTAATGTCCCCCAAGTCCCTTGACTATGATGACCCTATGAGATGCCCACGATGCTCGAAGGCATCAACAAACCCTAAACAGGTTTCTTTGGGGAGCCGAAGACCATCACCTGATGCTGCTCCTACCCCCAAGGACTGTGGTGGAGATGGCCACAGGCTGCTCTCCGGCAAGGACCCTGACATAGCATACACGGGGCAAGGTGTTGGGGCCCTTGTGGTAGTTGTGGCTTCCATGCAGAAGACAGAATAAAGCTGCCCTGGTGTCTCTCACTCCCGGGTTCTGCTCATCTGTATCCCTCTCCCCGCTTTGCTGACCTTGACCCTAAGTGTGTGCTTTGTACCCCTTTAATTACCTCCAGGTGACCCCAGTTCCTGGCTCTCGGTCGATGGGGAGAACCCAGTTTCTAGCTCCAGACTCTATTCCGGGGGGCCCTCTCTGGGTCCCAGCCCCAGGTCCTCACTTCCTCTTTCAGGTCTGCTCAGCTGAGCCCTGCATGGCACTGTGTTATTAAGCAAATTTCACCAAAAGGAAGTATCTGCTGCCAAGCACATTTCACAAGGGAAAGGGAATTTTCATCTATCAAAAGCGCATTTATTTCAAGGGGGCCTATCACTCACTGAAACTCACAAGAGAAAGAGAGTCCCAAGAAAATCAAGGGCATTTGCATTACAATCCACCTCAATGCCCAAAAATATCCCGCTGAACATGCAGAATTTCAAGGAAAAGACTGTGTTTTGCTTATTTGCAGGAAAGAAATGAATGTTCAAGAGCAGGGGGGGAGCTGAGGTTTAACATCTCAGACATGCAAAGGGAAGCATTTGGTAAATTTTGACCAAAGGATCCCCTCTGACCTTACAAATTTTGGAACAGGCCCTAGCAGGGGTGGCAGAGGATCCCCACGAAGTACAGAGGGAGAGGCACTGCACCAAGGAAAGCTCCTTGGGATGGATCATACGGGTTTGCAGCTGGATGATCTTGACCTCTCAGTGCCTCTTGTTCCTTGTCCTTGAAAGGAGGCGATGGTAACAGGTCATCCTAGGTATCGACGTGTGCCCTGAAGACTGGTCTCTCAAATCTCCCTACTAGCTGAGGAAAGGGAGCAAGAACTTGATCCACACAGTTGCCCACCGACAGGAGCAGGGGCGCAGTGCCCACCGCGGTCATGGTGAAGTAAAAATGCCTCTCAGGTTTTGTGCTTGAGGCTAAAAATTAATGTGATTTGCACCCCACTTCATACTATTTGGTGTTTATAACATGAAAGTACTTAAAATGATTCCCAAGTGGGGGAATACCAAAAATCAACCACAAGAGACTTCCTGGCCGGCTCATGGATGAATGGGGGAGTCACTTTCATAGATGAATGAGGGAATCCTAGTGACTGCTGGGGCGCGTGTGTGGCTCAGTCATTTAGGTTAAGCAGTTAAGCATCTGCCTCTGGCTTAGGTCATGATCTCCGGGTCCTGCTCAGTGGGGAGTCTGCTTCTCCCTCTGCCCCTCCCCCCACCCCCTTGCTTGCATGTGCGCCCCCCCCTCAAATAAATAAATCTCAAAACAAAACAAAATGACAAAAACCCAGTAACTGTTGGTTAATGGGCACTTCTTTGCCAGTTATCATGCCAAGCTCTTGTGCCAAGAGCGCTTCTGTAACTTGTGCCCAAAGTCATCTGGGTAGAAAGTGGCAAAGTAGGACTCCTAGTCAAGCCTGGATGACTTTAAAACCCAAGCGTGGGAACAGAATCTGGCACTGCCGGGAAAAGAGGGCTGCCCGGAAGTATGATGACATCCCATCAGGTTAGACTCCAGGCCAGTTTTCTTCTCTTAGTTACAGTATTTTAAGAATCCCGACTTGAGTGACTACGTGGATTCAGAGATTTTTAGTTTTACTTCTGTAAGTCCCACCAGTGATTTGCAAAGGAAGAGTCTCAGAAAGGGGTAGAAAGGTGCATGGTACAGTCAGTGTTCTCAGGGTGACTTTAGAAAATTCTTGGGGGCACCTGGCTGGCTCAGTCAGTAGAGGGAATGGCTCTTGATCCGGGGTCATGAGTTCGAGCCCCACATTAGGTGTAACGATTACTTAAATAAATAAACTTAAAAAAGTAAGTAAAAGTCTTGATGACAGCCTCGTCCTGTTGAGAGGACAGATCACTGGCTTCGTTGGTCCTTTTTTCTTCTATCTCAGGGGAATGCTCGGCAGAGCATGTTTCCACTGAGGAAATCTCACTGGTGCTGAGGACCTGGGAGGGTCTCTAATTTTCCATGAATGCTGTCATTTTCAGTGTGTGATATTCTTCCCCATCATCAACTTTTTCATTGAGTTCTCAGACTTGTCTCGGGCAGTAGGTAATTTGGTTTGCGTTGCAGTTGTCTGAGAGGGACCAGCC
>CM053615.1:61039196-61057660 GCA_028646535.1 Procyon lotor
ACCCAAATGTAAGGTAAATAAATATCGTTAATTCCTGAAGGTTTGACTGAGCATCTGCTCTGGACCAGATGCGAAACTAAGTATTCATTGTTTCATCTAATTCTTTTTTTTTTTTTGACAGAGAGAGAAAGAGATCGCAACCAAGCAGAGAGGCAGGCAGAGAGAGAGAGGGAAGCAGGCTCCCCGCTGAGCAGAGAGCCCCATGCAGGGCTCTATCCCAGGACCCTGAGATCATGACCTGAGCTGAAGGTAGAGGCTTTAACCCACTGAGCCACCCAGGCGCCCCTGTTTCATCTAATTCCTACAATAACCCTGTGAAGCCGGCGTTTGCATTCCCATTTTATAGATAAGGAAACTGAGGCTGGCCAGATTGAATCATCTCAGTCTTTAGCCAGTCGTTCATTTACATTCGTTATATTGATGACATCGATCAGTAACCGCACCTTCTCCAGGCTCTCTTAGACCTAAAAAAGACTTGACTTTATCTACAGTAAAGGGTGTACAATCTCCTTTCCATGCTTCCCAAAGTGCGTCTGTCATGGTTCCACTGCAGAGACTCAAATCCTTTGCAGCCAGTTGTAAACAGAGCTTTGTTGCACAGTTAACGGAGAAATGAAGCCTAGCACAGGTGTGGAGAAACAGCTCCTTGTGCCACATGGCAAGACTGGGCCACCAAGAGAGCTGCTGCTCCTGTCACCACAGGAGTGGTGCACATCACCACCACATGGAGCACATCGGATTCAGAAACATGCTGGCTCTGCTCCCAGCAGGAGGCTGCTCTAGACCTATCTCGCCTCTGCTCCAATCTGCAATGGCAGACGGATGCCCGCACCTGCTCCTTTCTACATTGAACTTGGTTCCTAGGTCAAGTCTAGAGCAATACGATAAAGACAAGTTCAGTGTTAACTCACAGTCAGCTTAACATAGATACAGATGGTTATGTACTGAAAAAGTTATAGATAAGTGTATTATGTGGGTTAGGAAACATATGTTTCCTTTGTCTGTCAACTGAGAAGGTCCAGAGGCAGTGATATCCTCAAGCAATGACCACATCTCACACCCAGGCCTCCCACTCCTACCTGTCAGGATGGGGAGTTGTGGACATAGAGACAGGGTGTGGGGGACACCACTGAGGAAGCGACAGGGAGAGAACCCAGGGAACCACAGCAACTTAGACTGGGCGAGGGGAGGAAGAGCATAAAAGGAGCCTCAAGAGAGAAACGAGAGGAAAACCAAGAGGGAACAGAGTCACAGACCTAGCGAGTCTTTCTAGAAGGATCAAGCGATCCCCAGACCAGATCCTGCTCAGAGGGGCTGAAGAGTAGACATGCAGGTGACCTTGATATGTCCAGGTCAGTGGGATCTTGGTGAGATTTTGACGGCAGAGAATGATAAAAACTCCAGGCTAAGGAGACTTAATCAGAAAAAAAGGGGGGGGGGGCAATAAAAGCCATGTTTAGGGAACAAGGAAGAAAGATGCAAAGTCTTTGGAATTTCCAGTTCTAGGAATTCCTACTACACTCCATAGACATTAGGGAAAGGCAGGCTGTTGAGTAAGAAGAGTGTAATTAAGAGAAGACAAACTTCTTTTTCCCCCCAAAGATGACTGCATGCACGGTTCTTTTCTGGGAATACTGAGATTCAGCCAGATTTCTCTAAAGTGCAGTGTTTCAAGAATTAGGACCCAGTGCCTTTATGTCGGTCCTTGTTAGGATTGAAGGGGGAAGAATTCATTTCATGTGATTACACGGAATCAAGCCACTTCCTGGTGCACCTACACTTGAGACTTGGGGAAATGGGATGTGGAAGATATGGGGACTAGTAATTCTGATGTGGATTTAATTAAGAACTCAATTTTCCCAGACTTCCAGTACTGACTGCCTGATGTTTCTTTAATAGGAACTGTTGATATGTTCTAATTACGGTGGGTTATTTATGGGATCAGGTCTCATCTCTCCGCTCAATTATGTTTTGTTTGGGAAATTTGCGTACTTTTATGAGTCTGGCTCTTAATTGAGTCTATTGTCTTCCCCAAAGATGCACTTAGTCTGGGGACGTATTCGTTTGTGGCTTTTCCTCTGCCAGAGATCCCAACACTTCTTGCCTTTCTCTTCCTCTCATTGATAAACTCAGAATCCAGAGGAAAGGAGGCTCCCCTGCTCCCAATTCTTGGCACCACCTGTGGTTGTGCTCCTGGCCAATGGCTTGGCTTTGCAGACTCAGCTTATGTATGTAAGTGTGTACTCAGCTTATGTATATTTTGGAGACCGGAGCCTTTAAAACTGTGCCTAGGTATATCAAAGATATCTTTGAAATTCCAAGAAAACTGAAAATTTCAGATGCTTGGTGTCCAGAGACCCATTTGATATTCTGAACTGGAACATATTTATGGATGTTTCTTTATGGAGGAGAGATTTCTGATTTACTATCCTGGAGAGATTCTCTGCTGTGGGTAAATCATCATTAGGTCTTGGAAAACTGATATTGGTGCATTATTTTGGAGACCAGAATCCTTCTGGCATTGCAAGATGACTCTGTTTCTGTAACAATAAACACTCATCTACACTATTTTGAACGGCCATATAGATATTCTGTGTTATGGATGCATGATAATTTGTGTAACCAATTTTCTATCAATGGGCATCTATCTAGGTGGTTTTCAGCCTGTGATAAGTAACTTTGGACAGGCATCATTGTGCATATCCAGCGTTCTTTCTAAAAGATCAATTCCTAGAGGTGCCTGGGTAGCTCAGTGGTTAAGCATCTACCTTTGGCTCAGGTTGTGATCCCTGGGTCCTGGGATCCAGCCCCACATCAGGCTCCCTGCTCAGGGGGAGTCCACTTCTCCCTCTTCACCTGTCTGCTGCTCCCCCTGCTTGTGCACGCGCTCTCAAATAAATAAATAAATAAAATCTTCATTAAAAAAAAAAATAAGGGGCTCCAGGGTGGCTCAGTTAAAGCCTCTGCCTTTGGCTCAGGTCATGATCTCAGGGTCCTGGGATTGATCCCCACGTCAGGCTTTCTGCTCAGCTGGAAGCCTGCTTCCCCCTCTATCCTACCCTCTCAGACATGAAGGAAATATGTAATAGAAGGAAAATGTGAAATATTAGTGCAATCATTTGTCATGTTCATTGAAGAGGGGTATTGATTCCCTGGAACGTTCACGAACCCAGGGATGCTTCCAGCATCTAAAGATTGCTCTTCCCTGATACACCCCTCTCTGCTCAGCGGGGTCATTCAAGTCCCCAGAGGCTCTCCATGGCACTGACGTGTGTGTTTTCTGGGGACTGGGCAAAACCCCACCCCCCTTGAGCGAGCTGCCCATTCTTTCGTCTCCCAGTCTGACCATAGCTTCCAGCTCTGCCTCCTGAGGAGTGCGCTCCATTAAGCCAGCAGCCATTGCTGTCCTATTCCGAGCCCACTTCCTGACCTAATCAGAACCTCATGAGGCCATGTGCTGCCATTTTGTCTCCCACTGGTCTCAACCCATGGTCTCAACAAGAGGTTGGTATCTACCTTCTAGGGCTTCCGTAACAAATTACCACAAACTGAGTGGTTGAAGAGCATGGCCGTTCATTATCTTACATTTCTGTGGGTCAGAAGTCCATGCACAAGCCAGAAGGACTCACCTGGTGGGGGTGGGGCTAGGCTCTCACCTGGGAGCTCCAGGACAGATTACGCTTCTAAGCCCATTCGGGTTGTTGGCAGAATTCGGTTCCTTGTGGCTGTAGGACTGAGTCCCCATTCCCTTGCTGGTTGCCCGCTGGGGCTGGGTCTTTGCTGCCAGAGGCCGCCTACATTCTTTGTGGCTACTTTCCACGTGGTTCCCTCAGCAGTGCCGCCAATCTCTCTCTCTTCTTCTGTTGGATCTCTCCAAGTCCAGCCAGAGAGAGAGAGCTCAGCTTGCAAGGACTCCTGTGGGTAGACCAGGCTACCTGAATCATCTGGGATCTCCTCCCTACTTTAAAAGTCCCTTCTGCCTTTATAACCTAACATGTTAACAGATACTAGGGAGCAGAGGGTGGATATCTTGGGGGTGGGGGTCACTTTGCCCTCTTTGAGGAGGGGTGGCAGGAATCCAGTCTTCCTCACTGCTGTCTCCCCCACAAGGTCTAGCAGGGAGCCCAGGGCTCCATCCCCCCAGAGTCACCCTTTCTCAGAGATGTCTCTCTGTTGTCCATGGTCCCAGCCAGTTTAAGGGGAAGTTGACTTCTGTGCAAATAATGTCAATTATCCCTTCTTCCTGTATAGCAGTCTGAAATTGCTAAAGCAAGGGAGGTGAGGAAACAGGCTCAAAGGGGGAAAGTCACGTGAGGAATGACAGCCCCAAAAGGTCCTGAGGGCACCCTACAAGGGCCAGAAGTAGGTTTCAGGTCTCCAGGCTGATTCTTTCAAAATCTGGAAAATTCCCTGCAACCAGAAGCCAAGTAGCTAAGGAACGTATCTTCCGGTTTCCCAAGAGAATCCCATGGGAGAAGTTGGCAAGCCAGCTGGAAGTTTGGCAGGCTGTCACGGGGCTCCAGCTGCTAAGAATCTGCAATGGCAGGACTCCCCCAGAGTGAATGGCACACTCTGGTTGCTGGCACAGCCTAAATGGAGACACCAGCTTGGACAGAGCTTCCCTGCCTTTTCCAAGCTGACACATGGCTCCGACTTGGCCACCGTTCATCTCTGGGTAACAGTTTGAAAGAGAGGAGAGAAAGGAAGGGAAATCACAGAACAGTAGAGCCAAGAGACTATTTAGACGTCATTTAATCCAAACCCTTCACCTGATTATAGAGATGGAACATGTGAGGCCCAGACTGATGGGGAGATTGCCCAAATGAGCCTAAGATCCAGCCATTCTGCTTTCCAGAGCAGAATCCAGCTCTCAACTCCACGAGATTTTGGTCCTTTCCATGCAGCCATCCTGCGGGCTGACCCATACAGCCCCCAGCATTACAACTTACACTTGTGTATACATGCAAGAACACACAATGTGTGTCCCCCCCCGCCACACACATGCATCAGCAACCTTTTTTTTTTTAAAGATTTATTTATTTTAGAGAGAGAGAGAAAGCATGTGCTACGGGGGGGAGGTGGGAGGGGGAAGTGGCAAAGGGAGACAGAATCTCAAGCAGGCTTCATGCTCAGTGTGGAGCCCAATGCAGGGCTTAATCCCACAACCCGGAGCGGAATTACAACCTGAGCTGAAACCGAGTATTGGATGTTTAACCGACTGAGCCACCCAGGTGTCCCCACCAGCCATCTCGATAGAATTTCTGGTTGAGAGTCCGGACTCTGGGACCAGGTGATGTGGGTTCAAATGCCTGCAATGCTAACCTTGGGCAAGTTCCTTAAAAAAAAAGAAAACAAAACAAAACACCAACCTCTCTATGCCTCAGTTTCCCCATTTGTAAATGAGAAGAATAATACCACCCATGTTATAGGGTTATTTTGAGGATTCACTGAAATACTGTATGTAAAGGGCTTAATTGGTGTCTGGCCTTTGAGTGCTGAGAAATTGCTTGCTATTGTTATTTCTAGAAAGATTACTGTCATGCCTGCCTGTTCTTCTCTTGGTTGGGAAATAATAACCTAATAAAAGTAATAATCCCATACAACAATATTCACAAGCTGAAACGCCACAATGGGCCAGGAATTAGAAGGGCATCGGGCATAAGAAACATCGTGTGACCCCCTCAATTCTGTTTGATTTTGCATTCTGAAAGAGAAATGAACAGAGAGATACATTTCTCCACTATGGGAAAACTACAGTGCAAGAAACAGTGGCTGTGTCTTGGCCCCAGTGGGAGAGACAAGAGGGAGCGGTGGGGGTGGGAGTGGGCACCCGCCCCGTCTAAAGGGACCGTTGATACTCGGTTTCAGCTGATGGCTGCCACGTGGGAATTCAGATCTGCTGCTGTCAGATCTCTTGACTTTTTTTCAAGAGAAGCCAGAAATCTGCATTTTTAATGTAAAATCTTCCAATTATTAAATGTTGGCTCAACTCTTTGCAAACATTGGATGAGCCAAACAAAACATCTGTGGACCAGACTCAGCTGCAGCTGCCAGGACTCAGTTTCTGCCCTATATTTGTGTGCTGTCCTCATCCTCTTACTCAATCCTATGGCGGCCACGTGAGTACCCCCGGGTGGCTCTTGGGGCCCCATCTGGGGTTGAGATCCAGAAATCCAGTGGGTGGCAGCTCTCCGCAGGTGGCTTAGCTGGCTCAGGAGGCACATCTGAGATCACAGACTGCATTTTCCGAAGACTGCATCCCCATTTCTAAGATCGGTCCTTTCTTTTTCTGGGCCCTTAGTTTTTCCATTAGCAAAACAGATAAAGACAACCTGAGTTTTCTCCCAGTGCTTCCTAAGGACGATCACCACTTCAAGCTACCCCTTGTCTCACGTACCCGGGGGAGTGCACCTCATGGGAGGACATCTGCTGTTCAGTCTCCTTGCTTCCCTTCTATTGGGGGAACATTCCTTCTCCTCTCCATGTGTTTCTGGTGGAGCCACTGAGAGCGGTACGCAGGAAACCCCCACTGGCCAATCCATCCTCCTGGCAACAATAACTAATTAGTTCTGGGGAGGGGAGGGTGACCCAAGCAGGGTCTAGAGGAACCTTCTCTGGGACTGCCATGCAGGTGCTGGGAGATGGAAGCATATTCTCTTTTGGGCTTGGGAAGCTGGGGCTGCTGGGGGCCAGGGCCCCACCCCAGCGGGAAGGCGTCTCTGTGCTAGGAGAGAAAGAAGCCAACGTGCAGAAAGGCAGAGACAAGATTCACGTGCAGGGGGACAGCTGGTGGTCCAGAATCCAGTCCTCAGTTCCAGATCCCAAGACCCTGGTCCCTCCGGCCCTTCAGTGGGCTACCTCCTGATGCACCGAACCATCGGAACCAGTCTATTCTCTGAGCAAATTGGGTTTCTGTTCATTGCAAACAAAAAGTTGAGATGATTGCATTAGAATCTAAGGTTCATGAGAACATAACTGTGCAAGAGCGGGGCTGTAGCAATCTTTTTTTTAAGATTTTATTTATTTTTTTGTCAAGAGTGGTGGGGCGTGAGCAGGGAGAGAGGCAGAGGGAGAAGCAGGCTCCCCACTGAGCAAGGAGCCAGATGCGGGACTCAATCCCAGGACCCTGGCATCATGACCTGAGCCAAAGGCAGACGCTTACCCGACTGAGCCACCCAGGTGCCCTCCCAGGCGCCCCAAGGGGGTTGTATCCATCTTGTTCACTACTGCACACTCAGCACTGTGAATAGTACCTGGCCCGTGGCAAGTTCTCGGGAGATATTTGTTAAAAGAAATAATACATGAGTCTTACCTCCTAGAATCCTTATACAGACCCTGCTAGGGAGGCAGCGCCATGATAAGGTAACGACTAAGTTCACCAGCTAGGCAGTGGCAGTGGCCAGGTTCCGACATTACTCTTAAACCTGAAACTGGATTGCCTCCCAGCCTGACAACCCCCTTCTGACCGTTTCTTCGTGTCCCCCCCCACCCGTCCCCCCCATTCCCCCCCCCCACCGCCCCCATGCATGGGAGCAGAGTGATCTTTCAAAGGCACAGACTTCATTTAATCCCCTCCTGCTGAAACCCTTTACTGGTATCCCCTGGTCTGCCAGTCAGTGGCTGGAGCTGGAGCCCATTTGCAGGCCCATGGCCCGCCGTCCACGCCTTTCCCACTGCCTCCTGCTGCGTGGCCTTGTCCTGCGTGGAAAGCACCCACCTTCCGAGCCCGCCTGGTGGGCTCCCCCATCTCCCCGTCCAGTTCTGTGACTCTGTTCCAAGTTTCTGGCGAGTTATTGGAGCCTCAGTTTTAAATCTTTTTCATATGCAAGTAGTTTATTCTCATTAAGAGAAATCCTATCTTCTGCTTGTTTAACTCTGTCAGTTAAATCCGTTAAGTTTATTTGTGTTTGCCCAGTGGTAATTTTTATTGAGAGAACATCTGACACCATCTGCAGGGGGGAAGCCGAAGCAGCCCACGGAGCGCCCGGGCTCTGGGACTGATTTTCTCAACATCGCCCACGGCCCAGAGCTGCTCCTTTCACCCCCTGGAGGCTGACCCCAGGGCTGCTCATCTCTGGGTCCTTTTGAGTTTTGAATTTGCATAAGAACAGCCTTGACTTTGGAGATTTCACAGTGTGTGTGTGTGTGTGTGTGTGTGTGTGTGTGTGTGTGTGTGTGGTTATTGTTGTTGTTGGAGGGGCCTTCCGAGAAGGGTAGCCCTCAAGGGCCCGGTTTAACAATTTTATGCAGGGTGTAACGAGCAGTTTCCTGCCTTCAAATGAAGGGAAAGACCCCCAAATGATCCCGTGCAATGTAATCCCCTCTTCTTCTGAGCCCCTGGGGCTCTTGGTACCTTTAAGAAGCCCCTGGCACCTTTTTCCTCAGGCCAAATTCCTCTGCCTTATTCCCCTTCTAGGCTCTGGAAAGCCTCGAGTAAGGGCTGTGTATATTTCGTATACTCTCTAGTTTACCCAGTAGAGTGTCTTGAGTATAGTAACCTCTATTCATGTTTGATGAATGAATGAATGAATGAATGAATGAATGAATGATTCCACAAACATCATCTCCAGCAAGCAGCCCCTGCCTTCCCAGAACTCTGTCAGAGGCGACTGCAAGTGAATGGCCCCAGGAGTTCCAGGGAGGCGATTATCATTGTTCCTGTTTTATAAATAAGCCTTTTTAAACATTTGTTTTCTTATCTTCCTTTTCTTTAAGGAAAAAAAATTCTTCATCCAGTTAATCAAAAGTTTCCTGTGTCGGTTCTTTCAATGCAAATTGTGTTTTCCAAATAACGTAGAACAAAAGATAACCACAATTACAAAACCAGGCAGCTCAGAAAGATAAACTGTAGATATCAGAGCAGAAAAGAAAACTTACGCAGAACTTTGTTAACTCCCCTCATTCCCACCCAGGATTTTTAGCATCTCGTTTTGATTTTAAAGAAGCTTGTAATAGATTGAGCTTTTAACTCTAAGTATGTTGTCCAGATAGGTAGTGAGCTCCCTATCACCGGAGGTAGGCAAGTGGAGATTGGATGACTAGCAGTGAAGAAAATCGAACAGAAACTAACTAAAATATAATGAAGAGCTGAATAATGGGCTCTAAGAACCCAAAAATGATAAATTCGACTCCACAACTGGGAGACAGAAATGAATAGTCTAAGATTTAGGTTCCAGCACTCCTGAGGCTGAATCTTGGCTCTAGTGACGACTAGGTGTATGCTCTTAAGTTACATAACTTCTCTGCTTTAATGAGATCTAACTTATACACAACCTCGCAGGCACAGAGTAAGTTAAAATATGCTAGCCTCCTTTATTTTTACGAGGAGAAAGAGGATGGTAGATTGCAAGATTGGCCCGAACTTCTCCCATCCCTGTAGCATACCCACATGCAAAGTGATAATACCTCTCCTCCCTTCTAGAGGCAGAATCTCTGTCTCTGGGTGGGAACAGGGTGTGGTAATGTGATTTGCTTCAGCTAGTGGGGCCTTTGCAAATATTGCCGCAGCAGAGACTTGCAAGATATACTTGGGAACTCTGAAACCAGGGCCATGTGAGGGAGCCTGGCTTAGTCTACTGGATGGGCAGAGACAGGTGGCTAGTTTCCCTGGCTCTCTCTAGCCGATACGTGAATGAGACCATTCCAGACCCACCAACCGACGGCCAACCCCCCCCCCCCAGAATTGTCTGGTTGGCCCACAGGTTCACAGGCAATAATAAAATGGTTGTTGTTAGGAGGCACTAGGCCTTGGGATGGTTTGTTACACAGCAGAAGCTCACCGTTTCAAGTAGATTGGAAAGTTATGTTGCCATTTAATAATAGGAATCAATGAGGAAATGAAATTTGCTTTTCAGAAACGCACTTGATAGGTGACTTTGTCATAATGCAGATATATTTCCTAATGCAAGGGCCATCTAAGTGGATAGAACTGTCAGAACATAGCTGAATTATTTGTCAGGCTTTTAGCCAATGTAATCTACAGAAATGCATGTTACACCTAGAACAATGAATTTTAATGCTCGGGCTGCTAAATACAATTTCAGCCATATCTATGCAATGGTTGCATTCCAGGGAAACCCACTGGTCCTCCCGGCGAGCAGGCTGGCTTAGGGCATCACTGGTGTTCTTCCTCTAGGGTAGACTATCTGTAATCCCCGGGGGGAAAGCAGAGAAATAGTCGAACGTTATTTAGAGCCCACTTTAATATTACCTAAAAAGCGCCGTTCACAGGCTTTGATGTCTTAGCTTGGTAGAAATAACACTTCCCTCATCAAAAAAGTTGTTTGATCCCTGAATTCCATTTTTTTTTTCTTTTAGATATTAACTCAGAGCATTTCAGTCTTCCCTGGGGGTGAAGCGATGAAAGCGGGTAGTTGATTTAGTGAATACAGTTATTTGACATCATTATCACCGCAGACCTGCAAGGGGGCACTATCCCTTTCCTGTTGACGATGCCACGATTCCTGCCATCACCCCCACGGTCCCCATGCAGCCCCCAGCTGGTTCTCACACCATCTCACGCAAGATCATGGTAGCTTTCTCCTGCCTCCCCTTTTCCACCTTTTTCCATCCTTCCAGACCCTGGGTCTCCATGCCACTGGAGTAATCTTGTTAAAAGTGCCAATTGTGTGTGATTCCCTTGCTCCAAGATCTGCAATAGCTCCCTATTGCCCAGGTCCCTGGGAAGTTCATCCAAGATCAAAGTGCTGGCAGATTTGGTTCCTTCTGAGGGTGAGGAAGGGGCCTGTTCTGTCGTTTCTCCTAGCTTCCAGGAGCCTCGGGCCATCCTCGGCTGGAAGATGGCGTTCACCTCACTCTCTGTGTGTGTCTGTCCCGGTGGCCAAATTTTCCCCTTCTCAGGAGGGCACCGGTCATGCTGAATGAAGGCCGGCCCTCACAACTTAACCAGATTATCTTCAAACACCCTATTTCCAGACAAGGTCACATGCACAGGAACGGGGGTCAGGACTTCAGCATCTTTTAGGTGGGCTCACTCAGCCCATACCACCTGATCTGGAAGGCCTTTCATGGGCTGTGCCACACTCCCTGTCCCAGGAAGTCCCAGTTCTGGCTATGACACTGCTCATAATTATGTCTGACTTCCCGTTTCTGTTCTGCGTCCTCCCAGGTCGCTTATGTGCTCTGTGCCTCAATTTCTTTTATCTTTAAAATGGGGATAATACCAGTACTTACTTCCAGTGGATTGTAGGGAGCGTTAAATGAATTCATACAAGTAAACCCTTTGAATAGTGCCTGGTTCATAAGAAGTGTTCCGTGAATGTTAATTACATTATTTTTACGTTTTTTTTTGAAGCCTTCCCTGTTTCTTTGTCCAATGAGGCTCTCTCTTTCACTGTCCCCAAATAGAAGGTTATGGTACCCCAAGGTCACACGGCAAGTCCACAGGCTCAAAACCCAAACCTCTTTCCCAGTGCTGGTCCCACAGCCTTGAGACTCTGTGCCTTGCTCCGAGATCTGCAATAGCTCCCCCACCCCGGCCCTTGGTCTCTACACTGCTCACCCTCTTCTGGTGCCTTTCTGAGGTCCCAAATTGTTCCAAGGTTGAGCCATGAGAATCTTCATTTTCTGAAAATCCTGGTTTCCAATCCGAGCTAACTGTGCCCTAAGTGTTAGCAGCCGTTGTTCTCTTTCGTGTTAATTTGTCACTCGGGGATACGGAGGGGATGGGAAGAGCCTTGAGCACTGGGTAATGGATTTCTCCAGAGTTCGCCCCCAGTCTTCATCAGCATCCTAATTATTCCACACCTTTTTAATAGAGGAAGCATTAGCATTCCTCCACTGCGTAGGGGTCTGATTGAAATAATGTCTCCTGAATTATCTTTTCATAAACCGAAAAAATAAATAAATAAGTGGGAAGCTCCACAGACACAGCCTCTTCCTGGGCTGATGGCTGGCCAGGGTCTCAGGGGGTGTGTGAGGGGACAGTGCATGGGATGTGGCTGCATCCACCCACTTTGGGTTAGAGACCTTGCGTGCTTGCTTTGCTGCTCCTCCTCCCTATCCTTCCTCGCGGTGCTCATCCCTCATGGCCCAGTTCACATCATGTTCTCTCCTCCTTCAGGAAGCCTTCCCTGACTTCCTCCCCTGGTTACATGTAGAATATATGCCACCAGACACCGCTCTTAATTCTCTCAAGTGCCACCACCATTGTTCCGTGCATGTGGCCCTTGCCAGCTTGCGTGGGGATTTCACAAGGACAGAGCCCTGGTGGAACTACCTTTCGTCCTCTCTGTAGCTGCCGCTATAAGTGCAGCCCATAGTAAATGTCGGTATGTAGCTGTTGACTTAGCATGCTGAGTCTCCATGTGTCCTGGCCCCCATTCCAACTGTCCCTCCAGATAGGACTATTCCAGAGGACTCAGCTAGCAGTGAAATGCAGAGAGGAGCTTAAAGAGCAAGGGAGATCTTCCCAACGGCCGGGGGTCTCAGCGGGGATGGAGCTGCCTTAGAAGATACAAAGCTCCCCATCTCTAGGAGCATCGAGCAAGCAGATGGGAGAACTTCCAGGGCCCCTAAGACTCTGAGGCTCCATGGCTCCAAAGTCCCATGGTTCCAGGGTCCTGCGACACCAGGGTTCCGATCTGTTTCACGTCATCCTTTGCAAAGGGAAGACCAGCCAGTTACGCTCCCGGGCCTTGTGTTAAGAAGGAAATGTGTAGCCGACACCCGCCACTTTGTTAAAACTGGTACAAATAGAACATCTCACATTTCAGAGCTGTCACTCCACTGAGAGTCATTCACATAAACAACAAGGTCCTCGTGGGTTTGATGGCAACACAAACACCACTTGTGACTCAATTAAGGAAGCGGTAATTAAAAAGGGGGAACAGCATGCCATCTCTCCAATCATATCTTCCCACTGGGGCCCGGCCCACTGGATCTAGTGGGCTCTGGGGCAGTTAGGGGGTCTGCCCCCGGGCCTTAGCTCCCGGCCCAAGCAGAGCTTGCCCCGGTGAGGCGCAGAGGGAGGGAAGACATGGGGACCCGCCTCAGGGGCCGCCCCACGTCTCACGCCAGCAAGTGCTGCAAGTTAATAAAAATTATTGCAAATTAACAGAGTACATGTGAGGGGAGGCAATGTTGCTCCCTGGAGATTAGCCACAGTTCCTTGATTCTCAGATCATCACAGCCAATATTTTTAGTTTTTACTATCTAAAGAACTTGGAGGTATTAAGTCATACCATTCTCAGGAGATAAGCTGCCGTTAGTGGCTCCGTATTTCCAGATAAGGAAACTGAGGCACGGGCCACTGGTTGCTCAACAAGAAGAGGCAAAGCTACGATTTAAACTCCAGGAGTCTGGCTCTAGAGATCCGTCCCTGATCACTGCCTCTCACCTTTACGAAATGCTCTTTTCTGGGCATGAGGCCCCTTCCTAATAGTTGGGTTTGCCAGTTGTTAAGTGCCTACTCTGTTTTAGAAGCTATGCTGTGTGCTTGACATAAGAGACCTCATCTTATGAAGTAGGTATTATAACTAGGCCCATTTTGCAGATGGAGAAACTAGATGCAGAGAGATTAATGCTGTCACTTATCCAGCTGAGAGAGCCTGGAATTAAATTCACATCTGCGTGATGACAAATATTCCAGCCTGCACTTATTTATTTATTTATTTTTTAAGATTTTATTTATTTATATGAAAGAGAGAACAGCATGGGCAGCAGCAGAGGGAGAGGGAGAAGCAGGTTCCCTGCTGAGCAAGGAGCTGAGGGCTCGATCCCAGGACTCTGGGATCATGACCTGAGCTGAAGGCAGACGCTTAGCCAACTGAGCCACCCAGGCGCCCCAACCAGCCTGCACTTCTTAATTCCAGTGGTATTGGGGAGAGAATTGGTCAAGGCCAAAAAGTAGACTAGTAGATATTTTTTTCATTTGTATCCTGCTAAGCTATGAGTGTGGGAGGAGAGGGCGCCGTAAGATGTTCCTGTCCTTGAGGGTTTCAGTCGTTTGAACTGTGTTCCCCCAAATTCTTATTGGAGCCCTAATCCCCAATGTGACTGAACTCAGTTTTCAGGAGTCCAGGATAAGGTTTTCAAGAGGCAAGTAAGGTTAAATGAGACCATAAGAGTGAGGTCTTAACCTGATGGGATTGGTGGCCTTATAAGAAGAGAAAGGGAAAGAGAGCTCTCTCTTCATGAACATGCCCTGAGGAAAGGTCATGTGGGCACACAGAGAAGGTGGCTCTCTGTAAGCCAGGGAGAGAGAACAGAACTCAACCATTGGGGTACCCTGATCTTACACTTCCAGCCCCTAGACTGTGCAAAAACACATCTCTGTTGTTTAAGCCACTGAATCTGTGGAATTTTGTTAAGGCAGTCCAACCGACAATACAAGGGTCTTATAATTCTTTTGAAGCATTCAAGCCAATGCATTGTGGCAAGTGGGGACTGTGGATGACCCCTCATCCACCTTATGTGTGGCTAGATAGCTGGATAGATGGTTAGATGGATGAATGGGTGGATGGGGGTGGGTGGATAGATGGATGGATGATGGGTGGGTGGATGGATGGATGAGTGGGTGGATGTGTGGGTAGATGGGTGGGTAGATGAATGGATGGATGGATGGATGGATGGATGGATGGATGGATGGATGGGTGGGTGGGTGGATGGTTGGGTCGGTGGATGAATGGATGGGTGGAGGGATGGATGGATGAATGAGTGGGTAGATGGATGGATGGATGGATGGGTAAATGGGTGAATAGGTGGGTGGGTGGATGAATGGTTGGATGGATGGGTGGATGGATGAATGGAAAGCTGGGTATACATGTTATTCACCCAGAGTTAGAAGCAAATAGCCATGGATCAATGTTCTGGTAGCTGTTCCATATGAATTGTGGTAGCTTTTCCACCATTTCTTCTCACCTTTCATGGATGACTGAGATCGTGGAGAAGAAGCCTCTGCAGGCATCAAATAATCTGAATGCTTTTCAGGGAGCTGCAGCTCTGACGACATGACCAGTGGATTAACATTCAGTTCTACCCTATGAGGAGGCTCTCAGAAGTATTCGTGACTAACACAAATACACTGAACAACCACATTCTGAAATGACTCCAATGTAGGCTTCTAATTCTATAAATCACATCCTTTATGTTCAGGGCAGGATATTGTTTGGAAAGATTAACAGCTGGGGGAATGATGCTGAGGGACCTGGGTCCAGGCTTAGCTTGGGGCTTGGCAAACATTTTCTGGACACATACTGTGTACTGGGTCCCTTAAAGGGCGGCCAGAAACAGAGAGGTGAACCCCATGCCAGCCTTGGAGGAGCACTCAGTCTGGGGGAGGCTTGTGAAGGCTCCACCTTCTAGCCTCAGAAGCTCAGCAGGTTCATAGAGTGTCCGTTGACCTCCGCGCCGGCCCCCGCCCCACCCAGGCAAACCAAAAGTAGACACATCCGTCCTCTGCCAAGGAATAGAGCACTAAACAAAGTGGAACAGAAGGCAGTGTCTCTGAGGACAGCAGGCTCCAGACTGAAGGGCAGTCGCCACGGTCAGGTCCAAAGGGCTGAACAAGCAGAACAAGGCAGCACTGGAGTAGGAAATTGGAACAAATTTTAGTTTGGGGGGAGTGGTGGCGAGGGCATTGGCGGGGATGGGACAAGGAGGTTAAACAGGAGGCAGAGCCCAAAGAAGCAAAGAGGCAGAGGGAGGGAGCTGTCTTTTAGGGCCGCAGACTTGGGTGAGCCAGGAGGACGGTTCAGCAGGAGGGTAGTGGCGGCTGTGATCTGCTGAGTACCACACCTCAGGCATGGCGGGATATCCCCGTGGGTCAAGGTCAGGTCTGAAACGCCTGTGCAGCGTTTAGCCCAGTGCCAGGTCCACAGAAGGAACAACTCTATGACAAAGGTTGTATTTTCCCCATTTTTATCCCTGAAGAGAAATGAAAGGTCAGAGCGCTAGGACTTCAGGCCCCCTGCTCCTGCCACGAACCAGCCAGAGCCATGACTCCTGTCCAGGTCTATGCGGCCCAGGGGCCACCTACCCTCCATCTCCACGTCCACTGCCTCCCTGTGGGTTCCCTGAAACTGGGCAAACCTCCACCAGACCTCTCCGGCGCTTCTTTTTCCTGTAAAATGGGTTTGGGAATTCAGGACTGGATGAATCCATGTGACCAAGAAGCACGTGTCAAGTTCTTGGGGTTTGGTTGCTAATTACAGCAGCTAAGGGAAGACTGGGGCGGTCACCGGCGCTCTGCTCTGCGTGTATGCCAGGCCCGGCTCTGAGCATCGTCCGTGACCCATGCAGTCCTCACCCCAACTCCAGGAGGCAGGGCTGAGGAGCATCTCCATTTCACAGGGACAGGGTGCCGGGGAACTTTCGTAGCATCACGCAGCTGCCTGCGTGGAAACAGCCTCCCCCAACCCCTCGCCATCATCTGCCTCCGCACACCTTCCTCCTCGGAGAGTGCAGGCCTGGTGCCCAGGGAAGAGGCGAGAAGCCTGGCTCTCCCTGATGGTTCTGTGCCCTTTGGCAACTCACTGAACCTCTCGGGGACCTTTTATCTCTTAAATGGAGATTTAAATGCAAGTGCCCAGCTCACTGGGGCTGTTGGGAGGATTTCACGACACGAGGGACAGAAAACACTCAGCCCTGCGCTTGGCACATGTAAGCGGTAGCAGGATTAGGGGAGGAGCAGGGGAGGGGGCAATGAGAACAGGGGATACCTGTTACCTGCTCCAACTTGCCTCTGGGTCTGGCCTCCCCACTTGGCTTAGGGGAGCCAACCCACCGTAGAGGCCATGGGCAAGACGAACCCGGTCACCCACAGTCCCCAGGCAGGGGCTTCTCCCCTTGCTCTCCAGTCTCCCTGGAAGTCCCTTCCTTGATCTCAACGGCCCCAGAGCCTCCAGGGCCAGGGGCTCCATAAACAAATACCTTTCAGGCAAGGCCATCATTTGGGCCCTGAATCAATAGGCTTTCCTTAGCCATTGGCAGAATCAAAGGCATAGTTCCAGGTAATGCATTCCTGCCTGAGGGGCTGGGGGGCGGAGCTGTCATCTCCAGTCACCAGGAAGGAAAATCTATGTCCTCTCCTGGGCCCCAGAGCTCATGTCACCGAGGGCTGCCCACCCTGTCTCCTGCAGGAGTCAACAAGGGGCAAGTGACCGTAGCTGCTGCATGTGTGGAGGTGGGCGTGTGTGTGTGTGTGTGTGTGTGTGTGTGTGTGTGTCTCGGGTTTTTTCTTGTTGTTGTTTGTATGTGTGTGGGTTTTTTTTTTCCAAGAGGCCATCAGCATTCTGGCAGCGTCCTGAGAAATTCATCAAATTATTTAACCTTTGCTGGAATAAATAATACATGTGCTTTCTCAGGATTTATTCTGATTAAGCCGTTCTGGAGTGGTGCCAGGCCTGAGCCCGCCCCAGGAAAGGCAGGAAGGAGGCTGGTGGCACAGGATGGGAAATCAGGAGGCCAACTGAGGGCTGGATGGGAGGGGGCCGATGAGGCCGGAGGGTGCTGGTGGTGGAGATGGACCCCTGTGGCCAGCCCCTCCGGGATGGTGGGACAGAGAAGAAGAGGATGAACTCTGACAGCCCCGCCCCTCAGCCCACAGGCTGGCTGGCTGCCTCCCTCTGGGGGAAGGAGGGAGGCACAGGGGAGACAGAGGAGGGAGGCGCAGGGGAGACAGAGCTGGACCCGGAGCTCAGAGATGTGGCTCAGGCTGCTAGGGGACGTTTTCGTGTCCGGGAGGCTGAGAGCCGGGAGACCTAGGTTTGAATCCCTGCACCGCTCTCCACCAGCTGCGGCCCGGCCCTCTCTGGGCGGCTCCCACTGCGCGCACTTACCCAGGTGGCATCTTTCAAGTGCAGCATCTTATAGCTACTGAGCGCTCAGTAGATATTAGGCTGGAACATTTGAAACCGCAGCTATGTTACCAGCCTTACGCCGCAGAAGGACCGATTGACAGAGCTCAGCCCTGGCGCACCCATAGTGATGATAACTGCGCTACCGTGGAGAGCCTACTCCGCGGGGAGCCTACTCCACGCTCCTGTCTGTGTGCCTTCAACGAATAACCTGATTTAACTTCGGGCCTTGGAGGTCTATACAATTACTACCATCCTCATGTTTCAGATAGGGAAACTGAGGCCCAGAGAGGTCCGTGAACCTGCTGGAGGCCACCGAGCTGACAAGGGGGCTGGGCTGGGATTTGAAGCTAGCGTACCCTCGGAGCTCCTCTCCGTGATACGTCCTAACGTCACTGCTGCGGTGCAGGGGGTGAGAAAGACAGAGAGAAGGCTCTAGGTGAGATTGCCCGCATGGAGTGTCCATGGGAAATCAAGGTAAACTGAAAACTCTAAGCCCATTAATGACATGAAATTTGCAGAAACTCGATTTCAGTGGGAAGTTCTACATAAACGGCGGAGATAGGGACAGGGGGAAGTTGTGACTTGTGGGACTTCTGTGCACACAGTGGTCTCAGATGGTCCGAAAAGATTTTAGAGAGGGTCCAG
>CM053615.1:61066512-61079433 GCA_028646535.1 Procyon lotor
GGGGGGCCCAACTTGATTTTTTCACACGTGGATGGCCAGTTGTCCCAATGCCCTTTGTCCAAAGACTCATCTTGCCCCATTTCTTGTCTCGGCACCTTTGTTGAAAATCAGTTGGCCAAAGATACATGAATTTATTTCTACACTCTCACTTCTATGCTATTAATTGATATGTTTCTCCTTATGCCAGGACCACACTGTCCTAATTACTGTAGCTTTGTAGAAAGTTTTGACATGGGGAAGTTGTCATTGAAGTTGTGAGCTATCTGACTTTATTTTTCTTCTTCCGGACTCTTTTGGCTATTCTGAGTTCTTTGCATTTCTCTATGAGTTTTCAGCTTGGCCTGTCAATTTCTGAAGAAAAGGCCTTGGGGTTTTGCAGATATCGCATTAATTATATAGCTCAATTGATGAGTATTACCATCTTATCAATATTAAGTCTTCTGTGAACAAGGATGTCTACATTTATTTAGGTCTTCTTAAATTTCTTTCAAAGACGTTTTGCAGTTTTTAGGGTATAGGTCTTGTACTTCTTTTGTTAAATGCATTCCTACATATTTTATTTTTTTTTTTTTAAGATTTTATTTATTTGTTTGTCAGAGAGAGAGAGCACACAAGTAGGGGGAGTGGCAGGCAGAGGGAGAAGCAGGCTCCCTGCTGGGCAAGGAGCCCCATGTAGGACTCAATCCAAGGACCTTGGAATCATGACCTGAGCAGAAGGCAGACACTTAACCGACTAAGCCACACAGGTGTCCCTATTTTATTCTTTTTGAAGCTATTAGAAGTGAAATTGTTTTCCTGCTTTTCTTTTTGGATTGTTTTTTGCTAGTACACAGAAGTACAGTTGATTCTTGCATATTAATCTTGTACATTAATCCTACAGCATTGCTATTGACACTATCTTACAGATGAGAAAATGGAAGAGCAGATGGCATGAGTGACTGATTTAAGATTACATGTTTTTTTTAAAACTTCCTGAGCCTGTTTTCTTTGCAAAACCACCTTTCCCGGCTGCATGGAAATCCTGTTCAGTCTGTCTATCAGGCTCATTCTAGCTCACCTTACGGATGGGCTATAGCTATCTTTCCCCATCACTGGTGAAACCCTTCTGGGGGATGAAATCACTACAGAGGAAATCACAGCTAAGAGTTAGGGAGAAAAAGAGAGTTCTCTCATCATCATGGAGCACCTGGATCCAGCCATACCTAAAGCTGGTACCTTTAGGATTTTAGGTTAATTATTTTTTAACTTAAGATAATTTCAGTTGTTTTTTTTTTTTTTTCTCATGTCACATTCTTTTGGTGAAAAGAATCCTGACTTATACAGCTAGTAAAGGGCAGAGTAAGGGTTTTACACCAGGCTTATATGATTCCAAAGTTGTACTCACTCCGCTGTCTCTGCATTGTCCCTTCCAGATGCTGAAACTGACTGGGTCAAAGTTTGAGTGGCTTCTGGGGAGAAGGGGAGCTTGCAGGAGATAAGCTGGAGCTGGAGAGCTAGAGCTCCAGACCCCTGAGATACATAAGTGTGAGGAAAGGCTCAGGAAACCAGGCCAGGACAGCTGGGGTCAAAGGCAGACCCCAAATCTGCCCACCTGTGGGGGTCTTGGCCAGTATCAGTCTCTCTGAGGCACAGTTTCTTGGGATCAGCCCTTTTCTGGTCGTTTATCAGGCCTATCTCGGGCACAAAGGTCCCAGAAGAGATCAAGACAGCTCCTGAAATGCCCCTGCCTATCACCTTATGAAATTCCCAGGGGAGCTTTGCAGGGGGAGTGCCCAGAGGGCAGGTGCTCCTGGCCATTGTATAGATGGGGAAACTGAGGTTAGACAGGATTCGGTGACTTAGAGACTCTCATCCCCTAAAAGACTGAGTAGAGCTTGGGTCTCATGTCTTTGTGCCTAATATTCTCACAGTAAACCAGGGGAGGCAGGGATGCCTCCTTGGGATTTGCCTGGGGCCTGAGATTTCCCATAATCCAATTAATAAATTGTCCAAGATGGAGGGCCAGCTCCCAATTAGTCCTCCTCCCTCCCTGGTGCCTCTCTGAGCTTTGCGGGCAGCGACTCCCTGGAAAGAGTGGAGGAGCCCCCACCCTGCAAGCTCCCTCCTTGGGAATGAGGGGTCTAGAAATTAGCTGATTCTTGATAAGCCCTAATTATAAATTAGGTCTTATTATCTGTGGCTCCTGAAACTACGCTGGGTGAATTAAAACTCTAGGAAAAGGAATATTTCAATTAACCATATGAACTCAGGTAATTGCCTACCGAGGAAAAGCCCTTACGAACAAGTCCTGGAGCAGTTAGGAGGACATCAGAAGGGGAAGGCCGGAGCCCAGGCGTGCGTGGTCTGCGCTGCCAGAAGAGGGGTGGGCCCCTCGGAGGCAGACATTTTCTAGGGATGCGTCCTGGAAACGGCAGGACCTGCAGGTGCCTCATTGCCAGCGCAGGGCTTGGGATCAGAGGGCCAGGTTTGTGGTCCTGTCTCCACCATCATTGCTCTGGAGACTCTGTGCCTCAGTTTCCTCACCTGAAAATGGGCAGGTCCCAGCAAATGAGGACCACGAAAGGGTTCTGTCAGCTACAGAGTGTGGCACGCACTCCAGGCATTAGGTTGTGGGCATGGGCGCAGTGAGATGCCCAGCAAAGGGGAAGAGAGAACAAGGGAGAAGGGGCTGCAAGATTTTCACTGACTTCAGGAGGCAGGAAGCGGTGGTTTGAAAAGGGCCCCGGGCCACTGTTGACATTCATTCATTTGTTCGTCCCCCCAACATTCCAGGCACGCTCCCCGCTCCCCACATGCCAGGGGGGCACTGAGCCCGGCAGCTCAGGGCTCGGAGGGTGGAGGAGTCAAGTGTGTAGGAAGAGAGACGGGAAGGCGACTAGGCAGGGCGCTCAAGGACAGGGTCAGCTGGCAGCCGCCCTCGGCCAGGATATACTGCACGAGGGTCACAGCCGCCCACGATGGCCCTGGGGCCCCTCTCACAAAACAAAGATCAGCATGAAGTCACAGAGACTTTTCCCCAAAGGAAGCCCTACTTTCTTTCCAGTTTATACACACAGCCAGCGAGCCACCAAGAGTCCTAAACTTTCTTTGGGGAGCTCCAGAAATCCCTGAAGTAGTTCCAGCCCCCCGACCCCTGACGTTGGTTCAAATATGATTCCTGAGGTCTACAAGGAGGTGGAGATGCCAATCCTGTGACAAGTTACTCCCTGTCGTAGGCACAGAAGGGACTTCCTCCCCCGCGTCCTTCCTCACTCTCCTGACCACTCTCTGTAAGAAGGCACCTCAGAGAAGAGACAAGTCTGAAGTTTAGAATTATGTTCGAGAAGATTCAGTGTGAAGCGTACGAAATGACTCAGAAGAGCCCGCCACCTCCCCAGGCCTGCAGCAACAAGTGACCAGAAAAGAGTAGAATGGATGAGTCATCTGAGAGGAACCCAACTGGTGGTAAATTGGTGATAAGTTCCCCTTACAACCTTCCTTGTCACTCTTGCTAAAAGATGTTCCCGGAGGAGGGGGGGGTCCCATACGCAAATCTCTGTACCTCGAAAATATTAATCCCTCCTCCCATTTTGGAATCCCTTTTATAGCTCAGCAGTTCACAAGCTAGGCTTGAATACCACCAGCAGCGGGGACTCACTACCTCAAAAAGTATTTCAGTCCATTACCAGACGGTTATCATCATAAAGTTCCTGTTTATGATGGACTGGAACCTCATAAACCTTGCTATACCGGTGGGGAAGGAGACAGGGCCAGGATTCTTGCTGGACGAACTTAGGAAACTCCTTCCTATCCAGTGAAGGAAACCTCCTTCTTCTTATTTGCTGGTGCAACCAAACATTTAATTATAAAAGCTTCTCCAAGGCAATAGATGTTAAAAATTAAGATGAATACACTCATTTTGGCCAATAGCACAAACCGCTATTACTCTGAAAGTCCCAATTCATTACCGTATATTGTAACGGAACATTAACACTCGCATAACGACCTCAAGACCTGTCTCGCGTGCACAATCAGCACACCCTGCCCAGTCTCCTTTATACCCAGGAAAGAAAGGAAAAAAACCCAGACGCCCTCAGAAAATTGCCTTTCCGGCGGAAACATTAACAGACCTTTAATTACAGGAGCTCATCATGCGCAGGCTGTCGCCACAGCTCAGTTCCTGGGCCCAGCCCAGTGGTGTGGGGGAAGGGGGCCCCAAGTTCTCCAGATCTCCTGATCCACCTGAATGCCCTTGTGCGGCTGTGTCTCCTCCACCCGCCAGGGGCTGCCTCAGTCTCCCTGCCCAGAGCACCTGGGAGAGCAGGCTAAAAGTCAGGCAGACACCCAGAGACTGTGCTCCATGGACTGCACCCTTTGCCCCAGGAACATCCAGGTACCTTGGAGGCAAAGTGCAGCTCTCAAGTGGACCTTATCATCCTCTTCTTGAAAATCTTTCATGGCTCCCATCACCCTTGGAAGAAAATCCCAAGTCCTGACAGAGGCCCACGGGCGGTGTGGTTCGGCCCCAGACTAGCTCTCTCTGGCCTCTTCCTTGACCCTTCCTACCTGGACTATCTTCCTATCTCTGGACTATCTTCTCTGTCTCTCTACACTCTTCCCTGACTCAGGGCTCTTGCACATGCTGTTCCCTCCACACCATTCCTCTCACTTCTGGACTGGCTAATTCCCCCTGCTTTGTCGGGTCTCAGCTTGGAGGTTCCCCCTGGATGGGAGGGCTGGAGTGATGGGAATGTATGAATGGGCCACGTTTCTGTCCGACCCGCTCTAAAGCAAGGCCTGTTCATCCCATCAAGTCAGCCGTGTGGCCTGAGAGCCAAGTCTTCTCAAACAGGAATTTTCTTAAAAGCACAGAAACCCAACCTCATGCCCATCCTAATTTGTTAATGCAATGAACTCGTGGACAGCCAAGAGAAGAGGTCCTCCTCCATCCCTGCCCCACAGCACTGTGGCCAGGACATGGGCCTCTGGCCGCAGATAGCTTTATTTTTTTTAAGATTTTATTTATTTGGGGCTCCTGGGTGGCTCAGTGGATTAAAGCCTCTGCCTTCGGCTCAGGTCATGATCTCGGGGTCCTGGGATCAAGCCCCACATCGGGCTCTGCTCAGCAGGGAGCCTGCTTCCCCCTCTCTCTGCCTGCCTCTCTGCCTACTTGTGATCTCTCTGTCGAATAAATGAATAAAATCTTAAATAAATAATAAAGATTTTATTTATTTATTTGAGAGAGAGAGAGAGAGCATGAGAGGGGAGAGTGTCAGAGGGAGAAGAAGACTCCCCGCTGAGCAGGGACCCCAATGCAGGACTTGATCCTGGGACTCCAGGATCATGACCTGAGCCCAAAGGCAGATGCTTGCTTAACCGACTGAGCCACCCAGGTGGCTCCAGACAGCTTATTTTGTTTCAGGCGGGACAATATTCTACAACAGAAATAAGTATTTTAGAATGGTATTTCCATTTCCATTTCCCTCATTTCAGTCACACAGGCTGGTATTCTGTGGGCTGTGACCCCCCAGCAAGCAATGGAATCCACACCATGGGTGGCAGCTGGGCCTGAGAGATCAGGAGTGGTGGCCAAAAAACCCCCAAAATGTGTGCGACATGAACCAATAGGTCCTGGTCACATCCCGGGGGGAGCCTTGGAGGGTGGCTGGATCCCCGTAGAGGGGACATGGAGTTGACTCGGTAGCCCCTGGCATGGGGCCACGTCGGAGGATGGCAGCTGTCCCAGCAGGTGTCCCTAACACCTTCACATCACACAAGGGCCTTGGAACTTAGAAACAGCCTCAGAAAAAAGAGGGTGGGGGGACTGACAGGGGCTCAAGGGAGGAATTAAAGTTGGTGATACAAAAATATTCATATATATATATTTGCTATCAAATTCACTATGATACTCATTTTATCTATTTATTTTTAAGATTTTTATTCATTTGTTTGACAGAGAGAGACACAGCGGGAGAGGGAACACAGGCAGGGGGAGTGGGAGAGGGAGGAAGCAGGCTTCCTGCCGAGCAGGGAGCCCGATGTGGGACTCGATCCCAGGACCCTGGGATCATGGCCTGAGCTGAAGGCAGAGGCTTTAACCCACTGGGCCACCCAAGCGCCCCTATGATATCCATTTTAAATCAGAGGAAATGGAGGCCCACAATGATATGGATGCCAGCCACCATGTACTGGACGGGTACCATGGACGAGGTATCGCGTAATGATCATGGGGTCAGGGTCTGCCTCCATCCACCGTAGAACTCCCTGCCCAGCACAGTGTCCGGCATCAGATTCGTGTTGGATACGTAATGGTTAAATACACGATTGAATTTCCTGTGTGCAGAGTACCTGCCATCTGATTTAATTCTCCTGGGACCTCCATGAATTAGGTATAATCATCAACCCCCATTTTGTAGACGAGGAAACAGCACGAAAAGCTGGGACAACTTGCCCAAAGCCCCCCGGCTATGAGAAGCAAGCCTGGGATTCAGAGCTTAATTTTCCTCTGTGTGACGCCTGCTTTCAGGAAGGTTCTGTGGAGAACCTTCTCAGCACAAACAACACGTCCTCTGAGAAGCCTTCCTTGATTCTCGCCCTGACTACACGTGTCATGGCCCCCTCTTGGGACCTCCCAAGGCTGGTACCGCCATGCTATCCTTTATGCCTGTGTCCAGGGTAGTCTCTCCAAGGCCGATCTGTTTATCTCTGCCCCCGAGTGCACCGTGGAAGTTTACTGGATGAGGGATGAACCCAGAGACTCTAGCAATGGGCCCAAGCTCTGGTCGGGGTGGGGGTCGGGGTGGGGGCAGGAAGTGAGCCCTCCAACCCAGCTTCACTAAAGCAAAAGTGAGCTGAAATCTGGCCCACAAGGGAAAGGTCCTGGGGCGCTGAGCTCCCAACCTCACCTTAAGATGTTCTCAAAAATCACCCCATGGTGCAAAAAAAAAATCACCCCGTGGTGCTGGGTCATACCTTTCGGGCTTGGCTCTTCCAGAAGACATCAAAGTTGAAGCCAAAACTGACTCCCTTGCCCCACACTCCAGTTTGCTTGCTATGCTCCCAGTAATATATTGCTCCATCCATGACTTTTTGAAACAATGAAAATGTAAAATTAAAGGGCCCAGCTACAAGAAGAAAGATGAATGACCAAGACTGATAAATTTGATTTAGTATCCCTTTCTAAGTAAACGGGGGAGTGTTGACATTACCCAGAGCACCCTGAATAGATTCTTCTTTCCCAAGATTTCAGAGAACAGGAGGTTGAACAGCCCCCACCAACCCTTCGTTGATTTAAAGGTTTTCCAACTTGTAAACAAATATATTTAGAAAAAGACCCCCCGGTGGGAGAACTAAGTCAAATTCCTTTTGTCAAGGAAACTGTTGTCAGACCTATTTTTCCTTGAATTGCCAAAGCCAGACTCTTAACCTTGGCTATCAAGATAGTGTAGCTATAAAAAAACATGAATGTTAATTTTGAAAATTCCCAACCTCGCCATCCTTGGGGAAGTTGGATTTGCCGGAACCACTTTGTCCCTTGTGTCAGTTGTTACTATACATGGGTTCTTTAGCCTTCTCTCTGGACTGTCAGCCCCTTGAGGGAAGAGTCATTAAGCACCGGCATCCTTTGTCTCTCATCATCCCCATCCCCTAGCGCTGCCCGAGTCCCACACACAGAGGCGGCAAGCTGGTGGCCCCTGGAAGAGCAGATTGGGTGCCAGGGTTAAATGGGAGCGTCTGCCCGCACCCCTGCCCGCACACCTGCAGAGGAAGGATAGCTTGTATTCAGTGATGGAGAGAGTCAGGGTGACCAACCATCCTGGCTTGTGGGGACTGCGAGGTTCCCGGGATGGGCAGTCCTGGCTGATCCGAGTCCTGGGATGGCCGTGATTCCCGAGTGCAAATGACTTGTCAGGAATGGTGCTGGGTAATTTACAGGATTATCTCACTTAGATCCCGCAACAGTGCTGTGAGCTGGCTGAATGATCTCATTTGACAGAAATGAAGCAGAAATGAAAGCTTTATCATAGCCCTTCAGCCACCAGGTTCTTACCCCTTAGAATACCGATCATTAAATGAAGAAACGACCTATTTGTTGTTTCATGGCACTGGGCTAGGTTGAAGGCCTCTATTCCTGAGGCTTCTTCATTCCTCTCTGCAGCCACATCCTTGCCATGTGACTTGGGCTTGGCCATGTGACTTGCTTTGCCCAATAGCACGTGGACAGAAGTTTCCTATCAGAGCCAATCCCAGGTGTTCCTTGCCTGTTTCTCTTCATCCTTCTAAGCCTCTCCCAGGCCCATGAGAAGAGCAGGTCCTGCCCAACCTGCTGGTCCTAGGAGCTGGGAGATACACAGAGCAGAACTGCCTCACCGATTCGCACACTTGCAGTGAGAAGAGGTGCCCAGGCAAGCCCCACCTAGATCAGCCAACCCCCTGCTGACCAGCAAGATGGGTAAGTGCTAAAGAAAAATGCTTTTTTTTTTTTTTAAAGATTTTATTTATTTATTTGACAGAGAGAGAGAGATCATAAGTAGGCAGAGAGGCAGGCAGAGAGGGAGGGGGAAGCAGGCTCCCTGCTGAGCAGAGAGCCTGATGTGGGGCTTGATCCCAGGACCCTGAGATCATGACCTAAGCTAAAGGCAGAGGCTTTAACCCACTGAGCCACCCAGGCGCCCCCAAGAAGAATTCTTTCTAAGTGCCTGAGTTTTGAGTTTTGTTACGCGGCTCTAGCTAACTGATATACCCACCATCTTGCCATAGTGGTGTGAATGAGCAGATTTTACTGGTAAATGTATCTGATGAGCTCAGCTTCTGCGTTAAGTCTGGCTAAGTGTTCCAGATTGCTGGGTTTTTCATTTAGGGGACTGTTGCTATTCCTTTCGGGGATATTTCTAAAGGGTTAGAAGGGAAGTAAGTGGAAGGAGGATGCTTACCATGTGCCCACGGCAGTGCTCAGTGCTCTCAAATGTTTCTTGCTTCAGTCAAGTGGTGTGGGCTCGCTGCCGGCCTGAGAGAGCCCGTCCCTCTCTGGGTCTTGGCGTCCCCATGGCTAGCTAGCGCTTGGCACTGGCTGTGAGCTCTGCCAGGGAGCACAGAGCAGCTGTGTGGTAAGTGGCTTTTGCACAAAGGTTTTGGAGCCAGACCTGGGTTCCTGTCCTCCTGCCTGCTTTGTGAGCTGTTCAAGCTTGGGCTATCTGCCTCACCTCTCTGACCTCAGCTCTCCTCTCTGTAGAAGAGTCACTGGGAACCCTGAATGCAGTAACTTAGTGAGGGGCCTGGCACAGGGAGGCCTTCGATCAGGGACGTTTGTTATACACAGTACAACTGATTAGTCTCCTGAAATCAGTCATCTCGAAATAGCAAGCGGTTACTTTCAACACAGTAAATATTTTACTCCTTCTGCATCATTTCAAGCGTTCCCTCCTTAATTTTACAGTTGCACTTACAAAAGAGTTATTTACAGTGCAAAGGGACAGGATGGGCTGCCTCCTAGAAGCAGCTTCACAAATTCCCTCTGCTTCCTGTTAAGATATTAGCGCCCAGTAATTGTCGCTCTATATAAATGTGGAGCCTCGGCTGCGAACGCGCGCCCTGTAGTAATTGTGAGTTGTCTTGACGCTAATTACATAGGGGAGCCTGTTTAATTGCCAGTTAAATTGACTGTGTGTGTTTTCTCTAATCTGTGTTTCCGGGCAAGTTGGATGACATCAGCTCCTCGTTGGACTAAGCCTGAATTTGGAAGACCCAGAGAGGCCGCTGCAGCGGGGAAAAGTGAGGCCGGTGGAGGGCGGGTGGGGCACGACAGCCAAGGACCAAAGGACTGTGCGTGGTTCATGGGAGCCAGCCTGGGTCTCCTGGGATTGGGGATAGGAAGCCCATCTGGAGGAAAATCGAGTTTGGGCTGCACAGGGCAGGATGCGCCTCTGCTGTGCCCACCTGACAGCACCCAGATCGGCCAGAGCATCGCTGTCCCCCGCCCCCCTCCCAGGCCTCTGCTGATGCTGGTCCTTCTGCCCGGAGTAAGTGTCCCAGCCCTGGGTCCCCGACTCTTCTGACTTCACATCTGTAGTGTCATTTAATTGCCACCTTTTCCATGAAGCCTTTCTTGATTTCCCAGTTGGGAGAAAGGATCCTTCCTTTCTGGTCCAAACCCCCAGAACTTCTCTGTCTTCTCCTGAGTCCCACTTTCCTCCTTGTATTTGAACTGACTGAGAACCAAAATATGAGCTCCCTGAAGACAGGTCATGCCTCCTCCAGAGTGAGTGCTAAGCAACTGCTGGCAGGAATCAGGAGAAAGGAGATGGAAAGAGGTGGGAGGAAGGAGGAGGAGGAAGGAGGAAGGGGGAGGGGAGGGAGGAGGAGGAGGAGGAGAGGTAGCAAAGGAAGAAAGAAAAATTGAGGAGTAAGAATAGCAACTAATAGGGGCGCCTGGGTGGCTCAGTGGGTTAAAGCCTCTGCCTTCAGCTCAGGTCATGATCTCAGGGTCCTGGGATCGAGCCCCCCGTATCGGGCTCTCTGCTCAGCGGGGAGCCTGCTTCCCTCTCTCTCTGCCTGCCTCTCTGCCTACCTGTGATATCTCTCTCTCTCTCTCTCAAATAAATAAAATCTTTAAAAAAAAAAAAGGAACTAATACTTCTTTGTCGTGTGTGTGTGTGTGTGTGTGTGTGTGTGTGTGTGTTTTCACGTACCAAACACTGTCCTAAGTACTCCATCCTTGTTAATTTAGCTAATTTGCCCCACAATCCTGAAGTAGGTTCCATTATCATCCCCATTTCACAGATGAGGGAACTGAGGACTTGGAGAAGCCAGGCAACTTGTTGATAGGTTTTCCGTGTTGGATCCAGGACTACCTGGGAGCTTTCAGCTCCAAGGCTGGGGGAAGAGGGAGGTCGGGAGGGAGGGAGGGAGGGAGGGAGAGGAGAACTGAATTCCATAGCATGAGTTCTGATGTTTAAAAACCTCTCCAGCCTTCCACACACGCTTTCTCCTTAGCTCAAAAGCTAAATTAGAGTGGATTGCACTCTCCTCACTTTAGTAATTTAGATAAAAGTAAAATTTTGTCTGAGAGCAGAAGCAATTATAGCGCGGGTTTTGTGATTAACTTGATTAACACTGTTTCACTCTAAAAACGATCCCCCCCCCCCTTTGCTGGCGTACTGTAATCAGAGCCCCGTCTTTCAACTGTGGTACAGCTGCTCTCTCTCCCCCCACTCCCCAAAAAGGATTTTGACATAAATACTTATTAGGGAGAACTCTCGGCTCTGGCTGGAACAGTTGAGCAAGGAGGAGGAAACCGTCTCTCTCCACATTAGCATCTGTAGCCGGTTAAAAGGCTGTTGCCTGCTACCCCCGGTTACTGACAAAGATCCCAATTATGCAGCAATGAAATATACATACGTGATACAGGAGGGCTTATACATTTTTAATTTTTTTTTCAAAGAGAAAACGTTCAGAGCAAACTCTAATTAGAGATTTCGGTGCTTTAAGAGGAAAATGATATGTGGTTTCAAGAAAGATTATTTGGGGTTATTGGTGGGCAATTGTGAATCTTTCTAATCGCAGGGCTCGGCTCCTGAGAAAGGGATTGGAGCCCACTGGGCAACTGGGTGGTTATGGAAATGCTGGATTCTTTGAGATTTGAATCCCAAGTGGGTTTGGGGTTCGGGCACCTCACCTCCTCCCCTGAGACACTCCTCTGGGCTCCCGGCACCCACACTCTCTTCTGTTCCCCTGATTCTGAGACCGGCTTCCTAGGACCCCTGCCCAGACCTTCCTGATCACTAAGACAGCGGGTGTTACTCCAAAATCCCCCCTTGCAGCCAGGTGAGTCACAGAATCCTCTCACTTAACCAAACCCACCAACCTAGAGGTAGAAATTGTGATTACCTGCATGGGGGCAGATGATAAAGAAATGAGCTCCGAGAGCTCAGGTCCCCTGCCAGAGGCCACAGAGCGCTCAGTGGTGGAGTTGGATTTGAACCCATGCACGCTGACTCCAGAGCCCCTCCCCCACTCACTCTCTTGGCTGTGCCGACATCCGGAGAATCAGAATGTTACGGCTCAGAGGGACTGTGGAGAGAAGTGACCGCCCCACTCGGCAGCAGAGGAAACTGAGGGCCCAGAAGGGGAAGGGACTTGTGTCTGGCCACAGAGCCCCCAGTCTTGAGGAAGGCTGGGTGGCCTGGCTCCCTAGGCCCTCCACTCGGCTCTGGGGTGAGACCAGCTCTATCCAGCCTTCCTCTGTACGGACCTGTATGGACTGGATTTTGTCCTCACCCCACTCCCCAAATTCATATGTTGAAGTCCTAACACTCAATAGGACTGTATTTGCAGATCGGGTGTTTAAGGAGGTGATTGAGTTAAATGAGGTCATGAGGGTGGGGCCCTAATCCAACAGGACCAACAGCGTCCCTATAAGAGGAAGGGACCCCAAAATGTGCTCATACAGAGAAAAGGCCATGTGAGGGCAGAACGAGAAGGTGGCCACCTGCAAGCCAGAAACCAGCCCCGCTGACATCTTGGATCTTGCACTTTGGGCCTCTAGAACTGCGAGGAAGGAACTTGATGTTGTCACAGCCCCCATCTGTGACATTCTGCATGGCAGCCCGGGCTGACTCGGACAGTGTCTAAGGCTTGCGGGCTCTAGCGACTGTGCTTGACCTGGTGGGAACAAACACAGGAGGGGGGCTCCTTTTCCTGGAATCCACGGGCTTTTCCTAGAGATGTGTTTGCCAGGCTAGCTTCTGGACCCTCTCTAAAATCTTTTCGGACCATCTGAGACCACTGTGTGCACAGAAGTCCCACAAGTCACAACTTCCCCCTGTCCCTATCTCCGCCGTTTATGTAGAACTTCCCACTGAAATCGAGTTTCTGCAAATTTCATGTCATTAATGGGCTTAGAGTTTTCAGTTTACCTTGATTTCCCATGGACACTCCATGCGG
>CM053615.1:61079933-61105184 GCA_028646535.1 Procyon lotor
ATGACCAAACAATTCACTGAAAAGGAGATAGAAATAGTAAATGCAGGGACAAATGATCAATAGGCATAAAATATGCTCCAGTTTTTATCTACTAAATTATCAAATTGGTATGAAACCGATTTTTAAAAGCAAACTAATGTTGATGAGGTTTCAGGAAAATTGCCACATTGCTGGTCCCTTTTAAAAAGTAATTTAAAATATCTAACAGGAGCCCCACAGCATCAATACTTTTTGACCTAATTGTCCTTCTTCTGGGAATTCATACTTATGAAATAAATTTCAGGAACAAAGCTCCTCCAAGACTCTCATCACACCATTTATGAATTGTGGTAGTGCAAAAGGAAAACCCTATAAATAGTAAAAGAAAGGACAGGGGACAGCTAAACAATTTGAGGAATCAACATAATGGAATAATATATGGCCATTAAAATGAAAACAATGAAAATTTTTAAATGACTATGATACATTAAATTAAAAAGTAAAATGAAAATGTATAATTTTTATTACAAAAATGACGGTGAATGATACGTTTATTTCTTTCATTGTCCTTACTGTAATACATGAAAGGCTTTATGCTGAGGATAGAGAGGACATCATACCAGAGATTATGAAAAAGGGAAGGATGGTAGAGACAAATGGGACTGCCACTCAACTCCAAGACCTTCAACTTCATCTAATTGTGCACAGGAGCCGTCTGAGAGGAGTAGGGCCCTAGGAACTTCAGTGATGAACCGTTAGTTCCTTATATTCCCTTTCTCTCTGTTTTTTCCTCTTTTTTCTTTCCTACAAGTGGGTGATACTTTACTTTATAATCGTGATTTGAGCTTCCTACCTTCCCAAATCCTATCAAACTCCTAGAGCATTCAAAACATCTGTATCATTGCTAGAAAACAAAGATATTTTAAAATAATGTGACATAAAGGAGCTCAGATTGAGGCTAGAAAACAAAGATATTTTAAAATAATGTGACATAAAGGAGCTCAGATTGAGGGAGATAAAAGTCCCCACATCATGTAATGCAACCCTTTTCTAGAGAGCAAGATCCACTTTTGTGTTCTTCAACCCCTGAATCCTATGCATCCAGAATAGTGTTGGGCACATAGTAACTGCTCAATAAATACCAGATGGATGGAGAGATGGATGGATGGATGGATGAATGGAAGGAAGAATGGGACAAAAAAAAAAAAAAAAGAGCCACCTGAGAAGCAAAGACAAGCAAGCTTGAAAACCCTAAAACTCTAAGCAAATCGTGGCTGTGGAGGACCACATGGTGGTCAAAGCAGCAAATCAAAAGATTTTTAGGAATTGCTCCAGGCCCATACACAGGGCACTTGGCTGCAGAATTTGCCCCATTTTTCCCTGAGGGACACTAAAAGGTGGTACACTAAATCAAGATTGATAGACTAGTTCGAGAAGATGCCTTTGTCCCCCAATAACTCAAATATTAAAAAGCAAGATATGTTTAATTGAACCCTGAATGTCCCTGATCTATAGGGCCCTTTAGAGACTTTTTCCTATCCCCACTGGCATCTGGACCTAAGACTTCATCCAGATGCATAGAATCAGGGATTAGCCTTGAGGGTAAGTGAAGAGGCAGTGAGAAGAGAGCTAATTTCAATCTCAAGAATGGCTTGAATACTGGGTCTGCCCACACCCACACCCAGAGAGGGTGAAAGGACATTTTTCATAGAGAAGGGAGCTTCCCTACCAAATGGTTGCTTTACAAATAGTCACGACCTACAGCATGTGGTACATCGAATGCCCAGACTAGCCAACCAAACCTTCAGAAACGTAAATTTTCTCTTTCTCCCTGTCTGAGATCAAAAGAACTGAATGTGCTCTTCCAACAAACTTTCTCTGCAAACCCAGACCTATTTCAAAAGGGTAAGTAAAACAAGGACATGCATCAAATTATTAAAAGCAGATTTACTCCAAGAAACAGAAGGAAAAATTTTTAATATAAAACTTATATTTTCTATGAGATTAGAAAATATATTTATGAACAGGTAGTCATCAGAGATAAGACAATTTTACTTTAAGATGAAAACCTATAATTACAGGATTTTTAAATGTAGCAGGGGCAGTGAAAAGCATATTAAACATTGAAGAAAACTGAATTAATAATTTAAATTGGCTGTGAAAAAAAGAAAACCTCCTAGAAGTCTGAGAGAAGCATAGTGAAATGAAAGAAGATGAGCAAGAGCATCAGAGTAAATCTGTAAGTGGTAATAAGAGTTTGAGAGAAAAGCAGCCACTAAGAGCAGGTAAAATTAATTAAAGGAGTATATACATCCAGACATAGCCTAGTGAAATTTCCAAATGTCAAACAAGCAGGAAAGGAGTCAAAGATTAATAGAATTTAAAATTTAAAAACAGGATCAACATGGGGCGCCTGGGTGGCTCAGTGGGTTAAGCCTCTGCCTTCCGTTCAGGTCATGATCTCGGGGTCCTGGGATCGAGCCCCACATCGGGCTCTCTGCTCAGCGGGGAGCCTGCTTCCCCCTCTCTCTCTGCCTGCCTCTCTGCCTACTTGTGATCTCTCTCTCTCTATCAAATAAATAAATAAAATCTTTAAAAAAAAATTGGATCAACCAAAATAAAAATAAGAGAATACATGTAACTTCTGAAAATAAAGTAGAAAATGAGAAAATGAAAAATAGGAAAATATAACCAAAGACAGAAAGAAAATAAGAAGAAACGTAAAAGACAATGACAGAATTAAGAACATATTAGTCATCACAATAAATAGATCAACAGTTCAAACTTCCCTATCAAAAGACAAAGATCATCATATTCTAAAAGATAATATTTAAAGTAAAAGAATGGGTAAAAAAAATGTAAGGCAACTGTTAGTCTGCACAATACAGGGACAATATTATTACAAAAAGTTAAATTCTTGGACACCTGGGTGGCTCAGTTGGTTAAGTGTCTGCCTTCCCCTCTAGTCATGATCTTGGAGTCCTAGGATCAAGTCCCACATTGGGCTCCCTGCTCAGTGAGGAGTCTGCTTCTCCCACTTACTCTCCTTTTGTGCCCTCTCTCTCTCAAATAAATAAATAAAATCTTTTAAAAATAGTGAAGTAAAGTATACACACTTTCTATTTTTAAAAAAGTTAAATTCTTAACTCTAGGAAACAAACTGTGGTTTGCTGGAGAGGAGGTTGGTGGGGGGTATGGGGTAATTGGGTGATGGGCATTAAGGAGGGCACATGATGTGATGAGCCTTGGGTGTTACAACTGATAAATTGTTGAACACTACCTCTGAAACAAAAGTTGGCTAAATTAAATTTTTTTAAAAAGGAAAAAAAGTTAAATTCAAACCAAAATTTTAAATAAGATAGGACTAAATTGCTTTGATAAAAGTAAAATTCTCATTTATGATGTCGTGAATGTTAGGCACTAAATAACATGACATTGTGATGTACAAAACAAACATTCACAATAAGAGGCATTACAAACACTACCCACACTTTCATTTCTGGTCATGATGGCATAAATGGAATCAGACTAGGCCTCCTGTCATAAACATCTAGAAAACAGAACAGAATAGATGAGGCAACTGAATTCAGGCAAGTCTGAGATCCAAAAAAAAAAAAAACAAACAAAACCAACAATTATGGGGGCTTCTGGCTAACTCAGTTAGAAGAGCCTGAGACTCTCTTGGGGTTGCAAGTTTGAGCCCCACATTGGATGTAGAGATTACAAATAAATAAATAAATAAATAAATAAATAAATTTAAAAAATTACCGATAATGTAAAGAAATCTAAAAATACATGCAATAAAGAAGAGAAAAATCAGTCAATTGAAACTGACCCAGAAATGATACAGATGAGTAAGCAAGAGCACTCAAACAGTATTATAACTGTGTTTCCTATGTTCAGAGCGCTAGAAAAGGTAGAGTGAGTTAATGGCAGACACAGTAGATATAAAAAGTGATCCAAATCAACATTCTAGAGATAAAATTACAATATCTTGGATAAAACATACAGTGCTTGGGATTAACAGCAGATTTGACATTGTACAGAAAAAGGTTGATGGAAAAAAAAATAATAAAAAAAAAGAAAAAAAAAAAGAAAAAGGTTGATGGAGTTGAAGACCTGACAATCGAAACTATCCCATATGAAAAATAGGGAGTAAGGAAAAGATGGAGAAGATGGAGTTTTCCTTTTTTTTTCCATTGAATATAACTAAAAACCCTGGACATCATATATAGATACGTATATCTACATGTGATAAATACACCATTGTGTATCTCACCAAGTCTTCTATATTTTTTAGTTGATTCCTTCTAAATCTAGAATTTCTTTTTAGGTGTACACCTAAACTAATTTCTCTGCTTGTGTACTGTCTGATTCCTTACTCCATGGTGTTTCCTTTTCCTATCACTCTTGTAACAACCTTTTCATATGTTAAATTCTCTTATGTCATCAATAGTTTTTGGACCTTTGGTTTCATCAAGTTGTACATCTAATTTGCTCTAGTACCACATGATTTCAGTTATTGTTCTTTAATGACTTATCTAAATGTCATCTATTATTATTGCCTTTTATCAGAATATCCTTTGCTATTTTGCATGTATTATTACTATAATTATTGTTATTAGAGAGAGATAGTGCGTTTGTGAGTAGTGAGGGGAGAGGGGAGGGAGAGGGGAGGGAGAGGGAAAGAGGGAGAATCTTAAGAAGTTTCCACACCCACCACAGAGCCCAACCTGAGGCCCGATCTCACAATCCTGAGATCATGACCTGAGCTGAAGTCAGGGGTTGGCTGTTCAAATTACTAAGCCACCCAGGTACCCCTCAAAATTATTTTTAAACACGTGTTGTCAAATTCCGTAAGAAATCCTTTTGTATTATTTTAAATTCTCTTGAATCATTAAATTAGAAAATTTGAATTTGGGGTTTTTTTGGTAAGTCAGAAAACTCTAAAAAGTTTCAGACTGGAAAGGGATGTCAGACTCAAAGAATAAGAGAGCAGTGAGTTCTCTCAGTTTTCTTTCTGCCTCATTGATCCCAGACTGGGTACAGGAGTAGGTGGCCTTGTGGAGACACCAAAGGAAGCAGACAGTAAAAGGCCCCAACAAAAACTCTCTTTCTTTAGGCAAAGGTCCAGGAAAAGGGCAGCCAAGGGGGATGAAAAACTTTTAGAAATTAATTGTTTTACTGCATCCCAACACCAAAGAAAAATTTGGGGCTCCATGATAATGCAGTCTAGGAAAGGCCAAGTGGAGAGCTTAGAATTTTCCACCTTTGTCAGGCTGTAATGAGGCACCCCAATATTTCTGCTAGGGTGGTGACAGAGAAGGCCAAGATAGATGTTCATCCCTGCTAGTTGGTAAAGTTGCACTCCTCCATTGCATCAGGGGATACCATGGCGGAAGCCCAGACTTCCACCCCCACCTGGAGGTGATGAGATTGTCCTCTCATAGTAGGATGGTGTCAGAGGAAGCTGAGTGGAAAGTGAGGACTTTCACCACTACTCAACAAGAACAGGGCCATCCTATAGCGCCAACAGAGGCCATGTGGAGAGGAGAAAGAAGGCATTTCTCACCCTTCCAGCCAGGAAGGTATTAGTGGAGGCCTAGTGGGAATCTGGAATTCCCATTCCCATGCAGTGCAACAGTAGTGAAGAATGTTCCACCTTGGGTGTCAACAGAGGCTGAGTAGGAAATTTGGATGACTACCATTACCTGGCAGTATGGAGGTGTTGTCAGAATAATCCAGGCAAACATAGGGTTTAAGTAACATACAAGTCTCGAAATATGCTTAAAATGTCCAGCTTTTTATAAGAAATCACTCATCCTACCAGGAAACAAGCAGCTCTCCAAATGAATGAAAAATCGTAATCGGTATATGCCTACACTGAGATAGCAAAGATACTAGATCTGATGAAAATTTTAAAGCAGTCATCAGAAAAAAGCTCCAATGAGCAGTTACAAACATGCTTGAAACAAATGAAAAACTAGAGATTTTCAGAGAAGAAACAAAAAGTCTCGGCAAAGAAACAGAAGGCATAAAGAAGACCAAATGGTGGGGCGCCTGGGTGGCTCAGTGGGTTAAAGCTTCTGCCTTCTGCTCAGGTCATGATCTCAGGGTCCTGGGATTGAGCCCCGCATCAGGCTCTTTGCTCAGCAGGGAGCCTGCTTCCCCCCCCTCTCTCTGCCTGCCTCTCTGCCTACTTGTGATCTCTCTCTGTCAAGTAAATGAATAAAATCTTAAAAAAAAAAAGACCAAATGGAAATGTGTAAAGTGAAAAATCCAATAACCAAAATAAAGGACTCAGTGGGTAGGCTCAAGAGGAATGGAGAGGATACAGGGGAAAAAAAAAATCAGTAAACTGGAAGGCACAACAACTGAAATTATCTAACCTGAACAACAGGGAGAAAATATATGAAAAAAGAAAATAAACAAAGGAACCTAAGAAACCTGTGAGACTGTAACAAAAAAATATATGTGTCATCAAAGTGAGAGAAGGCAAAAAGAAAGATCAGAACTGAAAAAGTATTTAAAAAAAAGAAATAAAAGACTGAAAAAATGCCCAGTTTGGCAAAAGATAGAAATTTTGAGATTCAAAAAGCTTTACTGAGCCCTAAACAAAATCCAAAGAAATCCACACCAAGAGTTTCATAGTCAAATTTCAAAAAAAAAAGACAAAAGAAACAAACAAAAAAACAACTTGAAAGCCCTAGAAGACAAAGGTGACACCTTATCTAGGGAAAACAATTAGGATGACAAAGGGATATTATTAGAAACCACAGAGGCCAGAGGAAGTGACACAGTATTTTTCTTTTCCTTTTTTTTTTTTTTAAGATTTTATTTATTTGACAGAGAGAGAGAGAGCCCGTGAGAGAGGGAACACAAGCAGGGGGATTGGGAGAGGGAGAAGCAGGCTTACCCCTAGCAGGGAGCCTGATGCGGGGGCTCGAGCCCGGGACCCTGGGATCATGACCTGAACCGAAGCCAGACACTTAACAACAGAGCCACCTAGGCACCCCAACACACAGTATTTTTCAAGTGTTCAAAGTAAAGAGTTATCAATTCAGAATCCAATATCCAGAGAAAATATCCTTCAGGAATGAAGGATAAATCAAGACATACTCAGAAGAAGGAAAACTAAGAAAATTTGTTACTAGAGAATTTACCCTAAAAGAAAGGCTAAAGAAATTTCTCTAAGCAGAAAGGAAACAATAAAAAAAGGAATCTTGGAACATCTGGAAAGAATAAAGAACACAGTAGGCAAAAATATGGGTAAATACAAGAGACTCTTCTGTCGAATCTTCTAAATTATGTTTGATGGTTGAAGAAAAATTATAGCACTGTTTGATATGTCTTGAATTTCATGTAGAGGAAATATATCTGATGATGATATATAAATAGGGGAGGATAAAAGGACATAAAGGGAACTAAGGTTTTGAACTGGTAAAATGAGAAAACCAGTACGTTGTGATAAGATATATTTAAATATATATGTGTGTGTATATATATATATGTATATGTATATATGGAGATAGAGTAGATATAATATGTATAATTATATGTATAATATCTATAGATATCTAATACAACAGTCACTAAAAATCTATACAAAGATATACACTATAGACAAAATGATAAACCAAGATTGATTTCTAAAAATGTTCAAGTAACCCAGAGATGATAGGAAATAGGAAACAGAGATATGAAAAACAGAACAAACAGAAAACAGAAAAATAAAATGGGAAACTTAAGCCCTAATATATCCATAATCTCATTACATGTAAACAGTCTAAATATACCAATTAAGAGACAGGTATTAACAGAATAGATCAAAGGACGTGACCAAACTACAAGAAAACCTTTTCAAATATAGTGATATAGACAAGTTGAAAATATAAAGACATGGGAAGCTCTATCATGGAAATACTAATCAAAATAGACCAGGAATAGCTACATTAATATCAAGTAAAGGAGGTTTTAGAGGAATGAAAGTTTTCAGAGACAAAGACATTATATAATGATAAAAAATTAATCCATAAAGAAGACACAGCAATCTTTAATCTGGAGGCACCAAAATATAAAGCTGCAAAATGTGAAGCAAAAACTGGTAGAGCTTAAAGATGAAATAGAAAACCCAGTTACATTAGGAGACTTCCACACTCCTCTCTCAACAGTTGGTAGAACAGCTAGACAGAAAATCAGCAAATACGTAGAACTCGGTACCACCAACAACGAAAACTACTTAATATTTATAGAACATTCTACTCAATAAGAAAAGAATACACATTCTCTTCAAGTGCCTACAGGACATATATCAAGAAAGACCACGTTTTTGGCCATAAAAGAAATATCAGGGTGCCTGGGTGGCTCAGTTGGTTGAGCGACTGCCTTCAGCTCAGGTCATGATCCCCGAGTCCCAGAATCGAGTCCCGCATCGGGCTCCCAGCTCCATGGGGAGTCTGCTTCTTCCTCAGACCTTCTCCCCTCTCATGCTCTCTTGCTCTCCCTCTCTCAAATAAATAAATAAAAATCTTAAAAAAAAAAAAAAAAGAAATATCAACACGTTTAAAAGAATTGCAAAGATAGTGTCTTCTCCAACCACATGGAATCAAACTAGAAGTCTGTAACAGAGATAGCAGGGAAACTCCAAAATCTTGGAAACCAACAACACTAAGTGACTTCTGAATAACCCAAGGATCAGAGACGAAGTCTTAAGGGATATTAAAAATAAAAAATACATTGAAGCGAATGAAAGTAAAATACAATGTATCAAAATTTGTCAGACAAAACTAGAGAAGTCCTGAGAGGAAAACTTATAACAGTAAATGCATACATTAGAAAACAGGAAAGGGGGATGCCTTGGTGGCTCAGTCGGTTAGGCGTCTGACTCAATCTCAGCTCAGATCTTAATCTCAAGGTCATGAGTTTGAGCCCCACAGAGAGAAAGAGAGAGAGAGAAAGGTCCTAAATCGATCATCTAAGCCCCCCCATAAAGAATCTAGAAAAAGAGGGGCGCCTGGGTGGCTCAGTGGGTTAAAACCTCTGCCTTCCGCTCAGGTCATGATCTCGGGGTCCTGGGATCGAGCCCCGCATTGGGCTCTCTGCTCAGCAGGGAGCCTGCTTCCTCCTCTCTCTCTGCCTGCCTCTGCCTACTTGTGATCTCTCTCCCTCTGTCAAATAAATAAATAAAAACTTAAAAAAAAAAAAAAGAATCTAGAAAAAGAAAAAAAGCCAAAGCAAGAATGAAGGAAATGATAAATATAAGAATACAAATCAATGAAATTTTAAAATGAAAAACAATAGAGATAGTAAATGAAACAAAGAACTCATTCTTTTAAAAGATCAATATAGTTGAGAAATATCTAGCAATACTAACAAAAAAAAGAGAGAGAAGGCATGTTTAGCAATATCAGCAATAAAACAGGAGGAATCACTATGGACTGCAGAAATCAAAAGAATTTTAAGGGAATACTAAAGACAGCTTTACATACATAAATTTGAAAATATAGATGGAATGGACTAAACTCTGAAAAATACAAACCACCACAACCCACTATTAAATAGATCATATGAATACACCTATACATTATAAGAAATTAAATTTGTAATTAAAAAATTCCTCCCAAAGGGTGCCTGGGTGGCTCAGTGGGTTAAAGCCTCTGCCTTCAGCTCAGGTCATGAACCCAGGATCCTGGGATCGAGCCCCGCATGGGGTTCCTTGCTCAGCAGGGAGCCTGCTTCCCCCTCTCTCTCTGTCTGCCTCTCTGCCTACTTGTAATCTCTCTATCTCTCTCTGTCAGATAAATAAATAAAATCTTGATAGATTGATAGATCGACCGATCGATAGATAGATCGACCGATCGATAGATAGATAGAAATTTCTCCCAAGGCACCTGCGTGGCTCAGTTGGTTAAGCATCTATCTTCAGCTCAGGTCATAATCTCTGCTGCTCCTCCTGCTTATCCTCTCTCTCTGACAAATAAATATCTTAAAAATAATAAAATAAGAATTCCTCTCAAATAAATCATAAAGCTCAGAGGGCTTCACTGGAGAATTCTAGCAAACATATAAACATTTAACACTAATTATCTTTTTTTTTTTTTCTTTTCTTTTTTTTTTTTTTTTTATTTATTTGACAGTGAGAAACACAGCGAGAGAGGGAACACAAGCAGAGGGAATGGTAGCGGGAGAAGCAGGCTTCCCGCGGAGCGGGGAGCCCGATGCGGGGCTCGATCCCAGGACCCCGGGATCTGACCTGGGCCGAAGGCAGACGCTTAACGACTGAGCCACCCAGGCGCCCCACTTTTTTTTTTTTTTTTTAAGATTTTATTTATTTGACAGAGATCACAAGGAGGCAGAGAGGCAGACACAGAGAGAGGGGGAAGCAGGCTCCCTGCTGGCAGAGAGCCCCATGTGGGGCTCGATCCAAGGACCCTGAGATCATGACCTGAGCTGAAGGCAGAAGCTTTAACCCACTGAGCCACCCAGGTGCCCCTTTAACACTAATTTAACAGAATCTCTTCCAGAAAGTAGAAAACAAGGGGACACTTTGAATGCCTTTTATGAAGATAGTTTTACTTTACAAAGAGGTAAAAAAGAGAAAGAAAACTAGAGACTGATATTGCTCATCAATATAGACATACAATTTCTTAAAATATATTAACGAATAGAGTTTAGCAATGTATTAAAAGAATTATTCACCAGGATCGAGGAGTTTACTTCAAAAATGAAAGGCTGATGCAATATTTAAAGGTCAGTCAATGTGATCAACTAAACAACAAAAAAAAATCACATGATCGTATTAAGTGAGCCTGAAAAAGCAGTTGACAAAATTCAACACCCATCCATGATTAAAACTTTCAGAAAAATAGGAATAGGAGAATTTCCTTAGATTGATAAAGCATATCTACAAAGAAAATCTGCTAGCATAATACCGGGTGGTGAAAGAATAAATGCTTTTTGCCTAAGTCTGGGGAAATGAGAAGGATGTTATGCTACGTTAGTCTTATTCAACTTAGTGCTGGAAGGTCTAGTCAGTGCAATAAGACAAGAAAAAAATAAAAAAGATACTAATCAGAAAGAAAGAACTAAAACTGTCCCTGGTTAAAGATGACATAATTGTTTATGTAGAAGATCCAAGGAATCTCCAAAAAAAATCCTGGAATTAATTAGTGAACTCAGCAAGGTCACAGGTCCTAAGGTTAAAAAAAAATGCTAATCAATTGCATTTCTTTTTTCTTAAAGATTTATTTATTTGAGAGAGAGAGCACAAGCAGGAGGGGCAAAGGGAGAGGAAGAGAGAATCTCCAGCAGATTCCACACTGAGCACAGAGCCTAATGAGGGGCTCAATCTCACAACCTTGAGATTGTAACCTGAGCTGAAACCAAGAGTGGGATACTTAACCGACTGCGCCACCCAAGTGTCTCAATCACTTGCATTTCTAAATATTAGCAATAAACACGTGGACACCACAATGTAAAATGCAATACAGCTTATGATTGCTCAAAACAAAATTGAATACTTAGGTGTAAATCTAACAAAACATATAGAAAGCTTATATCCTGAAAACTATAAAATGCTAATGAAAGAAATTGGGGCACCTGGGTGACTCAGTGGGTTAAGCCTCTGCCTTCGGCTCACGTCATGATCTCAGGGTCCTGGGATCAAGCCCCACACTGGGCTCTCTGCTCAGCGGGGAGCCTGCTTCCCCCTCTCTCTCTGCCTGCCTCTCTGCCTACTTGTGGTCTCTCTCTGTCAAATAAATAAAGTCTTTAAAAAAAAAGAAAGAAATCAAAGAAGATCTAAATAAATAGACATTTTAAGTTCATATTTTGGAAGACTCAACATAATAAAATATCAATTCTCCCCAAACTGATATAAAATTTTGAAATTTCTATCAAAATCCCAATAAGATCTTATACATATACCAAAGACTTTTAAAAAAATTTATCTGAACAAGCAAAGAAACTAGAATAGCTGAAATATGTTTTTTTAAGATTTTTATTTATTTATTTGACAGAGGGAGAGAGATGACGAGCAGGCTGAGAGGCAGGCAGAGAGAGGGGGAATCAGGCTCCCTGTCGAGCAGAGAGCCTGACACAGGGCCCAATCCCAGGACCCCGAGATCACGACCTGAGCCGAAGGCAGAGGCTTTAACCCACTGAGCCACCTAGCCACTCCTAGCTGAAACAATTTTTAAAAAGGAAGTGGAAGGAATCAATCTATAGAATTTCAAGACCTACAGCTGTAGTAATCAAGACCTCTGTCAGACAAGAAACTTGTATCAAGAATATATAAAGTGGAGGGGCGCCTGGGTGGCTCAGTGGGTTAAGGCCTCTGCCTTCAGCTCAGGTCATGATCTCAGGGTCCTGGGATCAAGCCCCACATCGGGCTCTCTGCTCAGCAGGGAGCCTGCTTCCCTCTCTCTCTCTCTGCCTGCCTCTCTGCCTACTTGTGGTCTCTCTCTCTCTCTGTCAAATAAATAAACAAAATCTTAGAAAAAAAAAAAAAGAATATATAAAGTGGAGCACCTGGTTGGAGCAGCTGGTAGAGCATGCAACTCTTAATCTCGGGTTCATGAGTTCAAGTCACACGTTGGGTGTGGAGCCTACTTAAAAAAAAGAATATGTAAAGAATGTCACAACTTAAGTATAAAAGGGAAAAAAACCCAACTTTTAAAATGGGCAAAGATTGAAACAGATAATTTCACAAAAGATGTATAAAGTGTCAATGCACAAACATCATCAATCATCTGGGAAATGGAAATGAAAACCACAATGAGATATCGCTACACATTCACTTTAAAGGCCCAAGTTTAAAACAATGATATCAGTGAGAATGTGGAACTACTGAAACTCCCATGTTGCTGATGAGAATGTCAAATGCATAGTCACTCTGCAAACACATTTAGCAGTTTCTTAAAAAGTTAACTCTTCACTTAAAATACAATCCAGAGAGCTGAAATCGTATGTCACATGAAGACTTGTACACAAATATTTATAGCAGCTTTACTTGTAGTAACGTAAACTGGAAAAAAATCCAAATACCCATTAACTGGTGAGTGGGTAAACAAATTGTGGTATATCCATACAATGAAGCACAACTCATCAAGAAACGAACTAGTGATACTAGCAACTACTTGGAGGAATCTCACAATCTTATGCCAACCAAAGAATCGAACATAAAAGAATGTTCTCTCTATTTGAACCCTTATATGAAATTCTAAGGAGATGAATCTAATTTCTGGTAACAAGAAACAGAAGAGTTTCAGTCTAGGACCAACTTTGAGGGGAGAGGGAAGAGGTTGAATTGGAAAGGCCACAAGGAAACTTTTTGGAATGATGGAAATGTTCTCTATCTTGACTGGAGCATGGGTCACACTAATCAAAATGTACACTCAAAATGAATACATTTTAATGTATGCAATTTATACACAAATTAGTTTTTCTTTAAATCAATAAAATTGATTTAAAAGAAACAATTTTCAGTCTTTGATGGCTCAAAGAAGGAACTAGAGAAACTGAATATTATATTTAATTATGATAGATGAGAGAGAAAAATGAATAGAATATTCTATGCACACATTATTCTCAGAACAGTTTTTAAATTGATGATCTCATAGGTTACCAAGAAAAAATTAATCCTATAGAAGTAGGATTTCATTGATACATTCATATACTGCAGTGCAATAAAATAAGAAATGGATTGCAAAATAATAAATAAACATCACTTGGAAAATTAAAAATGCCCTCATAAATAAAGCTTAAGTCAAAAACAAAATAACATTGCAACTACAGGCTGGAAAATAATTATGATAACACTATCAAACTTATGAGATGCTAAAGTAATGCTCAGAGGATAATTCATAACTTTTAATGTTATTTACTATGAAACAAAGAAGAATCAAAATAAATGAACTAAACATTTCAGGAAGTAAAAAAGGAAAATGTACTGGATTTTCCTAAAGAAAGAGAAAACAATTAATAAGGTTAAAGTTGAGAAATTGGAAAAAAAGGAAGCCAAGAATTAATAACGCCTACATTTGGTTTTAAAAAACAGTCACAATAAGACAAAGTTCTGGCAAAACTAATCAAGAAAAAGAGATAAGAAAGAAAAGCTAAAATAACATTATTTGAGTGATGTCAATGAAAATGGTAAGGCAAGGACATCCAGAAATTTGCTTCTTCATAAAAATAATGAGAAACTGGCAAAAGGGGTCAGAAGCAATTTTTTCAGAACTCTGGAAATTCACCAAAGCCTTGCAGTTATGTGGGAAGTGTTTGTTCGAGAAAAACAGCTGAATCCCAGTAAGAACAGAAAATTTTGTGGTATTTTAATTACTTTAATCTGATCTTCCATTCTCTTGCTCTGCAGTAGTCTGGAAAACTAACAGTCTGCCTTTGGGGTGAAAACCAGTAGCCCGTTGGCTAAAGATGGAGCAGAATAGTACTATACCTACTTCAAAGCCTTATTCCCAGTCAGTTTTCATGATCTGCCCCATCTGGTGAGTTCTTGGAAAAGTCCACATTCAATGCTATTTTTGACCTGATTCAGTGCTTACCCCGTGTAAGAAACCTTTTCCCTAGAGGTGTTTGTCAAAAACAATTATAGGCAATTTTTTAAACTTCCTGGCTCCCCGAGGTGGTGGAAAATAGTTGGACTAAACAATATAAAACAAAAAAGCTTAATAAAAGAACCTGGGGAATGAGATACGCGCTGGGCTTTGAAAAATCTTTGACATTCGATTAAAATTTCAACTGTCCTTTTTTTTCTTCAGAAATTTCACAAGTTGATTCTATAATTCACATGAAAAGAAGGGACCAAGAGTAGCCAAAACAACCTTGAAAAAGAAAAACAAAGTTGGAAGCCTCCTACTTTCCAATTTCAAAACTGCGGACAAAGCTGCAGTAATCAAGACATTGTGGTAATGGTGTCAGGAGAGACATATGGATCAGTGGTATAGAATTGAGAGTACAGAAATAAACCCATACACCTATAGTCAACTGGTTTCCCACAGGGTGCTAAGAAAGGTCAATGAGGAAAGAAGAGTTTATTCAGTAAATGGTATAGGAGTAAGTGGCTATCCACATCCGTAGGAAGAAAGTTGGAGCCTAACTTCACACCATATAGATCTACTTCACAAAGTGGATCAAAGGTAAAACAGAGACTAAAATTAGAAAACTCTTAGAAGAAAACTAAGTTTCAATTGCTGTGATTTTTTTTTTAAGATTTTATTTATTTATTTGTCAAAGAGAGAGAGAGAGAGCACAAGCAGGCAGAGAGGCAGGCAGAGGCAGAGGGAGAAGCAGGCTCCCTGCTGAGCAAGGAGCCCGATGAGGGACTCAATCCCAGGACCCTGGGATCATGACCTGAGCCGAAGGCAGCTGCTTAACCAACTGAGCCACCCAGGTGTCCCGTCAATTGCTGTGATTTTTAATTAAGCATTATTTTCTTGGTTAGAACATCTAAATCTCAAGCAACCAGGGGTGCCTGGGTGGCTTAGTTGGTTTAGCAACTGCCTTCGGCTCAGGTCATAATCCTGGAGTCCCAGGATCGAGTCCTGCTCCACAGAGGGTCTGCTTCTCCCTCTGACCTTCTTCCCTCTCATGCTCTCTCTCACTCTCTCTCAAATAAATGAAATCTTTAAAAAAAGAAATGTTTAAAAATTTTTTTAAAAAATCTCAAGCAACCAAAGGGGAAAAAAATTGATAAATTTTATCAAAATTTAAAACTTCCTCTTTTGCTCAGGCCCATGGTGCCAGCAGGATGGGCCAGTGTCAAGGTATTTGTACCACCAGGAAGCTCTGTGGCCACCGATGAGATCAGAAGTATTAGGATAAACAGTATAAGAAGGCCCATTTGGGCACAGCCCTGAAGGCCAACCCTTTTGGAGGCACTTCCCATACAAAGGGAATTGTGCTGGAAAAAGTGGAGATAGAAGCCAAACAGATTCTGCTATCAGGAAATGTGTCAGGGTCCAGCTAATCAAGAGTGGCAAGAAAATCACAGCTTTTGTACTCAATGATGGTTGTTTGAATTTTAGTGAGGAAAACGATGAAGTTCTGGTTGCTGGATTTGATTGCAAAGGTCGTGCCATAGGTGACGTTCCTGGAGTTCACTTTAAGGTTGAGAGTAGCCAGTGTCTCTCTTGGCCTTGTACAAAGGCAAGAAGGAAAGACCAAGATCATAAGTTTTGATGGTGAAAACAAGTTAGTAATCAATTTTCATATTCCAAAAAATTTCTTCAACTTGTATGCTTCAAAAGACACTATCGAGAAATTGAAAAGGAAACCCACAAGATGGAAGAACAGATTTGTGAATCATATGATAATCTTGTATCTGATAATTGACTTGTATCCAGAATATATAAAGAACTTCTACAACTTAACAATAAAAAGACAAGGGTACCTGGCTGGCTCAGTTGGTGGAGCAAGCAATTCTTGATCTCTGGTTGTGAGTTCATGCCCTACGACAGGTGTAGAGATTGCTAAAAAAAAAAAAAAAAAGAAGTAATGAACTTAAAAAAAAAATGAAAAGGCATATAACTCAAATGAAGATAACCAAATAGGCAAAGGATGTGAATAGGCATTTCTCCAAAGAATATATGTTTTAGGGAATTATAATTAAAACTACAATGAGATACTACCCACTAGGATGACCCTAAATAGAAGATAGACAATAAGAAGTGCCAATAAGGATGTAGAGAAGTTGGAACTCTCATACATTGCTGGAAATAATGTGTAATGGTAAAGCCATTTTGAAAACCAGTTCGGTAGTTCCTCAAAAGGTTAAGCGTGGAATTACCATACAACCCAGCAATTCCACCTCTAGGTGTATGCCCAAGAGAATCGAAAACGTGTTCACACAAAAAACCTGCATGTGAATGTTCAGCATTATTCATAATGGCCAGAAAATGGAAACAACCCAAATGCTCATCAAGGGTGAATATTATTCAGTCACGAAAAGGAATAAAATACTGGTACATTTTACAATGTGGATGAATCTTGAAAATATTATGCTGAATGAAAGAAGCCAGACATGAAAGGCCACACTTTGTGTGATCCCATTTATATGAAATGTCCAGATTAGACAAATCCATAGAGACAGAAAGGGTATCACTGTTGCCAGGGGCTGAGGGGGAGGGGCCGATGGGGAGTGACAGTAAATGGGTGCCAGATCTCTTTTTGGAGTGATGAAAATATTCTGGAATTACATAGTAACAATGCTTGTAAAACCTGTGACTATATTAAAAATCAGTGAATGGTTCGCTTTAAAAAGGGTGAATTTTATGATACGTGAATTGTATCCCAATACAGAAATTTACAGCATTGAGAAGAATAAGGCAGTTTGAATCAAAGATCTAGAGGGAAAAGTGTTATTTGTAAGCACATATTACATAGAAATTAGCAAGTGCTCTATGCTCCAAAAATTAAAAATTTGATGAACTACATTATTTTATGAGAATGTGTAGCCCCGAAATGGACACAAAAAGAAATAGAAAGTTTGTATAGACTACAAATCATAGCTGAATTCAAGATGGTTGTCAGAGAATTGTACCAAAAAGGCATTAAATCTATATTGCTTCATCAGTAGATCTTTCAAACTCAAGTCTGATTAAACATACACATATATAGAAAAGAAAACTAATAACCAGTCATGCTTTGGGTTATGGATATAAAATTTCTTTTTAAAAAAAATAAAAGCATGATTGGATCCAGATGTACATTAAAAAAATAATATACCACCACCAAATAGGGCTCATTATGAGAATAGAAGGTCAATTCAATATTAAAAGTCACTATTATAACTAATCGTATTAATGTCAAAGATGGGAAACCATATTAAACTCTACATACCAGAGATCATACTTACACAATTTTATTTTTTTAACCTATATCAAATCAAATGTCGGCATTATGTTTAATGGCAAAGCACTAGAAACATTGTAATTAAAATCAGAAAGAAGACAAGGCCCTCTATCATCAATGTTACTTAACTTTGTTATATAAGCGCTTCCTAACACGATTAGATGATAAACTGTACCAAAAGCATGGGCAATATTTAAAATATTTAACAAGAAGATAGTAATATAAACCAATACATTCATTAAGAACATTAAAATTTAGTCTTTTTCTTTCTAAGGAAACTAAGATATAAAGTTGCCAATTAATAGAGGGTATAGGTAATTTTTTTTAAATCAGATAGACAATTCTGGTAATTTCCAAACCATTTGCTGATTTTTAGAAACTGTTGGTGCAATTTGTTAAAAAAACATAGCCAACTTAATTAAATGATGCTCTCTCTGAGCTGCAATCTGGCACATGAATTGCACCAAAATCTTTCAACAACTTACCATTAATTGGTAGTCAGTGAGGGACTTGGTTAAAAGCATGTCTTTTTTTTTTTTTTTTTTAAAGATTTTATTTATTTATGAGAGACAGCATAGGCAGGGGTAGGGGGCAGAGGGAGAGGGAGAAGCAGGCTCCATGCTAAACAGGGAGCCTGATGCAGGGCTCAATTCCAATTCCAGCACCCGGGATCGTCAAGTGAGCCAAGGGCAGGTGCTTAACCGACTGAGCCACCAGGGTGCCCCTAAAAGCATGTCTCTTGGGGCGCCTGGGTGGCTCAGTGAGTTAAAGCCTCTACCTTAGGCTCAGGTCATGGTCTCAGGGTCCTGGGATCCAGCCCCGCATGGGGCTCTCTGCTCAGCAGAGAGCCTGCTTCCTCCTCTCTGCCTACTTGTGATATCTCTCTGTCAAATAAATAAATAAAGTCTTAAAAAAAAAGCAACTCTTTAAAAAAAAAATCATGTCTCTTAAGATCCAAAATATTATACACAGTTGTGACTCATCTCTCAGCTTCTGCTTTATTTTTCTGCCTATAAAATATTTAGGATTTTATATATTTAACTTCTATTATTAAATAAGCCACAAAGTTGGGGGCGCCTGAGTGGCTCAGTCCTTAGTTGTCTGCCTTCAGCTCCGGTCATGATCCCAGGATCCTGGGATTGAGCCCTGCCTCGGGCTCCCTGCTCACCGGGGAGCCTGCTTCTCCCTCTCCCACTCCCCCTGCTTGTGTTCTCTCTTTCGCTGTGTCTCTCTCTGTCAAATAAATAAATAAAAATCTTTTAAAATAAATACATAAATAAGTAAATAAGCCACAAACTTGTTTGCTATAACGCTGCATTTAATTATAAAAATCGTTCATTAATCTTCATTTACTTTTAATCCATAGGTTTCACAAACACTATTTTTGTTCAAATAACGGCCAAAGCAATGTTAATAATTTAGTAAATTAAAGAACACAATTTATTAAAGAAAAATAAAATAAGGTAAATGAAATTAAAATATTACTTGTTAAACAACAAATATATTTCTGATAATTTATCAATGTAATACGTTTTCTCTTTGAATAAATCCTTTATCTTATTTAAAAGAGTATACTCTATTTCTATAAAAACCTCCATTTTTCTTTCGTTTTATATATTTATTTATTTATTTATTTTTAAAGATTTTATTTATTTATTTGACAGAGAGAGATCACAAGTAGGCAGAGAGAGAGGGGGAGGCAGGCTCTCTGCTGAGCAGAGAGCCCGATGTGCTGAGCAGAGAGCCCGATAAAGGCAGAGGCTTTAACCTGCTGAGCCATCCAGGTGCCCCTCGTTTTATATATTTAAACATTTTTAATCGGGGGGGGATTAATTGTCCCTTCTACTTAGTAAAACTTTCTATGAAGCTAAATACATTATTGATATTTTAATGAATGAATTGCTCAAAGTAAAATCTCTTTTTAAAGAAGGGTAATTGGGGCACCTGGGTGGCTCAGTTAGGCAGCTGCCTTTGGCTCAGGTCATGATCCCAGGGTCCTGGGATTGAGTCCCTCATCAGACTCCCTGCTTCTCTCTCTGCCTCTGCCTGCTGCTCTGCTTACTTGTGTTCTTTCTCTCTCCCTCTCTCTCTGACAAATAAATAAATAAAATCTTTAAAAAAAAATGTTTAAAAAAGTAATTGTTAACAATTTGTTTCATGAGACAATTTTTTGTTCATTTGATAAACTTGAATTTCAAATTGCTTTTGTAATCCTGGCATTCTGGCCAATAATTCTAATTTTCATGGTCTCAATACCCGAATCCTCAGACAGATTCTAAATTTTTCCTGACATTACATGATGTACGGTAATAAATTAAGAAAACATTTATAATTACTTACTTACTTTATGTATTTTATTGCATCATTCAAGGATAATTGAATTCAGTGACTTGGACAGTGCCAAATTAAAACATTCAGAAATTTTCCTAAATTTTGGCTGTAACTGCAGACTCTGTCTCTTGCTATTCACAGGCACTGTTTGTATAAAATCCAATAAGGTTTTCATGAAAATATTTCCCATTGAAACCATTTTTCTCATGTGTCAACAATAAATTTCGATAAATTATTTCAGATGTTGTTCCTTCCTGCTTCGTGAGATCAACAAAAACCATTAAATTATCTTCAAAGTCCTGAATTTCACATTTTAAGTAAATTATTAAAACTAGTTTATATGAAACAGTTGAAGCTTCATCAATAATGATTGAAATTTTACTGCCTAGATTTATATACATTTTCCGAAAACTTGTTTTCTCACACTGAGAGATATTTTGAAACAAACAAGTCCATAAATTTCTAGTGTTATGATAAACCCATATTGATATTGCTCTTTTTAAAAGTTCTATTAAATATTTTATATTTGAGGGGCACCTGGGTGGCTCAGTCGTTAAGCGTCTGCCTTCTGCCCAGGTCATGATCCCAGCGTCCTGGGATCGAGCCCCACATCGGGCTCCCTGCTCAGCAGGAAACCTGCTTCTCCCGCTACCATCCCCTCTGCTTGTGTTCCCTCTCTCGCTGTGTTTCTCTCTGTCAAATAAATAAAATCTTTAAAAAATAATAATAATAATATTTTATATTTGACAATGTTCAATTAGTTTTAACCACATGGATGGTATTTTCTAGGTGTTTTTCATTTGCTTTATCAATATCGTGATACATTTTTTCGGAAGTTTTTGTTATTGCCCATGTTTTTTATGTGAAACTGATTTATAACATTCTTATAATTTTCCTCCTCGAGGAGAGAAACTTTTCTTTATTTAAACCATGAGTTTTGGGGCACCTGGGTGGCTCGGTGGTTGGGCGTCTGCCTTTGGCTCAGGTCATGATGCAGGGTCCTGGGATCAAGCCCTGAATTACCAGGGAACCTGCTTCTCCCTCACACTCCCCCTGCTTGTGTTCCCTGTCTCACTGTGTCTCTCTCTGTCAAATAAATCTTTAAAATAATCTTTAAATCTTTAAAATAAGGGCGCCTGGGTGGCTCAGTTGGTTAAACAACTGCCTTCAGCTCAGGTCATGATCCTGGAGTCCCAGGATCAAGTCCCACATGGGGTTCCCTGCTTGGCAGGGAGGCTGCTTCTCCCTCTGACCTCTCCCCTCTCTTTCTCTCTCTCAAATAAATAAATAAAAGCTTTAAAAAAAAAGTACATTTTAAAAAAAAATCTTTAAAATAAAATAAGCCATGAGTTTTAACAGAACATAATTGCCATTTGATGAACGTATCACACTTCCAACGTTTAATTCTATACGTTTGCACGCTGGTCATCTAAGTAACACTTACATGCTAACTATAGTCGCTCCTGTTATTTTTATTGGGGTAACTGAATTGTTTTCATGCCATTTATACAACTTCTTCATTTTATTTTACTTTGTTTCTTTTGCAGTATCAAAAGATGTCCCGGGTTTTGGTTTCCATTTAGTATCAGAAGCTATTGCAGGAATGGTTCATTATTAACATTTCTTCTTTGGTCTTCCACGGTCAGAACATGGTCAGAAAATTCATGTTTATAATATTGTAAGAGAACATGAAGAAACTTATCCAAACTCGACTGTATCTTCACTCTGGATTTCATGTTTAATATCTTATTCTTAAGTTTATAAATATCAGAACCCTGTACCATGATGAGTTATACAAAGAATTATAGCACACTAACTGTAAAATGAATGTAAAAATTGAAATATTTAGAGGAGGGGCAATTACATAATTTGGGCATAATAATAAATTGTGAATTCTCCCAAAACAACAATTCTCAAACTTTTGGTCTCAGGACCCTTTTATAGAGTTAAAAATTAGGGCAGCCTTAGGTCTTTTGTTTATGTGGGTGACATCTATCAGATATGCTATTAGAAATTACAACTGAGAACTTTTCATTTTTGTATTTATTTAGTTTAAAATAGCTGTAATAACCCGGTGAAGGTTACCATAAAATATTTTATGAAAATCATTGTTTTCCAAAAAGAAAAAAAAATAGCGAGAGGGTACCACCATTGTTTTACATTTTTGCAAATCTCTTTAATGTCTGGCTTAATAGAATTCAGCTGGATGCCGAGGTCCGCTTCTGCGTTCAATCTGTTGTGGTATCGCACATCACGTGGCCTCTGGAAAACTCGGATTACACTCATGGGGAAAAGAGCAAATGATGTGTTTGCCTTGGAAAAGGCAAATGATGTGTTGGTATCATTCGTTTTGTCCTCACAGATTCCTGAAAGGGTCTCGGTGACTTCCAGAGGTCACCAACCCACTGGCTGAGAGCCACTGTGCTGCAGTACGGAGCGCTTCTCAGAGAGTGTGCCACAAAGCCTTGTTGCCTTCTGTGAAACCGGCCAGATTGGCAGGAAAGGCTACAGGAATGGCTCAGATGTCACTCTGATGGGAGGCCCATGACCCAGCACTTGTTGTCGCACGCTGCAGCCATTGGCTTGAATTAATGAAGTTACATTAATGAAGTTACATACCTTGCTGTTCGGGATACACTCCTTCCCAGGTGGTAGGGAAGTATTTCCAAATTTAAAGATGGGTAGATCAGACCAGTAACTACCATGGAATATCAGCTCTGCTGAGAATTATATTTATTTATTTGAGAGAGAGAAAGAGAGCATGAGAGGAGGGAGGGTCAGAGGGAGAAGCAGACTCCCCGCTGAGCAGGGAGCCCGATGCAGGACTTGATCCTGGGACTCTAGGATCATGACCTGAACCAAAGGCAGTTGCTTAACCAACTGAGCCACCCATGCGTCCCCTCTGTTGAGAATTATAAATATTTCAGATGGAGAGTTAGAATGATCATCACTCTTTGGTGGTGATGTACTGACATAAGAAAGCTAAGAAAATAAAACAAAAATTCAGGGGCACCTGGGTGGCTCAGTGGCTTAAGCCTCTGCCTTTGGCTCAGGTCATGATCTCAGGGTCCTGGGATCAAGCCCTGCATTGGGCTCTCTGCCTAGCAGGGACCCTGCTTCCTTCTCTCTCTGCCTACTTGTGATCTTTCTCTGTCAAATAAATTAATAAATACAATTTTTAAAAAATTTAAAAAAAGTTCAGAGTACTTCGGGCATTTGCTAAGAAAAATCTGTTGCAAAATAAAAATGCATATGTGTCTATGTGTTTGTGTGTGAATCAACATTTATATTGACCTACATCTATGTATACCTTCCCTTTATAGCAAAGACCATTCAAACTTTATAAATATGTGCAAAATATATATGAAGAACAGAACTTGATTGAAGACAGGAAAGAAGTTATATCATTATCCTAAATGAGAGTGTTTAATACTATAACTCTCCCCAAGTTAATCTGTGTATTTAATATAGTCCTGTCAAAACAATGCTATTAATTTTGAATTTGATAAAATTATTTTTTAATTTTTTTATTATTTATTAATTTGACAGAGAGAGAGAGAGAGACCACAAGTAGGCAGAGAGGCAGGCAGAGAGAGGGGGGGAAGCAGGCTCCCTGTTGAGCAGAGAGCCCGATGTGGGCCTCAATCCCAGGACCCTGAGATCATGACCTGAGCTGAAGGCAGAGGCTTAACCCACTGAACCACCCAGGCGCCTCTGCTAAAATTATTTTTAAAGTGTTTATAGAGAACTAAATTTGATTTAAAAATATGCAAGAAGAGCAAAACAACATCTCAAGAAAAGACAGGGTATGAGTGTTGGGTCTGTTTGATTAAAGGTTAATATGTATTAAAAATTTGTAGTATCAGGGCACCTGAGTGGCTGTTGGTTAAGCTTCTGCCTTTGGCTCAGGTCATGATCTCAGGGTCCTGGGATTGAATCCCACATCGAGGAGCCTGCTTCTCCCTCTCCTTCTGCTGTTCCCCTTGCTTGTGCTCTTTCACTCTCTCTGTCAAATAAATAAGTGAAATCTTTTTTTAAAAGTTTCAGTATGAAAATAATGTGGTTTTGAGACTGGAATAAATTGGCACATTATTGAAACAATAGAAAGTTCCAGAACACCCCAGGTATATAGCAATTTAGGATGTAACATGGAGGACATCTCAAATTCAAAAGAAAAAGAGGGTTATTCAATAAATGGTGGTGCAACTGGCTAGTCATTTTGGAGAAAAGAAAAGTGAGATGCCTAACTCACACACCAAAATGAATCCCAGTAGTGTCAAATATCTCCTTGATTTAAATATCAAGGAGATATTTAGAGCAATTAGACAAAAATGCAGAGAAATATTTATATAATCTTGAAATAGAAAAAACTCTTCAAAGCATAGAAAAAAAATAGATTTGGGACTCCTGGGTGGCTCAGTGGGTTAAAGCCTCTGCCTTCAGCTCAGGTCATGATCTCAGGGTCTTGGGATCGAGCCCCATATGGGGCTCTCTGCTCAGCAGGGAGCCTGCTTCCCCCTCTCTCTCTGCCTACTTGTGATCTCTCTCTCTCTCTCTGTCATATAAATAAATAAATTAAATCTTAAAAAAAAAAAAAAAAAAAGATTTGTCCACACAGAAAAAATGAATAGAGTAAAAAATAGAGACCCAAAGATCAATATGAAAAACTTGAACATTCCAGTAGAAATGTAGACAGCTATAACGGATTTATGAATAAACAAGAGTGGCCAGAAAGCACAAGAAAAGATGCTCCACCTGATTGTATCTAAGACTAAACATAAGAACAAGGTATCAGTTTTCACCTTGTTCAGTGGTCAAGAGTTTAAATGAATCACACTATCCACCAGGTAATCTGTGGCGAAGAGAAAATTTAAGCTGGAACAATGGTATGGGATGGAGAGGAGGTGGATTTGGAATTATTTTGGTGAATTCTTAAAACGTTCATAATTCTGATGCAGCAATTTCATTTAAAAAAAATATTGAGGAACGTTCATAACCAGGAATGTTCAAGAAGCTCTTCACAATATTGTCTCTGTCGATGAAAATATCAGAAACGACCTAAATGGTCAATAATAA
>CM053615.1:61105284-61130473 GCA_028646535.1 Procyon lotor
GGAAATCCAGGGGATGGATCACCAAGGGCCGGCCCAGGCTCTGGAAGACCGCGTTGTTGGCCATTATTAGCGGTATAAATAGACAATGAGAGAAGACTGCCAAGCTGTCTGGGTGTCTGGGGAGCTGGAGCCCATGTGCCTCTTCCTCGGGCTGTAGGAAAAGCTCCCCGAAAAGCCCCAGAGCCCCGGACGGTCAGGAGCGATCTGTGTGTTGAGTTGCCCTCATCTCACGGATCTAGGCTTCCATTCCCTCTGAAGGGGGGAGGGGGGAGGGGAGGGGGTTAACACACGGGTCCCTGAGCGCATGGGCTCCACGCAGCCCCTTCGCCTCTCTGGTTCCATTCTCTGTTTTGCTGATGACCGACCACCACTCCTCTTTAGATCCCACCGTGCCCCTGAGAAGGGGGAACATGGCCATGCCCAGTTTACCCCTCGCAATTTCCGTCCTCACTGACCCCATTGCCTGGAACATAGTCGAGCCATTCATCCATTAGTCACTGCTTACGGACCTGTATCTTCCATCAGATTCTGCCTTCCACCAGCCCAGGCAGCTACCTGGTTTGTAGCTCAGGCCCTAGCCCTTGGCCAGGTGCAGTAAACCCCTTACTAATGCATGAAAATTTGGGATGCGATCTCGTTTTGCCTCCTGTTCCCAATAGCATTCATTCATTCAACAAGTACTCATGGAGGAACGAGGCTCATCTCTGTGCCTGGAACATCCAAACCCTAACTCGCTCTTTCTGCCTAAGTAGCGCCCACCAGCAGCTTGAAAACGCTTTTCCGTGACTGGTGAGAAGCCAGAGGGACTGAGGTTTTGGCATGGATTGAAAAGAACTGGAGCCTTCCTCCTACTCGTTGCACCCGGCTCTCTTACCTCAAGGGGCGAGCCAAGGATTTGGACTGAGTACTCCAAGAGCATAGGATTTGGGGATCTAATAACAATTCAACCACTTAGACGCTGTGTGACCTTGGGCAACTGACTTTCCCTCTCTGAGCCTGCTTCCTCACCTGTAAACCTGGAGCTCATAATAGTGGATACCTCACAGAACAGTTTTGATTTTATGCGAAATAATGTATAGAAAGATCACAGACTGGAGCTCAGAAGTGGAATTTCCCTTGGTGCTCTCATTTTCCTTGTGGTTAATTATATTAATTGGATGTGTCAGCTCCGGTCAGACTGAAGAACTGCCTGAGAACCCCCCATACCTGCCATTTCCCATAGAACTTGGGTCATGGGGAGACTTGAGACTTCATGGGGAGACTTGAGACCTCCCATTCCACCGACAAGGCTACTGAGGCCCAGAGGAGATGTGACTTGGTGAAGGTCACCCAGGGAGCCTGCTGTGCTCATCGAGACTCCCAAGCCCGTCCTTCCCCCCAGCCACATGTTTTCTTGGAAGAAGAGGCGAGTCTTTGGAAAAAAAAAAAATGGAAGTTCCGAGAAGAGGGGATTCCCCCCATCCCCTTGCCTTGTGTTTCACCCGCACAGCTGTCTTTGCACCATCAGTGGGTGATGAAGCCGGGCCGGTCTCTACGGCCACGTGTTTTACGTTTGCTAACTTGGGCTCAGCTGCCACACGCTGCTACGCCCTGAATAGGCACACTCAGAGGAGCTGGCAGAGGCGGGCTCCCCTCCTCTTGAGGAAACAGATGCCTCTTGGCTGGAAGGCGGCCATCACCCTCGTGTGGCTTCTGAACCCAGCACGCAGCAGGCTGGGGTGTTAGAATGCTGGCGCCTGCTTCCAGCAAAACCACACCACCAGCTGGTAAGGATCCCTGTTTCCCATCCTCTGAGGTTCCCAGTCCTGGCGTTTCCTTGCCCGGTGAAACTGTGGTTCTGCAAGAGACTGGGGGATGGAGGAGGCCTTGCTCAGAAATGCTGGGAGGTGTGCAAACTCCATTTTCCTCCTGGAGATGTTCGTGGCCAGTAGGCACGATAAAATGCCCGAAAAAGGCTTAGGAAGGGACCTGTCAACTCAACACTGAATTTGGATTTGCCAAATTTATTTGGTCACAGAATACCACCTTTTTAAAAAAAATTATGTTAGTCACCATACAGTACATCATTAGTTTCTTTGATGCAGTGTTCCATGATTCATTGTTTGCATGTAACACCCAGTGCTCCCTGCAATCCGTGCCCTCCTTAATGCCATCACAGGCTCACCCATCCCCCCACCCCCTCCCTCTGAAACCCTCAGTTTGATTCTTGGAGTCCATGGTTTGTCTCCCCCTTTGACTCCCCCCTTCATTTTTCCCTTCCTTCTCCTAATGCCCTCCATGCTATTCCTTATGTTCCACAAGTAAATGAAAACCATATGATAATTGACTTTCTCTGCTTGACTTATTTTACTCAGCATAATCATCTCCAGTCCCATCCATGGGACTGGGTATTCATCCTTTCTGATAGCTGAGTAATATTCCATTTTTTATATATGGACCACATCTTCTTTATCCATTTATAAAGGGCATCTCGGCTCCTTCCACAGTTTGGCTATTGTGGACATTGCTGCTATGAACATTGGGGTGCATGTGCCCCTTCTTTTCACTACAGCTGTATCTTTGGGGTAAATACCCAGTAGTGCAATTGCTGGATCATAGGTACCTGGAATACCACCTTTTAAAAATGAAAATAGCCATGAAGGTGGTTTGTTCCCTCACTTCTGCCTGGTCTCTGATGAAATGTCTCCTCAGAGGACCTTCCTGGTCCACCTGGCTAACACAGCACCCCGAATTTCTCTGTATCCTCACCCTGCTTTGTGTTTCTCCGTAACACTTATCACGCTGTGTGACATTTGCTTTTTTATTTATTTTCTATTTACATAAGAGTATTTTTATATTTTATTTATCTGATTATCATTGGTCCCCGTCTCTAGACTATGAGCTCTGTGGTGGAAAATGTTATTTTCGCGACTATATTTGCAGTCTCTGGCACATAGTAGGTGATCAGTAGACGCTGTTGAACAAATGAACATTCCTGCAAAATAATTCAGTGGCCAACCCCTCAGCAAGCAAGTTCCCTTGGATGTCAGCCCCAAAGTGGTCTGGGATGCTATCTTTGTCTCAGACATGAGTTTCTTAGCCAATTGGTGTAACTTCAACTTGGTCACACAGATTACTGTGGGCTCTGTGAAATGGGAATTGAAAATAGTCTGACGAAATTTCACAAAGCGAAAGTTGTGATCAAAATTGAAACAGAAATGCAGACAAGTCCTTAAAATAGCTCACACCTCCATCGGAAGTGCCATCTGGTTATCCCTGTCTTTCTCTTCCCATTTAATATATGTCTTCTTTTACCTCTTCTTATTCTGTGCTGCATACTGTGCTAATCACTTGACATACATTATCTCATTTAATCTTCACAAACACTTTATGAGGAAGGGATTATCATGTCCATTTTGCAGATGAGGAAACAGACTCAAAGGGCTTAAGCGAGTTCCTCAGAAAGAGTACAGACTTAAAGATTAGTTTAGGGAGGATTGATGACAAGTTTGAATTTCCCAATCTGTGAACATTGGATATTTCCCAATTTTAGTTCTTCTTGAATTTCCCTCAGAAATGTTTTATGGTTTGTAGTCTCCATGTCTAGCACTCCCTTTATTAAATTTATTACTAAGCATTTTATTCTTTTTCATTGTGAATGGAATCATTTAATTGGATGGTTTGTTGCTAGTATATGGAAATATAATTAATGTTTGCACGTTGAACTTGTATCCTGTGACCTGTCTCAATTTGTTTCTTAGCTGTCACAGCTCTTTTGTGGACTCCTTGGCGCTGTGCACATAAAGGATCATGTGACTTTTATTTTTTCCTTTTCAATTTATATGTTCTTGTTGGTTTTGTTTGTTCTTTTTGCCTTACTGCACTTGGCAGAAACTTCCTGTTTCTGAAGTGGTGTGAGGAAGCAGATATCCCTCCCTTGTTCCTGATCTTAAGGATAAAGCATTCAGGGGCACCTGGGTGGCTCGGTCTTTTAAGTGTCTGCCTTAGGCTCAGGCCGTGATCCCAGAATCCTGGGATCAAGCATTGTACCGGCTCCCTGCTGGGCAGGGAGCCTGCTTCTCCCTCTCTCATTCCCCCTGCTTGTGTTCTCAATCTCTCTCTCTCTCTCTCTGTCTCCGTCAAATAAATAAATTAAAGCTTTAAAAAAGCCGGGGGAGGGGAGCGGTGGGATAAAGCATTCGGTCTTTGACCATTAAGTAAGGTGTTAACAGAGGGTTTTTTTGCAGATGCCTCTGTTTCCTTAGTTTGTTTCATTTTATCATGGACAGTTGTTAGATTTTTGTAAAGTGGTTTTTCTGTGTCTATTGAGATGGTTTTGTGCTTGTTTTGTTTTTATTCTATCAATAAGATGCATTGTATTGATTGACATCTGTGTGTTGAACCAACCTTGCATTTCTGAAATAAAACCCACTTAGTTATGGTATTTAATACTTTTACAGTGCTGCTGAACTCACTTTGCTAGTATTTTTTTTTAAGATTTTATTTATTTATTTGACAGAGAGAGAGATAGCAAGAGAGGGGAAACAAGCCAGGGGAATGGGAGAGAGAGAAACAGACTTCCCGCCAAGCAGGAAGCCCAGTGCTGGGCTCCATCCCAGGACCCTAGGACCATGACCTGAACTGAAGACAGACACTTAACTAATGAGCCACCAAGATACCTCTCTTTGCTAGTATTTTGTTGAGGATTATTGCATTTAAATCAGATGATGCTACACATCATACCCTTCCTGCAAGGGTAGGAAAAGGTTTATTACTCACATCGGGAGGCTTTCTGGAGAGACTAGCGATACACAAAAGAACCTCAGAGGGCAAGGTAAGGAGACTAGTTTGGGGGATCATGGTGGTTAGGAGCTAGGTTGGGGTAAAGGTTCCCAAGTGCATGAGTTGGGCCTTGCGTGGTATCGAATTTTCCAACTGTTGTTGCTGAATTGTCTGTTTTTCCTTTCAATTCTGTCGGTTTTGTTTCATGTATTATGAGGTGTGATACAAGGCATATATGTAACTGTTGCATTTTCCTATATTACCATGAAATGTCCTTTTTTGACCCTGGGAATATTTCTTATCATAAAGTCTGTTTTTATGATATTAATATAGCTACTCCAGCTCTCTTTTGGTTACTGTGTGCGTGCCATAGTTTTGTATGTCTTGTATAGAGAGCATGTGGTTGGATCATGATCTGACAATCTCTTCCTTTCAAAAGATCTAATTAATTAATTAGTTAATTAATTAATTTAGAGAGCACGAGCTGGGGGAGGCATAGAGGGAGAAGGAGATAGAATCCCAAGCAGACTCCATGCTGAGCGCAGAGCCTGACTCAGGGCTTGATCCCATGACTCTGAGGTCATGGCCTGAGTCAAAAATCAAGAGTTAGAGGCTCAACTGACTGAGCCACCCAGGTGCCCCACTTTTAATTGAAGTGATTGGGCCGTTTACATTTACATTTGCCATTCTGTAATTTGTTTTCTATGGATCTCTTATCTATTTTGTTCTTCTGTTTCTCCTTTAGTTCATATCTTGTATGAAATATTTCTGTGTAGGGGCACCTGGGTGGCTCAGTGGGTTAAAGCCTCTGCCTTCAGCTAGGGTCATGGTCTCAGGGTCCTGGGATCGAGCCCCATATCAGCCTCTCTGCTCAGCAGGGAGCCTGCTTCCTCCTCTCTCTCTGCCTGCCTCTCTGCCTACTTGTGATCTCTCTCTCTCTCTCTGTCAAATAAATAAATAAAATCTTAAAAAAAAAAAAAAAGAAAAAGAAAAGAAATATTTCTGTGTGCTATTTTAACTCCTGTGTATTTCTTTAGTTATTTTCTTATTGGTTGTTTTAGGAATGTAATATGCATGTTAACTTATCATAATGTACTTAAAATTAATATGAACTTAATTTTGGCAAAAGATAGAAACATCGCTCCTACTTTTTCCATTATGATATTATTGTTTGTTATATAAATGTTATTATATATGATATATAACAAGTGTTAATATTTTATATACTAAATTTATACAATTGTTATTTATTTATTTATTTATTTGACACAGAGAGAGAGATCACAAGTAGGCAGAGAGGCAGGCAGAGAGAGGAGGAAGCAGGCTCCCCACTGAGCAGAGAGCCCGATGCGGGGCTCGATCTCAGGACCCTGGGATCATGACCTGAGCCGAAGGCAGAGGCTTTAACCCACTGAGCCACCCAGGCACCCCCAATTTCTACAATTGTTTTATAAAATTATACAATTTTATGTCTTTTGAAACATTAAAAGAACAAAATAGATTCTCAAATTAATTCTCTTATTTTAACTCTTATTACATATTTTTCATTTCTGATAGTTTTTATTTTTTTCCTATAGATTCAAATTACCATCTGGTGTCAATTCCTTTGGGCCTGAAGGACTTTTTTTATAGTATCTGGTAAGGCACTCTGATCGCCATGAATTCTCTCAGCCATTTTTTCTTTTAATCTGAGAACGTCTTTATTTAGCTTTCACTTTTGAAGGGCAGTTTTATTTAATATAGGATTCTTGGTTGACAGTTTTTTTTTTCTTTCCAGTGCTTTTATTTTTTTATTATTTATTATTATTTTTTTTAAGATTTTATTCATTTGACCGAGAGAAACAGCGAGAGAGGGAACACAAGTGGAAGGAATGGTAGCAGGAGAAGCAGGCTCCCCGCTGAGCAGAGAGCCCGATGTGGGGCTCTATCCCAGAACCCTGGGATCATGACCTGGGCTGAAGGCAGACGCTTAATGACTGAGACACCCAGGCGCCCCTCCAATGCTTTCAATATGTCCTTCTAGTCTCCATTGTTTCACATGGAAAGTCAGTAATTGAAAGTATTGATGTTTTCCTGCAGGTGCTGAGTCATTTTTCTCTCTGCTTTCAAGATGTTCCCTTTGTCTTTGTCTTTCTACAGTTTGACTCTGATGTGTCTAGGTATGGATCTTTTGTATTTATTCTACTGGGGGTTCATTTAGTCTCTGGGATGTCTAAATTAAAATTTTCCTCGAATTTGGAGTTTTCTGCTATTACTTCCACAAATACTTGTATTTCTTCATCTCCCTATGTCGCCATAGCCAAATGTCTAAATTTGAGGCCATGGTTTATACTAGTTAACTGATCCTGAGCATGTGTTTCCTGTACCATGCCATATGACCTCCATTATGTTGGTTTAGCACCTGACAAGTTATATATCCCCACAAGTACTAACTGTATTTGGTGCCAAGGCCAGGCCTGTAAAAAGTCTGTTTTTATCATTCTAGATTCAGAGTTAAGGCAATTGAGGTATGAGAAATACTGGAGATGAATATTTACAAGTGAGAAAATTTGGATTCAAAGAACATTGAACAAGGATATATCATGGGTCAACAATTACCTGAACTTGAACCTGGGTCTTCCTTTGTGCATCACCCAGCTGCCTGCCTCTGGGGGAGGACTGGGGGTAAGAGTAACCCTCCTCACTCCCCCACCCTTCTTCTCTAATCTACCTCTGATTCTACCACACCTGCTCTGATGGCCTTACTTGTGGGCGGAAAAAGCCCAGGTCAAAGGGCATTAGGTCATTGGAGCTCCCGGCCCCTAGGTGGCGCTGCTCCTTCTAGCCCAAACCACAGGTTGCCTAGAAAGGTGATTTAAATTTATAGCATTTTGGATAATGGCAATTGCATGCATTCTTTCACTCTAATTATAGCAGGATTAATCTGTCTTTAACAGGTGACTATTATTGTTATCTTTAATAATATAATTCTGTGTAAAATGTCCATTTGCAAAAAATAAAAAAAATAAAATGTCCATTTGCATTACTTTTCTCATAGACTTTCCCTCAACTCTTGGGTTTGAGTTGGAGCCTGTAGCGATCTATGAAAGCACCCATGAATGGGATTTAACAAGGCAATTGTTAAAGAACTAAAGATCAGTTTCCAATGAAAGGGAGATGCCAAAAAAATTATAGTATTAAAGTAAGTAGCTATCTGTGTGTGTCATAGTTACAAAATCAAAAATAAAAATCCTTCTAAACACCCCTGAAATTCCTCCTGCCTCATAAACACAGGCTTTGGGATTCTTCTGAGCACACATCTCTTTATTGTGCCGCAGCTTACCTTGATTGGAAAGTCCAATCTTTTTGTTTAAATACAAATGTCAAGTTCAAAATGGAGAGCATGGTGGATATTTTCTGGGTAGCCCCTCCTGACCCACTCTCCCCCCTCCTTCATTTTGCCCTGGGCCCTGGAGGTTGACCTCTAAGGAATGTGTCAGCCAGCCCCCTTGCCCTCTGGCTTCTGAGAGATTGGACCAATGGAAGGAACCAGTAGGAAAACCCTGAGGGAGGAGATTGAGATCACTGCATTGATGCCCCCAGCCCTCCCCTGTGAGGTGTGGCGCCGGAGATCCGGAGATCCACTTCCTGTACGTAAGACACATTCCTCCTCTAGGTAGTCCTCTCCTCCAGCTACTGGTCCCACAGAGTCCAGGTAAGCTCTCTTTCTCTTTGCCCCTTCTGCCCAGAGGTGGAAATGGCTTTGCACCTTTGGTAGTCCTTGCTACTTGGCCAGACCCTGTGGCTTTCCCTTGACCCTGCCCTCACCTCCCTAAATAGTAAATAGACAAGTGATGAACTTTCCTGCCTCTCTTGGCTTTCGGGACGTGGCGCTGGGGCTCTGAAAGACGCTGGGGCTCTGAATGACGCTGGGAGTCAGCACTGATAAGGGGAACTGGGCGGTGTTGGGAGTCCTGAGGCTTTTCTTGTGGTCCTAGCTCTGGTAGTGTTCAGCCCTGTGACCTTGGGTAAATCCTTTTTGCTCTTTGGATTGCAAATGCCTCAACAGTGAAAAGAGAGGCTGGGTAAAATCGAGGCCTTTGTGGGGTGGGGGTCTTGTTTTGTTGGTTTGTTTGTATTTGTTCCTGTATCTCCAGAATTCTGGAGCACATAATCATGTAGATAAAAAATTTGTGGGGCGCCTGGGTGGCTCAGTCATTTAGCGTCTGCCTTCTGCTCAGGTCAGGGATCCCAGGGTCCTGGGATCTAGCCCCGCATCGGGCTCCCTGCTCTGCAGGGAGCCTGCTTCTCCCGCTACCATTCCCTCTGCTTGTGTTCCCTCTCTCACTGGGTTTCTCTGTCAAATAAATAAAATCTTTAAAAAAAAATTTTTTGTCCTGATGGTTTTAAAGAGTTGTAAAGAATGTCATGTCCTATATATTGTAAATATTAGCATTTAAAAATAAAACTGTTACACCGTTCTTTTAAATACACCCAATGACATTTAAGCATCATAGTGATTTTATACCCACCATCATCTATTTAAAAAATAGACAAACTTTTTTCTTAAAAAAAGATTTTATTTATTTCGAGGTGCCTGGGTGGCTCAGTCGCTGGGTGCCTGCCTTTGGCTCAGGTCACGATCCCAGGGTCTTGGGATCAAGCACTGTACCAGGCTCCCTGCTGGGTGGGGATCCTGCTTCTCCCTCTCCCACTCCCCCTGCTTGTGTTCTTTCACTGTGTCTCTCTCTGTCAAATAAATAAATAAAATCTTTAAAAAATCTATATTTTATTTATTTGGCAGAGAGAGAGAGAACGGCAGGGGGAGCAGCAGAGGGAGAGGCAGAGGGAGAAGCAGGCTCCCCGATGAGCAGGGACCCCGAAGCCGTACTGGATCCCAGGACCTTGGGATCACTACTGAAGGCAGAAGCTTCCCCGACTGAGCCACCCAGGTGCCCCAAGACAAACAAACCCTTAACAGCTAGAAATTTTGTGATGTTCCCTTTTCTGATTTAAATCACTTGTTCCATTCCACTGCCCATGGAGTTTTACGGGAATGTATATATTTTTCTGCTTGTAAGTCTCATATGGATCATCTTGGAATTTCTCTAAATCAGAGATATGTTTGGGACATCTGGGTGGCCTTTGTCTCAGGTCATGATCCCGCGTCCTGGAATGGAGCCTCACATCTGGCTCCCTGCTCAGTGGGGAGTCTGCTTCTCCCTCTGCCTCTATCTTCTGCTCCCCCTGCTTGTGCTCTCTCTCTGTCTGTCAAATAAATAAAATCTTTTTAAAAAATCCTTAAAAAATGTGTTTATAGGTAGAAATTTTAAAATGTTTCTGTTTCCGGGGATCATAAAGCACTGTGGATTGATAAGCATGTTTCTGAATTAGTTTTAGGAGGCAGTCGATCTAAATTTCTAGAATTGTTAAATGTAGAAAGTAAAAGTAATAGAATTTTGTCTCTTAATGAGATCAGTGGGAGAAGGATTGTGGGGTCTTGGTTAAAGGAACTTCTGTTTCCCAATTTTTGGAATCTTCCCTCCCAGCCCCCAATCCAGAGTGGTCCTCCGAGGGCAATGCCCCGCCAGAAGATTGGGATGGGTATGGGATGCACTTTTGCTTAGTCAAATGGGAGACGAGCAGCTGAGAAAGGGAAGGTGGGGACGGAGAAGCTAGTTGGTGCTTTCTCAGCACACTTCTCAAGGTCAATGGTAGGAAACAGAACATAGGGCAGTTGAGAACCTAGACACGGGTTTTCGTAAAACTGTGTCGAGTACTTGGAAATTGTATCCCCAGTGCATGTACCTCCTAATTTGAAGGCACAAGGCTTGATGGCATCTGAAGGACACCCCAAATGGTAGCTTTCATAGGGTCCTGTCTACGAGGACGAGTTCTGGAGTCAGAGAGCCTCAACACTAATGGTCTGTGTGACTTGGGAAGCTGACGGAAGCTTTGTGCCTCCATTTCCTCTTCTGGAAAATGGGGATGCGTACAACTTCTTAGGAATCATTGAGGTGACGTGTGAAAAACACGTGGTGTATGGCAAACAGTATATCCAGGAGGGAGTCTGAGGACGGTGGAGGTTCCCCCCAGCTCTGACAGAGTCTGGGAAGGGGGACCTGCTAGATCCGCCTGTTTCCCTCCCGCTGGAAGGCCATTGTCCGTACCCTGATGTCTCTGTAAGGAAAAGCGAACTGCTTCGGGCTCTTTCGCTCTGTTCTTTTTGCTAAGTTTTAGCTTCTGCTGAGTCTTCTCAGCTATTTCCATAAAAGCCCCCGTTGCTCTTTGTCCCCAGGGCTTGACCTTTGGCACCTCAGGGAGGCGGCTATTTCTGGTGTGCTCCTGCGGTAGAAGAAAGGGACCCTGGAATTCTGGGTCTGGCTGTCTAGCAGACCTCCTCCGTTTCTCTAAGAAAGAATTATAAACCCGTGTTATGTGTCGGGTGTGTGAGCCCAGAAAATGACAGCTCCTGCTTTCCAGGAATGGGAATAAAGTATACATTCATTTATACTCTCTTGGAAAAACTGGGGTGGCCTACGGGCCAATTTCGACTCAGGCAAGCCAATATTTGAGCTTTCTGCCTGAGAAACAAAATAAGACATTGATATGCTAAGAAGTGGCTAACTGAGTCGATTTTGCTGCAGGCCCGCTCAGATGGGACTTTTGTGCTAACATTATTGCTCAGACACCAGGCGCGCACAATGCCTACCCCGCTGACGGCCACTTTGCCCCCAGAATCGGGGCCTCCCTGGCTGAGTTCTGGATTCCTGGTTTCATTTCCTATTGATACAGAGGAATGCTGCTGCTCTCTCTTCATAAAGAGACCATTTGTGCATATTGGCCCTGGTTTGGTTCCCTTCTTTCCCAGCTCTCGGGGCATAACTTTAATTTGTGGAGTCTTGGGCAGCTTTATCTAAATGGTTTTTCATTTTGAAATTTAATTTTGTTCTGACATTTTTTTGAGAAGAAAGAAAATCGGCGCTAAGTGTAGCACAGTAGTTTTGTTAATGACCCAGGTCTGTGCCTTCGCGGCATCCGGGCCCCTTACAGCCTTCTCCTGCTTGAGCTCTGGACCAAGCTCCCTGTCTTGCTTTGGCCAATGGGATGCTCACAAGGGGCTTGAAATGGAAGCTGGAAATGTGCTTGCACAGTTGGGCTTATCTGCTTTTCTCCTCTGGTGTTGCCCAGTGAACGTTCCCCGGGCTAGCCTGCTGGAGGGTGAGAAGTGTGTGGACCACGGTCAGGTGGCCCTAGTTGTCCCAGCCACGGTCAACACAGATCAGCTAAGAGCCCCCCAACCCTAGCCGTGTCAACACACCCAGCCAAGATCAGAAGAATCTTTCTATTGGCATTGTAAACTGAATTTTTGCTTATTATTTGAAGCCACTGGGTCTTGGGCTATTAGTTAGTTAGTACCGTGGCGAGGGATCTCTGATCGAATAAGCGAGTGGCAGACTTGTCCTCCAGGAATGGTAGCCACTTGTCCTCCAGGAACACTGAGCCTACATGTGACACCCCCTCAAGGACTCTGGAAAGCATGATAATTAGAGGAAGGAGGGAACCCTACCATGGAGTTTCAAATGCTTCCGTCGTGCAGGTGGGGGATCCAAATCAGGGAGAGTCAGGAGAGCCAAGTAAATACAAATATAGGCTCTTGGGGTCAGACTCCTGGGTCCAAAACCCAGATGCACTTAGAAGCTCTACGATCCTCAGCAAGTTACTTTAACCTCTTTGTGCCTGGGTTTACTCATTTGTAAAACAGAGAGGATAATAGATAGCACCTACCTCATCAAGTTGTTGTGAGGACTGATGGTTTTAATGTGCTTAGAATAGCTCATTACAAGCCCTAGGAAAGTATTTGTTAAATAAATAAATAAAGTGTGACCTCATTTATACCCACAGGCTAGTGAGTCCTGAGGGACTTCTGGGGATTACATTTGTCTTTTGGTAGGAAGGATACAGTCGGATCATTGGAGGCTGTTTCTCATTTCATATAGTCAAATAATGGCTTCTAAAGAACTGAATGCATACTCAACAGCTCTCAAAAATCTGGAAAAATAATGGTTTCCTTTGAAAAACTCACTCTATTGTGCAAGCATCTTCTGCTCAGTTCATCTTTTTTTTAAGATTTTATTTATTTATATATGGAGAGAGCACACAAGCAGGAGGAGCAGGAGAGAGAGAAGCAGGCTCCCTGCTCAACAGGAAGCCCAATGTGGGGCTTGATCCCAGGGACTCGAGACCATGACCTGAGCCGAAAGCAGATGATAAACTGACTGAGCCACCCAGGCGCCCCCCCCCCCCCCCCCCCCACCAGTTCATCTTACTAGAGTTTGGGGCAGTGCATGATGTGAGATTTCAGGAAAGGAGGCAAGAATTAGCCATTGTTAAAGAGACCGGGAACGATTTCCATTCCAAATTATTTCAATAAAAATTGGGGTGCGTGGAGAGGTAATTCTCAACATACATTCATTATCTCACATTTTTGTGGATCAGGAATCTGCTTTTGTGTCTCTCACGAGGCTGCCCGCAAGGGCTGGCATCTCACTGAAGGCTCAACTGGGGAAGAATCTACTTCCAAGTTCACTCACAAGGTTGTTGGTAGGACCTGGTTCTTTTTGGGTCATTGGACTGAGGCTCAGGTCCCTAAGCGGCTGTTGGCTGGAGGCTGTCCTCCATTCCTTGCCGTGTGGAACTCCCTTCTTTGAAGCCAGAAACGTGGAGAGTCTGCCAGCCAGCCAGAGGTTACCATCTTCTGCTACAAAATCGCCTCTGCAAACCCATCTCCTTGGCAGTATTCTCTTGATTAGAAGCAAGTCTCACTCTCACTCAAGGGGAAGGGATGATGCAAGGGTATGAATACCAAGCGGTGGGCACCATCTTAGAGTCTAGTCTGTCTGTCAAGCTGCCTACTGAAAAGGTTATATGTGGCCTGTCAGTGTGGCTTAGCTTCTTGACAACATAGCAGCCCCAAGGACGTTGGACCGCCTCCATGTTGGCTCCGGGCTCCAAGGATGAGCATTCTCATGAATCAGATGGAAGCTACTTTACCTTCCATGCTTCAGTAACTCAACCTCGTTTCCACAGTGGTCTAGTAGAGGAAGCAGTCACAAGCCCAAATCCAAAGGGAAGAGAATCAGACTCTAGCTCTTGAGGGGGAGAGGCGAGGTCACATTGTACCAGAACATATGGGATGGCAGACATTGTTGTAGCCATCTTTGGATTCTGCCACACCTGCTGTGCTATTATTTCAAGCTTTTGGTGAAGCCTGAAACTCCTGTTCAGCTTGATGTGGGGGGCAGCGGAGAGTAAAGGGATGACACTATGAAAAGAAGTGTGGCCTGCTAAAGGGAACCGTATAATTTTGTTATCCAAACGATGACACTATCAACTGTGCAAGGGAGTGCCATTAGTAATCATGCTGGGACAACAGGCGTAAATCAGAGCTGGTCAGGGCAAAGGAGCCTGTTTGGAAGAAATATCACTCTACGAGGTGGACTTTTCCTGGAGTCTCAGGTGGTGACCAGCAGTGACAAGCGCAGTGGTTCTTCACAGCAGTGGGACTACGAGCACTACAGAGGAGCCTGTGGTGATTGGGAAAAATGCAATCAGGGAGGTGATCCAGGAGAAACGAAAACAAAACAAAACAAAACCACACACACACAAAAGCCCCACAACCTTTTTTTTTTTTTTTCATTACAAGGGACAGATTCCTTACTCAAATTAACAAAACAGAACAAGAATGTTATTGACTCATGCAACTAAAAGTTAAAAGGAATACAGCTTCAGGCATGGCTGGATCTAGGGGTTCTGTCATCAGGGCTCGGTTTGTTCTCATCTCTCTCATCTCTGGGCTTTGCTTTTCTCTTTGTTAGCTATATGTAAATAAGCTTTTTCCATGTGGTAGTCCTTGGCTCCTCTAGACTTAAACTATATCTCAGTAATCTCCGTGGAAAAGGAATTCATTCTTTCATTCATATTTGCATTCATATTCTTGAAACTGAATCTCATGGCTTGGCCTGCTATGTGACATCCCTGAGCCATTCTGGGGCTGAGGGGATGGCATACATTGATTGGCCTGGCCTGGGGCATCTATCGATGGCACTCACCCAGAATACATAGACTAAGGTTGGCAGAGGTCTTGTTCTCCAAGGAACACTGAGATCCCATCACTAGAATGAGGGGCAATGGAGAACAGATGCTGTCCATAGCTCTCTTTCCCAATAAACTAGAGGAGGGTAACCTTCAAGAGGGAAGAGAAGTCAGCCTTTTGAGTGTGTCAGATGCTAGACCTTCCAGTTCTGGCATTTGCCTCTCATGCAAGCTCTGTGAAGTCGGGGAACTCAGTCATCTCCTCACCCTTGGACAGTGCAGGAAGCATCACCGTTGACAGAGGAGGAGGGGAGATGTACCAGTTACCTAGTGCCGCAATACTGCTGTGTAACAAACTGCCCCAAAACTCAATGTTATAAAACCATGTGTATCTAGTTTGCTCGTGAGTCTGTGGGTTGGGGGTTTACTCTGGATGATTCTGCTAATTTCCTCTGAGCTCTCTCATACTCTGGGCAGGGGGATGGGGTGGCTTGCTGTTGGTTTAGGACTCACACATCGGATGGTCAGCTGGGTGACCATCCTCTCCTGTTCTTCCAGCAGGCTAGCTTGGGCATCTTCTCATGGTTGAAGGCAGAAGTGCACACTCAGTCGCACACTTTTAAGGCCTCTGCTTACGTGAAATTTGTTAACATCCCCTTAGCCAGAGCAGGTCCCACAGTCACATCCAGACTCAAGGGATCAGGAAATAAAGACTTCACCTTTTGGGTGAGAAGAACTGCAAAGTCACATGACGAAGAGGGGTAGAGGCAGAGAGGTGTGCAGAGTTGAGGCTTTTAATGTAAGCAGTCAACGGTGGAACAAAAGGGGAAATTAGCATCCCATGATCCTCTGAGGTTGCTAAAGATAGATGTATGGATTTTGTTTCTCAGTAGACTTGGGATAAATGTCAGAAAAGATTAATCATTGTTCTCCCTTTATTATTTTATTATTTTTTTATCTTTTAGGGAGAGAGACAGAATGTGTGAGTGGAGTGGGGAAAAAGGGCAGAGGGAGAGAGAGAATCTTAAGTAGGCTCTACGCCCAGCACAGAGACCAACCTGGGGCTCGGTTCCCTGACCCTGAGATCATGACCTGAGCTGAAATCAAGAGTCGGATACTTAACTGACTGAGCCACCCAGTCGTCCCTGTTCTACCTTTATTAAAGCAGTTTTACAAAATGTTTCTTCTTCAGCTGCTGGAGAAAATATTAAGGCAGTTCCTCAAAAAATTAACATAGAATTGCCATATAATGATTCCACTTCTGAGTATATATCCAGAAGGCGTGAAAGCAAGGACTTGAACAGATCTATGGACACCCAGGTTCACTGAGGCATTATTCACAACCACCAAAAGGTAGAAACTACCCAGATGTCCACTGAAAGGTAAAAATGGATAAATAAAAGTGGTACATCCATACAGGCGAATGCCATTCAACTGGAAAAAGGAATATAATTCTGGGGCACCTGGGTGGCTCAGTCAGTTAAGTGTCCGCCTTCAGCTCAGGTCATGATCCCGGAATCCTGGGGTAGAGCCCCACTTCTTACTTCTTGCTCAGTGGGGAGTCTGCTTTTTCCTCTCCCTCTGCCGGTCCCCCTGCTCCTGCTTTCTCTCTCTCTCTCTAATAAATAAACGTAATCTTTAAAGAAAAAGAAAGGAATGCAATTCTGACACACGCTGTATCATGAATGAACATCATGCTAAGGGAAATGCGCCAGACACAAAAGTACAAACACTGTATGATGCCCCTGAGAAGTAACTCACATCGTTCGATTCACAGAGACAGAGAGTAGAATGGGGGTCCTGGGAGGGAGGGGAGGGGGAGTTAGCTTTCTGGGGGTGAGCAGTGGTGCTGGTCACTCAACAGCATGAAGGCACTTAATGTCCCTGAGCTACATCCTTAAAAATGGTTCAAATGGTAAATTTGATGGGATATGCATTTACTGCAATGAGAAAAAAGAAGCTCCTTCTCTTGATGCTGATATTCAATGTTTGGGTTGAGCCGGTGACAATGCAGTTAAAATTTTCTCTGCCTAGCCTAACAAGTAATGGGCTGGGCAGGCCATTTGGAAACCGTGAGCTTGTCGCCTCTCCCCATGAACCTCATAGTCAAGTTTGGGAAGTGGGATGTTGGTATGAGGGTAGCCAGGCCCAGAGAGTTTAATTATTGTACTACCGATCATACAATTTGGGAGGCGGGGGTCAGTTAAAAATACGTATATCTGGGTCCTGCCCCAGACCTATTGATTCAGAATCTTGGGGTTGCTTGGGTTAGAGCCTAGGAAGCCTGTCTTGTTCCCAAGCTCTGCAGGTGATTCAGACAGCCAGCCAGGGTTGAGAATCCCACTAAACCATGCACGGTAATATTAATTTTAGGGAAAAAAACCAAACCTGTTTGAAGGATTAAATCTTTTGGATAACACTGAAAATCACAAAAATTGCAAAAATTTTTACTTAGTAGAAATAAGCAATGGGGGAAGAACACTGACAAAGATAGATTCTGCACACAGTAAACATTGTTATTGACTAAAAATTGATGGAAGACCCTAAATCTGCTTGACAAAATTTAGATCACAAAATTTGCCTGCAACAACTGGATGTGGTAGGAATAGTGGTCACAAAAGAAAACTCATGTTGTTCGAAAAAAATAATCAGCAGGTTTTGATGCGGACCAAGCAGTGATCAATGAGTGAAATTTTGTTGTCAAACATACAATGAAAAAAGAGTTCATTCTGATGAAAGTAATTTCAGGGTACGCTTCTGGCTCTTTCAAACATTTCAGATATATGACTTTTCTTTTTTTAAAAATTTTTTATCTTTTTTAAAAGGTTTTATTTATTCAACAGAGATCACAAGTAGGCAGAGAGGCAGACAGGGATTGGGGGAAGCAGACTCCCTGCTGAGCAGACAGCCCGATGCAGGGCTCCATCCCAGGACCCTGAGACTATGACCTGAGTCGAAGGCAGAAGCTTTAACCCACTGAGCTACCCAGGCGCCCCAGATTTATTAAGTCTTTATTAAGACTTTTCTTAATTTATTTTGAAATAGCTTCAAAGTTCTATGGAACATTTGCAAGGATAAGACAAAGAACTCTTGCATCGTCTTTACCCAGAAATTTTCAATTATTAATATGCAATCATATATTAATGCTTTATCTCATAGATTGATATTGATATATGGGCATCTATAGGCATGCATAGGTAGATGGGTAGATAGATAAAAAATTTGTTTTCTTGAACCATTTGAAAGTTGCTGACATCACATCCTTTTTTTAATTAAAGACTTTATTTATTTATTTGAGAGAGAGGGGGGGAACACAAGCAGGGGGAGGGGCAGAGGGAGAAGGACAAGTAGACTTACTGCAGAGCAGGGAGTGTGATGCTGGGCTCGATCCCAGGACCCAGGGATCATGACTTGAGCTGAAGGCAGAAGCCTAACCGACTGAGCCACTCAGGCCCCCCAGACATCACATCCTTACAAAAGAAGTGTGTATTTTCTCAGGGCAAGGACATCCTCTTGTGTTAAATAAATAAATATTCTATAGTTGTATGATACCTCTTATACAATTATAGGCCATTTATTCAGAAATTTAACACAAATATTATTATCTAATAGCCTACTGTATTCAGATTTCGCCAGTTGTCCCCACAACGTCCTTTAGAGCAATTTTTTTCACTCTGCTCGAGGGTCCCATTCTAGATCACTCTTTGCCTTTCATTGTCATATTTCTTTAGGCTCCCTTAATTCGAAACAGTTCCTCAGCCTTTCTTTGTCTTTCATTATGTTGACATTATTGAAAAATACAGGCCAGTTGTTTTGTAGAATGCCCCTCAATCTGGGTTTGTCTAATGTTTCCTCCTGATTAGATTTGGGTTATGCATTTTTGGCAGGAATTCGATGTGCGCACTGTTGGTTCTTCTTGGTGCCTCACATCAGGAGGTACCTCAGGTCCGTGTGTCCGTTTACTGGCGAAAGTACATTCCATTGGCCTTTTGTGCGTCACTGTCCTCATCTGTTAACGGAGAGACCCGAGGAGCATAACTGAACGGTGTCCTGGCTGAGCTGTCATTTCAGGCATGTCCCACCCTCTGGACAGTTGTGCAGAGATCTTATCGTCATTAGTCATCGTCACTAACGTCTAGGATACCTGCTGTGTGCTGGCGTTCATTGTTTAATCTTCCTAGAAAGATGGGTGTATTTGTTGTTACTCCCATTGAGCACTTAGGAAGACTGAGGCCCAGGGATGGGAGCTGAGCTGGGATTTGAGCCTAGTTCGGTCTGCATCCAGAGCCTGACCCCACACCATACCACGGCGTCAGCTAATCCCTGCTCGGCAGGAAGGGCAGATGAAAGCATCCTGGGGCCCTCCAGATGACATCAGGAGAAGAGACGGACCAGCTTCTGCCAGCTTGGCCTGGGTCTTTCTCCATTCTGAAATCCAGCAAACTGAAATCAGCATTGATGCCGTCTCCAGGGGCTTACCTCCTGGACTTGGGGCAGCTGCCTCCAGAGCTGACTTGGTTACTTTCTTGTCTGGATAACCCCACTCACATGGGTGTGACTCCATCTTCCCGCCCACCCAGCATCTGCACTTTCTTATATATGTTAAAGTGGAAATGGGCCAGGACTAGGACAATAACTACCATGTGTTTAGGGCAAAACATAAGTTTAATATGTTCTATGTGAGGTACCTTATTTTGCCCATTTTACAGATGGCTTTTATGGTGGCGAAGGTCACAATCTGGTGAGTATAGGGTGGGGATTCCTACACAGGTCTAACTGCAGAGCCAGGGAGAGATCTTCCCTAGGAAGCTGGGCTATCTTTAGGTTTCATGGGATGGCAGGCTCCATGGAACAGGTTTATGAAATATGCCGGACATTGTAGATGCGATAAGCTTCTACTGTTGAATCTAGGGTTGGACCATTCACGTTTGGCCCCGATTCTTATTCTTGGTCTGGGCCATCAGCTTGATCTTTCTCTTTTGAGTCCCTGGTCTCCTGTGCTGGATCCTCCTCCTTTCTGGTTTTTTGTCCTGGACTTAGCAACCTGGGGTACTGCCAAATCCTCAGACACCTTCCTCTCCAGAGACTTCCATGGTTTGCAAGGACCTCTCTTGAGGAAGTAAATTGCTACCACATCCCCTCATGAAAGGAAGGAAAAGAGGAAAATTCTTGCACCAAGGCAAGAGGATTTAAAGGATCTGTTGATTTTGATTCCATTCACCAGAAATTTCCACAGGGGGCAGTGGGGGTACAGTAGGGAGAGCACGAGTCTGGGTGCCACTTGCTGATTTGGCCAAGGTCTTGAGACTCAAATTCCTCATCTTTTAAAATGGAGGTGACTGTGCCTTCGCTGCCCACTCCAAAGAAGTAGCGGGTCAAGTAAAAAAATGGTGCCATCTTGTTTGATAAATTGCTAAGAGATTTTATAAGACTGGATTGTGTGGTTTTCTTCCACTGAGTAGAGACCTGGGGAGCCCAACTCTCCTTGGCTGGGCTGTTACGAAAGAGTACTTCCTTCATTGCTTAGGCTTAAAAAAAAGAAACTCAGCTTGGGGAAGAAGACACCATTTTGTGAATTCCCTGCCTTCCTTCTGTCCCACACTCTTGAGAACCTACTGTCTCACCCTAAAATGATCTTTTCCACCAAACCCTACCCACAAAATTTTAGCCAAGCCTCAGGTTCTATTGGGGACCCAAAGGTGACTTCTGGGACAATTCCTGTGTCCTTGTTCCCCTCAGCAGCCTGTGACAAAAGCCTGACAACCGACAAAAATCTCGCAATCCTCAACCCCTGGTTATCTCAAATGTCTCCAGACTCCAGCAGGAGGAAGCACACCTTTTGAGTGTGTCTGCGTGCCAGGCCCTGAGCTGGGGCACCGTTACACTCCTGATCTCAGCAAATCCTCACGGTCTTCTAAGAGGCTCAACGTTCGAGGGGTCTGCCCTCCCACCACACCCCTTCCCTCAGGGCTGGGTCTCCGAAGTATATGGAGACTATGTGATCCTGCTCCTTTTGGTCATAGGTGAATGGCTCCTGGTGGCATCGAGCCAAGCTTGGCCAATCACGTTCTCTGCCCTGAGAATTTAGATTGAAGCACAGGGATATTTGGTCGGCACCTGCTGGCACCTAGAGGACTGTGCAGCAGCCATTTTGACTATGTGCTCAGAGACGCAGAGAGTACCCACCTGGAGACAGGCAGGGAAGAAGGGAGGGAGAGACAGAGACAGAGAAAATGACACAGGGCTGCCATGTCAAGAAACCTGTGACCCTAAGGGGAACCTGGGTGGCTCAGTTGGTTAAGCGTCTGCCTTCGGCTCAGGTCGTGATCCCAGGGTCCTGGGATGGAGCCCTGAGTCATTGGTCTACTGCCTAGAGGAGAGCCCGCTTCTTCCTCTCCCCCTACAGAAAAATAGATTTAGGGAATAATATTTAAAAAAAAAAAAAAAAAAAAGAGAGAGGGAAAGAAAGCTGTGGCCTAGAGTGAGGGAGAAAGCAAGCCCCATTCCTGATGACTTTCTAGTTCCTGGCTCCAAATCCTCTCGAGGCTTCATTTCATTTCCTGCCTGTGGGTACCATGATCTACCTCCTAACGTCACAAAACACCCCCGCCCCACCTTTTTTTTACATTTAGCATGATTTCGTTTCTACTGGTTACAACCAAAAGAGTGTTGATAAGACTGGCAGGTTTGGGGACCCCCATTTTGTAGAGATGGAAACAAAGGTTTAGAGATTAAGCCAGGAGCCCAGGGCCTGTCGGTGGCAGAGGTGAGAAACACGTCTCTGTGATTCCCGTGGAGGACGTGTGTAGGGTGCTTTCCTCTAAAAGCTTTATATCTCTGCTCTCATTGCATCCTCAGAGGGTCCCTGGGAGGCAGGTACTATGGAGCGCCATTTGAGGGGAGGCTGAGTTTGGTTCTGATCAGGTAGTACGGGAGGGCCAGAGGCAGGCTCAGAAATCAGGCCGTTGACTCCACGGCCTGGGCTCTTAATAATGAATGTTGAGGGGCGCCTGGGTGGCTCAGTGGGTTAAAGCCTCTGCCTTTGGCTCAGGTCATGATCTCAGGGTCTTGGGATCGAGCCCCGCATCGGGCTCTCTGCTCAGCAACGAGCCTGCTTCCCCCTCTCTCTCTGCCTGCCTCTCTGCCCACTTGGGATCTCTCTCTGTCAAATAAGTAAATAAAATCCTTAAAAAAAAAAAAATTTAAATAATGAATGTTGATTCAGAAGGCAGTGGACCGGACATGGACAGAGGCAGAAGTTTCCAGAACCTGATGAACGCATGGTTGTAACTGAATGATGGACCCCTATCAGAGGATGGGCAAGCCTTTGGAGTCCCGCCGGACTAAGCCGCCACCTCAGGTATGTGTTCTTCAGTAACTATGAGCCACAGACATTCCTTTCCCTCTGTGATAGTAGAGCGCCCGTTCCATCACTGGGCGGCTTGGGTTTGGCCCTCTGGGATCTCACTACGCGCTTTAGCTCCTCTCCCTGTCCTTCCCTCTTCCTAGACCCCTGCTTGTGGTGAGTCTACCCTTGGATAACCTCCAGAGTAGGACAGATCACATCTCTGGGTGACTGGGGGGTTTCCACTATTGGTTGGGAAGTGTGGGCGTTCATTTAGAAACTGGATTTTGTCACGAAGGCATCAGGCTCAATCTGTGTGCTCTTAGCATACCCTTCATGGCCCAGCAGGGATGGAGCGAAGAAGGGACAGACCCTCCAGACCTGGGACCCTTGTTGAGGACGTGCCTCTCTAGTTGGTGTTGAATATACTCGGGGCTCTCTGTCGGGGTGTCATGGGAGAGGAAGCCCAGTTCCTGTGGCCTGTGGGTAGGAGGGAAGCAGAAATGACTTGCAGTGATTCCAGAATGAGAAGGTTGAGAAAGACCCATGATGATTTTCCAGGCACCTCTACCTGGAAATCGTTCTAGGTTGCTGATCATTCTAGGTTGGAGTCACTGACCCTTTTGAGAAATTGGTGAAAGGCAGAGATTTTCTCTCCCTGAATGCACATATAGACCTAAATTTCCTTAAGACATAAAATTGCTTAGTTATGGACCCCCAAATCTATCCAAGGTTTAAGGATCCTCAATCTTGAGAGAGGCTGCCCTCTGATTAAGAGCTGGAGAGGAAGGATGCTTCTTCCCTTCCAGCTAGATGGGATTTCTCCTGGAGTCTTTGCTGACCCGGGGTGGGTGCCCCGGGGCGGGTTTGAGTCCTTCCTCTTTCTCCTGCACCTGTGCCTTTGGCTGTTGGAACCATTTTGCAATGGTTTAAATGGAGTGGACTTTAGACCAACAGCATCAGCATCACCTGGGAACTTGTTAGAAATGCAAATTCTCAGTTCCTACTCCTGACTGGATCGGAAGCTCTGGGGTGGGGCGCAGTAAATTCGTGTGTTTGAACTGGCCCTCCCAGCGAGCTCGGCTGCGAGCCATCCTCTTTATAGTGTGTCTGCCTTACTAGACAGAACATGCCTGGCCCACCGTAAGAGCTCAGTAAATCCTTAACCGCATCGTGTTTTCCACATGGATAGGGCAGGAGTTACTTCCTTTTTCCTTGTGTACCCTACAGCTTTGAGCCCCTGGGACTGAGACTCAGTGTCATTTGGGTCCAGTTTCTTTCGATCGGGGCCTAATGTCAGCCTTAGCTCCACTGGGGGGGAGGAGGGGTCTTAGCCTGGAGGCAGGTGCCCAGAAACCTTCCTGCAGGGATGGAGCCAGAGAGACATCAAACCTGGAGCATCTCTCTGGGCAACAAAGCCACATGACGGGTGAAGGGCAGGCGGGCAGGGGGCTGCCTGGGCATTGCATATACCCCGGGGGCTCTTGGGAGCCCAATTCTGCCAAACTCCACAGGGTGACCTGCTCCACTCAGGGCCTATGCGACAGCAGCCTTGATGGAGACTGCCAAATCTCTGCCAGGGACACACTTGCCAGGCTGGCTGGGAGGGAAATGGCCACTTTTTATTTTTAATGACTCCAACATTTTACGGAGGAGGGGATGGTTGGAAGGTCCCTCTTAACTGTGTGTTTGGTCTGGGGAAGGGTTGCGTCTCTTAATTCTCTGCCTCTTATGTACGGTTATAGCCCCATATTTTCCTTCTACAGGATGAGGGAGTATTTTCCTATCCAGTCCTTAGTTTCCTGACATTTAAAAAATAATAGTTTTCCTGAGGGGTGCAGGGAAAAAATTTCTGGGAAAAAAACCCCTTTTCCTATCTCCTATTGACCCAACTCTTTAAACATTGGGAAAAAAATTGTTTTTTTTTTTTTTTTAAGGTGGGAACAGAAGAAAGATACCTGTTTATTCTTAATTTCCAGTGCATTTATTTTTTAAAAAGTATCCTTACATTTTTCTCTTAGGAGGGGTAAAGAAGGATTTCTCTTCATCTCATATACGGGCAGCTCTTCAAATTTTTATTCTAAAAAAACCCAGTCATCTGTAGGAGATGTAGGATGGATCCAGTAATCCTTCTTGTGTTGTTACGGGCTAGATCCTTCACACTTTTAATTTAAAAAAAAAATTAGATTTTTTTGGGAGCCGAGGACAGGAGAAAAAAACCTGGTTATACCGTCCTAAATCATAGGGGGGCTGTTCCTTAAATTAAAAAAAAAAAAAAAAACCCACAAAAAACTGCTATTTTAGAGTGTTGGATAGAAATATTCTCGTTCACAATTTATTTCACATAGAAAGAGTTTCTCGTATTTTTCTTAATATCAAGTTGATTGGGGGATATGGGAGGGGGGCTAGCCCCCCTTGACCTTTAACCCCTAGTGTCTCACCGAGGGCCGGTTCTTTAAACTTTTATTTTTAATATAGATCTGTTCTTTATGTTGACAAAGGTAGACAGAAATACTCTCTTCATCTTGCATTTCACATAAAAGCAGCTCCTCAAATATTTATTTTTTAAATCCATCTGATTGGGGGGCTAAAAAGAGTCCCCTTAACCCGTCTTGTCTGACCCAGGGCTGGTTCTTCAAACTTTAATTTTTAAATGACATTAGATTTTTTTTTTTTCTGGAGAAGGGGGCAGGCAGGGGCGAGAGGAACGTCCCCACTGAGCCTCGCGATTCCTCCATAAGGCCAGCTCTTCAAACTTTATTTAAAAAGCCAATCTGATTTTTGGGGGGTGGGTGGGGGGAGCCGAAGAGTTCCTATTAACCCCTTGTGTTCCGCTAAGAGGCGGCTCCCCAAACTTTTTTTCCACCTCGAACATGACCTTTGCGAGGGGCTGGCGCGCGGGGGGAAAACAACTACAGCTGGCAATTATGGGGAGCAGTTGGAAGCCTTAAGGATCACTGGTGGGAAAGTAAATGCGGTGTGTGCCATGGAATACAGGCCGGAGTAGCC
>CM053615.1:61130573-61161104 GCA_028646535.1 Procyon lotor
CCGGGGGCGGGCAGGGCGGCGGGGGGCGGCGGCGGCCCCGCGAGGGGCGGCTCGGCGGCGGCGGCGGCGGCGGCCGGTGCGGGCCGGGGGTGGGGGCGAGGGCCGGGCGCCCCCCCCCGCGCGCCCCCAGCGCCCCCGCCCCCCCGGCCTGAGCGGGGCGGGCGGAGGAGGGAGCGGCGGCGGCGGCGGCGGCAGCGGCGGCGGCGGCGGCGGCGGCATTGTGCGCGCACCAGCAGCCCGGCCCGGGAGGAGCAGGACGCGCCGGGGCCGCCTCCTCCCGCACGGACCCATGAACCAGCCGGGCGGCGCGGCGGCTCCGCAGGTACGACGGGGGGCCGGGGGCATGCACCGCGCGGGGGACCCCGGGGGGCCGGGGCCCGGGGCGCTGCGCCACTTCATTGCAAGATTTGCAAAATGCAAAGTGCCTGGGCACGTTTGCGGGCTTTTTGTGGGCGCAAACCCGGGGGTCGGGGTCTGGGGGGGCCCCCCCGGGCGCCGCGGGGCGTGAGGAGGCTGGGGGTGACGCGGGGGTCTCTTCGGGCCCCCACCCAGCGCCCCCTCCAGCCCCGGGCTCGGACCGGAGCCCAGAAAACAAAGCGGCGAGAGAACAGAGCAGCCATTTCAGTTTGGACAATTCACATTTTGCAAAAATGCAACCCCTTCCAGCTCTTCCCCCCTCCCCCCCAAATTTGCAATTTCCCCCTGACCCCCTCTGCGCTCGGGGTTCCTGATGACCCCCCGGGAGGTCTTTCCCTTCTGGCCCCCCATCTTTGCAACAATCTTTTTTTTTTAGGCCATATTTCCCTTTCTCAATTTTTTTTTCTAATTTTTCTTCAAACGGTAGTTTTTTCCCATTAAAACGACGCCACCTAGAGGATACTATTTTGTAAATAAAAAAAGAAATTAAAATTGAAAAGAAATATTTTTTATTTCTTATTTTTTCAAAAGTTTGCACTATAAGGCAGTGGAGGGGGAAAGGATTCTTTTTTTTTCTTTTTGGGGGTGAAAATTTTCACTTTGATCTTTCTGGGAGCCTGGAGACAATTTTTATTTCTGAAGCCAAATCCAGATAATATGTAAATGAAAATTAAGCTGGAATTTGAATGAATTCAGTTTTTGAGGGGGAGAAAGCAGAAAGCCTCCTAAAACCGAAGTCAATTTGGCTTCCTAACTCATTTTAGTTTGACAAAAAAACTAATTGGAATGAGGAGAGGAGGGGAAATTGTTGAGTTTAGAGAAAACTGGAGAATTGGCTTTATGAAGCAATTAGAAATTGTACTTCATTGTAATTTGGAACTTGGTTAGCCCAGCGGGCAGAAAAGACTAATTTAACCATTTGGCAATATTTAAAGTTTTTCTGTTTTCAAGAGGGAAGGATTTAAAAGAGAAAAATAGATCCTAAAATGTTGGCTTTGGACACACCCAAAAATTGTAGTTTTTTTTTTTTTCTTCTTCTAATTTTGCATGTGCATTTTACTGCATTTAAATCCCAAGGTTCTAAAGAAAAACAGAAACTGGAAAAGTTGGAGTGAAATTCTGTGTTTTTTTTCCTGCATTTGTTGGGTTTTGTGGTGGTGTTTTTTTTTGTTTTTTTGTTTTGATGGGATAATTAAGATTATTTTCTGATTTTGTTTCATTAAAGGTCTAGGCATTTCTTTTTTTGTTGTTGTTTTATCCAGAAAATGTCAGGAACGTTTTTTGAGCAATATTCAGTGAAAAAAATGTAAATTCATTACATTATACAAATTGAGTAGCCCACAGATTTGTAGGAGAGACCGCCATTAAAATAAGATATGCATAATTAACATTATTATGAAAAAACTAACAGTGGATCCACAGAAGCTCATTTTTTATGACATGCAACTGAATCAGTTGATAAAGACAAGGGTTGAAGAATCCTTGGTAGGAGAGAATTTTCCCTTCTCTGTGCTTGCTTACTCTTCCAATTTGAAAAATTTATTATTTTTTTAAAAATCCAGGTTGGTTTTAGGCCTCTTTGATTGTGATGTGGGGTTGGTGGTTCATTAGCATTTGGTATTTTTCACAAATTTGATTACTTTCATAGGGGAAAAGAAAATCCATTCGTTTTGATCATTTTGGGGGGGAGTCTGTGATATTAAAAAAACAAATTTTACTGACTTAAGGAAAGATAAAGGGAGGACAGAGAGGAGATGAAAATTCTGATTCTTATCCATCTTCTCTAGTGGAACACTTGAGTTTGCTGAAAAAATGGGGTAAAACACCAATTTGGCTGATCCTAGCATCAAAATTTAATTTTTTTAAAGGAAAAAAATTAAAATAGACACAAAGCCAAACCCAAAGGTACTTGCCTTTGGAATATGAAAGCACAAATGCAGACAGTATTTGCTGTCGTTTCTTGGGCTTAAAATGAAATCAAATGAAGGTGAAAACAAAAAAAAATTTTTTTAGAGGACAAATATTGACTGAATTGAAATTTAACAGAGGAAGATAAGATAACCCACCCAAAGTTGAAGGGTTATTTGTGATGAATTAGTATCTGATTGAACTTGCTAGAGATTTTGGCCTCCCCCCAAAAAGTTTTAATTTTTCTGTTCAGAGGAGAGGGGAATACTATTTGTATTAGGAGGGTGGGATCTTGGTGGGACCTTGTGTAGAGGTTGATGGTGGGTCACACAGGGCTAGGACAGGAAACCCTGTGTCCCTTTCGCTAGCTACCAGCTGGTCTTGGAAAAAATGGTGGCCCCAGTTCATGGATTCCCACCCCGTTTTGTGGGGATTCATATTTCTGAGTGGATGCGAGTTCTGTGAAATATATTTGACCGTGGCAGAGGTTCGACATTTCCCATCATCACCATTGCTTTTGGGAAGATTTTATTTTTTTAGTAACGAAATCCTTCAGGGCCACATTCTGACATATTTGGAATGAGGTTTTTTCTATTTTTTTTTTTTAAAGTAGCATAATTAAAAAAAATTTTTTTTTTCTGTTGAATTATTTAGGCCAATGCCTAGGACGGTGAAAGAATTCGTAATTTCCAAGGGCTGGGGAGGCCTCATGAGACAGTAGGCCTGAGTTTAGCAAGTGATGGAGGGGAGTTCTCCCCTGGGCTGGGGAAGGGGAGGTGGGCACCCCTACTGGGCATCTGAGAAAATGTCAGGGTTGTAGATAACAGGTTATTTCTGGTGCAAGGAATTAAAAATATTGCAGCACGTCCCTTTGTGTGTCCTGGGTCTCCTGACACACAACTCAGATTCCTTCAATTCCATTCTGCTGAAATTTCGTTCTGTTGTCTGTGGTTTCAAGGGAACCCCTGGCGAGGAATTGAAAATCATTTCTGTTCTGTAGACTTGTTTTTTTTTCCTTTTATTAAAAAAAAAATTGGTTATTCTGGTCATGTTTGTTGTAAAGGAAATAGAGGTGCATGATGGAACTGTTGGGGGCGGGGTCAGTTCTCTTTTGTTTCTATTGGCGTCTCCCAGGACTGCGATCTGACCTAGGCCTTGGCCTCTCTCACCTCCTATTTTAGATGGAACTGTGACCAGAAATGGGTATATGAGCTCATTTTTATTTGCCTATGTCTGTTCACCAAACTCTCTTATAATATTGGGCAAAAAATCTGGCAAAATTGGACTTGAGGGGTGGTAATTTGATGATGGGCTGAGTTATTTTGGTGAAAGATCATTTATACTGTTTCACAGTAGAGACTCTTATTACTTAATGTTTTGCTTTTCTGCCTAAGGAGGTTTTTTTTTTTTTTCTAATAAGGTTTGAAATTTCAAGGGCCTGCTTTATAGCTTGACTTTGGACCAAGCTAGGAAAAAGGGTTTGCTTATGCTTTCAGCCGTGCACAGAGGTGAACTTGAACAAGGGCTCTTGCTTTTGCAGAAGAAAGGCAACAAAGATGGCTGGTCAGCGCAAGGGTGACCTCTCCCTGGTTCTAGAAAATAAACAGCCAATGGTTTGCTTCATTTGAGAAACAGAGTTTAAAAACTCCTCCATTGTTGCATACAATTCCCCCCCACCCAGCCTTTGACTCAGCTCTTGGCATGCTGCTACCTCTGATCTCAGGATCCTCAACTTGTCTTCTCCTCGGTGGGATGATAAGAACTTCCCCCGCCGTGTTTTACTGGATGTATAAGCTGACTCTTCGTGGTTGTGGTGAAAATCTAAATTTTTTTTCCATGCTCTTGTTATGTTTGGGTTCAGTTGTGTCTCCTCCCTGGTGATGGAAAGCAAAGTGACTTTGTGCGTCCATAGGAGCCGCAGTTCACCCAAGGTCTTGCTGTGTGACCTTGGGCAAATCACTTTTTCCTTCTGAGCCTCAGTTTTTGAGAGCTTTGGATCAGGATAATGATAATGGGTTTCATCTCTGATTGATTGGTTGTGGCTACCTGTACACTGTGTTGAGAAGGGTTCTGAGGTCACATCTGGATGCCGGCATTCGGGAGAGAGGGGTGCGGTGCGTATCACAGAACGAGGACTACATCTCTTATTCGCCATACCCAGGGCTAGGTTGCGAATCGTGGCCACTATAAAATCAATTCAGTGGCTCACGGTCAGCTTAAAAAAAGAAAAAAGGACGGACTAGAACATAGGAGGACACAAAATAGCAGAGGCGTAGCACAGTTTGAAAGGTAAGTGTCGTCTCACGCAACTTGTTTTATTTCCATTTGCCGATCCGTGTGCGTGATAAACGTCATTCCTACCATGAGCCATGCTTAAAGGCGTTGGCAAGGTACTGTGCTGATGACCCACCTTGATGTGCTGCAAATACCCTGCACTCTCCCACTTCGACTCTTCTTTTCTCACTCATTATCCCAGTTGACTTTGACGTGAACCCTGTGGAATAGGTGTCCTGTGCCACATGGTTTGTCCCCTGGCCCAGCCTGCCTTTCGGGCCACCTGGGAAGAAGTCTCAGCTCTGTGGCGGTCGGGCTCGCACCCCAGCTGGTTGGCCTCGGAGAAGCCTGGAAAGGCAGGTACTAGAGGGGAAGGCAGCATCTCTGCCTCCTCCTGCTGGAAAGGAGATTTTCTAAGAAGCCTAGAATACCCGTGTGGGTGGGAGAGGGAGCAGCCACACCTACTTTTTCATCCTGACTTTCTTTTTTTTTTTTTTTTTTTTTTTTTTTAAAGATTTTATTTATTTATTTGACAGAGAGAGAGAGAGAGATCACAAGTAGGCAGAGAGGCAGGCAGAGAGAGAGGGAGAAGCAGGCTCCCTGCTGAGCAGAGAGCCCGATGTGGGGCTCGATCCCAGGACCCTGAGATCATGACCTGAGCTGAAGGCAGAGGCTTTAACCCACTGAGCCACCCAGGCGCCCCTCATCCTCACTTTCACTTCAGATTGCCGTAGGAGTTTTTCAGGAGTTAGAGTCTTTGTGTTGGCGCTGTATTTAAATTTTAGTCGGACTCTGTGGGCATCTGTATTTTGGTGTATGCGCTTCCCAAAAACTCCTGAGTTGCTCTTTGTCTCCTCGTCTGTTATGTGTCTCAGACCGGCAGTGTCCAGTAGAGATAGAATTTGAGTCACAAATGTGAGCCACACCCATAACGTTAATAAGCTTTCTGAAGTGACACCTCAAGAAAGTAAAAAGAAACAGGTGGAATTAAGTTTAATAATATAATTTATTTGACCCAATATTTTTTTTTTTTAAAGATTTTATGTATTTATTTGACACAGAGAGAGAGAGACGGATCACAAGTAGGCAGAGAGGCAGAACAGAGAGAGAGGGGGAAGCAGGCTCCCCGCTGAGCAGAGAGCCCGACATGGGGCTCGATCCCAGGACCCTGAGATCATGACCTGAGCCGAAGGCAGAGGCTTTAACCTACTGAGCCACCCAGGCGCCCCTATTTGACCCAATATATCCACAACATGCCATCCTTACGGTATCTCATTCATATAAAGACTTGCTAAGGTGGTATTTTATATTCTTTCTTTGGGAGCTGTGAAGCGTTTCTGACTAGCCACATTTCATGTGCTCAGTAGCCACACTTGGCTCATGGCTTCCATCTTGGACAGCACAGGGAGAGACCAGCGTTCCATGTAGTTGTTGTTACGGGGTGGCCTCGGAAGGTGAGTGACGCATCTTTCAAAGTTCTTGGTTTTGTTGGTGGGACTTCCTTCCTGAGCCCTAGATGCTCTGAGGTGGTTCAGCCCGTAGGGGTGACGAGTTCCATCGTTCAGTGGCTTCTGGCTGAAGTGGTCCACACCCCTTCTTTTAGTCTTCTGCCAGAATCAGGCCAAATGCTTTACTTAAACATGACGAATGATGGCTGGAAACCCCAGGATGATGTGTCTCAGCAGGTGTGCCCTGGAAGTTGAGAAGTGCAGATGCAGGAGGTAGGTTTTAAATCAAGTATGGCCTAAAGAGGGATGAAGATGGCAGAAGACAGCAGCTGGGAAGGACCAGGGTTGGGATCTGCGAGGAACGGAGACATTGGGGGAAAGATGGTCTGGCAGTGGGATCCATGTCTGAGCTGAATATGGGACCACCTGAGAATCCCTCCCTGGATGGGACTCAGGGCCTTAGGTCAGAAGCATAGACAATTTCCGACCTCCGCCCGGCTGGTGAAATGGAAAGCGGAATTGGAGGTCACACAGATCAGCGTTTGGAATCCAACCCCATGGCGTGGTTAGCTTTCTGTTACTTTCGGGAAGACGCTCCTGGTTTTTTTTTAGAGCCACAGCTTCTGTATCTGGAGAAAGGGGGTCAATAATGGTGGTTGATTTACAATTAAATGAAGTGGAATGTGGGAAAAGACCCAGCCAGTCCTTGGAAGGTGGTCCTTAGAAGGCGGTCAACACGTGTTAGTTACCTCTTGACCCAGCGGCCGGTGGGTCTCTCTTGGGGGGAGGGTGAGTCGCAGTGAACACAGTTTTGGTAGTTCTGGAAGCCTGGCGGCTCATCTTTAATAAGATGGAGTTAGGGAACAACAGCAACTGTCCACTTTTTTTGGTTGTTGCTCTGAAACAGACCAGGATGAGACGTCTCCTGGGCCTTACGTGTCCTTCTTGTCAAAGTGTTCTTAATGCTTTCATTCCAGGGATGCTCTAGGTCCTCCAAATATGCCTGGATTTGTTTCAAAGCCTGTGGCACAGTCTTTAAAAGGGATAAATCTTAATCCTGGGTGCACTGTGTGCCTTCGAGCTTCTGTTCCCCCTGGGCCCCTGTCTCTAGGGCCCTTCCCCTTACTCATCTCCGCTCTGAGGAGCCAGACTCGCCCCCAGCACCCTGCCCCAAGACCCCCTGCAGGTCCTGTTCTGTGCAGCCCCCGACCCCGCCACCCCCAGGGCGACTTCATCCGTGCTCACCCCGCAGTACTTCCCAAGTACTGTGGGTCCACGGATGAGAGTTGCTTGTTTGCCTTTCTCTCTCTCCAGCCGGCTTGTGAGTTCCTTGAGGGCAGAGAGCGTGGGTTATTCATTTTAGGGTCTGGCACAGAGCAGCAGCTCAATAAATATTTGATGACTTAATTTGATTTTTGGAAATAGCTCAGATCAGTCAGATTTGAGGCCAGTGAAGAGTAGGGGACCAATTTGGGTTTGGCCATTCGGTCAGAAGCGCTGTTTTACGAGGGAGCCCTAAACACATTTTTTTTTTTTAGAGCTGGAGTAATCAGTCAGGGGGGACTCCTTGGATGGCAATAACACGCTTTGACTGTACACATCTTGGGGAGTTTTAGAAGAGTTTCCCACCCTCTTCACTCTTGAATAAACTATTTCTTTAAAATGGATGAGGGACCTGGTAGGGTCATCATCCAGATGGCTCATTGGCAGGAATGGTGAATGGTCTCAGCGTTTCTTTTCTTTCTTTTTTTTTTTTTTAAATTTTTTATTTATTTTATTTGAGAGAGAGATCGCAAGTATGTAGAGAGGCAGGCGGAGAGAGAGGGGGAAGCAGGCTCCCTGCTGAGAGAGCGCCCGATGCGGGGCTCGATCCCAGGACCCTGAGATCGTGACCTGAGCCGAAGGCAGAGGCTCTAACCCACTGAGCCACCAGGCGCTCCTGGTCTCAGTGTTTCTGAAGAGTGGAAATGGGGGAAAACCTTGAGGTACAAGTGGCTGGATAGGCCGCTGTGTTTGCTCTGGTTGCTGGTCGTCTCGGTCGTGGGCCCAGGAACCGGGCATCGGAGGGCTGTCTGCAGAACACCCGCCACAGCTTAGCCGCGTACCCGCTCACCGCGTGATGCAACATCCAGGCGGACCCCATCTTTGGCCGGATTATGGTGTGCAGATGCCAGAGATTCGAGGAAAATCTATGGGAGAAAATTGAGAACGTTCTGGTTTTTGGCTTAATTTTTTTTCTGTAAGCTTTACAAAACACTGTCCCTTTTAACACTTCTGGCCCAGCCCAGCTCGTGAGCACAGGACCCCAGTCTGAGGGAGACCGTACTTCCTCGATGGTCTTGTTCCTCACATACTCGTATTGCTGAAATTGGGGTGCGTTTTACAATAGGTTGTTTCCTATTAGTACGTTCCCTCTTTTCTTCTCCACCAAAGTCTTTTATAAAACCCATGGTGCCTTTAACACTCGAAGGCATCTTGGAATTGAGGTAGAGTGTCACGCTCCTGGTGGGATGGACTGTGACCGGGGTGTGCACGACTTCCAGGCCTGCTCTCGACTTCCAGGCCTGCTCTCGTTTACCTCACTGAGCTCTGGGTGTGGCTTCTCCGCTTGTGCAGTGAGGGCAGGACTTGGCCTTGGGAAGAAGCATCTGGAACTTTAGTACCCCTTTCCTTCCATGTCTTTGGGTGGGTTTTTGCAACTTTACTGTGACGCTTCCCTAGAAGGTGTAAGAAGCCCGTGGGAGGGAGGTTTAGTGTCTCTGCTCTGCTGCTTAATCATTTTGTGGTCTTTGCCACCGTTCTTCATTTCCCTGCCCCTTGATTTCCTTATGTGTAAAGTGGGGATAATGAGGATGGTGGGGACCGATGATACCCTCAGCACGGGGTCCTTGTAAAAGGTTGTGAGGGACAGTGAGAAGAAAGCTTTGTAAAGGGCAGAGTGCTTTTCACTTTTAGCACGTTATTCGTACATCATCCCTGTACCAGGGGTGGTAAATAAGTAATCTATACCTACTGATGCCCCCCATTTTCAAGCCTGTGGCAGACATTGCTAATCGATCTTGGCAGTCTTTGCCATTGAGTCTGGCCAGTGACCTCAGAGTCCTTCTTAGTGTGATGCAACCAGTCAGTTGAGTTTAGCATGGGACCTGAAGCCAGTTTGTCATACCTGATCTGGTCCTCCCCCACCCCCCAATCCGACAGGAGGTGGACTTCCTTGCCCTAAACCTCAGTGACTAGGCAGAGGTGGAACTTCCAGCCTCAGATTTCCTAATTCCTCATCCAATGTTTTTCCTATTATTTGCACATACGCTGTGTGAAAAGAAATTAAAGTTAATTTGGTCTTGAGAAATAGAGGATTCTGACTCCTCCCTTCCCTCCCTGTTATAATTAGATACCCTTGGGGTTGTCATCAAAGCAGGGCTGGGTGACCTCCTTCTTTGCCTGATCCCAGAGTGATCAGATTTCAGAGGGGGAGATGCTGGTGGCTGGGCCACTCGGTTGGGCAGTGTCCCTCCCTCACTAGTATAGTCGAGATGACCCAGCAGAGGGGCAAGGTAGGCTCCTCGGATTCCTGGACCATAACCTGGGTTTGCAACACATTGGCTGTTTGTACACTTTGAAGATCACAGTTGAGTTTCTCAGCCTCTGAGAGTCTTAATTTCTGCATCTGGGAAATGGGACTGAAATCATCCTCCACAAGAATCAAAGAGGGGAGGGGCGTCTGGGTGGCTCAGTGGGGTAAAGCCTCTGCCTTCGGCTCAGGTCATGATCTCAGGGTCCTGGGATCGAACCCCGCATCGGGCTCTGCTCAGTGGGGAGCCTGCTTCCTTCTGCCTCTCTGCCTACTTGTGATCTCTCTCTCTCTCTGTGTATCAAATAAATAAAATCTTAAAAAAAAAAAAAACAAAGGGGAGGTATTTGAAAATGCTTATTTATTTATTTCTTAAAAAGGATTATTTATTTGAGAGAGAGAGAGAGCGTGAGAGCTGGGTGAGAGGCAGAGAGAGAAGCAGACTCCCCCCTGAGCAGGGAGCCCGATGAAGTGCTTGATCCCAGGACCCTGGCACCACGACCTGAGCCAAAGGCAGACACTTAACCGACTGAGCTACCCGGACGCCCCTATTTATTCATTTATTTATTTTGAAAATGCTTTTTAGACTGGCAGCCCTACATAGGTGTTAATTTTTTTGCACATGGATTTTTCTTACTAGCACTAGTCACTAATTGTAAGTGCCTCGTTAGGAGATGATGTAGAGTTGGTCCCTTAGCTTGTTTCATTTTATATGCCGGCCAAAGGTTTAAAAAATTCGGTATCTGTAGGGATTGGACAGGGTATGTCCTTTCCTGTTTGCAGTCAGTTCCCACGTTCCAATCATGTATGTGACCTGCCCAGCCCTGGAAGGCACTGGGCGCTGAGCCTCTGTTTGTTTATCTGCTAAGTGGGAGAGCAGTCTGCCTGGGCTGCGTATCCCTGACGGGCTTCCTGCAAGCCTCACATGAGTTAATGGACTCCAAAGTGCTTCATAAACGGCGAAGAACTGGAGAAACATGTTGGCGACAATTCCTTTCTTTTCTTAGAAAGGAAAGGAGGGAGGCTGAGGTGAGGACGGTATTGAGTCCACAGGAAAATGATATAAATATTTTGGCTGACACAGCAGAGGAGGCTTCATATATAAGCTAAAGAGCATAAATGGAGTCAGGTGATGCTTGGCGCCCCAGCCAGCTATAGAAAACCCCGGAAAACCCGCTTTCTAGTGAAGGGGGAGCTCTGTGTCAGGGATGGGATCTTTGATTCCCTGGGGTCAGCCCTGGTCCTGGGGGAGGCTCGGGATCCAGGGGTGGGGGAGGAAACCCCTATGGGTGAAAATGAGTCCTGCACAAGTGGAGGAGGCTGGGGAGTGGCCGTGGGCAAGGCTGGCGGTTTGCTGGTAACATTCAAAGTCAGAGTTGTTCTGGCTAGTTCCCTGGATATGTTGTTGTCCAAGACAGCATGCCCCAGGGGCTAGCCATTCCCTCGCTCTGCCGGCCAAATTCCCACCAGCCCCAACAACGTTTTTGTAGTGAATTAAGGATGGGAATTTTTAATCAGGTGAAAGTTTGCAGAGAGTTGGCCTTTTGCTTTATTTTGGGCTCAGAGGTTTGTGAGCTAAGTGGACCTAGCCAGGGCACTTAGAATAGGCAGAGAGAATGGAGACATTTTTGGATGCTGGAGATTTTTTTTTTTTCATCAACTGGGAAAAACAACTAAAAATTTAAGTGTGTTTATGTGGGCGTTTCTTATAATGTATGCTGGAAAACCAGAAAGTGAAACTGATCTGAAAGAAAACTGAAACTGACCTGGAAGGGGGCCCCCAGGGAAGGGTACACCCCTCCCCCAACCCTCTCGGGGCTAGGCTGGGAGTGGAATTTGTAGTGAGGCTAGTCATCTTTTTGGATCTGGACAGTCTAGAGCTAAAAGGTTTGTAGAGACATCTATGCCTGTGTCATCCAGTCTGTATTGGTAACCACTGGCCACTTTTGGCTGTTGAGCCTTTGAAATGTGGCTTTCTGAGAAATGTAAAATCCACACTGGACTTGGAAAGGGTCGCAGGGAAAATAGATTGTAAAAGACTTCAGTAATAATTTTTAAAATATTAATTATAAGTTAAAATGGTAGCCTTTTATATATTGGGTTAAACAAAATAATTATTAAAATGAATTTCACTTTTTTTTTTTTTTTTAATAACGTGGCTGCGAGAAAATTTGCAATTACCTATGTGGCTTGCATTACGTTTCTCCTGGGCAATGGGGAGTGGCTTTCTTAGGGTCACACAGCAGGTTTGCTTCATCAGGTCATTGGTGAAGAATGCCAGATTATCAGACCTTGGGATTGGGAAGAAGGTTGATGTGGTGTAGGGCATCAGTGTAAGTAGGTGGTTAATGGAGGGAACTCATGAGAGAGAGAGAAAGAGATTGGTAATTTAGGAAGAAAAAATTAAACTGTTTTTCACTTTGCTTATCCATTCTCCTAAACATTAATTAAACACTTTGGAAGAAAGTAAATCTAACAAGACAAGCAAAAACAAATCTAAAAGATTACTCCCGGCAATCTCTCCGCTTGCCAAAAAATTCCAGTCTATTTAGTCTTTGGGGTTTAACTGGGGTTTATGAATCAGAGCAGAGTTCAGGGCTGGTTTGGGCATAGAAACCCTGGTCACATTAGAGGCTATGGATTTAGGGTTCTGAGTGGCCACAGGCCATTCTCTTGCTAAGTCATGTTTGCTCCATGTACAGATTTGGGAAGTAAAGCTTCTGAAAGACCCAGAAGGCCCAGAACTGGCGGAGTGGGGAGGTCATATAGCTCCCCTGATCTCCAACCTGGTCTGGGTGGACTCAACTAGCCCCAGTCTGATTGTGGGGACCGGGGTGGGGGGTTCCCAGTGTAGAGGGTGGGCAGGGAGGGTGCCAATGACAAAGCTAGACATGAACACAGGTCTCAAACTTTGTAGGCTAGTTCTCTTGCTGTCAGTGTTTCCAAAGGAGTTTGAGCCACGTGTTGGAAATTCAACCTTACAGACTTGTTTGGCTCAGGATCTGTTTCTGTTGAAAGGCCGAAGTTGAGCATTCTCACTTATCTCACTTGATTTTTGCAAAATAGAATTTTTCTGCCTTGAAGTAGAGTCATCATTGCACATTTGCCAAGTGCCTCTTATATGCCCGGGGCTGGACTCATCATTTAACGTCTATTATCTCAGTCAATACAATCTCTCCAATAACCCTGGAGAGTAAGGTTATTTACTTATTTATAATATGAGGGAGTTGAGAATCAGAGGTGAAAGGGTACACAGCTGGTAAGGGCGGTTGGCTTCCAATTCGGATGACTGCCAGAGATGAGGCTCACCATAGCCCTTTGAGCTGCTGAGTCTTAGCATTCACCCTTACAGTTGAGGAAGGTGAAGTTATTTGTCTAAGATGTGGCATTGGTGATTGGCTAGGGCTTGAACCCAGCTCCCTCAGATATCCTCCTCTTTGCTGTGGGGCGTAACGAGACCCCGCTGTCTTGGGAACTTGTGCTCCCCCTTCCATGGGGCCTGGACCTGGACCTGGACCTGGACCTCCCGGGCCCCCAGCCCAGCTCCCTGCGCTCCTGGGCGGGCCAGTGGCTTGTGTGTTTCCTGCACACAGAGTCTTTAATACTGCGTTTGAAAACAGTTGCAGAAGGTTTGCTGTAATTAATTACATTTGACATACTTGGAACCAGGGCCTCCTGGATTCAGAATGCAAATTTATGCCCAGACAGATGTAAGGTATGCTTGGAGCCAAGAGCTCTGGCACGTCCTAGCCAGGGCCTGCGGTGATGCTGGCTGCCCTGATGGGACTCCCGTCACTGGCAGTGAGCAGCGGAGGCAGGACTCAAACTTGGATACCTGGAGCCCACAGGCTGTTGGAGAAATAACTCTGGGCTTCAGGCTAGGAATCGTAGTCCTCTAGTCTGAGCCCTGCCTCTAACTTAGCCAGAGTATAGGGTAATGTCTTTCTCTCTCTTTGAGTCTTAGTTTCCCCTCTTATGCAGTGAGGGCTTGGACTAGTTGCTCAGAAAGTGTGTTCTATTAGTTTGTTCAGTGGCAGGGGGGCAGTTAATCCAAGTCAGAGCTAGGAGGGCTGGATTTTGGAAGTCTAAATAGCAGAATAGGGAGGTAAGCAGGAGGCTCTTGGAACAAAGAGAAATATACCAGACCTGAAATTGATTTTGCTGATTTCCAGGGCTCCCCATAGAGAAGTCATGCATTCAGCCTTAGATTCCTCTTACCATCTTTATTAGATAACTTACTGCTGCATAACAAGTGACCTCCAAACTTAGTGGCTTAATACAACACTAGTTATTGCCTGTCATGGTTTCTGTGGGTCAGGAATTTGGTAGTAGCTCAGTGGGTTGGTCTGGTTTAGGGTCTCTCTGTGATTGTGGTCATGCAGCGGCCAGGGTCATCTTCACTTTCCTGTCGGGTGCCAGGGTTTGAAAGACTTGAACACTTGGAGTTCTTTGGGCATCCATCCATCCACCCGCCCATCTCATGGGATCTTTTCAGCATGGAGGCTTCATCCATGGCCTGACTTCTGTATGGTAACTTGGGTCTCCCAAGGCACATGTCCCAGCAAAGATAGAGCCAAGCAGATCCTTGGCTCTATCAACTCCTTCTATGATTTAGTGTCAGAAATCATGTAGCGTAACTTCGGCCTCAATCTGCAGGTTGAGGCCGTTACAGAGCTATGCCCCATTTCAAGAGGAGAGACATAAGCCCCACCTCTCTCTGGAGTTGTGGCAACGTCGCATTCATCATGTAGGAGGGGATGTATATTGGTGTGGTCATCTTTAGAAAATACAAGCTGCCGTACCATCTATCTCCCCATCAGTCTATCTCTCTAGCTCTCACTTCTCCATCCCTCTCTACCCACCCACCCATTCACCCATATAATCTTTCTGTCCCCCAGATGTGTGTTCTTATGATTACCTGTTCATCTAGCCGTCTACCCCATTCAAATCACCAGACACATCTTGAGTACCTAGTATGGGCCAGATACAACTAGGGTGCTTTCAACGATGAGCTCAGAGGGGAGAATGAAGCTAATAATTATTGAGAACGTACTCAGTATTAGTGTCTTTATCCCCCAGACAACTCCATGACATAGAATTTTCATCATGTCTGATTTACAGCCAAGGAAACCAGGGCACAGCAAAGCTAAATACCTTGCCCCGGGTCATTCAGGTAATTAGTGTCAGAGGCTGAATTCGAACTCAGGACTCGGCAGTTCACACTGTCCCAGACTGTCTCCATTCTGGTTTCTAAGTGTGAGATTGCTGTCCAAGAGCTGATTTTCACTTTTATTTTCCTTCCAAGTGAAAATGGGTTCTTTCCGCCCTCCCATTATAAAAATAATACATTCATTACAAGAACATTAAAGCAGTACAGAAAAAATAGGATTGTTCTTTAAAAAAAATCACCCCAAATTCTACCACCCAGAGACAACCACTGTTCACATTTGATGAACATTATTTAAGTCATCTCTCTGTGTATTTAAATATATATGATTACGGTTTTATTCAAATGGGATTATATTCTACACACTGTTCAGCATCTGCCTTTTTTTTTTTTTTTTTAAACTCCTGGATCTCTTTCTGCATCAGTAAATAGAGATCTTCATTATTATTTTATTGACTGCATTGTATTTCTACTGTATATATGTCCCCGAACTCAGTGCCTTATTGGATTTTGGTTATTTCTGATCTTTTTAAATGCTGGGTTTCTTACTTGTGTGGTGATCTCTTTATCATCAGTCTCTTAAAGGCTGAATCCTCGTATATTCGTATCCTGCAGGTGATGGCAGTTTACCTTTCTGCTGAGAGATTGGGAGTGCTCATCCTCTATATTGTGGCCATCACCTTGTATTGCTACTGTTCTTAATTGTTGAGGCCGTGAGGGGCAAACTAATGAGGTTGAATATTGCTTGGTATACTTTCATTAGCCACTTTCATTTCTTCTTTTGTGAATTGCCTGTTCGAGCGTTTTGCCTATTTTTCTCTTGAGGTGTTTATCTTTTCCTTTATTTTTTTTAAAAAGCTCTTTGGATTTTAGAGATATTGCCTCTTTGCTATTCAGATTCCAAATATTTCTTATTCTAGACTTTTTTTTTAAAGTGCTGTTTAGAAGGGATTGAAGAAAATGTTTACTTTAAAAAAAACTAATTAATTTGGCAGAGAGAGAGCGAGAGAGCGAGAGCACATGCATGGGCCCACGCAAGCAGGGGGAGCAGCAGGCAGAGGGAAAGGGAGAAGCAGGTTCTTTGCTGAACAGAGCCCGATGTGGGGCTCCATCCCAGGACTCTGGGATCATGACCTGAACTGAAGGCAGACACTCAACCGACTCAGCCACCCAGGTGCCCCTAAAACGTTTAATTTTAAAGTGCTTCCATTTTTGTGTTTTAGGTTCTATGTATTGTAGGTTCTATGTACAGTTAAAAAGACTTTCCCTCATTAAGAATTTATAGCGAGAAGGAAGTCTATAGAGTGGAAGAAAATATTTGCAAATCATATATCTGATAAAGGGTTAGTTTCTGGAATATATAAAGAATCCCCTACAATTCAACAACAAAAAACCAAATAACCTGATTTTTAAAAAAATGGGCAGAGGACTTGAACATTTTCCCAGAGAAGATATACAGATGGCCAACAAGCATATGGAAATATACTCAACATCACTGATCATTTGAGAAATGCAGTTTAAAACCACAATGAGGTACCACCTCACACCCATTAGGATAGTCACTATAAAAAGAAAAAAAACCCCAGAAAGTTAAGTGTTGGTGTGGAAAATTTGGAACTCTGTGTACTATGGGTGTAGCCGCTATGGAAAACAGTATGGTGATTTCTCAAAAAATTAAAAATAGAATTATCATATGATCTGGCAGTCCTGCTTCTGGGTATCTATCCAAAGGAATTCAAAGCAGGATCTCAAAGAGATAATTATACCCCCACGTTCATTGCAGTGTTATTTACAATAGTCAAGAGGTGGTAGCCATATGTTCATTGATGGATGAATGGATAAACAAAATGTGGTCTGTACATAAAATGGAATATTATTCAGCCTTAAAAAGGAAACCCTATCACATGATAAAATATGGATAAACCTTGAAAACACTGTGCTAAGTGAAATCAGCCAATCACAAGACGACTAATACTGTGTGATTGCATTCACAAGAGACATTGAAAGTAGTCAGAACTCATAGAAACAGAAAGTAGAATGGCGGTTGCCAGGGGAAGGGGGAAATGGGGAGTTGTTGTTCAATGGGTATAGAGTTTCAGTTTTGCAAGATGAAAAAGTTCTAGAGATCTGTTGCACAGCTCTGTGAAGTTACTTAGCGCTTCCAAACTGTACACTTAAAAATAGCTAAGGTGGGGAAAAAACAAAGTTGGACATTTATGTTAACCTCGCAAATCAACAGTTTTGTTTTCTTTCTTTATTTCTTTTTGTTTAATTTATTTATTTGACAGAGAGAGATCACAAGTAGGCAGACAGGCAGGCAGAGAGAGGGGAAAGCAGGCTCCCTGCTGAGCAGAGAGCCCAATGTGGGGCTCAGTCCCAGGACCCTGAGATCATGACCTGAGCAGAAGGCAGAGGCTTTAACCCACTGAGCCACCCAGGCGCCCCAACACTTTTGTTTTCTAGGAACATACGCAGAAGAGTGTCTATATACCGTACCATGCTCGTAATTGTTGATAAGATTAAATACCTGGAAACAAAAAAAAAAGAGAATTTAAAAAACATTTATCTGTATTTCTTCTGTTCTTTTATACAGCTTACGTGTATACGTTGTTTATCTATCTGGAATGTATTTGCTTTAGAGGAGGGGCATAGAGATCAGGCTCTGTTTTTTGTTTTTTCCCCAAACAGCTAGCTACTTGCTCTAACACCAGTAACTGAATAATCCATCTTTTCCTCCTGGATTTGAAATGCCATCTTTGCCTTACATTAAATATACACGTAACTTGGGTCTCTTTCTGGACTCTCTGATGTTCCCTGGGTGTACAGGTATGATGCTGTTTTAGTTTGGTCACTTTTAGGTACACTTGAGCATGAGCATCGTTATCTTAAGAACTGACCTATAAAATAGCATGTCCATTGCCATGTGTGTTACTGACCAGGCTGGGGCCGCTTTCTGGCGGGCTTTGCACAGGGCAGACTCTCTTTGTTACCCAGACTGGCCTCAGCGGCCGCTGTATATACAGAAACTGAAGTTCAGTGAGGTCAGATGACTTGCTGTAGGTAGTAGCTAATTGGTGCTCTCGTTCCCGGGAGATTGGAGCCGGAGTCCGACTTCCGAGTCTGGACTTTCTTTAACAACACGCTGGCTCTTGAGGATGTCCGATCTCTCTCCTTGGGGACCGTACATGCCCTGGTACAGAGGGGTGCCCATAGATGCTCGCTAAGGTGCATGGGAAGCAGTCGTCATGGCTCATTCAAAACATATTCCTAAACGTGTCATTCCCTGGTTGTAGTTAGAGATATATGTTAGTATTTGTTTTAATCAGTTAATTTTTAAATAATTAAAGGAACATAATGATATTCTAGAGAAACCAGAAAATAAGGAAATGAAAAGACTATGTTAACTAAATCCCAGCCCTCTTACAGTCACCTTTAAAATTTCATTGTATTTCCGAATTCTAGTTATTTTATAAGCATATTTTTGTTTTTTGAATCATAATGTATTAGTTTTGCCTCCTGCCTTTTCCTCCCCCCATCTTTACTTTGTCTTCCTAATTGCCATTTTTAAAGACTGCACAATATTCACAGAAAAGAATGAACATGGTTTATTTAATCCATACTCTGGTTGCACATTTAGGCTGGTTCTAATTTTTCTCTTTTATAAAGTTCCACTGTAATGAACAATTTCATAAATAAGATACTCTGATATTTTAAAGCCATCTCCTTTGGATGTATTCCTGAAGAGAGATTACTAGATCAAGATACATCCTACCCCTTTTGGACCAATTATTGGTACCAGGCTTTAGAATTTCTGTTGATTTGGAAAAGAAATACAGTAAATTCTTTAAAAAAATTTTCACTGACTTTTTTCATTATGAGAGGGGTTCATGTTCAATGAGGAAACCTAGAATATATGTGCATAAAAGAAAAGACTTTATTTTTTATTTATTTATTTAATTTTTATTTTAAAAAATTTATTTATTTGATAGAGAGAGATCACAAGTAGGCAGAGGCAGGCAGAGAGAGGAGGGGGAAGCAGGCTTCCCGCCAAGCAGAGAGCCCAATGCGGGGCTCGATCCCAGGACCCTGAGATCATGACCTGAGCTGAAGGCAGAGGCTTTAACCTACTGAGCCACCCAGGCGCCCCTATTTTTTATTTTTTTAAGATTTTATTTATTTGACAGAGAGAGAGGGATCACAAGTAGTCAGAGAGGCAGGCATAGGGAGAGGGGGAAGCAGGCTTCCTGCTGAGCAGAGAGCGTGATGCGGGGCTCGATCCCAGGACCCTAAGATCATGACCTGAGCCGAAGGCAGAGGCTTTAACCTTACACTGAGCCACCCAGGCGCCCCAAGACTTATAATTGCACACCTTTTCAAGATGAGCTCTGTTAATTTCATTAATTATTTCAGTAAGTTAATTATTTACTTATACAAGTATTAATTTTTCAGTAAATTATTTTTAACCTCATTTTACTAGCCAGAATTCTCTTATAACTTGTTTTTCTGCATTTATGCTGGTAAACCATTTTTGGATGATGATCCCTCCTCTTGCAAGATCTTAAACATGTTTTGAATTTGTTTAGCCATTGAATATTCGTCCTAATTATGGGTGACGACCCTTCGTAGGTGCCAAGGTGATAAATCAATATGAACTCTGTTCATAGCCATATATAATGTGCTGTAGAAATTGTCAGTGTTCTAAGACTGGTTGCTGAGGGTGTTCAGTGGAGGGAAAGATGAATCCTAGTAAAGAGAATCCGGGGCAACTTCCTGGAGGAAGTGGTATTTGAGTGTGGCTTTGAAGGACAGATAGGATTTGAGGGTCAAAAGATGGGTCTGTGGGAGGAAGGGGAGGGAACAGAGAATTCTGGGCCAATGAAATAGTATGAATTATCAAAAAAAGATGAACTTTGGTGATTTTTTTAGTGTTGAGTATTTATTACTATAGATCTAATTCTTTTCAAAGCTGGTGAGTCATAAGATTCTGCCGAATGTGGTTATCCTTTATGTGGGCCCACCAGAATGTTCAGTTAAATCGGACAGAATGCTGAGGAAGTGCAGGGTAGTGTGGGGTTTAGAGAGGAAAGGTAGCAGGTAGGGGAAGTTAAGAGGAAGAAAGTCTTTGGTAATCTGGCCTCAGGTCGGGATAGTGTTTTCACTCTGCAAAGTGCTTTTGCAGATGTGATCTCCCTCCTGCCTCCTGGTGCCCGGATAGACTGACCTGTGCAGGGCACTGCCCTGCTGGGCAGTGGCAAATTCTACTTTCATGACCGATCCCCTAGAAGAAATACATTCTATGTTACCATCTTATACACGCGGACTCATCTCAATAAAACAAAAGCAGGCAGGGATAATTACACTTAACCACTTGCAGTGCATTCTGATACTTTTTAATTCTTTTATTTAAAAAAATTTTTTTTTTGACTGTGACTCATTAAGTTGATTTCCAGACCCCACAGTGGGTCTTCCTGGTTCTCCTGCCAGGACCTCCCAGGTGACCTGAGCAGGTGGAACCTAGAGCCCCTTTACCCCTCCTGTCCAGCAGGTCAGGAACAGGTTGGAAATATCCTGCCTGCCTGGCTCCCCCATCCTCAGGATGAACATTGACCTTTGTAACTTCCCATTGAAGGTCTGAGCGCACAAAGCAGGTCCCTGGGGAGTTCCTGGACGGGCGAACCTGACTTGGAGATGGGCTTCCCACAAGCGACTGAACATCTCAGGGGTTCCAAGAAGTCCCAGGGAAGAAAACCGTTAGTGGAGATGATCTTAAGAGAAGCATAGGATTATGGTGTTTTGTTTTGTTTTTTTCCTTTCTCTTTTGCATATACTAAGTTTTCTTCATGGAAAAACGAACCTCTTTCATAATAACAAAGTGAGTCCAGAAAACCCAAAACACTTTTTTTTTTTTTAAGATTTTATTTATTTGACAGAGAGAAACACAGCGAAGAGAGGGAACACAAGCAGGGGGAATGGTAGTGGGAGAAGCAGGCTCCCTGCTGAGCAGAGAGCCCGATGTGGGGCTCGATCCCAGGACTCTGGGATCATGACCTGAGCCGAAGGCAGACGCTTAACAACGGAGCCACCCAGGCGCCCCCAAAACACTTTTTTAAAGAGTTTAGTGTATTTTCCAAATTAATAGAAATTCCCAGATCTCAGTACCAATAATCTCTCTTTGGGAGTATAGCCAAAGGAGAAGATTTTAAAATATCAAAATATCTTATATATGAAGATATTCTTTACCGTGTAGTTTTACCAAAGCCCGGTACCAGGCCTGGCCGGAGTGTGCAGGGGTCGGGGTGGTGGGGTGTCCAAGTGCTGTGTCACATGATGCCCCCAGGAAAAAGTCATTATTAGATTGCTGCTCTGAGAAGCAGTACAGCCCAGTGGCTAAGGACGTCCCCTTTGTAGCCAGACTTGTGGGTTGCAAAACCCACATCTGCCTCTTTCAGGCCACGTGACCCTGGGCAAATTGCTCAGTCTCTATGCATCAGAATGGGCAGAGTGAGACTTAGCGGGGTTCATGTAAAAGCACTAGCACAGTGCTTGACGCATAGTAAGTCCTGTGTAAGGGTTAACTCGCTAGTTCCATCTGAATGCTTTTTTTTTTTTCCTTGCACAGAACATGGAAACTGCAGGCTCACTAGTCCTATGTCTGAGTCTGTTCAGGGTATAGGACACAGAGGGTGGAAGGACTGGAGGGCAAGAGGCCTCTTGTTGAGGGTTCTGCCCCTTAACCAGGCTTGGGCTGAGTTTGGGGTGACATTTTCCTTCTTAGAAATACTGTTGTCTAGAATATGAGATAATAAACTATTTCTGCTCTGCCTTGCAGAATTGTCATTAATAATTGGCAGGATAAAAACTCATTCACCCATAAAGTGAAGGGGTTGGATGAAGGGTTTCCTTATGAATTCCAGCTATGGCTGTTATTGATTCCATGAATAGGCCATAGTGGGAAGGGTGCTGAGATTGATTAATGATGTCTGCCACTGGGAAGGCAATGTGGTGGTGACTTCTCTTGCATTTTCTGCTCCTCAGTGGCATGGCTTCGTGGGTCCCCTTTAATCCCTGGCTGGGTGTTTTGAAGGTTTATGAAGGATTGAGGAATTGGCTGTCCACTCCTGCGACCAAGAGATGAGTGGATCTGAGTCCATATTTTCTAAATGCACATATTAAGATATCTTAAAGCTCCAGTAACTAAATGAAGGTGGACCTGGCCTAGTCCTCTATGGGCAGATGTTAACAGCTTCCAGTCCAGAAACAGACTCAACAGACAGCTCTCTGTTAACTTCAGTTCCAGGACTGTTTTGCTTAATTTTGCTTTTAAAATATTGTAATATTTGGTAAACATGTCTCTGTGTTATTCTGTTTTCGAAACTTTCATTAGTCTCACACATATTCTACCAGATGAACATTAGAATCATTTTTAAAGGTAAAAATTGTGTTGCAGTGGTAATTGTATTAAATGCATACATTGAATTGAGTAGGAAGGACATTCTTACAATATTATGTTTTTCTGCCCAGTGAGGTGGTCTCTTTCTTCATTCTCGTGTTCCCGTATATGACCCACAGTAAAGTGCTCCAGATACATTTTTTTTTTAAGATGTTATTTATTTGACAGAGAGAGAGAGATCACGAGTAGGCAGAGAGGCAGGCAGAGAGAGAGGGGGAAGCAGGCTCCCTGCTGAGCAGAGAGCCCGATGTGGGGCTCCATCCCAGGACCCTGGGATCATGACCTGAGCCGAAGGCAGGCGCCTAACGACTGAGCCACCCAGGCGCCCTCTTTTTTTAAAAGATTTTATTTATTTATTTGACAGAGAGAGAGATCATAAGTAGGCAGAGAGGCAAGCAGAGAGAGAGGGGGAAGCAGGCTCCCTGCTGAGCAGAGAGCCCGATGCGGGGCTCCATCCCAGGACCCTGAGATCATGACCTGAGCCAAAGGCAGAGGCTTTAACCCACTGAGCCACCCAGGCGCCCCTCCACATACATTTTGGACGTTTATTTTAGAATACATTCCTGAGCATTTCATATTTTTGACTGTAAGTGGGATAATTTCCTTTATTGTGTATTTTACCTAATTAATTCAAGTACATGGAAAAGCTACTAGTTTTTATGTGGTTGTTTGTTAGTGGATAACTTACTGTCTTCTTAATTCCAATGGTTTCTTGTGATTTTTTTAGATAGATGATAATATATGCAGATAATAGTCATTTCCTTTCTTCTTTTATAGCCATTGTCTTTTTCTTTTCCTCTTATATGTCGACTAGGCCTTCTGGGCAGTTTGAATAATAGGGATAACAAGTATTCTTGTATTGTCTCATTTCTTCTTTTAGTGGGAAGGATTCTAGCATTTTCTAATTAAGTATAAAGTTTTGTTTTGGTTTCTGGTACAGATTCTTTTTTTTTTTTTTTAAAGATTTTATTTATTTATTTGTCAGAGAGAGAGAGAGAAAAGCAGGCAGAGACAGAGGGTGAAGCAGGCTCCCCGATGAGCAAGGAGCCCGATATGTGACTCGATCCCAGGACCCCGGGACCATGACCCGAGCCGAAGGCAGCTGCTTAACCAACTGAGCCACCCAGGTGTCCCTGGTACAGATTCTTTATCACCAAGCATTTTCTGAGTTGCTCAAAGTTTTTTTTTTTTTTTTTTTAATTTTTCAAGATGGAGGTGAGTGGTATGATTTAGGAGTGATTTTCACTTTTTTGTGTTTGAATTCTTCTTCTGCAGAGGAGTGTGAATCATCCCCTCCCCCACTGTAAAATTATTTAATAATAAGGGGCGGGGGGAAGGATGATGATTTTAAACAAACACCTTTTCATTATGTACCCAGATGGCCATATGGTTTTCTTACTTTGATCTGTTGATGTGATGAATCGTATTAATAGATTTCTTAATATTAAACCATCCTGGAAGGAACCCATTTTGTTCATGGTGTTTTCATTATTTTAATACACCTCAGATCCATTTTGCCGTGTTCTATGTCTATATTCCTTAGTGAGATTGTCCTGCGGTTTTATTTTTGTGTGCTGTTTTTGTCATTTTTAAAATGGGGATTATGCTAGTACAGTGGTTTATAGACTGGGAAGCTTTCCATCATTTTCAGTGATTTGGAACAAGGTAGATAAATACATTGTAAATTGTGTACTTCTTGGTAGTAGCTGCTGAGATAGTTGTGTTGAGAAGGATTCTGAGGTCCTGTCATGTGTAAACAATTTAGTGTTTTGTCCGAGTGTAGGAAATGAGAGTTTAAGCATGCATGCCAGATGTTTATTTGTAGTCCCTGCCAGGAATGATTTATATTGCATGGGAATTATCTATCTTTTGAAAGTTTAAAAGGACTCGCCTTTAAAACTCTCTATCTTGTTACGCTTTTGGAGATGATTTTCCACTGTAATCTTTCAGTTATATTTTGGCTTTTTCACTTGTTGAAAATAGTTTTGGTAGAAACTGATGAAGAATTTGAACCATATTTGCATGGAATAGAATATAACCTAAAAACACGTTCTCTGGTTATATTTTTCTAGTCTGATTTTCTTGTAATTGCATTTTTTCTTTATTTTTTTGGTTGCATACTGATAGCCAGGAGTATTTATTATTTTTATATCCACTTCTTAACAATTTGAAGGTATTTGTCAATTCTTTTTTTTTTTAAATATTTTATTCATTTATTTGTCAGAGCGAGTGAGTCATAAGTAGGTAGAGGCAGGCAGAGAGAGGGGGAAGCAGGCTCCCTGTTGAGCAGAGAGCCCGATGTGGGGCTTGATCCCAGGACCCTGAGATCATGACCTGAGGCAAAGGCAGAGGCTTTAACTCACTGAGTCACCCAGGCACCCCTCAATTCTGACTATTTAAAACATTTCCACGTTGTTATGTTTGTTAAATTGAGCCTTCTGCCTTCTTTAGATTTTGTTTTTTTAAATTGAATCCTTAGCTCTTTATTTTTCTCTGTTTAGTAGTAAAAGTGTTTAATCAATGAATTTTCCTCTGAGTACATTTTTGGTCACATCCCATAAGCCTACTGCAAAGTGTTGTAACTCTTTTCTCTCCTAAATATTCCATAATTTTAGTTTGGAATGTTTGGATTTAGTTTGGATGTTCTCTTTAGTCTAAAGTTTATTTAAAAATATAATTTAAACTTTTGTGTTTCCCTTTTTTTACACGAGTATTTATATTTATTTATTTTTGTTTTAATGTGAAAGAATGTTGCCCATAATAGTTTGCTCTTTTTTTTTTTTTTTAAGATTTTATTTATTTGACAGAGAGAAACACAGCGAGAGAGGGAACACAAGCAGAGGGAACGGTAGCGGGAGAAGCAGTCTTCCCGCAGAGCAGGGAGCCTGATGCGGGGCTTGATCCCAGGACCCTGGGATCATGACCTGAGCCGAAGGCAGACACTTAACGACTGAGCCACCCAGGCGCCCCAATAGTTTTGCTCTTGGTGATTCATAGAAAGTTTTGGATTCCTTTTTTAAAATTAGCTTGTGTAAATGTTTCATTTGCTTGCAATATAAGCAGTTTCCCCTTTGGGGTTTATTGTTTGCTACCTGTATGTATATTTCTCATTCCTGTGTATCATTGACAATCACATTTTTTAAATTCCCTTTAGAGCCCTAATAATACTGTTTTTCGATTTGTTATTTCAAGAATTTGAGAATCTGTTAATGTCTTCCAACACTGTTTCTTTTGGTTTTACCATTGGCTCTTTCTAGTTTATATAATGGGTTGTCTTCCTTGACCTGTTACATCCTTTCTGCTTTCTTTTTTTTTTTTTTTTCCTTTCTGCTTTCAGTTGTAGTTTTCCTACTTTTTATAAAGCATTTCACTATTTCACCTTTAATTCAAGTGATTTTTGTAAAGCACTTCTGTTTTCTGTTGTTGGAATTTACCTGGCATAATTCTACATTTAACTTTTTATTTTACTTTTCACTTTTAACCTTTCTGTGCCCTTTAAAAAAAAGGCTATCTGTCTTTCTTTCAGATAGCATGTAGTTTTTTATATTTAAAAACTCAGAGTCTGAGTGTCTGTGTCTTTTAATATGGAGCTTACCCCCAGTTATATTTATTATAATACCTAATGTAGTTTTTTTTTAACTTCTTTCATCTAATTATAGTTTTCTTTTTTCTAAGTACTTATATAAGAAGGTATTTTTGATGCTTTCTCATGTGAATGGCAGCTTGGATGAATAGAGCATTTTTGGGTTACGTATTTTATCGCTCAGTACCCTGTAGATGTGCTGTAGTCTTATGTTGTTAATATTGGGTAATTCAGAAGCCGCATGAGATTTTATTTGCATGGTCGATTCCTCCATCCTCTCGCTCTCAACCTTCCTGAATGTCCTTAGCATTCTTTCTCCCCCTTGAAATTCAAAGGGTTTTCCAAGCAGTGTCCAGGTTTTGGTGTCTTTTCATTATTTTGCTAAGGTGCATGGAATGTACTTTGTCTGCAGATTCAACTCTTTTAGAAACATTTTTGTTGCATGTCTCCCTGTGGGCTCATTTCTTTTTGGAATGGGAGTTATCCGTATATATCTGTATATATGCAGTATATACGTTATCTCTCGTGTTGAGTATTTGAGCCCCCCTCTTTTTTTTTTTTTTTTTTAAATTTTATTTATTTGAGAAAGAGCGCACAGATGGAGGGGCAGAGGGAGAGAGAGAAGCAGGCTCCCTGCTGAGCAGGGCTCCCCATCTCAGCTCCCTGGGATCATGACCTGAGCCAGAAGGCAGCCGCTTAACCTCCTGAGCCACCCAGGTGCCCCGAGCCTCTCTTTCTTTGGAGGTTTGCAGGTGCTTCTCAGGTGTCTCCTTTGCACGACTTACCTCTCTTTTCTGCGCTGGCAGTTCTGCCCATCACTGCTCCTGATGCCGGTTACAATTCTGTGCCGTTATTTGGTTCTTTGCACTCTCTTCTGAATTCCCTGAGCTTTCCCTTCATTTGACTCTGTTCTTGTTTTCTTGAGTTTTGTTGAGAGTGCAAAGGAGAGTTTGTGTCATTTATTTTGGCTTCCTAGAGTAAAACTGCTTTTACGTGTTCCTTCTCTGAATCTTGAGTAGGAGGATGCTTATCCCCTTTTGTTACACAGTTTTCTTCCATTTGCTCTCCTCCTGCTCACTTCATTTATTCCTTCTAAACAAGGAAGGGGTATGACCTGGTTCAGTGTAGACCCTACAGTGATACCAGTAGCTTCTGCCTCCTCGGGTCTCGGGATAAAAAGGGTTGGGCCACATGTTGTAAGTGGTAACTGGGCCATGCAGCCGCCCGAGGTTGGGGGGTGAGGCTGGGACTCTAGGTTTTCAGAGTCTGGGTTCCATGATTTGGTTTAGTGAGGCCATACAATGAAGTGCCCAGTGGTCTGTGCCCGGATTCTTTCCTGATGGGGTCAGGGCTGAGTTAGAAAGCGGAAGAAGCTAAGCCACCCCTGGGATGTCTGGGATTCCACAGACGGAGGTCCCTGTAGTTCCTGTCCGTCCCCTCCCTCGGGGCCCCCCTGACAATTTGATTTTCATTTTAGCAGTTCTGTGTCAGAGTCTCAGGGAGGGCACCTGTGAGAGGGTTCATCGTGATGCCCTTCGATGTGTCCTCCCCTCCCTACCGTGTGGCAGACATCTCTTGGTGGGTGGCTTGTGTGTGAAATCCCCTCCTAGATTTCAGGACCTCCTTTTTTTTTTTTAAGTTTTTAATTATGTTAAAATACAGTATATAACATAAAATTGATCACCATCACCATTTTTGTATGTACGGTTCGGGTGTGTTAAGCATTACTGTGCTTTCCGTGTGTAGACCGTGTTCATCTGGGACATTCTCCCTAAAGAGCTCCCCATCGCCCCATCCCCCCGGCCCCAGGCCGCCGCCGTGCTGCTTTCTCTCTATGAACTCTCCGAAGTACCTTTTTTGTCTTGTCCTCGTGGCTCTTCGCGTTGTAGCGCTGAATCTCCTTCCTTCCCAAGGCGGTACAGCATTCCACTGTCTGCACCTGCGGGTTTGTTCATCCGCTCGTCCATCGGTGGACACTTGGGCTGCTTCTCCTTCTTAGTTGTCATGAGTGACGTTTCTCTGAGACCCTCCCTGGGTCGACCAACATCTCTGCGAGATCCCGCTTTTGGTTCTTTGGGGGTTTATCCCGCGTAGTGGAATTGCTGGGTCACACAGTGGATCACGTAGTGTAGCTTTTTGAGAAACCACCATAACTGTGTTTTCCTCCTATTAAAAGAAATATGGGAAGTTTCAGAAGTGTGCTGAGTGAACAGAGTTGTGTAGTGCCCGCCACATCCCGTGATCTGGCTTCGGCAGCTGTCACCGTGTTGCCATTCCTTTAGTGCCTGAACCTCTGCCTGCTCTGCTCCCTCAGTGATGGTGGTGGTGCTAACAGTTTTTTAAAGATTTTATTTATTTGAGAGTGAGCGAGTGAGCGTGAGTGGGGGGAAGAGCAGGGAGAAGGACAAGTGGACTCCATACCCAGCACAGAGCCTGGCGTGGGGCTCGATCTCATGACCTTGAGATGATGACCTGTCCTGAAATCAAGAGTCTGACGCTTAACCGGCTGAGCCACCCAGGAGTCCCGGTTACTTTATTATTATAAATGTTTCAGGAAAACTTAACGTAAGTAAAATGGACAGTCATAGCTGAACGTTTGGCTAAATGGACGTACCCGTGTAACTCACACCCCAGGTGTCCCATGGAACATTTCCAGCTCCCAGAATGTTTCCTCAGGTCCATTGTCAGTTGCCACCTTCTTCCCCAGAGGCCATGGCTGTGCTGATTATCTTCACATTACACTGGTTTACCTGCTCTAGACTTTTATATAAATAGTACCTTCTATTTCTGTATTCCCCTCGTCAGTCCCTGGGGGTAGGACGAGAGGAGGCACTGGTGATTCATTCTTGTGCCCTCTGCCACGTAGGACTCTCCTCTTTCACCCCTTTGCAGCTCTGGGCTTCACTGTCAGATTAGCCAACCGCTGCCTTTGGTCTTTGTTTTCATTCCATTCTGCTTGTGTTATAAATGAGGAACCGAGTGGAAAAGCCTCAGCATTTCCCCAACATTTAAAACTCTCGTGTATTGGACTCCTTTCTGTTATGAAAGTGGTTGGTTATTCATAACATTAAAATTTTGAAATCTAGAGAATTAGGGGGAAATAAATCCATCATTTAATCATTTTACCATGACAGTTTGCATTTCTCTGTTGTCTTTTTTTCTAGGTGTCTTTTTCTTCTTTGTGTAATATAGCTATCATCACAGTGCATACAATTTTAAATCCTGCCTTTTTCATTTAACATTGAAATGTCAGTATTTATTTCTAGCCAGCTGCAGGACTGTCTAGTGGTCATTTTTTATTGGCTCCACAGTAGCCGTAGTGGGGGTTGTGATTTGAGCATTTATGCTGTGCCTTGCACGGTTCTGAGTCTCAAAGTCATTAAGTCCTTACAAGTTACCCATGAGGTATGTACTGTTACTCCAATTTTGCAGATGGAGCAGTTGAGGCTGAGTGAAGAAAGTCCCACACTCCCTAGTCCCTGACTAGGGAAGCCGGGAACCAAACCCAGGCCTTCTGACTCCTGTCCTCAGCACTTGTACACCGTGGTTAACTTCATCTTTTCTTTAAGTGGGCTGTACAGGGATCTTTCCCTCCATTTTACAGATGAGCAAACTGAGGCCCAGAGAGGGAAAGTGACTTTTCCGAGGGGAGGCAGCAAGGAAGTGGCAGTGCCGAGGCTGGGACCCAACCTAGAACCTCTCCCGTATTTCTGGAGGTCCTTGGTTCCGCTTGGAGGGGTCCTGCCTCATCTCCAGGTCTGCCTTGCGTTGGAATCACTCCCCTTATGCCAGTCTTCTGAGTCTCTTTGCATTCTCATTATCTGCCATTCTTCCGGCAGCCCCAAGTCCCCTGGGCTCTCCGGGCCTCAGTTTGTTCGTCTTTAAAATGGGCTCGCCTCTCCCCCGCTCCTCCCTGGGCTGTGGCTTCAGCCCTGCTCTCTCGGACTCGGCCGGCCCGGCGCTTTCCCAGACGCTCGCAGGGAACTGCACTTGCGGCTGAGCTAGCATCTGCTTCCCCATCTGGTCCCAACTTTTTCCTTAATTACCCACTGAATTGGCTCTAACAAAATGCTGACAACTTGAATGAGACATTAGCTGATCCATCAGCGCCTGTGCCAGGGCTTCACGGGCTTTTCCGGGATGTGGTGAACTCAGGCCCGGCAGAGTCCCTCGCTCCCTGGCCAGAGTCCCCATCCCGGCGTCCCCATCCCGGCCGAATGGCAGGCCCCGCTGGGGTACGGGGTTCTCACAAACGCAGCTTGTCTTCAGGGCTGGGTCGCCGACCTAGGAGCCTGGGAGTGGGTTTAGTCTTCTCTCCTGCCCCACCTTGGCCTCTAATCTTTCGTGTCTTTTGTTCCAAGATACCATTCTTTAGATTATTTTTGTTTTGTTTCATTTCTTCATGTTTCCAGCTGGTCTGAAGGCAGTGGGACTGAGTGTGCCGCAGCAAGAAGGGGTTGGCCTGCGTTTTCTTGGCTTAGAGGTGGCTCCGGTGGCTCCTTTGTGCCTTTGGGGCCGGTTTTGCACCTGCATAAAGGGGGTCTGGTAAGGTGTATTATAGGCTCTAATTCTAATTTCCTGGACTCTGAGAAAAGGCTGAGCTTTGGTTTTCTCATTGTAAGAGGGGTAGGTGGAGTCAGAGGCTGCCTAGTGGGGCTGAAGAGCATGGGCGGCCCTTCTGGATTCTAGTCTTGCCTCTGCTGCCTCCTCCCT
>CM053615.1:61161604-61209828 GCA_028646535.1 Procyon lotor
GCGGGCAGCTGTTCGGTGCCCTCATGGTGCTGTGTGCTGTCACACTCTGGTTGGTAACCAGTTTGTTTCTCCCTGGGGCCTGCTTTCGGATCTTACCACCGCCCCCCGCCACCTCTTGTCCCTGCCGCGCTAAGCAGCGGACCTAGATCCACCCAGGATCGCCCAGCTCTGCCTTCTGTCATCTTCCTGCCGGGCACGGGTGTGATGGCTTCCCAGACCGCACACCAGAGAAGCTGGGGGGTGAGTCCCCATCACAGCCGCTGAGTGGGGGAGCATCCTGCCCAACCAGCTTCCGGTCCATGGCTCGTGTTTGCTCACCTGGCCTCTGCTCTCTGCTTTGTAACTATCGAATCCTACTGCATCCACTTACCACGAGCCAGCGGGAGCAGACTTGGCGCCCCAGTCCCAGCCTCAGGGATTCCGAAGTTTCTGGAAACAGGGACTTTTTGCTGGCCTGATGAGCGTGTCTCTGCCAGGGGTGCACAGGAGAAATCGGTAAAGTGCGTGGGGCTGGACGGGACATGTTCGTGGGCGCACATGAATTTTCCTTTCCCTCGAGTCTGGCTCTTCAGGGTCATTTTCTCTCTATTATGTTATTGATTTATTGATTTAAAGATTTTATTTATTTATTTATTAGAGAGAGAGAGAGAGGTCACAAGTAGGCGCGGGGGGGCGGGGAGCAGGCTCCCTGCTGAGCAGAGAGGCCAGTGTGGGGCTCCATCCCAGGACCCTGAGATCATGACCCGGGCCGAAAGCAGAAGTTTTAACCCACTGAGCCATCCAGGCGCCCCCTCACCATTACGTTTTAACTTAAATACTTCAATTATATGCCATTTCAGAGAGTGGTTTACAGGGAAACCACTTCCCTCCATCCATCTGTCCATCCTCCCTCCCTTCACACCCACCATGCGCACAGCCACTCCGGTCCCCACTGTGAAGAGCACGGGCTGGTGGGAGGGACCAGCCCACATGCTGAGCAAATTTCAAGTCTGTGTGCCACCTTCTGCCTTCCCAGCAGTGTCTTCTCACAGAATCTTTGTTTTGTTTCAAACAGCTTGTTTTACTTCATTATTTAAAGTAGCAAATGCTCTTATAGAAAAAGTTGGAAAATACAGAAAAGTATGAGGAAGGAAGAAAATCACCTGTAGATCCCTAGCTCAAACCTGGGACATTTTGGTCCTTTTCCTTCTAATTATTCTGTGTGTGTGTGTGTGTAAACCCGTGGTTTGGCTCTGTGGTATTCCATGAAGAAGGGAGTGTTCTGGTTTACCCAGCAGTGCCCCATTTGGGGGATATTTTGCCATTTCGGTTTTTCCCCTATTATAAATAATGCTCTTAAGAGTATCTTGTAAGTGAATTGGTTTTCCTGTTTTGGATTGTTTCCCAGACTTGAATCTCAGGGATCCCCAGGCTGCTTCTCTACCTTAGTGTGTGCCTGGAGGGCGAGCCCAGCTCTCTGCACCACCCCTGTCCCCCTCCCCGACCCTGATTCAGTGGGGGCGGTGGTGCCCCGAGGCTGCATTCTGATACCCTCTCCGGGGCCAGCTGCTGCTGCCGGACTGCGGGGCGCACTTGGGAGGGGCATCAGCCAGCCTCTCCATTGTGAGGGGGGAGTTGAGGCTAAGGAGCCGGCGGCAGGGTGGCCTTGGCGTGTTTCAGACCAGTGGGTGGTTCTCCTGCTTGGGGCACCGCCACCCTCTCCCCATGCTGCCCCCGTGACCTGCACTCACCTCCCCCCGCCTAAATGTTCCGGCCACGCTGGGTCGGCAGAGGCCGGGTGCGGAGCGGGTGTTGGCTTACGGGTGGGCCCGGGGTGAGAGCCCCTTGAGGAATGAAACCTGTGAAGTTTGCAGTGAGTTGTAAGCTAGAGCGAGTGATAGCCTCTCTAGGATGCAAGGGGTTAAGCAGGCGGCTGGCACAGCCTCCCCCGAGCCAAAGGGGGAACTCAGGAGTAAGTCCTGACTGCCTAATTAATTCAATTAAACTACTTCATAAGCTCCGCTGGTGTCAGTAAATTGTTAAAGTCTATTAAAAACCCAGTGGAACGTGGTGAGGGTTTGGGGATGGTGTATCGCCTTCCTAGAGTTTCCCCCTCGTTCCCCACCCCCCAGGAGTGGGGTGCACCAAAGGAGGGACCGATGCCCAGGTCTGGTGCCCCTGCCGACCTGCGTGTGCTGAGGCAGATCCCAGGACCCGTGGGCCTCAGTTTCCCTGGCTGTTCAGTTGCATGATGGACTGGTTCTTGAACACCCCTTTGGCACCTGAGTTACTAGGATTCTCCAGTCCCTTCTCGTCAAGGGCAGCTGTCACTGCAGACACCCTTACTGGTGTCCGCCTTTTCCTTCATAGCATGTTCATTCGGGCAGTTTCTTGAGGCAGCCATGAGGACAGGGGAGCCGAAGGGGAGGTGTGAGCTCCGGAGGAGGGAGTGAGCCGAGTGGATTACACCCGACTGGCTGTGCGCCATCTCGTGAACCCACCCCCTCGCAGCTGGTTGTGATGGCTCCGCTCTTACAGGGGAAGGTACTGCAGCTCCCAGGATTGGAGCGGCCTATCCGCAGGTAACCATTGGGGTTGAGGTTCGACTTCAGGGCTCCCAGGCCTCAAAGTCCCTGGGGCGGATAGCTTGCTTCTTCTGCGGATGTCTTTCTTTCTTTCTTAAAAGATTTTATTTATTCATGAGGGATGAGAGAGTGAGGGAGGGAGGCAGGCAGAGGGAGAAGTTGGCTCCCAGTGGAGGAGGGAGCTGGATGCAGGGCTCGATCCCAGCGCCCTGGGATCATGACCCGAGCCGAAGGCAGACGCTGAACTGACTGAGCCACCCACGCGCCCCTGCAGATGTCTTGGAAACAGTGCAGGCCCCCTGGCTGAACTGTCCAGCACGCAACGTTGCAGTCTTGGAAAAGAAAGCACCAGACAGGGGTGCCTGGGTGGCTCAGTCATTAAGCGTCTGCCTTCGGCTCAGGTCATGATCCCAGAGTCCTGGGATCGAGCCCCACATGGGGCTCCTTGCTCGGCAGGAAGCCTGCTTCTCCCGCTACCATTCCCTCTGCTTGTGTTCCCTCTCTCACTGTGTTTCTCTCTATCAAATAAATAAAATCTTAAAAAAAAAAAAAAAAAAAAAAAGAAAGCACCAGTCTTTTTCTCTGGCCAGAATCCAGTCGTGAGGAACCCAAATGAGATCCCGGTCCCTGGAGGTATGTAAGTGTTAGTTTGCGTGAGAAGCAGGTGGGGCCGGCGGTAGGCCTCGCTCCCCAGCACATGGACGCTGGGGTTCCCCTCTTAGCCTGTCACCTCTCCTTTGGCCAAAGCAGTAGGCCCGCCTGGGTTTGAGAGCAGCCCGCGTCATGAATCAGCTGTGGCTCCTGGGCATGTCCCTCACTGTCCTGCAGGTGAGGCTCGTTCATTCATGTCGGAAAGGCGGCTGGGGTGGTGTGCTCCTGGGCGCTCCGCACGTGGGGCGAGGGGGCGCAGGAAGGGTGGGCTTGAGTACAGCAGATACACCTGTGAGTGGAGGATGCCGTGTCTGAGACATTCTTAGTGGCCACTGGACCTTTACAGGCTCTGACAAGTCCTTCCGGAAAGAAGGGAGATTAATTTTGTTTACCCAGCCTCCCCCCACCAAGCCATTCTTTCCCTCTCCGAGCACATCTTTTGTTTCATGACCTGCTGGCTAAGGGGGAAAGATGGAAGGAAGCCCCCGACTGTGCCCCCCGGGGGGAGGTGAGGGGGAGAACTGCCTTTTAACTTGAGAACGCCCTGTCAGGAAGTAAATCGGATAAACTGGCCCTTAGCAAGGTGGTGACTACAGTCCCTAAAGTCGGGTTTTCTTAAACCCAAGTCCAAGTTTATTCTGGGATCCGAGGGGCCTGCCAAGTTCCAGGAGCCCCTCTTGCTTCCAGGAGCCCTCCGAAGCCAGGTCCTCAAGACAGGGAATGGACCCTACCTGAGGTTCTTCCCCGCCCCCCCGTGAGCCTTTTAGCGGCAGAATTTGCAGCGGGTGGCAGTGAGTGGAGATCCAAGGAGCCCATGGTGTGGCTTGGAAGGCACCTCAGGGAGCGCGCCCAAATCCCAGTAATTCGGAGCTGCCGGTTCTAGAATTTGTGAACTTCAGCTGACCTTTTCAAAGGAAGGTTTGTGAAGGGAAATGCTCGTGTAATAAACAAGATCTTCCGCTGGGGTCGGGGTTGGGGGGGGGACCTCGAAGGTGGGTGAGGAATCAGTCTATTTTTAATTCTTTTGAAAGATCCTCTTGAAACAGACACGATGCTAATTATGTAAATACCTTTTCTGCTCACAACCTTTGTAGACAGGATGGGCCTGGGGAAGGAGGGGGAAGGAGTGTTTGAGCAGAGGCTAGCTACGCCAGAGATCAGACACTGGGCATGACACGGAGAGAAGTCCCATCTTCCACTTTTTTTGGTGCCCGGGACCTGTGGGTGGTGGCGTATGACCGTTCCCACCAGCAGCAGTCCAACGGGAACAGGTGACAGCGAGCGGCAGCCTCCTTACCTGCGTGGCCCCGGGCCCCTTGCAGTGTACACCCCTGCCTTTCTAAGAACAATTCTCCCCAGTATTTTAGTTGCACAATTAGCATATAATCCCTCATTTCCTCTCCACTGGCCTTAGAGGAAGTCCTCGGCCTCACTCAGCAAAACTTGCAGAGATAAGCAGTTTCCACTACACCCAGCCCTTATCAGTGGAGCACCTACTGCGCCGGGCTCTGTGAGTTGCTGGAATTGGGTGCCGAGAACCGTGGCCCTGCCTCCCAGAGCCAGCCGCCTGCCCCGGTGCCATTGAGGAGGGCGTTGGTGGCTGCTTTGCAGCCCCAGCCCATGGGTCATCCGGGGCTTCTGCCCTTCCTGTCCTGTGCTGAATAGGGGCGGGGGGGTTCTGGAATCCGTGAGCACGGTCATCGCCCTTGACCTGCTCTGGGCAGAGAGACAAGACGGAGCAGGAGGCCAGCTCCTGAGAGCTCAGACTCTGGGCTCCCTTTGCACGTGGGGGATGCCGCCCTGTGTGTCTGGGGAAGGGGTGGGGGGACCGATGGGGCTCAGGGGACATCAGGGCCCCCTGCGGGAGGAGGAATGTGACCTTGGGGTGTGGTTAACATTGAGAAGGGCGGAGGGGAAAGGAGAGGCTATCCCAGGCGCTAATAAAGAGGTAGAAAGATTATAATTAGCAGAGGTTTTATATGCAAATGATATTTCACAATGCTTAAAAATATCTTTTGAGGAAGACTGAAAATAGCAGGTGGTCTACATGAACAGAGACCATTTGGGGAGTGGGGGGATGGGGGGGAACAGACGTAGATGGCTGGCTGGGAAGGTGGACAGATGCTGGGTGCCCTTGTGGGCACCGGAAAAACCAGGCGGAGAAGTTTGCTAACCACGGAAATGAGTGGGACCAGGCCTCAAGCCCCACCAGGACATTGTCTGTGTCTCTTACTCATCACTGTGTCCTCAGCTCCCAGCAAGGGCCCGACCTAGTAGTTGCTTGTTAAATATTTGTTGGGTGAATGAACGAACGAAGGTACTTAGTTGTTGTTTATCATATTTCTCTGTATGGCAGCCTCAGGAGGAGCTAGTAGTGTCTCGTACCAGTGTACGATGGGCCATTCTCAGACCTGCGTGTGTATCGTGGTATTGGGGGGAGGCACAGGGACGCCAGAAAGCTTTTTTTTTTTTTGTAACAGCACCATGAAATATTGATCAATTTGATTCCATTGTGTGACCCAGGGACAATTTTACTAGCAGAAGATATGACCGTGTTATAGGACTGCAGTAAAAAAATCACCACCGCGAGCCAGGCCCAGAAAACGAAGGAGGCTGACAGTGGAGACAGGACTAGTTGGTTCTGGGTCCTTCTGCTGGCCCGCTTTGCTGTTTGTTCCTTCGTGGTACCGACGATGAGCTCGGCTGCAGATAGGAGGTAGCAGGTGCCAGCAGAAAATTTACAGGAGAGGAGCCCAGTGGTGAAATCAGTGTGCAGTTCCTTGCCATTCAGACACGTCCACGGTTGTTCGGTCGTAGAGGTGACTAGGGGTGACTAGGGGTCAGGCTAGCCTGGAAACCGTCCTGAGTGGAGGTGTTGAAGCAGGGACATAATTTGAGGGACGGGTATCACAGTATCTCACCCGGTGTGCATTTAACTATGGAGAATAAGAATTGTGCAGGTGGCAGGTGCCCCGGGGTGAGATGACCAGGAGTGGAGAGCTGCTGTTCCCTGGTCCCCTGCAAGGAGAGCACCTTGTCCGGCTGACCACGATTGTCGCGGTGTGACACGTGTGTCTTCTGTACAGCTCGGTCCCTTGATGCACCTTGATGCACCTTCGTCTGGTGCTTTACCGCAGAAGCTTTGCTCTGCTCCAGCTCTGGAGGACAGGCAGGCCAGTGGAATTCTAGAAAAATGGGAAGATAGTCTGTCAGCGTGGTGCCTTCCTAAGGAGGAGTGGATTGGAAGGTTGAGCTGGAAGGTTTCAGGTTCACGTGCTGCTTTAGGACTTCATCTTGCCCAAGATGTGACTCTGCCTTGCTTTCAGGGAGCCGATCTGGCAGCTTGTGCAGGAGGAACGGGGCCACGGAGAGGTTGGAATGAGGGGGCTGGCTCCCCTGGAAGCAGGGCCGGAGCTGAAGAGACTGCGCTGGTTTGCTTTGGCCTGTTTTCCCTTTGTCACGCCGGGTGCTGCAACCTCAGGGCCTTTGCACTTGCTATTCTATGCAGGATGCAATCCTCCATTATTATCTCCGTTCATTCCCTCAGTTGGATATGTCCTTCTCAGCAAGTCTTCCCCGACCGTGCTGCTTAAAATTACACCTTTTGCTGTCCCATCTTCCTTTTTTGTTCTGTTTTTCTCCATAGTATTTTGCCATCTAACAGTATATATTTTACTTTTTTTTTTCTTCTAATTATACTTCCTTTCCCTCCTCCCCCCTTCCCAAGAATGTGAACTTTGTGAAGGTAAGGCTTAAAGATTTCTTTTTCAACTTTTTCATTTGGAAAGAATTTCAGACAAAAATTTGCAAAAATAACCCGAAGTGTTTCCATCTCCCCTTCACTCAGCTTTCTTGTGTATTAACACCTTATGTGACTGTCGTATGACCACATTATACTAGGACGTTAATATTAACACAGGAAGTTAATAGTAATGCAGTACTGTGAACTCATCTACAGACCTTATTCAAATTTTACCAGTGGTCCCACTGATGGCCCTTATCTGGCCCAGGATCCAATCCAGGGCTCCACGTTGCACTTGGTTGCATTGTCTCCTCGGTCCCTGCCAGTCTGGGACAGTTGTTGGAACTCCATGCCCTTGACCCCGTTAAAAAGAGTCCTGACTAGTTAGTGTGTAGAGTGCCCGTCGGGGGTTGGAGGGATGTTTGTGGATCGCTGATGGGGGCTGTGCATTTCTGGCGGTAGGAGCCCAGTAGCAGGGACGCTGCTTTCAGGGGATGTTCCTGTGACTTAACCATTGGTGATACTAACTTTGGACCCTTGGCGAAGGTGGTGCCGGTCTGGCATCTACTCCCTTACTCTTTGCGCGAGTGTTTTGTGGGCGGGGACTTGGCAACCGTGCAACTGTCTTACTTCTCATCCTACTTCTTGTCCACTGGTGTTCGCCTCCGTGCACGGTTCTTGCCTGCAACCAATAACTACCGTGGTGTTTCCTCTTTCCATCTTTCCTCCTCCAGTTGTTAAAGGGAAATCTACTCTAGAAAGAACTCTCCTTTCTCCCCCTTTTATTCATTTATTCACTTAGTTACATCTGTTTAGACTCCTGGCTGTTTATTGTATGGGCTGTAATTCATCACCGTTCTGCTGGTCAGCTTGGTATTTGGCTGTTTGTTCAGTTGGCCCCTGGCAGCCCCTCTGCGCGGGTCTCCCTGTCCCTTTGACAAGTCCCCATCATTGTTTTTGAGCAGCTTTCTTCTACTGTACGAGGTATTCCGGGTTCGCCTGGCGGCATCCCTGCCCCGGCTCTGGAATCAGCCCTTCCTTCACGCAGGAGGGGAAGGGGTTCTTGTCTGTGTCCTTCATTTGGTCATATTCACAGTGCTCACAGCGACTGGCCTCACAGCGGATTTTTGGATGAACGAATGAGTGAATGAATTCTAGAAAGGAAGATTGGTTAGGCCAGCTTACAGAGGCTGAAGTTCATCCTTGGACTAGTCTCCTGGTGAGCCTGAATTAGTTCTAGAAGGGGAGCACCTTAGAGATTTCACAGTCCCGTTTTGTCCCTTGCAGCCTATTTGCAGCTCGGCCAGTCTGCAAAGGAGCCCAGGGCATCCCCAATCTCCTAGGGTCGAAAGAGCCAGGAGCGTGGGAAGCATCCAAGGAGAGCAGGCCGGCGGGAGGGTGGGCTGGAGCTGAAGAGCCGGCCTCGCTCCCTGCTAATGACTTGGTTGGACCCCGGCCGCGGAGGAAAGGCTGCTCGCCAGTGGTTGATGGCAGAGGTCCTGGGGCCCATGTTGGCATGTCTGTGGCTGGGGGGCTTCTGAGAGCCCCTTCTCGTCTTCCGATACATGCAGCCTTCGCTTGAATATTTTATGAATTTTTCTTTATGAAAGATTAAAACTCCGTCACATAGGCTTCGGAAAAGCCTGTGATAATCAGATTTTTATTTATGAGTTGAATTGTGTGCACGCGCCCCTGAAGAGGCGGACTGGCTGCCAGGCTCTCTTGCCATCCTTCCTGGCAGGCTCTGGTGCCAGGAGCACACTGGGCGAGCGGTAGCCTTTTCAGAGTCAAGAGAGGCCTGGCTGGCTCCTGGGTTGCTGGTGCTGGTGTCCTCCGAAAACGGCACTGGCCCCTTTTCGAGGTGGAACCTTCTCGAGGTGGGATCCTTAACTAATCGGGGCTTAAGGGTATTGATACGTCCTTGATTCCACAGTTCATTGGCATCTACATCCTTGCTCATTCTGCACGGTGGTCCTAGAGAGAGTGGGCCAGGCAAGCGTGGTCGTCCCAGTTTGCAGAAGAGGAAACTGAGGCCCAGAAAAAGGGGAGTGACTGCCTTTCCATAGTGCTGAGGGCTCCTGGAAATGGCGAACATTAAAAAAAAGGTCACAGTACTTGGGTGGAGCTGCGGGGGACACCCGAACACCGCTGCTGACCTCTCAGGGGCCCCTTGCGTTGGGGGGCAGGAGCAAAGGTTGATGTGGCTGACAGAGAAGAGGGAGGAGTAGGGCGAGGAACTGCATTTGCTTGGAACAGGCACTGGGGAGGGAGAGAGCCATGTGAGCTTACCGTGACCCTGTGTTCATTGAGCACTTACTATGTGGTACTTGGGCAAGGGCCTGGGGAGATTCCAGCAGGTGTTGGAAGACCACTGGTCAAGGTCGGGGAGCCCTCTGGAGTCTCTGGTGGTGGCTGCTGAGGCCTGTTTGCTCAGCCTGGGGATGTAACTGTGAGCTGAGCCAAGCATTTTGCTCAGCCTGGGATGCCCCAGCTTAGCGCTCAGCATATCCAACCCCCCCGCCCCCTGCAGGGTATCAGTACCCCAGTACAGGATCCTATTCTAGCATTCTTCTCCATCGTTTATCCCTCTATCCGAGAAGCATTTATCGAGTGCTGTCTGTATACCAGGCACTGTTCTAGGCCCGAGGCTGAGCTAGACAGTAGGTCTCCAGCTCTGTGGGGTTTACGGGTGGACCCATAGGTACTTGTTCAGCAGGTGGGCCAAGCGCTGTCATGGTAAGCCAGGGATGTGTAGGAGGCGTGCCTCGTCCACACTGTGCATGTATTTCTCTCTGAGGACAGCTCCATGAAGTAGGTGCTCTCATCGTGCCCATTTTACTGATCAGAAGACTGAGGCCCTGCATTTGCTCTGCTGGCAGGGAGCAGAGCCAGCGAGGAGCCCGTGTATCCGATGCAGTAAGGGAGGGCCCGGCACAGTGTGTACAAGTCACCCAGTGATAGAGCTGGGCTGGAGGCTAGGAGGCTCTAGCCGTGGTGTGTGTGCGTGTGTGGTGGGGGTCATGGGGTCCTGCAGGGTGCAGCCTGTGCTGGGGGCAGTTCTCTGCTGTGCCACCAGAAACTACTATAAGGTATTGCAAGAGAAGTAGCTCTTGATTTTTCAAGTCTCAACTTACTTGCCCATAAAATGGGGGGAAAATGAGCTAACAGTGTAGGGCGTGCCCAAGGATTGAGTGAAATACTGGATATGAAGTGCACACACAGTGCCTGGTACACCGGAAGAGCCACAGCAATGACAGCTGGTCAGCTGGTGGTCGTGTTAATAAGGTCTAGCCGCGGAGCTGTCTGTAGGTTGCCCCGTGGCTCGTTGGCCACACGTCTGCGTCCCACCTGGCCGAGAGCACAGACTCTCCCCGGGCAGCCTGTTTCACTGGCCGAGGTTGGTTGTGTGGTAATTGGGGGTTGTGTGATGGGTTTCTCTTGCCAGTGTACAAACCCAGTGGCACAGCATGGTGGCTTTTTCGTGGGTGGCCTTGGCTAGGAACCTGGTACAGATCAGTCACTCAGTTCCTTTGCATTTTAAAGAGCCGCTTGAACATAAAGCTTCCTTTTTGGTGAAAATTTAGCATCTGTTGGACCAGGCTTGGAATCTTGGGTCTTATTTCTTCCACATGATAGCTGGGGCACTGCGGGGAAATGACTTCCCTTCTCTGGTCTGCTTCCTCATCTGTCAGATTGGGTTAGTGTTAACACACATAGGTTCTGTTCTGCCTGGAAGCCAGAGATCTGGAGAGTTCCGTGGCCTTGCTTCGCTTGTCAGGCTGAGGGTGTTCTGTCTCTCTCCCGTTGGTTGAAGGCTCCTTCCTGGTTGTAGCCCCCCGAGAATCCAGGCTCTTTTTCCAGAGTTCCAACACCCCCGCATCTGAAAGAGAAACACCCCCAGAGGCTGTTGGGGTCAGGAGTCACTGAGCTCAGGACTGATGAACTGGGAATATGCTGTGACCTCCCTTGATGAGAAGAGGCTCGAAGGAAGGAAGAAGGAACTTCTTCGTCTCCTTGGGGGAAACGGGACTTTTTGAACTTCACACCATCCTAAAAATGTTTCCTGCAAATCAAATCCTTTTTTGGACTACTCCTCACATAAAAGATTTTTATGACAAAGCCTATACACAAAGCCCAAAGTGCCTTCTGGATAGTGAATCATCACTCCTGGTGTTTCCTTTGTATAAACCTGACCTTTCTTATGTTGTGTTTTCTTGCCTTTTTTTTTTTATTGGCTTCTATTATTATTTTTATTATCAAAAGTAATTCATGTTCACTATTGAACAGTTAGGAAGTCCAAATGAGCAAAAAAGGAATAGGAAAACCAAAATCACCCATAACCTTCCCGCCCAGAGATAATCACTGTGGGTGCTGATATTTGATACATTGATGTTTTGATGTAGGTACTCAGTAGACACAGCACATGTACATAACTTAAAAGCTTATTCATTTAGGAAGTGTTTATTGAGTGTCTACTATGTGCGTCATGCTAGGGAGGAATCCGAGACCAAAAAACAGATAACAGTTCCTCCAGGATGCAACGTATGCAGGCCTAAAAGAAGGGAAGGTCCCCGGGGTGGGAATGGGACTGTGAAGAAAGGCCTAGGATTGATAGTGAAAGTTGTCGTGGACTCTGGAAATTTTGACTGGACTCAGGAGGGGTTGGGGGTCAAACACGCTGGACGGGGCACGAGGGAAGGTTAAGTTGGCAGCTGGTGAGAGAGCCGACACATCCTGTCCAAAGAAAGTGGAGGAGATTTATGGCTGTGTGCTGGGGAACCAGACATAAGCCTGAGCGGGGTTTTTGCAAGTGGATGCCCAGCTCTAGTGCCATTTGTTGAAGACTGCCCTTTCTCCAGTGAATTGCCTTTTCCCAAAGACGAGTTGACTGTATTTGTGTGGGTCTTTTTCGGAGCTCTGTGTTCCATTCTGTTGATCCATTTGTTTTCTCTTTGGCAAACGCCATAGTCTTGATTATCTTAGCTTTGTAGTAAGTTTCAAAGTCAGGGGTGTAAATTGACTTTGTTTTTCTTCAGTATTGTGCTGGCAACTATAGGTCTTTTTTTCTTCCCATATAAACTGGAGCACCAGCTTGTCGATTGTCACAAAATAACTTGCTGGAATTTTGATTGGTATTGTCTTGATTTTATAGATCAAATTGGCAAGAATCGAGATTTTAACAATATCGAGTCTTCCTTCCATGAAATGAAATATTTCTCCACTTACTTAGATCTTTAATTTCTTTCAGCGGTTTTGTAGTTTTCTTCATAGAGCTTGTACAAAATATTTTGTCAGATTTGTACCAAAATAATCCTTTTTTTGGGATGCTGATATAAGTGGTATTGTATTTTTTTTTTTTTTTAAGATTTTATTTATTTGACAGACACAGGGAGAGAGGGAACACAGGCAGAGAGAGTGGGAGAGGGAGAAGCAGGCCTCCTGTCAAGCAGGGAACCCGATATGGGGCTCGATCCCAGGACCCTGGGATCATGACCTGAGCCGAAGGCAGACGCTTAACGACTGAGCCACAGGTGCCCCAGTGGTATTGTATTTTTAATTTCAAATTCCAATTATTCATTATTGGAACATATGAAAGCGATTAGGTGTTTTATATTAACTTTGTATCCTACGGTCTTCCTAATATCACTTATTCCAGTTTTTCTTCTTTATTGATTCTTTGGGATTTTCTACGTAATCATATTTATTCACAGTTTTATTTCTTCCTTCCCAATCTATCTACCCTTTATTTTCTTGTCTTACTGTATTAGCTAGGACTTCGATATGATGTTGATAAAGAGTCGTAAATAGGGGACATCCTTGCCTTTTTCCCGATATTAGGGGGAAGGCATTCAGTTTCTCGCCATTAAGCGTGATGTTAGCTGTAGTTTTTTTGGTTACCAAGTTGAGGAAGTTCCCCTTTATTCCTAGTTTTCTGAGAGTTTCTATCAGGAGTGAGTATTGGATCTTGTCAAAGGTATATGTTTTGATATGGTCGTGGTTTTTCTTCAGCCTGTTGATAAGGTGGATTGTATGAATTGATTGTGAATTATATGAATTATACGAATTGTTGTTGTTGAGCCAGCCTTGCATGCCTGGAATAAATCCCATTTGGTTGTGGTGTACACTTCTTTTTATACATTGCGGGATTTGATTTGCTAATATTTTATTGATGACTTAGGTATCAGTATTTAGGAGAGATATTAGTTTGTGGTTTTCCTTTTCTGTTCTGTCTTATCTGGTTTTGGTATTAGAGTAATGCTGGCCTCATATAACAAGTTAGGAAGTGTTTTCTTTGCTTCTGTTTCCTGGAAGTGGTTGTAGAGAACTGGTATCATTTTGTCCTTAAGTGTTTGTTAGAAATTGCCGGAACCAACCGTATTGGTGCTTTCTTTGTTGAAAGGTTTTAAATGATTGTTTCAGTTTCTTTTAGATGTACAGGCATATTTAGATGATCTGTTTCGCCTTATGTGAGTTTTAGTAGATTGTATCTTTCAAAGAATTGGTTTATTTCCTCTAAGTTACCAAATCTGTAGGCACAAAAGTTGTCATAGTTTCCTTTATTATCTTTTTTTTTTTTTTTTTGAAGATTTTATTTATTTATTTGACACACAAACACACAGAGTACAAGTGGAAAGCAGCTGGCGTCCTCGGGATCAGTAGTGATGGCTTCTTTTCCACTTCTGATACTAATATGTGTTTTTTGGTTTGTTTTGTTTTTTTTGCCTTGGTTAGCCCGGCTAGAGGTTTATCAATTTTCCTGATCTTTTCAAACACCCAGTTTGGTTTCATTAATTTCCTCTATTGATTTCCAGTTTGCAATTTCATTGATTTCTGCTCTGATTTTTTTTTCTTATCTTTGGATTGCTTTTCTTTCTCTAGTTCCCTAAGGTGGTTGTATAGGTTATTGATTTTCGATATTTCTGGTTTTTCTAATATATACATTCGGTGTTCTAATTCCCTCTAAGCACTGCACTCGCTGCTTCCCACAAATTTTGATAATTATATTTTCATTTTATTTTAGTTCAAAACATTTTGTTTCTTGTGAGACTTTTGCTTTGATAACGCTGTGTTACTAGAAGCGTGTTGTTTAATTTTTCAAGTATTTTGGAGTTCTCCAGCAGTACGCCCAGCAAATAGTTTGAAATTTAGCCACAATTTTTCCGTTATTTATTTCTAGTTAAAACTCTTGTGACCTGAGAGGATATTTTCTATGGTTTCTCTTTTTTAAAGCTTGTTAAGGTGTGTTTTATGGCATAGAATGTGATCCATCTTGGTCGAATGTTCCATGTGAGCTTGAGAAGAATGTGTATTCTGCTGGTGTTTGATGAAGTACTCTATAAATGTCAGTTTGATTCAGTTGATTGATGGAGCTGTTCAGTTTAACTGTATCCTTACTGATTTTCTGCTTGCTGGATCTGTCAGTTATTGGTAAGAGGATATTGATGGTGGATTTGTCTGTTTTTCCTTGCAGTTCATCAGTTTTGCCTCACATACTTTGATGTTGTGTTGTTGGGTGCATACACATAAAAGATTGTTATGTCTTAGAGAATTGGCGCCTCTGTCATTATGCAGTGCCACTCTTTATCTTGGACAGTTTTTCTTGTTCTGATTTCTACTTTGAAATGAATACAGTTACTCTAGATTCCTTTTGCTTAGTATTAGCATGGTTTATCGTTCTCCATGTGTTTCTTTTAATCCAAATATATTTGTGTTTTTGTATTTAATGTGGATTTTTTTTTTTTTTTGGGTATCCGTTATACGGTTAGAGCTTGCTCTTTTTCTTTAATCCACTCTGAGAGTCTCTCTCTTTTAATTGGTGTATTTAGACCATTCTTATTTAATGTGATTATTGACATAGTTGTATTAGTATCTGTCATATTTGGAACTGTTTTCTGTTTGCTGCCCTTGTTTTTTTCTGTCTGCCACTTTTATTTCCTGCCTTCCCTGGTTTTGGGCATTTTATGTGATTCCATTTTTTCCCCCTCTCATAGCATCTCCGTTCTTTTTTGTTTTGTTTTTAAGATTTTTTTTAGAGAATGTGAGCAGGAAGAGGTGAGGGAGGGTGAGGGAAGGGTAGAGAATCTCAAGCAGACTCCCCACTGAGCGTGGAGCCTGATGTGGGGCTCTATCCCAGGTGAGTTCATGACCTGAGCTGAAATCAAGAGCTGCCACTTAACCAACTAAGTCCCCCAGGCACCTCAGCATCTCAATTCTTTAGAAAATTTCTTTTAGTGATTGCCCTAGGCTTTGTGATGTGCATTTACCATGAATCCATTTTCAGTAACCTCTGCTGCTTCACAGGTCGGCAGGTACCTTGTAAAAGAGTATTCTCGGTTGCTCCCTCTCCTCCCTTATAACATTGCTGTCATTCATTTCACTTGCCTGTAAGCTACGATCGCCTAATATATTGTTGTTATTCTTTTGAATTCGCTATCATCTATTAAGTGGATTAAGGATAAACAGGATTTCATTTTACTTTATTTCTATCTCCAACACTGTTTATTTCCTTCTGCAGGTCTAATTGCTGACCTATGTAATTTTCCTTCTTTCTGAAGAACTTGTAACATTTCACGCAGGGCCGTTCTGGTAACAAATTACCTCAGATTTCATATTTATTTCTCTTTCATTTCTGAAGGATAACTCGACAGGATGTAGATTTCCAGATTGGTGTTTTTTCCCTTTTCTTCGAACACTTCAAATACTTTGCTCCACTGTCTTCTTGCTTTCGTGGTTTTTTTTTTTTTTTTTTTAAAGATTTTATTTATTTGACAGCGAGAAACAGCGAGAGAGGGAACACAAGCAGAGGGAATGGTAGCAGGAGAAGCAGGCCTCCCGCCGAGCAGAGAGCCCGATGCGGGGCTCGATCCCAGGACCCTGGGATCATGACCTGGGCCGAAGGCAGACGCTTAACGACTGAGCCACCCAGGCGCCCCACTTTCGTGGTTTTTGGAGAGAGCTCTAATGTAATTCTTATCCTTGTTCCTCTGTAGGTAAACCTTTTCTCCCCTCTCTGGCTTTTTCGAGGTGCCTTCTTTGTCTTTGATTTTTCTGCAGCTTGAATACATGTGTGTATTTTTTGCTGTTGTTCTGCTTGGTGCCCTCTGAGCTTCCTGGATCTGGGACTTGGTGTCTTTTATTGATTTTGGACCATTCTCAGCCATTACTGCTTCAAATATTTCTTCTGTTCCCTTTTTTCTCATTCCTCGTTCTGGTATTCCTGCTGGCATGTGTTGTACTTTTTATAATTGTTACACCTTTTCTAACTATAGAGTTTCCATCGTTCCGCTTAGATTACCATCTGTTTTTCCATCTTGTCCACCTTTTCCATTAACATGTTATAGTTATTTTGACTTTCTTCCTTGAAAATTCCAGAATGTGTCCTCCCCGCGTCTGCTGATGATGCCGCTGTGTCTCTTCAGACTGTATGTTGCTTGCCTTTTTGCTTGCCTTCTAGGTTTTTGAAATTTGAAAGCCAGAGAGGGGATACATCTAATAATAGGAACCGAGGTAATCAGCATTTTTGTTCGAAGTTTTATGTTTATCTGACGAGGAGTTAGCTGTGTTAACATTTTCTGTAGCCATTGGTGTCAGAAAAGCATTTTCGAATTTGGTGATTAGTTCTGAGTGTTTCCATGGGCCTGTGCGCCTGCACTGTGACCTTCGAAAGTGCTTCTCAGACTTTGTTTCCCCCCTTTTGGTTAGACTCTGGTAAATAGCTTCCCATGGGGATAGGCCTTTGTTGAATGGGACAGAATATTCTGGGTGCATTTCAAAATTTTTACTTTTTCTCTCCCCATCCACTGGAATGGATATCTCTCAGGGGGAGAGATTTCTTCCATCCTAAAACCCTGAGAAGCTGCTGAGGCTCCCAGGGGTAAAAACTCAAGAGCACATTGGACACCCAGGGGTTTTTATTCTCTTGAGCTCAGTCTCCACGAACTGCCCCAGGGTTCTCGCAGTTGCTGGCTCCCGGGGCAGCTTCAGCTCATCGTGATTTTCTCATTCACCTGTCTTTGCAGTTTTTGGGGCAGGAGTTCGCCCTTTGACCTCACTTCTGAGGGACCTAACACAGATTGTTGATATTCAGTTGGTCCAGTGTGTTTCTTGTTGTGAGGATGGGTGTGATGACCACCAAGCTCTTTGCACGTCAAAGCGGCAACTGGAAGTGTGTTTCCACTTACTCTTTAATCTCTTTGTATTCCTGGGTAGTTGCGTGGACCTGTCTTCCAGCTCCGTGATGCTCTCCTCAGTTGTGGTTGGTCTGCTAGGGAACCCGTCAGGCGCATTCTTCACTTCTGTTGCCGCATACTTGCCTTCTAGCATTTTCTTTTTTTTTTTTTTTTCTTAGAATTTCCGTTTCTCACGTAGGCTACCCATATGTTCTTTCATGATGTCTAATTTTTCCATTAGGGCCCTTAATATATTAATCACTGTTATTTTAAGTCCAATTCCAAAATCTGTGTCATACTGGAGTCTGGTCGTGGTGCTTCCTTCATCTCCCCAGACTGTGTGTGTGTGTGTGTGTGTGTTTCTTCCTTGCCTTTTAGCATGCACGGTAATTTTTTGTTGAAAGCCAGATGTGAGGTCAGTAGTGGAACTGAGGCTGTGAAGCATCGTGTTCCCGTGGCTGCTACACGTCCAGGCCACGTTTAACATATGTGAAGCAACTATGGCTATAGGTGTTGGGGGCCTCAGCTTCCTCCCGTTCCCTCCATTTTCCTGTTGTTTTTGGGTTTCCCTGAGAACTCCTTCTTCAGTAGAGTCTCTGTCCTGCAGCTCTCACTTGTAACTCACTCCTGTTAGACTAGTCTTTCTGGTGTGGTGGGTACGAGATCAGGGAGAGGAATAGGTCTGTACTCACCTAGGGTGCATCTCAGGGTTTTCCAGTGGGCCTGAGTCTGTGGGATGTGACTCGTGGAATCATTTCTGAGCCTTTCCTTTGTCCCCCCCCCCCTCCTTTGTGTGAGACGGGGAAGGCTCCAGGGGCTGGTATCTGGTTGCTGTACCCCCCAGCTCAGATAAGCCTATGATAAAGTGTTCGCTTGCTCTCGAGGATAGGCTTTTGTTCTGGAGAACAGAAAGTTCTGCGCTCTTTTGAACTGGTTACTCTTCCCTCTCCCCCTCCATACAGAAGCCCAAACCTGCTGAGTTTCCCACAAAGTGTGGTGGCTCCGCTAGGACTGGGTCCCCAGGAGTGGCGAACTGTCCAGCTAGTCCACGCCACAGTCCTAGCAACCGAGCCCTCACGGTTTAAGTGTTTGTTACCCCTTCTGAGCTTCATCGTCTCTCCCCTGGTCCCCGGTAGGCTCTGTTTCTCTGCATTTGACTCTCTGGTTTTCAGAGGTGGTTTGCTCTGTGACCTCAACCCTCCAGTGAAGGAAAAGTTGATTTTCAGTTCGTTGAGCTTTTTGGTGTTGTGAGGACTGGATGGTGACTTTTGTGCCCTTTGCACGAGAGACGGGAGACTGGCAGGCCTGGGTGGGGGGGTGTTGGCGGTCTTTTCTCTCCTGATGGCGCCCTTCAGTTTTCCAGGAGATGGGGATGCCCTGCTGCCTGCCGCCTTCCCCCTTCCCGCTTGGCCCTGCTTGGCTCGGCCTGGCCAGGCCGGTCACAGTCTGTGGTGTGTGGTACTCCTGCCTCTCACGGGGGGACAGAGACAGAGGCTGAGTGGACGAAGCAGGTCGGGCGTCTCACCTGCAGGTCAAAGCTGTGGGCGCCGGGCCTCAGGTTTTCCAGCTGTATGGTGGGGCGGGCCCCCTGTGCTCTTCGGGGAACAGCAGCACCCTTAGTGGATGCCTCACCAGAGGTGAGGGAGTGATTCTGGACTAAGTGCGTTTTATGGGAGTATTTCCAGATGCCAGCTCTGTCTTTGTTGGTGCGGTTAAATAATAAAATGGCTTCCCAGTAGGAACGGTGGGAATGGCAGTCACGTGAGGGCAAATGAATAACCAGTGACCCAGAGTGTGTTTATCTTGGCCTTTTCTTCCCAGGATGAGTGTGTTTTAAAAAGAGCATTTCCTCTGGTACCAGGCCTGGCTTCCGGGGCTTCCACGCGGGGGTGGGGTAAACCATGGTCTCCATCCACTCAGCCTTGTTTGCAGAGGTCACCCAGTGGTACTGGGTCTCGGTAGGTTCTGAAGCCAAAACTTGGGGGAACTGCCTTCCTTTTGGAAAACGGAATTTACTGGAATATATGTCAGGGTTATCATTTGTTTATTTTCTTAAATAGGATATCACTTCACTTATTTAGGGGCAGGAAAAGCGTTGCACGTGTTTGCTCAAAAAGGTTTATACATTTAAAGCTACAGTTAGCTTAAGTCATCATCCCAGTTCTGCTATGTGCGAATTCCTTTAAAAATGCTCATAATTGGGGCACCTGGGTGGCTCAGTCGTTAAGCGTCTGCCTTCGGCCCAGGTCAGATCCCAGGGTCCTGGGATCGAGCCCCGCATCGGGCTCCCGGCTCTGCGGGAAGCCTGCTTCTCCCGCTACCATTCCCTCTGCTTGTGTTCCCTCTCTCGCTGTGTTTCTCTCTGTCAAATAAATAAAAAATCTTTAAAAAAAAAAAAAAATGCTCATAATTGGAGTGCCTGGGTGGCTGAGTCGGTTCAGCATCTCCCTTCGGGTAGGATCATGATCCTGCAGTCCTGGGATCGAGCCCCACATGAGGCTGCGTGCTCCACCGGAGGCTGCTCCCCTTTCTTGTGCTCTCTCTGCCAAATAGATAAATAAATAAAATCTTTAAAAGAATGCTTATAATTTTGGACACGCACTGAACCTTACAGTGGTGAACTCTGTAAGTTCAGGAGTATCTTCTGCTCTTCTCTTCCCTTTTCTTCCCTTCCTTCCTCCCTCCTTCCCCCTTGTCTCTCTCTTCCCCCTTGGTGTCTTTCCTTCCCTGTGTTTTCTCTTCCCCTGTCTCTTCTCTTTGTACCCTGTTCAAGAGCAGCGGATTGGCCCTTAAATGGACCATAAATTATTGCCATTTTAGGAAAACAAACTCAGGTGTAGTTTTCAGCCTCTTTCCCAACACCTGGCATTGTGCCTGCAAAGAAGAAATGCTCAGTAGTGTTTGCCAGTGAGTGAGTGAGTACAAGAACAGGTGTACGTTTCTGCCCATCAAAACTTGCTGAGAAGGTGACCACAAGCAGAGAAGGCTCTGAGCCTTGCCTTCCTCACGCAGACCTCTTGTCTTTGTCTTCTGACAGGTGGCTCAGTCGGTTAAGCATCTGCCTTTGGCTCAGGTCTGATCCCAGGGTCCTGCGATTGAGTCCCGTGTTGGGCTCCCTGCTCCTTAGGGAGCCTGCTTCTCCCTCTGCCTCTGCCTCTCTCTCTCTTTCTGTCTCTTGTGAATAAATAAATTTTTTCCCAAGTAACGCATGTTCATCATTTCCCCCAAATCAGAATCCTGGGGGAAGTATGGAATTTTGCTCTCTTAGGATAAAATTCATGGAAAATGCTTGGCTTTAGAAGGAATAGGGAAGGTTGTAGTAGACTTGGGAACAGGACTGTGTCTCTTTTTGTTTAGTGAGTAAGGGCGGGGAGAGCACAGAAGTGGGCACGGGTTAGGACTAACGGGGAGGGGAGCGGAGCTTTCTTTCCTCATTAATTCAGCAGGTGACTACCGAACAACCACCATGTTCTCAGCGCAGATGACTGAGCTGGTCCCCGGCCTTGGGGAGCACCCAGTGTAGGGAGATTGTCTGTTTGGGAGCACAGAGGAGCTCCCAAGCTAGGGGTGACAGTGAAGGCATGCTGGCTGAGAGGTGTTGTAGCTCGAGTAGGAGGTCTTCAGATAAATAGGAAAGGAGTCTTTGAGGCAGAAGGCAGGTGAGCAGTTGGCACATTGAGAAATGTGTGGGTGTTCTCGGGACAGAGGGCTGTTGAGAGCTCAGCGGGGCAGGTCAGCCGAGGCTTTTCATGCCTGGTGGAGGCGTTGGGACTTTTCTGTCCTGAGAGCGGAAAGGTGTCAGGGCACCGTTTGGGTTCAGGGGCGGCCTGATCAGATTCATGTTTGAGATCTGTGCTGGCTGGTACAGGAGCCCCTCACCACAGGTGGCTGTTGAACCCTTGAACCGTGGCTTGTCCAAATTGAGACATGCCGTAAGTGTAAAATACACCCCGGATCGCTAAGACTTGGTAGGAAAGAGTAGAATACGTCACCGATAATTCTCTCAATATTTAGGTGTTGAAATAACATTTTGGGTATGTTGGATTAAATTAAAAAATATATTAATAAAATTAAGTTCGCTTTTTAAAATGAGGCTATTAGAGGATTTAAAATCACGTGTGGGATTCATACTACATTTCTGTTGGGCTGTGCTGTTTTCCACTCCCCGGCAGATGGAAAGCTAGTTAGTAGAGTGATTGATTGATTCATTTGTGGATTCATTTCTTCAACACATATTTTATAGATTGCCTGCTATGGCCCAGGGACTGTGGTGGGCATTGGGAATACAGCAGTGAGTAAGAGAAGGCCCTGCCATCACAGGGACTGAGCCACTAGATAAGTCATGGCATTTAGGTAATGTTAAGTGCCCTGAAGATAAAGGAAACACAGTTGGGATATAGTGGTCAAAGACAGGGAGTGGGGTGAAGGGCTGTTTTGAGATTGGGAGTCAGGAAAGGCCGCTGACAGAGGCTGGACTGAAATGAGGAAACCTGTCTTGTGCTTGGTGGGGAAAGGGAACGGCATTTTAGGTGGAGGGAACAGTGTGAGCAAAGGCCCTGGGGTGGGAATGGACTTGGTATGTTGGGGGAATTGTTAAAAGGCCAGGGTGGCTGGATGGGGGAAGCGAAGTGCAAAGTGAGATGAGGTAGACTGGATCCTGGAGGGTTTTGGGGGAGGATTTTAGGAGGTTTTGAGCCAGGGGTGTTCACCGGAGCTGACTGATATTTTTAAAGCATCTCGGCTGCAGTGAAGAGCAAAAAAAAAAAAAATGGAAGAGCTGGTTGGGGTATTCCAGGGGAGAGGGGGGGTCCTGCTAGCGGGATGGAGAGGGCGGGGGAGCTGAAGGAGAGGTGGTGAGCGGGGAATCAGGCGAGGCGAGTGTCCGCATCGCTGCCCACAGGGGACCTACTGCTGGCTTGGATGGAGAGTGCGGGGAAGGTGGTGTAAGTGAGGTTACTGCAGGCCAGATGCTACCTGCCGTCCTGGAGATCCGTGGCACCTTGGCCTGGTGGGGCGGGGGCTCGGGGAGGAACTGGAGTCGGCGGGGTGGGTGGGCACTGGGAGCCTTTCCACAGGCAAAGTGCAGGATGCTTCTGAGATGAGTAGGAAGTGGGCTATCAGAGGCCAGGCTGGAAATCGAGGAAGTCAGTGAATCATCAGCAAGTAGAGGATGGCCTTTCTGGGATTCTCTGCCGTCACCTAGGATGTGTGTGTGGGTAGAGAGGGATCCCAGCGCAAGGCCCTGACCTGGGAAGACAGGGGACACCCAGCCAAGAGATGGGGCCAAGGTGGGAGGGGACCAGGAGGTGAGGGGTCCTCAGAGCCAGGAAGAGGGAGTTTCAGGAAGGAAGGAGAGATCAGGCGTGCCAACCAAGAGGAACACGGAGCATTGTCCACTGGGCTCGGCAGCAAGAGGGTGGGTTGCTGGTAGCCTTGGGGAGAGGGCAGTTCAGGGACAGGTGGCCAACCGGAGTGGAGGGGAATCAAAAGACTAGGGGCCAGGAGGGGACCTCACCTCAGGCATGGACAGGTGTGGATGGGACCCTCGCCTGGGCTGCAGTAGCTACCGGTTCTTGTCACGGGAAGGATGCAGTGGAGGAGGGAAAGCAATGTCAAGGGGGAGAGGAGGTGACCAGAGCGGTGACCTCGGGCTGGGAAGAGGGGATGAGGCCCAGCGCCCTCATGGGGCATTGGCCCGGGTTGGGGGTACATTCAGCCGGGGTGACCGGCAGGAAGAGGGACTCCTCGGTACAGCCGCAGTAACCTGTTGGATTTGGGGTGTGTGTTGGGAGGATGAGTTCCTTTCTTCTCTTGACTTCTATTTTCTCAGGAAAAGTAGCCGTCAGCAGAGAGCAGGTTGTCTGAGGTTTGAGGGGAAAGGGGAGAGTCTCAGATGCTCATGCAGGAGAGCGGATTGAGGCGGGAAATGGTTGGGCTGTGCTAAGGGCCCACAGGAGGTTTGTGGTCATAAATTTAAAGTGAGACAATCCATGCGGTTGCGTACGTTCCTCCAGCACAAGGTAGGCAGGGAGCTGACTTGGGGTTTTGCCGGGGAGTGAGAGGATCGTGGAGCTGGGGAGTGATGGCCATGGGGCTGGTCCTAGCTGGGGCAGGGTTGCGGCGGGGGAGGGGGAGGGGAGCTGGGTGCCGGGTTGGAGGGCCCACTGAGGCAGGCATAGTGGAGGGTTCTGGGGTACTCACGGTTGAGATTGTTGGCATGGTGGGTCCTTGGTGAGGTCGGGGTTCAGGTATCTCCGTGAGACTGGGTGGTGAAACTGGTAGTGGGGACGGGGGGACAGGAAGGCCACTGGCAGAAAGGAGATTAAAGAACCAAGTGGCCAGGGTCACCCCAGCTGATCCTGTTGCTGAAAGCGAAGACAGAGTCACGGTGGAGGGAAGGGTGGTGAGCAGGAGCCTAAATTCTTCAGCATGTGGTGCCTGTGGCTGATGCCATTGGGGGGGTTAGGGGAGCTGGGGGAAGGGGGTGCCTGGGCCTTGTGCTTCTGCACTGCTCTTGTTTTCAAAGGAGGGTAGAGGAGAAAGGCTCCGGAGGTAGCAGAGCAGTGGGGAGGACACCCACAGGCTCTGCTCTGCCGCCAGTGTTTGCCGTTGGGCAGGTGACCCTTTGTCATCTGGAGAGTGAGCACAGCTATGGCGCCAGCCGGCTCCATGGACCGCAGGGGTTACATGGGCAGAGGGCACTATGCACGCTGACAGCCCGAGAGTGGTTTATGTGGTAAGCCCCCCCGAGGACTGGGCGCTCTTTTCACCAGCGCAGAGCCGTCCTTAAATGAGGAGGAGGATGTGCACGTGTGATCCCCCAAATGGGATTGCCGGCACGAGAACACAGCCTCCCGGGGGCACTCGGAAGGGGACACATCCCTTTGGTCATGGGCCCCTTGGCCTGTCGGCTCAGCAGCGGCCTGTAGGCGTGCAGCGCAGAGCCGGCTCGTGATACGAGCTGGATTACGTTAATTCCTGAGCTGTGTGTGTTCCGGGCACACGTGAGGAGGCAGGGAGACCTTGGGCCTGAGGACATGCTCGGCCTTGGCCGGAGCCCGGCGAGGCTGGGGGCTGCCAGGGTGTCCTATTTGTACAGCCCTTTATGCTTTCTAAATGCATTTGCCACGGCAGCTGTGCGAAGGAGCTGCGGCGGGCTGGCGAGAGAACGGGGCTCATGATGGCCGAGTGATGCTTGGGAGCCCTCCTTAACCGCAGGTCTCCATCGGCCCCAGGGCGGGCTGGTCAGGGATGAGGGGGAGCAGGGACAGTCCAGCTGGAGGCCCTGGGGCTGGTGTGGGGCCCTGGCCAGCTCCCCTGCCTGCTGGGAAGTGGCTTTCGAGAGACTGCTGGGATGGAGAGACTGGCCGGGGCTGCTGCTCTGACCTTTTAGGCCAGTGCCCCCATGGAAGCAGATGGACCCTTCCTCCCAGACTATGTAGTAAGTAGGCTCACTGAGTGGAGTGCCTGGCCAAGGGTAAGTGTGCCATTTTAGGAGCGAAAGTCGGAGACTGCCAGTCAAGGGACAGGTCCAAGAGTGCCCAAGCCAGTGGCCAGCCTCCCGTGAGGCTGCATCGGGATGACAGTTACTCCCAGGGACAGAAGCACCGCCTCCTGTCTACCCAGCCCTGGAAACATCCAGCGCTGTGCTCTGTGTCTTGCGTTGTTTCACCCCAGAGAAGGAGCACTGCCCCAGGTCTGGTGTTGGAAACCTTGAATTTGAGCTCTACTTCCTGTCTATGTGATCTTTGCATAAATAATTTTTTCTGGGTCTCTGTTGCTTCCGAAAAAAGAAGGGTTCTTGGGGTCTCTGTGCAGCCTTCTTAACTCCCTTCTTCCCCTATCTTCACCCAGTCTTAATCGGATTCATCCTTAGTGGTGATGGCTAGATATTCAGTCCTCTGCACTGCCGGCACTTTGAGGATGGGGTGAAGTTTTCTTTTACTGCCCACTCTGGCACATAGTAGCTGCTCAACAAATGTTTTCTTAATGGCTTACATTCGTGCTTACTTGCAGCTCTGTGCACACCTGGAGGGCCAGCTGCTGTAGCACGAACAGGTTGGGTCTGTTCTTTCCAACATCCCAGGGGAGGAGGTTGTCAGCTTGAAACCACAGAGGGGGGATCTTCCTTCTGCTCCAGGGGAAGCTTCTCACAGAGTTTGGCACATTGAGCACACCGTAGAAAGGTGATGCAGCTCAGTGATCAGAGACCAGGCTCTGGGTTCAAATCCCAGCTCTGCCAGAGCCAGATGCTACCTTGACTAGCTCACCCGCTGGGGGAGCTAAGCTGCTGTTACCTCAGCTTGAAAAGAGGTATAGAGAAAGCTACCTCATGATGGCATGAGGAATAAATAAAATAAGTAGTGTCTACTGTGGTGCCAAAAAAAGGAGATTTAAAAAAAAAAAAAGGAGTAGTAAATGTTTATTGAAAGAGCAAATGAAATCTTCTGGAACCTTCTAGAATCTGGTTGTTCCTAGATTATTTTCTGGTTGTTCTGTGGAGATTTCAAAGAACTGGGACTTCCTGCCCTGAGCAGTGTAGAAGGATGGGGATTGGTGCAGAGCTTGGAGTCTGGGAGGGGTCTTGGGCCTGTGACTAAAGGTTCTTTCTGAATCTCCTCTATGTTTCGGGAGTAACAGAACCTACATCATTGGGTTGTAATAAGGATCCGTTGAGAGAATATGTATATAAAATGCTTGGAACAGGACCTGGCATATTGGTAACTAATATTTTTCTGTCCTTGTTTTACTTTGTGTTTTCTGAAGATGCTTAGAAATAACTCTTCTAATATTACTTAAAAAAATTCTTCTGTATTTATTTAGTATTTTTTTTTTTTTAGTGTTTTTCTTTCCTATTTAGCTATTTAATCCATCTGGCATTTATTTTTGTGTATTTTTCCAGGTGTCTGACTCTTATTTGTAAATTTTATTTACTCGTTTTTGCCACATCTGATTTTATTTAATAAAACTTTACAGAGGGTTGAAACCCCCTTCCCTGGGCTCAGTGTCCCCCTTCTCCAGAGGTAACACAACAATCCAGAATTTGGTGTTTATAATTCTAAGACACGTTTTCTAATAATGCTATATATGGATGAAACCACAGCTATCCCGAGGGACCTTGCAACTAACATTTTCCTTTTTAAAAACTTATTTTGACATAATTTCAGGCTTACAGAGAAGTTGTAAGAATAGTACAAAGAAATTCCTCTGTCACGTTCACCCTGATTCCCCAAACGATAACATTTTCCACATTCCCTTTCTCTTTCCTGCCCCCACCGATACTTAGTTGTATATACAGAGAGATCACTCTTCCTTGTAATTCCTTCCTAAACCATTTGAGACAAAATCACAGGTATGCTGTTCCTTTACCCCTCGATACTTGAGAATGGATTTCCTAAAAACAAGGACACGCACTTACATAACCTCAGCGCAGTCGTCAAATCCGGAGCGTCACGCTGATGAATACTCTTAGCTCCTCGGCAGACCTTATTCCTGTTTCACCCTCTGTCCTAGGAACGTTCTTCCGAAGAAGAGAAAAACCCTGGATCGCTAGCTGCATTCACTTGTTCTTTCTCTTTTTAGTCTCTGCGTCTGAATTAGTTCTTCAGTTTTCGTCTCTTATGACCTTGACTTTTTTTTTTTTTTTCTCCTTTGTCTTTTTTCTGGAGTGTGGGCCAGTTACAGAGAATGACCCTCTCTCTGGGTCTGTTGGGTGTTTCCTTATTACTAGGAACAGGTGAAGCATATTTTGCAGGAAGACTCAGGAGTGATGCTCTGGCCTTCTCAGTGCATCAGATCACAAGGCGCTGTTATTTATTGAATGAGTCCCCTCCTTTTCCCACTGATCCGAAGTGACGCATTTACAGTTTTCTGAACGTGCAGGTATATGTGGGTCTGCCTCTTATTGTTTTATTTATTTATTTATTTATTTTTAAAAAACATATAGTCTTTTTTCCAACTCTCTTTTTTTTTTTTTTTTTTTTTTAAAGATTTTATTTATTTGACAGCGAGAAACACAGCGAGAGAGGGAACACAAGCAGAGGGAACGGTAGCGGGAGAAGCAGGCTTCCTGCAGAGCAGAGAGCCCGATGCGGGGCTCGATCCCAGGCCCCTGAGATCTGACCTGGGCCGAAGGCAGACGCTTAACGACTGAGCCACCCAGGCGCCCCCTCTTATTGTTTTAAATGGACCAGTTTACTTAATTCTGTGCCATTTTCCCAGCTGTTTTAATTACTACACCTTTTAACTGTATTAGGTTTGCTTCTTGGTGTTTTATGACTTGTGTTGCTCGTGGGAATGGGATTCTTCCTCCCATTATATTTTTTAACTGATTATTGTCGGGCGTGTAGGAAAGCCATTGATGGGACTGTTTATCTTGTATCTGATTGCTTTGCTAAATTCTTTTGTCTTAATAGTTTTTCAGTTGATTCTCTTGGATTTTTTTACATAGATAATCCTATCTACAAAGAATAGCAGTTTTGTCTCTTCCTTTCCACTAATTATACTTCTGGTTTCTTTTTTTCATTCTTTCTACATTGACTAGGATTTCCAGAATAGTTTTGAATGATATGGTAGTGACACTGAGTATTATTGGTCATTCCTAACTTTAACTGGGGTAGCGCTAGCATTCCATTAAGATCGAGGAGGAGTTTTGTGAGAGAACCCTTTACAGAGGTTTTAAAAAATTCCTAGTGAATTACATAATTTTTTTCTTTCATGTCACACTGCCCAGAAGATGTAGGTTGATGTTTATTTTTGGAGTTGATTACTTTTTTTTTTTTTTTTTAAAGATTTTATTTATTTATTTGAGAGAGCACATGAGAGGGGAGAAGATCAGAGGGAGAAGCAGACTCTCCACAGAGCTGGGAGCCTGATGTGGGACTCGATCCTAGTACTCTGGGATCATGACCTGAGCGAAAGGCAGTTGCTTAACCAACTGAGCCACCCAGGTGCCCCTGGAGTTGATTACTTTTGTAATTTAGTGCCATCTCTTATTTGCTAACATTGATGTAGGAATTTTGCATCTGTACTTACATACAATTTATCTACAATTTTCTGTCTTTTCAGTGATACTTACCCAGCCTTTTTTTTTTCTTTTTTAAAAGATTGTATTTATTTGTCAGAGGGAGAGAGAGGAAGAGAGAGAGAGCGCGCAGGGTGAGTGGGGACGGGGAGAAGCAGGCTCCTCACTGAGCGAGAAGCCTGTTGTGGGACTCAGTCCCAGGATCATGGGATCACGACCTGAACCGAAGGCATACGCTTAACCTACTGAGCCACCCAGGCGTCCCTATCTTTACCCAGTTTTTTAATTTTAATTTTTTATTTTTTAAGATTTTGTTTATTTGAGAGAGAGAACGAGGAGGGGGGGGAGAGAGAGAGAAGAAGCAGACTCAATGCCCAGCAGGAAGCCTCACGCGTGACTCCATCACAGGACCTGGAAATCATGACCTGAGCCACCCGGGTGCCCCTCTTTACCCAGTTTTAATAGGACGAGTATGTTGGCTTTGTAGCAAGAATTGAAATGCTCCCTTCCCCTAACAATTTAGAAAATATAGATGTGATCTGTTTATTGAGGGTTTGGTAGAATTTGCCAGTAAAATTATTTGAATATTCCCAGTAACTTTATAATTCCAGTTTTTTCCCTCTGATTATTGATCTATTCAGGTTTTCTCTTTCCTCTTGAGTCAGTTTTAGGTAAACCTAATTTGGGGTAATTTTTATTATCTGGAAGCCGGTTTGCTTTGTATGCATTAAAAATAGATAAATATAAAATTTAAAATATATAAAGTATTCCTTTCTCCCTCCTCCCCTCTGTCCCTTCTTCTGAATCTGTAGTTATAGCCAGCTTCTCGTTTCTTAATACTTAAAATTTATTTTTAGTTTTCTTGGCTGGATGCATGGGTGTGGAGGGGTAGGGTTGGCTGTTTTATTAGTAATATCAAAGGACTTACTCTTGCTTTTATTATCAGGTCTTTTGTTTTCTGTTTCTTTAGCTTCTAATTATTTTTGTTCATTTTCTACTTTTGGTTTATTTTGAATTTTTTCTTTTTTGAGTGACTGCTTTGGAAGTATCCCATGGGCTTTTGCTATATAGTGCTTTCATTGTTCATTTTTTAAACAGTCTGCAGTTTGTTTTAATTTCTTAAAAAAAAAAACTACTCTAAATAACCTTTGGGTTACATTTCCAAGTGGTTAAACTTTTTGTGGCTCTTTCTGTTTAATTTTTAGTTTTATTGCTTCGTGGTCAGAGAATATGGCCTGTGTAATTTCTAATTTAAAAAAATTACCAAGGTTTTCTTTTGTGGCCGATCACGTGATCAGTTTGTGATTGTTCCATGGATTTTTGGAAAGATGCGCATTGTCTTATAAGTACATATAAAATATATCAAATTGGCAGATTGTGTTTTTCAAGTCCTTTATTGCCTCTTTTTTTTTTTTTTTTTAATCCTCGTGATCTGTCCATTTTGGGGAAGTACGCTGCAACCTCCAGTTTTAACCAATTGTTTTTTCCAATTCTCTTTGTATTTTCAGCAATTTTTCTCTATATATTTTATGGCTATGTGAAAGGTCATTACTGCATATCCTTTTGATGGTTGAATTTTATATCCATTAAACTTTTTGCCCTTTGTAATTCTTTCTTTCTTTCCCTTTCCTTCCTTCCTTCCTTCCTTCCTTCCTTCCTTCCTTCCTTCCTTCCTTCCTTCCTTCCTTCCTTCCTCCTTCCTTCCTTTCTTTCTTGTCTATTGCCATTTCTGCTTTTTATTGACATATGTCTTGGTGTCATTGTGTGAATCCCTTGTTTTTTGAAAAACTTGCTGTTTTGAGGGGCCCCTGGGTGGTTCAGTCAGTTAACCATCTGACTCTTGATTGCAGCTCAGGTCATGATCTCAGGGTGGTGGGATTGAGCCCTGTGTCAGGCTCTGTGCTCAGCGTGGAGTCAGTTTGAGGTTCTCTCTCTCCCTCTCTCTCTCTCCCGTTCCCTGCTCCCAATAAAGTCTTAAAAAAAAAAAAAGAAAAGAAAAGAAAAACTTTGTTTTGAAACAGTTTAAGACTTTACCAGGGAGTGGATTTGCGGATCGGTATGGAGACCTCCCATGTGTCCACTGCCCATCTTCCTCATTGTTAACATCGTGCGGCTTCTTCCCTTCTGCTTTTCGTCTTTCTGGGTCTCTTTGTTTCAGCTTCGGGCCTTTCCTGCGTCCCCTTGCCCCCATTTGCAATGCCTTGGTTTTTAATGAGGGGATTTATATACCACCCATATTTATTGTGATTGCTTGGTTTAAGTTTCAACTTTTTTTTTTTTTTTTTTTTAGATTTAATTAATCAGAGAGAACGAGAACACAAGCAGGGAGGAGGGGCAGAGGGAGAGGGAGAAGCAGACTCCCTACTGATGCGGGGGCTCCATCCCTGGACCCCGGGATCATGACCTGAGCCGAAGGCAGACGCTTAACTGACTGAGCCACCCAAGCACCCCTAAGTTTCAGCTTTTTTCTGCTACCTTATTTTGTTTTTGGTTTTCCATGATATATTTTCCTTCTTACTGTTGGATCGCCAAAGTTTTCTTTAGTTAACCTGTGTCCTTATTTCTGTTTTTTAATTATACTTCTGCTGCTTGCCCCCCTCCTCTTGATTTAGAAGTCATGACCCTATTTCTCATTTCTTATGCTTAAATTTTATTTTTTTATTTTATTTTTTTTCTTATGCTTAAATTTTAGACAAACATTTAAACGTGGGCAGGAATTAATTAGTATCTGTAATTACCCTCACGCCCCTCCCCCCCAAATATTTGGCCCTTAAATGCACTTACACATTCCTTATCCTCTCTTCATAAGCTCTTCTCAGTTAATATGATATGGAATTTTATTTCCAGCTTAGGAAAACATGCCTTCTGTTTTTGGGTATTTCCTAAGAGCCGCCTGGAGCTTCATAGCTCTGTGTTCCCTATTTAGATGTCTCTCTGTTTTGTTGGATTGATTTCTCTTTCTTTTTAAATTCTCTGAGTTCTTTTGGGTTCGTTTTCCTTAATGTTTTTCAGAAAAGGTGCTGTAGCTTCAGAAAAGCTACAATAAAAATAGCAGAATGTTTGTGTCTCGGAAGAAGTTATTGCTCTTCCTCACACCTGAATGATGGGCTACTTTGCAGTTGGGTTCTAGGTTCCGGGCCCATTTTCTCAGAGCCCTGTAGCTTCTGCATTCTTCTGGCCCATGCAGATGAGCAGTGTAAGGCTCAGAGACCATCTTGTTGCTCTACCGTTATCTTTCCCCACTGTGGAAGCATTTAGGATTCCTCTTTGTTCTTGGAGCTAGGAAATGGGATCAGGTGTGTCTAGGTGTCTTGTTTCATTTCTCCTCCTTAGCACTTGGATCATGTGTTCTGAAAACTCCAGCCTTTATTTGTGTTCCGTTCTTGGCTCTGGATAGATGAGATGAGTGAATGCAGGTCAGTGTTGGGTGTCCGCTGAAGCCATGGTGACCGGATTCCTGGGGATGCACATGCAGCCGGGCAGCTGGTCGACCTTCTCCAAGCCATCTGGAAGAGGCAGATGAAAACATCTCCTACCACATGGGGTACTTGGGAGATGAAGTCACAGGCTAGCAGAACGCATTGCCCAGTGTCTTGCTTGGAGTAAGTAATCAGTAACGGGAGCTTCTCTTTCCATAACCCTAGAAAGTATCAGATGGAGGAAGGGGTGGGCTCTCGAGTGGGACGTCAAGGTCAGACAAGTAAGGACCTTCTCAGAGCCTCATTCTCCCTATTCAAGATGATGGAGCTTCGTAAGTTTTTAGATACAGTTATACCTTTTTTTTTTTTTTTTTTTTAAATCTCACATAGAGAAGTGGGTTGGGAGATCATTTCTCACGTCTGAATCTTAAGTCTCTTCTGTTTTCCGTTGTATTTTGTCTTCCTGATTGATGTCACTTGGTTGAAGGCAGGATCCAGGGGTTCAAAAAAGCCTTTCATTTGCTAAAGAGGAAACGGACTGCATCCCTGTGCTCATGTGCAAGAAGCAACTGAAAAGTTAGATGTCCTGCTGCGTGATCTGGCATGCTCTCTGATGTCCCTTTGTGACTCTTGTCACTCTTCCGGGCTCTGCTCACCCGTGCACTGCCGGGTCTCACATGTAGTAGCTGCTCAGGAAATCCTTGTGGAGCAGCTGGTGAATCAGTGCTCCCTTTTTCCGACACGGAGAAACGCTTGCTTCTCACTTCTCTGGGCAGGTCCCCTTGCATTTGCCGTTTTATGAAAAGATTTTATTTGTGGCTGAATGACAATCCATTCTTTCAAGAAAACGAGAAGAACTGGTTTAGGACCATTGTGAAACTTCATTTTAATAGCAACAAGACAGGGCTCCGGCAACTTCAAAAAGGGCAATCAAGAAATTCTCGTTCGCTCAACAGAAAGAGCTATTTACGGTGGTTACATGGGTTCAAAGTCATTCCAGACTCCATATAATTTTCAACTTCTAATGACTTTTTTGGCCTCTAAGGTAATTGGTGAAAGTATAATTTATTTAGAGGGGTGTTCTAGGTTGGTTTCACCAGGTTGACGATGGTCCCAGCCATATCTAGAAACATCACCAGAAGAAATCTGGCTGGGGAGGAGGCAAGGGTAGGCTGTGATTTTCCAATATGTTTTCGCTCCTCTTGGCATGGTTCACAAAGCAAACATTCTTGAGCATCTTTTCTGCCTGGTGCTGATGGGACAGGGGAGCAAAAGCTGGATGTGATTCTTGCTCTCAGATGGCTCGGTGTCCAGTGGAGGAAGCGGGATGAGTGTGAATTTCTGCAGTAGCCCTATGGTAAGTGCCAACTTGGCATCCACCCCGGGACCTGGAGGGTTCGGGAGAACGGTGTCGGCTAAGGAGCCACCCGTGGACCTGAGAGGGAAGGGTGTTGTGGATAACAGCGCACGTACAGAGGTTCCAAAGCATGTGTGAGGTGTTCAGCGGCTTGCTTCTGGCGAGAAGGCAGGTGCATCTAGGCGGGGCGGGCCCTGCGTGCAGCAGGAACGGGAGCCCCTGTATGCCATCCCTTGGGGGCTGGTGCTGTCCGGCTACGGCAGACTGTGGTCATGTCAGAACCAAAGGCCCAGCGTGGCCAGATGATCTTCTGATTTTTTTTTTTTTTTTAAAAGAGAAGTTTTGAATCTGGAGTTTTATGTAAAATTTCCTAAACTTCAAATTACAGCACCTAATTGAAAAAAAAAAAGTTTTTTTAAATAATGTGAACTGCCCTCTCCCCAACAAGAGAACATTCCAGGCCACTTATTTGTGAAACCTAGGGGACCTAGGCCCCCTACCTCAACTTCGACTGTCCCATCTGTTGCCAGTGTCAGGAAAGGGAGCTTGGCCCTGAATTCTGAAAAGGAGTCCAGGTGATTCTGGAGAACCTTGATCTTGCCCTGATCTCTCTTCACTGTGACACAGGAAGTGGGAGTCAAAAGACTTTTGGGTTTTGGGGTTTTCTTTTTTTAACTGATCCACCTTTTTTTCCCCCTTCTGGATGAGGAATGAGATGCTGATAGTTGGAGCTGGTTTGCCTCTTAGAACTTTGGCCTCCTCTTGCCCTGCTCCCGCCCTACAAGGATCCCATGTGGAAATCCTGCCCTTTCCACCCTCCTCTTCTGGTTTGTTGGGGGACAGAAGGAGGACAAATGATCTTGGGCTTAACCTAGTCACAGTAGCCATGAATGCTCATCTCCCCCCCTTCCCCCCCGAAGTCGAGGAATACATATTTTATTTAAAATCCTTTGTTCTTAAATACATAACATGGAGCTATCCAAACAGAAGTAGGATGCAAGCCACTTACATGACCTTAAATTTTCTAGTAGCCTCAGTAAAAGTAGGAAAAAGAAACAGATGAAATTTATGTTAATGTGTTCTCAAACCCAGTATCTCCAGTCGTCATTTCAGCATGTAGCCAATATAAAAAAATTCCTGTTAGTCCAGCATACTTTTTTTTTTAAATTTTGCGTGAAGTGTTCAAAATCGGGGTGCATTTTCCACGCACAGCCCATCTCACTTTGGATCAGCCACGTCTCCGATGCTCTGCAGTCCCACGTGGCTGGCGGCAAGTGTATCGGACAGTGTAGACGTCACAGGTGCGCATAAAGAGGTGATACTCTCCAGACAGAAGAGTATACGGGTCAACTGTGACCCAGTTATTTAAAAGGGCCCATTTGATCATGTATCTCCTCTGCTTGAGCCTTGCTCAGCTCTCCGTTCTCCCCAGGATGGCATTCCCCTGGCCTGACCGTCTCTCCCACCCCACCTTGCACCCTCCCTCCCGCCCTCCCCCCTGCCAGACTGGCCACCTTTTCCTTCTTCAGACGTGCCACACACTTCCCAGCCTCCGAGTGCTCACACACCCTGTTCCCATTGCCTGGATTCTGCCCCCTCCCTCTACCCCCACGTTTTGCCTAGCTTACACTAAGCCATTTTTTCAGGTTAAAAATCAGTTGTTCAGGGAGCTCTTTCTTGTCCCCCACACCCCCAGCTCCAGGTTAGATGATGTTCCCTGTTTGATGCTGTCGGAGCCGGAGCCAGTCGCTTTCTTCTTAGCACCTAGTACAAATGCAATTACCTAGTTACCAGTAAGGTCTCAGTTTCTCTACCCCCAAGAATGCATGGACCAGAGTGCTTTGTTTGCTCGATTTATGCACGGCAGCTCCCATAGTGGCTGCAGAATATAGATGATCAATAAATATGAGATGAACGGTACCGGGCTGAGACTCAGTCCTGTAGAGCCGCGGTCCCCACCCCCACCTCCTCACCCCCACCCCGGAGGAGCCAGACCCCTAACAGCAAGGCCAGGGGGTCAGCCCCTGTGGCCTGTGCTAGATCTCCTGCTTTCTCACTTGGCAGAAGCAGCCACTCCCTGTCTCTCTCTTGACTGGCTTTAGGTTGGCTGTAAATTATATTTTTGGTGGCTGTTAATAAAAATATAGGGCTGGGGGAAAAAAAAAAGACTTCTCCTAATAGAATTTTATTAAATGGCACTAGTTTAAAAATGTCTCGTAAAAAGTTAATTAATTTGGGATTTGGGGATGAAAGGCGTGATATAAATGTCAGTTATTATTATTACAATTTCAGCCTCATGCTTATGCTCTTGATCCAGCCCCTGATCTGGAGTTTCTCCTACACCCAGGGACTGGCAGCTCCGCTGAAATGCTAGAGGCAAATTTGAGCTTTGGGGGGTCCATCAGGGACAGAGGGGACTTTGCCAAGTTAGGCTGTCCTGTCTTTTCATCTAGGATAAGGCAAGGCCTTGAGAGCTAGCCACTGACTCAGGGCCGGGGGCCGTTGCAAGCAGGATGGTCCAGGCGCTCTGGGAAGCTCCGGGCCAAAGCAGCCAGAAACATCAAGGTCACGTGCTAAGCCCGAGCCCAGTCACGGAAGCCTGGGATGGTGGAGCTGTCAGGGCTCTGAGAGATTCCCGCTCTCATTTTACAGGGAAGGAAACTGAGTTTGAAGAGGGGTGGTGGCTTGCCTAACCCAAGGTCACATAGCAGGTTAATTAAATTTACAGAGCAAAAGGCAGTGGAAAGCAATTAGTGAAGTAGGGGAAACCTTCTAAAAAAAGAGAGATTCAGGCACTTTATAGGTGACAAGTCTAGAAACTGTTTTCCGAGGAAACAGGGAGTCCTGGGATTTCCTATGAGTTCACAGAGACAGACAGCCCTTCGCCCCTTCAAGACGCCCCACCTTCATTCCCCTGATTGCAGACCCCGGCCCTACAGGGAGGGACTGTAGACCTGACCCAGTGTGTAATTACTTATGCGAGGTGGGGGCAGGCCGGGGATGTTAATCATCGTTGGAGCCTCTTCCATCTCTACCGATTGTAGGCCAAGGAGTGAGGATATGTGAGCTTCATTTCCTCCTCTCTGGAGTGGGGTGTGAGAGTACCATTTGCAGGGGTGGCAGGGCAGGTGGGTGGTGTAGTTGGTGCTTGCGTGCTGTGTGTAGGCTGGGGGGTCTTATGCCCTTCTGCTCCCTTGTATTCACAGAACTCAAGGGGAGCCCGGTGGTGGGTTATGCAGGGGAACCTTCCCAGGTGCCATTTTGCTCCCTGGCTTTATGGCCAGGAGCTGCTTGTGTCCAGGAATGGGCCTCCTTCCCCTGCAGCCGGTTCATTGTGTTGTGCTGGGCTCTGGGAAGGCCTGCCTTCTCCTGGCCGGCTATGGTTCTCCAGTCTTGGTTCTGTGCTGAGGATTACGGTGGTGGTGTCTCTCCTCTCTCTCCTTCCAAGTGGAGGCCTGCTGTGTTCCACAGCTCTCCTCCCTCAGATTGTGTGGGTAGAGTTCAGAGGGGCTCATGGCGGCTTTGGGAAAGAAAGGAAGGGAGGGAAGGAGAGAGGGAGTGGGCACGCCCATCCCCATTTGGCTTTCCTGACGAAGAATCTGTCCTGGGACCTTTTAGGGAATCCTCCTCCACTGGTTGGTTGGGATCATTCAGGGAGTTTGGGAATCAGAGCTGGGTTTGAACCTGGGCTCTTCTGCCTGAAGGAGAAACTTGATCTGAGTCATTCTCTGTTTCTTCATCTGGATGGTGGAGGTATAGAACACCTGCCCCACAGCATTACTGTGATGTGCGAGAGGATATGTGGAAGATGCTGCACACCTGGTGAATAGGGAATGCTCAGGTGGTACAAATGATTGGCGTATACTCACGGCATCGACGTGCGTTCCATCTGACACAGTCTTGGCCCTCCCAGATAGCACGTTCCTTGAGGTACCCATTAAGTCCAGCACAGGGCTTGACACGAAGGCTCCTTCTAGAACCTTCCAACTCCCATGGCCACATGCTGAACCAAATGGAGTGTTCTGGCTTCTGTTCTGAAGCTCAGGGTCAGGTCCTAGGGAGACGCCCTTTGGGCCTTCACGTCCCCCTGGCTGCTCTGTGTGACCAGAACCAGCCCTCACATGGAGGCTTCTGCACAGGTACGGGCTTTCTCCCGGCCCTTTAGGATGTGAAAACAGCCAGCTATTGTCTCCACTAGAAAAAAAGTGCCTCAGTTCTATTTTTATGTTTTATTATAAATAAACTTTTACTCCCCCTACTCCCTCCCAAGAAAACCACAGCTGCCTCAGACTTTTGAGGCCTTTAAATTGAAGGCCTCGAGGAATGTGGGGGAGAAGGGCGAGTCCAGGAAGTCCCCTTAGTTGCCATCTTGTTGCTCTTGACAAAGAGCGTCAGAATGGCAGCTTGTTTTCCCCTTAGTCGATGGCGGAGCCAAGCAGATTGTGTGGAAGGAGATTCCGTGGGCCTCCAGGAACAGAGGCGCCTCCCCCCGCCCCTCATCTTTATTGGATTTCAATGAGTCTTTCTGCTCTGGGTCATATGTGCAGTGCAGCCTCATAAATGGCGCAGTGGAATTTTCGCTCCCTTTGTACTGAGGGCCTCAAGCACACTCCATGGCCATTGTCAACCCTGAATGGGGAAAATGCAGAAAACCCGGTAGAACTCATTTCTTGCAGGCAGCGCTGAGATGTGGAATAGGACAGTTCTGCTTCTAGGCAGAAGTTAGTCAGAAGGCGCGGCGTGGGAGGGAAGCAGAGACTGCCTTGCCCAACTCCATGGCATCTGAGTGTCCATCTTTGGAATGGAAAACCCAAATCCTCACACTTTACCCTTTAAGAGAATTGCTGAGGGCACCCAGGCCTCACAGCTGTGCTTTTGTCAGATCGGAGGAGGCATGTGGCCATGGGACATGGATGGTTCGGGAAGGACAATGGATGCCGCCTCCTCTGACCCTGAGGCTGAGATGTTTCAGAACCAGGCTTATGGGATTAAAAGGACACATGTTATTTCATCAGACAGACCCACCTGGTAGTGGCCAGTTAAGTGCCCACTCCGTGACATTTATCCATCCACATAGTTTCGGTGTCTGCTGTGGGCCAGGCATCGTGCTGGCAGCCAGCCAGGCAGGGGCGAGCCGCTGGGAGTCCTGGCATTGTGTTGGAACCAGGGACAGCAGCTTTAGAAGGCTCGTGACGGGGTCTGTCCTTTCTGGTGAATTTATTATCTCTGGGCTTCCCAGCTCGATAGGGAAGCATCCTTTCCTACATTTTGGAATTGGGGGGATGCTAGAGGGTGATCCACGTCCCCCCTTCTCCTCATGAGGGGCAGCTGAAGGACTGGGCGGCAGTTGATCTCTGCCTGTTTTCGGAACGTCACAGTGGCAGAGATGGGGTTTGAAGGCAGGGTCCTCGGTCCCCAGACCAGATGTACCAGATGTCGTGCTTGTATTGAATGGGATCATGAAGGAGAAGGCCTGGGAACAACAGCAAGGTCATCATGGTGGCCATAATTGCCCATGAGATTGCCTTGCTCTTTGACTTAATCCATCGGAGCTTTGCTTTTCCCATGTGGAAATAGCTTTTGGTTACTGCAAATTGTTGCCTGTATTTGGACAAAAGCACTTCCATTGCCAGCGAGATATAAGGGCTGGGTCTTCAGAGTGGAAGTCCCGTAGCTCATGGAGTCAGTGTTGGAAGGCAGGAGGTATCCTCTGATATGAAGAGGACTTTTCTGTCCTCACTATTGCTCCACACCCCCTTTGTCTCTGTGGTCTGGAGGCAGGAGCTGTTTGGAGAGCCCTCTGAGGCGTTGGGTTCTTCCTCATGGCTGGTTCCTCTGCATGCTCACCACGAGATCGTCCCACTTGAATGCCTCTGTTGTCAAGGTGCTCACTACCTCTCTGTGGTCTGGAGGCAGGAGCTGTTTGGAGAGCCCCTCTGAGGCATTGGGTTCTTCCTCATGGCTGGTTCCTCTGCACGCTCACGAGATCGTCCCACTTGAATGCCTGTTGTCGAGGTGCTCACTACCTCTCCGTCATCCTCATCCCTGGAGGAGAATGCTTCTCTTCCTCCCTAGCTTACAGCTGCCGCCTCCTGAGTTGTGTCCCCAGGACCTTCCCTCTGAGTTGTGTCTCCGTCTGTACAGAGCCACTCTCCCCCGGCGACGGGCACATCTCTGGCTCCGCAGCTGCCACCACGCCCACTCCACCTGGGAAGGTACTGCCCACCGATGTGTAAGTGTGTCACTGACAGTAATAGTGCAAAGGCTCCACATCCGAGGGCCTTTCTAAGATCGCTTTCTGATTAATTAGGTCAGCGTCACCAAAATCAATTTCTAGCGAAGTCGCGCCGCCTGGTAGCTCGGATCCCCGCCCTGTCGGGCGAGGCACTTGGCGCAGGAGGCAATTCCCTGGCCTCTGACGCAGTTCAGGCCTTGTCTCTACCTGGGAAGAGAGTCACATGACACAGCTCTTCTGTGATTATCCCGACTTTTTATTTTATCTGCCCTCCCCCTCAGATCTTCCATTAAACCCCCGTAGATCCTGCTTCAAACAGGCAATTAGACTAACAACGTAATTATATCCCTCAATGCTAATTGTAACTGGTTTAGGGGAAAAACAAAGAGAAAGAGGCTTCAAAAATCTCTGGAAACTAAAAGCAGCTGTTACAGTTTCCAGGTATTTCTGGTCCCCGTGCAGTTCTTCGAGGGCCGTAGACGCTGGTGGGCCGGCGTCTGTGTCCGCCTCGCTTTGCCCCTGTCCGGACCACCCCTAGGACAAACACGGGCCGGGCCCCACTCTCCTGAGCTGTGGCTCCCTGGCCCTCTCTCCAGAAGGCCCTCATTTCTCTGATTCTGGGGTCTCAACCACATTCATCCTGATGGAGCCCTTGAGGGAGGAACGAACGGACCAGGAGATGGAAAGCGTTAGAGGAAAGTGTCATGGCCGCTGGTCCAGGCGATTGTTCCTCGGGGAGGCTGGGGAAGGCCGGTTGGAGCTGGAGCTGGAGCTGGTCCCAGGGTGTGAGGGTGTTGTGTGACAAGGATGCCGCAGGGGGCCGTGTCCTGCCACCCTGCCTGTTCTCAGGGTTTCCCGGGTCTCTCCTCCAGGTCGGGCCCTGTGCTGGGTGACTAGGTCTCTGTCCCTGCGTCGGGCGCCCACGGCCTGGGGGAAGGAGGCAGGCCCACATGCCGTGGAGCAGTGGGGCCACTGGGCAGGGGGAGGGGCTCTGACCCCGCCTTGGTGGGTGGAGCTGGGGAGTAGGTGGAGGAGGGCAGCTGGGGGTGTCAAGAAGTTTCCCGGTGGAAGCGATTCTAGGATGGGACTGGGTGGGGGGGTGGGGAAGAGAGCGAGTCAGCAGTGAGCAAGGAGCCGGAGCAGAAGCCCCATTGCGGCCGGAGCATTAGGTAATGGGGGCTGAGAAGGAGCGTGACTTTGACCTTGGCGGCAAGAGGGTCTGCGAAGGGTCTAAAGAGGGGAAGGAGAGGTCAGTTTGGTATCTTCGAAAGACCAACTAGGCCCCAGGCGGGTGTTGTTGCAATGGAAGGCTTTGAATGGAGGCTGGAGGTGTGTTTCCGGAGGCTTTTGAAGGAAGCCTGGCTGAGTTTTCCTGAGTGCTGATTGCCTGAGTATCTACCTGTGAGGAAGGGGATGGACTTGCTGTGTGACTTTGAGGCGGTCACTTGACGTCTCTGAGCCTCCTTTTCCTTACCAGATTAAAGTGAGGATGGTCATATTTATTGTAGTCCGTGGCATAGGGGGCATATCAGAAAATCGGTAAATGTTCTAGTTCAGTGCCTGACAGAACACACCTTAAAGCAGTACTTTGAAGAGGAAGCGTGAACCTGGGTGGCCTGAGGCCCATTTCCCCAAACACACAATACCCTCTCTTGTCAGCTCGAACATTTCAGAGGAAGGGAACTCGGACAACCCTTTGTCGATGAAGTCCTCTTGAAAATCCTCACAGTTTGTGGTGGCTTTTCAGTTATCACGACTTTTTTCCATCTTGGGAGTTGAGTCCCGAGTTTTGGCTCCCTGCCTCAGAACATGTGTGGGCCCATGCCACTTTCTTTTTCTCCGTCGGGGTTTCCCAGTTCGCTGATGGAACTTGCTGACGTTTTTCTTGAGGGTAGGTGTAGCTCATGATGCCACTTTGAAGCCTGGAGACTTTCTCATCTTTCAGACGTCCGTGAGCTTGGGAACCCCACCTACTTCTTAATTTCTACCCCTTCTCCTCCGTTTTATTGCCAGACGGGTGACACACATCACCGTGTAGTTGATGACGTACAGCGTCACAGTTTGGTTTACGCATGTTGTGGAATGATGACCACAGCCGGTCGAGCTAAATCTGTCTTCTCACATAGACACAATAAAGAGAAAAAGAAAAAAAGGAAAATAATTTTTTCTGTTGGGGAACTCTGAGGATTTATTCTCTTAACTTTCCTGTATACCATGAGCGGTGTTAGCTCTAGTCCTAGTGCTGTGGACTAGATCCGTAGGACTTCTTTATCTCATAACTGCAAGTTTGGATCTTTTGGCCATCTTCTTCCAGTTTCTTCTCCCCCTCCCCCCTCCACCTCTGATAACCAGGGGTCGGATCTCTTTTGTATGAGTTTGGTTCTTTCTCTTTTCTTCCCCTTCTTTCCTTCCCTCCCTCCCCCCCTTCATTTCCTCCCTCCCTCCCTCCCTCCCTCCCTTCCTTCCTTCCTTCCTTCCTTCCTTCCTTCCACATTCCACATATAAATGAAATCATATATATTTGTCTTTCTCTAAATTATTCTGCTTAGCATAATACCCTCTAGGTCCATCTATGTTGTCATAAATGGTAAAATTCCCTCATTTTTTATGGCCACATATTCCATTGTGTACATATACAACTTCTTTATCCATTCATCCATCGATGGGCTTAGGTTGCTTCCATGTCTTGGCTGTTGTAAATAGTGCTGCAGTGAATGTGGGGTGCAGATATCTTTTCGAGTTAGTGTTTTCATTTCCTTTGCCTATATTGCCTAAAGTCGAATTGCTGGATGGTATGGTGGTTCTATTTTTATTTTTGGGGGGAGTTGCCATACGGTTTCCCATAAGGGTTGTACCAGTTTACATGCCCACCAGCAGGTGCACAGCAGCTCCTTTTTCTCCACATCTCCGCCAGCATTTGTTCTCTCGTCTTTTTCAATATCGGCTGTTCTAACAGATGTGGGGTGATAGCTCATTGCGGTTTTAATGTGCCTTTCCCTGATGACTAGTGATGTTGAGCATCTTTTCATGGACTTCTTGGTCTTTAGTATATCTTCTTTGGAAAAATGTGTCCTCAGGTCCTTTGCCCATTTTTAAATTGTTGTTTTTTTGTTTTTTTTTTTTAATTTTTAATTTACTTTTTTACTTTTTGCTGTTGAGATGTAGGAGTTCTTTATATATCTTGGATATTAACCCCTTGTCAGATGCACATTCTACAGATATTTTCCCCCATTCTGTAGGTTGTCTTTTCACCTTGTTGATGATTTCTTTTGCCTTTTTGAAGCTTTCTTTTTTTTTTTTTTTTTTAAAGATTTTATTTATTTGACAGAGAGAAACACAGCAAGAGAGGGAACACAAGCAGAGGGGATGGTAGCGGGAGAAGCAGGCTTCCTGCTGAGCAGGGAGCCCGATACGGGGCTCGATCCCAGGACCCTGGGATCATGACCTGAGCCGAAGGCAGACGCTTAACGACTGAGCCACCCAGGCGCCCCTTTTTGAAGCTTTCTTGTTTGATATTGTCCCACTTGTTTTTTATTTTATTGCTTGTGCGTTATGTATCCAGTCCAAAAAATCATTACAAAGACCATTTCAAAGAGCTTTATTCCTATCCTATGTATGTTTTCTTCTAGAAGTTTCATGGTTTTGGGTCTTTTAAATCTAATCCATTTTTTTTTTTTAAAGATTTTATTTATTCATTTGAGAGAGATACAGAGACAGAAAGCGAGAGAGCACAAGCAGGGGGAGAGGCAGAGGGAGAAGCAGACTCCCAACTGAGCTGGGAGCCTGACATGGGGCTCCATCCCGGGACCCTGAGATCATGACCTGAGCTGAAGGCAGATGCTTAAGCTTCTGAGCCACCTAGGTGCCCTTAAATCTAATTCATTTTTAGTTAATTTTTGTGGATGGTATGAGATAAAGCTCTAGTTTTATTATTTTATGTGTGAATATCCATTTATCTTGGTGTCACTTATTGAAAAGACTGTCTTTTCTCCATTCTTTGGTATTCTTGGCTCCCTTGTCAAATATTACTTGAACACACATCCTTGGGTTTATTTTTGGGCTCTTGATTCTGTTCCATGGGTTTATTTGTCTGTTTTTATGCCAGTAATACGCTGTTTTGATGACTGTAGCTTTATAGTATAGCTCGAAACCAGGAAGTTGATGCCTCCTGCTTTGTTCTTTTTTTCTCAGAATTTCTTTGGCTGTTTGGGATCTTTTGTGGTTCCATGTAAAACGAGGGAGTGTTTTTTATACTTCTATTAAAAAAATGTCATTTGGAATCTCCTTCCTTCCTTCCTTCCTTCCTTCCTTCCTTCCTTCCTTCCTTCCTTCCTTCCTTCCTTCCTATTTGACAGACACAGCAAGAGAGGGAACACAAGCAGAGGGAGTGGAAGAGGGAGAATCAGGCTTCCCGCCGTGCACAGAGCCCCACGTGGGGCTCGATCCCAGGACCCTGGGATCAATGACCTGAGCCAAAGGCTGACGTCTCATGATTGAGCCACCCAGGTGCCCCTGTCCTTTGGAATTTTGATTCCATTTGATTTGATTTGATTTGAATCCAAATTTGATTCCAAGATTGCATCAAATCCATAAAATGCTTTTGGTAGTAAAATTGACATTTTAACATTAATTCTTCCATTCCATGAACACAGGTTTTGTCTTCTTGGATTTCTTTCATCAATGTCTTGTCCTTTTGAGAGTAGAGATCTTTCACTGCCTTAGTTAAATTTGTTCCTAAGTGTTTTATTGGTTTCGATGCTATTAGAAATGGGATCGATTTCTTTTTCAGAATATTAGTTGTGAATGTTCAGAAACACTACTGGTTTTTGTGTGTTAATTTTATATCTTGCAACTTTACTGAATTCATTGATTGGAGCTAATAGTATTTTGGTTGAGTCTTCAGGATTTTCTCTATATAAAATCATGTCATCTGCAAATAGAGACTCTTCTTCCATTCCAATCCTGATATACTTTCTTCCAGGAAATGTTTTCAAGCCCCCATGGCTCTTGGTTTGGGCCACGCAGTGCCAGGCATCCTGGGCCTGGCTTTGCCATCAGTTATGCGGATGGGGCGTTTTCATTAAAATTTCCATTAACTGGTTTTTTTTTTCATTTTAAGCCAGTGAGCAATTTATAGATTCATTAACTTTTTACTACACTTGTGAAGCCAGGAAGAGGGGAATAAAGGAAATGAAATATTTGGTCCGCAACGTTTCACTAAAAGATGGTGGCCCTTAAATATGGAGGACAAAAAAATTCTAGGTCATTAGGGCTGGTCTGAAGGAGTGTTAGGAAAGGCTGGATCTTCCAGAACGATCCGGAACTGGAATCTCCTGGCAAACAGCACTGCCTCTTTTATCACCCCCGACCCCCAGGAGCCTATCCTTCCTTTTCCTCATAATCACTGGTTATTTTTTCACCATGTGACTGTCCACCGTCAGATGGCACACTCCCCATGGGGACCCGCCGCTTCTGGGCGACCTCTCTGGCTCTGGAACAGGTTTCCTTATATTGTGATGTGTAGGCTGACTCCTTGTAGCTCTCTCATTTTCTTTCCTTTTGGCAGAGTTAGGTGTGTTAGGCTGGCCAAGTGTGTGGGCTTCGGGGCCAGAAGAGCTTGATTTCAAATACTGTCCCGGTTGCTTGCCGGCTGGGTGATTTTGGTCAAGTGACTTCACCCCTCTGAGCCCGTTTCTTCATCTGTAGAATCTCAGCAGTACGAGGAACTCTGGGAAGACCCAGCAAAATGGTGACAGTGTTCCTCACGGCTCAGTTCCATGGTGAGGACAAAACAAGATGGCTCAGTAAGGATCCCTGACCTACATTCACGTTTCAGACGGTGCCGTGCGGTTGGACTGCTCGTCTCGAACATTCTCACTTGGTGGATCCACTCCCCTACCACCGCAAGTCCCTGCGCTTCTGGGGACGTCAGTTTCTCCTGTTGTAAAGTAGAGGAGTAATAATTCCCAGTGAATTGAGGGTGTTGGAGGAGTTGAGACATATTTAACGAGCCTTCTAGAGTTGCTGACCCATAAAACTGTCTCTGTACACTCAGTAGCAGCCCTGGAGTTGTCGTGGGTGCAGCTGTATACGATAGAAGTACCTCACTCTCGGGGTCTACTCTCTGGAAAAGGCGGGAGGCTTAAGACTACCCTCCCGCAGTTTGTTAAAGAAAATCTTAGTGCTTGAACGAACTCTGCCGGTCATCTCGGGCAGCCCCAGGTGGAGCTTTGGTAGATGCCTGGGTCAGTCACCACGTTTCCTCAAGTGCCCTCGTCGTCCTCGACGACTGACTGTAAAAGGGTGTCTTTGCAGAGTCACATGTCTTCATTCTGGAGAAGGAGGGGATCCCAGGAAATCACCTTTCCCCGGTACCTTCCTTTCCAGATGTGCAGCGAGCGTTCAAGTACGATGAGTTTTCCCTCAAAAGCAGTGATGATAGAAAGCTAAGCAGGAAGGAGGAAGACTTTCTGAGCCATTCAGAGCAAGTGCTTTTTGGGAGTTGGCTTATATATACAAAGTTACACAGAGTTTCGGTCAGGTTCTTGTCATTTCACTGTAAAGCCCAAGTATTTTTTGTGGAGCTCACCAGTGTTCACGGACATCCATTCTGATCGCCTCGTGAGTAGAGACTTTTTTACATGGCACATATTGTTTCCTGGTTTTTCTTATAAATAATGCGGTGGCCATCTTTGTGCATGAATCCCTCTCCTTCTTTTGTGCGACAGTCTCAGACTTTGTTACCTGAGGTGGATTACTGGGTCAGAGGAGATGAGAGTTGGCAATACAGTTGTGACAGTGGCAAGTCACAATTAGACAAAGGGAGCGGTGGATGTGGCTGCTGAGGACACACGGCTGCTTCGGAGGTTCTTGTAGAAAAACCCCATTTGGGAGAGTTGACATGAGCCAGTGCCATCTTCTCATCTTCTGTCTTAGCCAAGGCTGGTAGCTGCTGACTTGTTTTATTGGCCCAAAGACTTTGGGTCGGGTCATGAGCTGGAAGCTGGAATATTGATCTTTCTGTGCCTCAGCAAAAATACATATTTGGCCCCATGGTTGCGGAACCCCACCCTGGACCTAGAGAGGGAGCAGTAAGGCTGATACTCATGAAAGGGGCTTGTGGATTGTATCCAGACACATGTGTATGTTCCACTCTGGGCCTTCATTTTCTCTTTGTCCGTCAAGCCTTCTGGCTCAAAAGATGGTGCACCGATGAGAAAGTACCGTATTTGGTGCCCTGAAGGTGTCCTCCATGAGGTTCTCCATGAGGTCAGTGAGGAAGCGAGAGTCTGGCCTAACTTTGAATAAAGTGTTGGTGGTTGTCTGGTACAGGGGAGTTCCAGGCTTTGGGTAGATGTCTGAGAATCCTACGCTATCTTTAAATATCTCCTCTTAACTGCTAAGTCATTTGACATTCTCTGATTTTCCCGTTTGAATGAAATACGGGCATTTTCCATATTCTGCTGCTTTGGCTGTGAGGTTTCCTAACTGCTGGTGTTCTGGGGGGGTCGACGTTTTGAATTGAGTTTTATGGTGATGGAGAGATGGCCGTGACAGGGAAGGCAGCAGCACATAGTCCGTGCCAGGCACTGCTCTAAGTGTCTTCACATTTATTAACTCTTTTTATCACTTAATGATTTCATTAAATCAGTTTGTTTCAGGAAAGAGAAGCAAGACATGGAATCTTGGAAGGGGAGACGACGAGAGCCAGGGGAGGGAAGAAACTTGCTGTTTGTCTTGGAAGAAGTCATGGGTTTGAATCTCAGCCCTGCCAGCAGCTACTGACTCTGGGCAAAGTCCCTTCACCCCTACTCCCTCTTCCCTGAAATGGAAATCATGACTCCTGCTTTGTAAAGAATTAAATGAAGTAATGGGTGTAAAAATCCTGGCGATCGCTAAACAAACGTGGGGCGCTGATAGACCGTGTTCTTCCTGCCTCACCCGGGAACCTGAGCCATTTGCCCCGTGGAGGATCCCGTGTAGATGTGTTCTTTGTGTTGGGCCACGTGTCGGGCTCTGGGGAATCCAGAGGCACGGCTTCTACCCAAAGAAGATGTATGCTCTGGCTTGGGAGACAGGTCATAAAAAGATGACTGAGTGTGCCAGGCGGTTGATCAATCAATATGATTTGAATGGCTCAGGCAATAAGTGCTTTAAGAAGACAGGGGAGGGAGATTGGTCCTGTGGCTGGGGGGAGGTGGGATTGGAACTGCCAGTGAAGGGGAAGGGCCCTTCCTTTGCACAATGTAGTTTGAAACCAAGCCTTTAGCCACGACCAGGTCCAAGAGGTTCGGAGGGTTGACTCCGCGCCCCACGGGACAGGAACACTCTTACCTTTCATGATACGGTTCAAAAAAGACCACCATGAAGTTTCAGTGGGGATCTGAAGTCTGGAGTAGCGGTCCCGAAGGGGAAAAGTTCTGGAGCCCTGGGAGCGTTTCCATCTCAGCCTGCCGGCTGGCATCACACTACAGTACTGCAGAGCCTCCACTCATGAGCCCCATAAACGTAGTCTTCCAGATAAGGTCGGGAGATGCTTCTGGAGTGTTTCCTGGGCGCTTGGGGCTTCTGACCAATGGGTTGGGAACAAGTAGTCCTCACATGAAGAATTTGCTGTCCGTCGTAGGTGCTGAAGTATGTGGGAAGGCCATCCAAACATCCCACGTGTTGGGGACTGGGACCTGGTGTCCAGAAGTCCATTTCTCAAACTTCCAGGGTCCCGTCAGGTCCGAGCCCTGATTGCTGGGTGGTGCTGAAGAGGACACGTTCAGGGGAAGAAGGGACAAGCCCGGTTGTTTGTCCCCACTCATTCTTGCCTCTCGAAGTGTTTTCTGTGGAAGCAGCCTCTGGGTCCAGTCCCATTGGAGAACCCTTGTTGAATGGCTCCACTTCTAGTAACACTAGTAACACTACCTCTTAACCTTTCTCCTCTCCAAGCCAACCTCCTCCCCACCCCCCCCCCACCGTTGGATCACAGCCCATTCATCACCTATGTCCTCAAATCCCTGTATTAAATTGCCTCTGTTTTAAGTACCTAGATTGGCTTCTGTTTTCCTGGTCCAGA
>CM053615.1:61209928-61242181 GCA_028646535.1 Procyon lotor
CTATTTTGACTTTTAAAAAATTCACGCAGTCATTCTCCCCCTCCCCCTATTTGCCTGGGCTGTTGATCTTGTGATATATTTATAGAGATTGTGGTTGGCTGACCAGGAGTTATTTTGCAATAGGAATTTGTAAGATTTCTACTTTGAGCAAGAGTTCCAGACTTTTCTTTCTTTAAAAAGAGTAAAGTCTTTCTTAGAGCATCTACTTTGCCCTTCTGTAATTAGTCTTGTTTCATAACCAAAGTGAGTCCAGTGTAATTTTATGCAGGCTTAAAAGTTCCTTGTGGATTTCTTTTGTCTCTGGTCTTGTGTCTTCTTTGGTGTCCCTTTACACCGAATTTTGAAAGGCCACAGCTCCGCTTTCAGAATGTGGTGACTGGATAAAGGGTACTTTGGGGGGACAGAAGACCTGGGTTTCCCTGTAAGGGAGTATATTGGAGTAGTGTAGGGGGAGCAGCATGCTATCACCCCCAGCTTTACCAAGCTCACTGCAGACATCACTAATCAATCACAACACTCTTCTCTGGCTGAGCTCTGATGTGGCCCCAGAATTCTTCTCAACACATTGCCCCGGGGTGGGGGGCACTAGTAATTGATTAGACTTGGCACTGAAAATAAACCGGTTTGCCGTTCTTGGGCTGGGTGATTCCTTAGGCCTCATTCATCACCATGGTTCTCTAAGTATTGGCAGCAAGTTCCAATTGGTTTAGGTTTTAAACCAACTGACTGAACTTTATTAAGCCCCTTCTGTATGCAGCAGAGCTCTGGGTGCTGCAGAGCCAAAGAGAAGCCCTAAGAAAGTAGCTGACCTCTTGGAAATGTTGCAGCTTGATTGGGAACAAAGGGGCAGAGGGTGGTGTTTTTCTAGGTGTGGTCAGGCACGCCCTTGGTGCTCCTGGAGGTTGTTTTTGTGGTTGGGGAAGTCTTTGTGGGGCAGGGCCTGGGATCCAGTGGCTCAGTCCCAGTCTGGGCGGTGAGACAGCACGATCAAAGATAGAAGAAACATAGGAATCAGCAAATTTCAGAACTTAGGAGGGTCCTCAGAGCCCATCAGGTCGAAATCCTCCAATTGGTAGGTAGGGAAACTGAGGCTCAGAGGAAAACAGGACTTGCCTGAATTTTAATAAAAGATAATTATATAGCTAAAATTCAATAAATGATAAATCATTTTAATTATAAGTATTTATAGAGCATTTACTATGTACGAGACATTGTTTTGAGAGCTTTATAAATGTTAACCTATTCAGCCCTATGCAACCTTGTTGCGTGCGCACTGTCATTATCCCCATTTGACAGATGAAGAAACTGAGTCTCAGGGTTAAGTGACTTCCCCAGGGGCACATGGCTCGTAAGTGGTGGAGTCTGGGCTAGAACCCCGACCATCCCGCTCCAGATTCTATGTGGGGAGATACTGTGCGGAGTAAACCTTGCTGGAGGGATCAGAATATGTTTGGGTTTCTTTGTTTTTCAAATGTATTAATTTTAACTCCCCACCATTAGGGTAATTGTGCTGACCTCCTCCAGATCTGTGGCTCACGTTGCATTGTTTAGCACTAGCTGAGCCTGGTATGGACTTCCTACCTTTTTAACCACCTCACACTTGTGTTGCATGGGGATCTTCCCTCTCTTTTACATTGGGGGAAACTGAGGCTGAGAAGTGATGGTTCTTGAGCCCAGTCACAGAACCACTTCCGGGCAGAATTTGAACCCAGGCTGCCTGACTTCAGGTGGCAGAGCTGGAAGTTTCTGAGAGGCCCTCGGTCCAGCAGGCTCGCTGGGCAGGTGGGCAGATGTGGGGGTCCAGGCCGGGGGGCTGGGCAGAATTTGCCTGTGGCAGCGGTCAGAGGAAGGTGTCTCCTGGAGCGGGGACATAGCTGCTCTTCCCTCTCTGGGCATGGTGGCATCACCGTGGCCATGTCCCAGGAGGCCCCAGCTCTTTACTTTGATGTCCTTGAAGAGACTCGAGGAGTAGCCTTTTCCTTTACTGCCTTACTTAAAAATACTTAAGGGAGTGACTTAAAACCCCATCCCCCAATTCTAGGTTCACTAATTTAGAGCTTGTAACTTTCTCTATCTATAATAGGTTGGGTTTTTTTTTTTCCCCTTGTAAGCAAAAAAGTTTTCCTTCCCTCTCCCCCCCCCCCAACTTCCTGCTGATCTGAAGCGAATATTTATCACATATTTAATGAGTAATCTGAGTCTTGGCTTGGTGAGGCTGTACCAGGACATGGTTTATGGCTGATCTGGTTTTAACTCGCTCCAGGCGGTTTTCCCTGGAGTTTTCTGTAAAATCATAAACCTGGAGAGAGAATTTTTGTGGAATCCAGTCATATGACTCGCTCTTTTGTAAATTGAGAGATTAAGTGTGTGACTGTAAAGAACCGAGACACATTTCTTTTTTGGAAAGAAAACAAACAGAGCAGCATTTATGCATGCAGGGGAGCGTGTCCACTCTTAAAGATGGAAAAGTCACTCGCCAAGGTCACCCCGCTGGGCCTTGGAGGCAGCGTGGCGTAGGGTTTGAGAACACGGACTTGGAATCAGAGCATCGGGCTTTGAGGCCTGGCTGAGCCTCTTTCCAGCTGGTCCCTGCCCTCTGCAAGCCTCTGGGACCTGACCTGGACTACAGGACTGGGGAACGTCCCTCTCACCCAGGGTGATCGAGGAGGTTCCATGGGGCGGTATACCCAATGCCTGAGCCTGGGGCTGGCATACAGGAGGCGCTCAGTAGATGCTGGCTGCTCCAGGGTTGCTGGTATTCTCCCTGTTGGAGGCCTTTCAAGCCGGGCTGACAGTACAGGCCGGCACGATGTGTCCTTGAAGGCTCTGCCCTGAGCATGTGACTGATGAGCTCATGTCTTCTGCACTGTAGCCGGTGAGCTGGGCACCAGCATCACCCCATTTTACAGAGGAAGGAACTGAGGCACGAGAGGTCAGGGCACCGAGAGGCCAAGGTCCCCCTCGCAAGTGGCAGGGCTTATGCCCCACCTGACTTGTGCTGCTGCTGGTGGCCTTCTTCACGATTTATTCTTGGGGCCCAAAGGTTTTGACTGCTCGTCCTGGGGAGGGAGACCCGGCCTCAGCTGACCCTCCTGGATGCTGGGATCAGCCCTCAACTGGCCTTCAAGCCTTCGTGTTGCCCCCAAGCAGCCCTTTTGCAGACATAGTTCTGACCATGTGTCTCTCCTGCCTGAAACCCTTCGTGCTGGCTGAGAGGTGGAAGGGAACCCCTCATGGTTGCTCTGTAACTCGCCTATTAGCATTATTTCAATTGAAAAAACAAAAACAAAAAACCCAAACCAGTAACCGTGCGGGGCTTGACCCCAGGAGCAGCCTTAGGACCCCGTTGGGTGTGATCCAGTGCAGGTGGGCGAAGAGAATTTACGTACATGAAACACCCAGGAATTTTCCTGGACCCTTGAGATGCACGTGCGGTCTCTGGGCTCCAGCCGTGCAGACATCAGGCACCTGGGGAGCAGATCGAGGCTTGGGGTCTGGGCGGCGAGTCCTGCATGGCAGCCTGGAGGAGGCTGCCACCCCTCCTGTCTGAGGTCAGGACGCCGCCCTCCTGCTCGGGGCCCTGAGTTGGGCCCCAGAGTGTGGAGGTAGCCTCCTCTCTCACTTCTGTGTCTCCCAGTGCCCAGAGGCCAGGTCGTGTGCTCACAGCCTAAGACAAGAGTGTTTCCACAGCTGGTACTACTATTTGTCTGTATTGAAACCCGCCATTTATTGAGTGACTGCTGCATGCTGGCTCCGCTCCAGGTGCTCCTCACAGGCTATCTTAGGTGATCCTTGGCACTCTCAGTAGCCCTTCATTCTAGAGCTTTCTCTCCCAACCATTGCCATCCTCAAGGAAAGGCCTTCAGAGAAGGGGGCAGCCCTGTTGGTTTCAGGGACCCAGGCTTCCCTGCTGAGCAAGATGGTGCCCCTCTGTTTGCTCCCTGGCACCCAGTTCGGATTAGCTTCATTTGCATCTCGACCATATCTTCCCCTCTGCTGAGCAGGAGCTCCGTGTGCCCTGTTCCTGCATCCCTCCCTCAGGGAAGCTCTTCCTGACCCTGCAGTCTCCTCGGATCCTGTTGTCACAGATGCTCACGGAGTGTAGATCTTCCTCTTGAGAGCACGGATCTCAGCTGGTAATTACAAATTGATGGCGTGAAATAAGTAATCGCTGCCCGTCTCCCCCACTGTTTTTGCTGCTGTGTGTTCCCAGTAACAAGTTCCGGTGTCCAGCACACAGTAGGCACTTAATAGGTGATGTTTGGGGCGAATGACGAGAAACTGTATCTGAGTCCCATTGGTCCCCCTGCGGCCTCTCAGAACCATGTGTCCTCTGTGCAAAGGTATGAAGACCCATTCAAAGACCCGCTTCTAACTCTGGGTCTTCTTCAGCAGCTGCTCCTCAGCTGGGACCCCCGAGCGGTCTGCGGCTTTGAGTAACCATGTTTGGGTGGCAAGCAAACACCGAATTAAAAACCAAGCACCACATGCTAGAGACTTACCAATGAAGATGATCTGAGAAGCAAGGTCTAATGAGGGAATTTGTAATGTATTTAGTTTTCTGGGAGTGGGATCCTCCTTGTAAGGTGCAAAGCTATTGTTCGGCCTTGGCAGAATTGCCCTTCATAGGTCTTTTTCAAGAACACCTGGTGAACAAAAAGCAGGGACGGCCCATGCTCGAGTTGGGGCTGGGTGGTTCAGTAGGCCAAGTTCACCTCCATTGTTTGGGATTAGGTTTGACGTGTTTCTTCCAGGCACCAAGGGCCAAGCTTGTAGAGGAAAAATGGCCATTGACTTGGGTGAAAAGACATGTGAACCTCGGCCAAGCCACTGACCTGCTGTGTGACCCTGGGCAAGTCACTGGGCCCTTCTGGGTGGTTGGCTGATTCTTGGTCGAAGGGGGATAGTTAAGCTACAGTGTCTCCTTTGCAGCATTATTGGGAGGATTTGATGTGGCGTGACGGTCCCTAGAAGGTGCCGTTCCAGTGACTTACCTTTTCATGTGCCAAGAAAGATACAAGTCCTTTTTTCTTGGTGCAGAGGGCAAAGATTTCTGGAGTCTTCTCGGACTCTTGCTGTCCCAGCCCGGATCCAGTTTATCAGAAGGTCCTGTTGGCCCTACCTTCCAGTATAGGCAGAAGCCATTTCCTCACCCCCTTGCTGCCACTCCCCTGGTCCCAAGCCTTCATCTTTGACCTGGACCATGGCTGTGACCTAACTGGCCTCCTCCTGCCTACTTCCACCCTTGTCCCTGGTCCATTCTCAGCATAGCAGCCAGAAAGAATCCTTTTAAAGATTTTTTTTTTTTGACAGATCACAAGTAGGCAGAGAGGCAGGCAGAGAGAGAGGGGGAAGCAGGCTCCCTGCTGAGCAGAGAGCCCAAAGTGGGGCTCGATCCCAGGACCCTGGGATCATGGCCCGAGCCGAAGGCAGAGGTTTTAACCCACTGAACCACCCAGGCGCCCCCAGAAAGGATCTTTTTTAAATGGAAGTCAAATTATGTCACTTTGCCAAAAACTTCTATCAACTTTCCAGGCCTTTCCTGGAAAGGCCTTGAGTGGGCCAGGCTCCTTTACCTCTCCCTTTCTCCTCCTCACTCGTGACATCCTTCCTGTTCCTGGAGCACTCCAGGCACACTCCTGCCCCTGGGTCTTTGCACTGGCCAACCCCCTCCTCCCCCAATTCCCTTACCTTCCATTGTTTGCCTAACGACACCTGATCTGATCACCCGATTAAAATTGCAGCCTGTGGCACCCTGATTACCCTTCCCTCTGTTTTACCCTCACAGACCTGAGGACTTTTTGGCACAGTATATATTTTACTCATTTATTCTACATAATGGTGCTCTTTCCCTCAAGTTGAATGTAATCACTGTGAAGGGAGGGATATAGCCCGGCTGCCCGCAACTGTCTCGTGCATAGAAGGAGCTCATGAAATACTTTTTGGATGAGTGAATGACTTTCCCTGATTTGAGTCTTGTGTCTCAGTGGGACACACTGAAAGTTGACGTTCAATTTTGGGGATCCATTGGCTGTTGGAAAGGAAAGAGGTGTGCAAATGAGGCTCCAGTTGTTGGGGACCTACTTCTCGGGTGCTCAGTAAAGCGTAGGAGACAGAGTGACCCTCTGGGCGGGGCCAGGGCTCTGACAGGTGCATCCCAGAGCTGTAGTGCCTCCTGCAGGCCTCCAGGTGAGTGCTCTTGGCCTCCCTCACTGCTGAGGCTGAGCATCTTCCTACAGGATCAGCTGTACCGGTTGGTAATATCAGATAGTATTTTTATATTCAAACATACGTGTATGTATGACTTAAACTGGCATAGTTTGGAGTAATGTGCATTTGATCCTTGTGAATATAACATTCATGTGACTTCAGAAAGAATATAAGACCTGAAAGGCATTTGAGCATTCAGGGAACTTGTCTCGTGGATTCACATTCACTCCTCCCTTCTGAGGGTGGAGAGAAGCCAAGAAGCAGTAAATGTTGAGGGTTTGGAATTGTCCTCCAGTGGGTTTGAGGTTGTCCATCCAAAGCTGAGCACAGTAGGTTTTCCAGGTAGTAGTTGTTGAGTGAATAAAGGAGTGATTGATTATCCAAGATCAGTTGCTCTATTTCATCCTGGTTGCCAGTGTAGTTCATAATTCATCTAAGCAACTTCGTTATCTGTGTTTCCCGAGAGATAGTAATTAATGGAGTCAACCCTGTTTAACGAATATTTGCCACGTGCCGGGCCCCAAGCTGGGTGCCGGAGTCAGGGCCATGTGTGGGATGTGGTCTTTGTCCAGGAGGAGCGCACGGTCTGGGGGGACGTGGGTGCCCATCCCATAGAGTTGGTGAAAAGTGCTGCTGGCAGCAGGTAAAGAGTGTTGGGGGAACAGTGAATGGAGACATGTCAAATCTGGCTGGGCAGACGGGGGGTCACTGATGTGTCCCAAGGGGAAGCAATTTTTGCATTGCAGTGGGGGAGGGAGAAGGCAAGATCCTAATTATACCACCATGGAAATGTGCTTCGCTAGGTCTGTCCTGGGGCTTGAGTGGCCGAGGCACTGTCTTGGAGATGTCCTCTCCAAGCTGGTGGCCCTCCTCCATCCTCCCAGAGCTCAGGGGACCACAGGCACCCACATTTGCAGGGGCACCTCAGCCTCGCCAAGCCTCTGGCTTGGTTCTCTTATCGCAGAAAGGCATTTCATTCTTCGAGATCAGGCAGCCAGGACCCAAGGAGCTGTTTTCCTCCATTGTGCAAGCATGACAAATCATTAATTTTTGATTGATTTGCTTAGAATTATGGGCGCCCCAGCATTCTTTCCGCCGCCGAACAGCTGTATAACAAATGAATATATCAGTGTGCACAAAAGATTGGAGATCTAAGAGAAGCAATTACATTGGCCACCCTCCCCCACCCCACCCCTTCCCGGGCAGTGAAGGGAGGAAATTTTTACCAGAAATTCCTCAAGTGGCTTTAAAAAAAAAAAAGAAAAAAGAAAAAAAAAAAGCCCTTTTATAATTGAATTAAATCTTTATCTCTTCATCTTTTGCAGCAGATTTCTAAACACATACCAGTTCCCCATGCTTGGGTTCCATCCATCCAGGAGGGATCTTTAATAATGAAATTTCAACTCGTGAATTAAAACCAAAATGAAAAAAAGAAAAAAAAAGAGGAGCAAGTTCTACCCCTCCTTTTTGCTTTTTAAAAATTTTTTTTATTTTTTTGGTCGCTGCTATTCCTTTAAGATTTTGGAACTGTACCAGTGCACTAAATGTGACCTCCATAACTTTTAAATTAAGAATTTATGCTGGCTTGAAATTTATGAAATATTTCAGCATGAAAGAAAGCCTTTTTCCCTCAGGAAAATTGAGCAATAAATCACAGCACTGTGGATTTACTGCCCTAGAGCCAGCGAGAGATAGGATTTTTTTTTTTTTTTTTTTTTGCTTCATTCTGAAAAAAAAAATGTAATCATATAAGACAGCTTAGCTGCTATCCTCCCACTCTCTAGAATTTTTAATTTCAGCTGTTTCTGCTTGGATTTATTTCCAATATTCCTGCTCGGCTTTTCAATTTCCTCAGTTATTAAATTTTAATTCAGTGCATTAGCATTTAAATTAAAAAAGGGTTTATTTTATCGAAATCGTTGGCCAGCCCCCATCCCATAGCACACGAATTGCCTGTTTCTGCCATTTGCACAAAATGTGAAATGCAGCTAATGTCCTACAACTTACATTTGCACAAATTCAGAAATAAAATTTCTGGGTTTGGAATAATATTTTCTTTCCAAGAAAATCTTTAATAAGAGAATGGAAAAGAACAACTTAACATTCATTTGGGAGGGAAGAGGAGGGTCGAAAGAAACCAAAAATAGCTTTGCCCGGGTCCTATGGAGAAACTGGTGTAGAAGGAAGGGATGGGGCTGGCAAAGGGGGGCAGGTACCCTTACGGAGAGCTGGGGGCGTGGATGCCTGTACCCTCCCCCTGCGTTGTAGGCGTGAGGGGGAGGGTCTCGTGGGCCCACTGTGCCCCGCCCCGTTTCACTTGCCATAGTGGGGTTTGGTTAAGGTCAGTGGGGTTTGGTTAAGGGCAGCAGGGGAGGATCTGATTTAACTCTCGTGCTTCTTGTCCTGTTTTTACCAGCCAAAACCTCAGGTCTGGGGAAAGGAAGGAGCCTGGCCACGGTGAGACGCGGGCAGAGCCAGGCAGAGCTGCGTCCTTAGGACCGCATGGTCCGGTGGCAGCCACCGTCGACTTTCCATTGCTTAAGTGGTTGCTACACATAGCCGGCCTGTGCTTAATTAGCACTTTAGCTGTATCACCGTATTTGACGTCGTTTCTACGAGCCCTTTGGAAGAAGCCTCAGCGCTATGGGGTCTGGTGGACACCCTGAGATGCCGACCTGCAGCCCAGGATTCATTCAGATCAGACCCCGAGACAGGCTGGGGAGAGTCGCGGGGCAGTGCAGGGTCGGTCCTGCCTCTCACCCATCTGCTGTGCAGTCAGTATAGTCCACACTAGGTACTTATACACGTGTATCTCGCCGGTCCCAGGAGATGGGTCCTGGGATTGGCATATTGCCATTTTGCACGTGGGAAGACCGAGGCCTTGAGGGTGCAGGTGGCTTGCCAAGAATCCTATAGCTAAGAAACAGCAGAACCAGGGCTCCAAACGCAAGACCGTCTGTCTGATGCTCTACTGTGTGCTGTTTGACTTGAGTTCAAATCGGGAATCGGGTCAGGTTACACTGGGTAAAGTGAGTTTGTGGCTTAGGTTGAATCATAGGAAATTGCTGGTATTAGGCCATTGGGAAAGTGGCCACATCAGAGGGTCGGCAGGGTGGGTCGGCCACATTTAAGCGGCAGGGAGTTGCCCTTGAGCCGGTCTGGCATCTAACGGATCTCTGCACCTGAGGGTCAGTGCCCTCCGCACTGTGGGCTTCCATGGGGGCAGGGAGGGCCCAAGAGGCTGTCTCCTGTCCTTACAGTGGGTCTGGATTCAGCCAGGCCCATGTGCCGTGACCGACAGGAGCTGTGATGGGGACACATGCTGTTGTGGACATCTTTCACTTGGGCCTGTCATCCATGTATACGCCCACCCTCATCAGCTGCCTGAACCTGCCGGGAATACCCCTCCCCGAGCACATCACACCTGCCCAGGTGGGGCTCCTCCCACCGCCAGCTCCATTTTTCCCGGGCTCCGCCTGAGTCTCTGTGCAAGGATTTGTTTGGACAACTGTTGGCATGTTTTGTTTTTTTTTTAGCATTTTGTCTTTGTTCCATACAAATAGGTAGAAAACAAAACTGAGTGTTGCCACTGGTGGCAAGAAGCGCAAAGCATCGCAAATATAATAAAAGGGAAACGTAGGTGGGGATGACTAGGTATGCCAGAGACGGAGCATCTTCTCCCCAGCCCCGTGTTTGCTCTCCGCCTGCAGTCCACTCTGGGTGAAACTGGGAAGGAAAAGGACCCAAAGGAAAAAAAAAACGTGGGAATATGTGCAAAATGCTAGAAATACGTGCCCGGAGTTGAGTCTGAAAGATGAGAGATCATTTGGGATTTTACAATTTTTTAAGCTCTCTGGGGCAGAATTTCCACCCCTTAACCACTTCTGCCTCTTAACAATATGAAGATTAAAATAACTTCTACCCATTCGCTTTCCATAGAAGTTTTGAGAAATGCAAGATGTCGGAAGGAGGCTGTAATTGATCCTGTTCTTTCGCTCCCAGTGAAATGATATGCAAACTATTTTCCGCTTTCTTGTTCTGCCACTGAAATAATACACCAGCATCCCATTAATTTTTCCCTCCCAGGCCTCACATTTCTGCCTCCTTATTTGTCCTTCATCTTTGCATTTCCCTCGAGTGGGCAGAGGGGGCTGTGTGGGTTTACCTCCTTTCCCGATTGGCGCTCCTATTGTTGATGAGAGATAAAAACTCCAGAGCTTCAGAAGGTGGGCCCTGGAGTGACCCAGACCTGGGCTTGTAGCTGTGGAATGTTGGACAAGTGACTTAAAATTCTTGGACTCTCGCCTCACTTGTAAGATGGGGATACTGTGTATGTGTGTTGGGGGACCCGTTGGGAGGGTTGAATAAGAAGCATTAACTGTGCATACCCTGGCACCCCAGGGGAGGTTGGCAGGTCTGGATACCCCCGGGAGCCAGGCTGGAGGGCTTGGGTATAAGGCAAGAGGGAGCGGTGGGGACTGTGGCAGCTCTAGCTGACTGTGCTCGTTTGGGACTGAGTGCTGCTTTCGGTCGCTGAAATCTGGCCGCCTTTGGGTGAAATCCTTATATTTTTCTCATATTGACTGTTTGCATTGAACCTGCCATCGGGTTGTGCCAGTTTGCAACTTTTGGACAACATGCCTCAGAAGGTAGATGTTGTCATTTTCATTTTAGGTCTGCAATCCTGAAATTCACAAAAAGGGAAAATAAAGAGATTTTTGGTAACCCGTGAGGTGGCAGGATGACCTGAAGGGAGAAGAGACTAATTCTGCCTTCATTTATCCTCCATAGGGCTGACTGCACGAGTTTCACTGTGGAAATACCACTGTGCTTGAGTCTGGGGGTTGGGGGGGGGCTCCCCAGACCCTACCAGCGTTGTTGCAAAATAAACAGAACACATGCGCTACATTACACAAATGTGTTGACAAAGCCAGGGAAAGTGTCTACGACCTGTGCGTTCTTTCCATGTTCACAGCCTACTTCAGCCTCTCCGGAACTGACCTGGGGAGAGGTCAGGAACCCCAGGTGTTTGTCATTCAGTCCTTCTGACACTTCACGTGGCTCCCTCCTGGCCCAGGGCCTCAGTCTCTCCATCTGAACCCGAATTTTATGATTTCTGAACTCTTCATTTGGTCAGCCACATCTCTCCATCCCCCTCCCCAGCCCCAAGTAAAAGAGATTAAGGACCGGCACTCTCTTGTCTCTCCCTGCTAGTAGGGTTGGGGGACAGAATATTTTAACATAATAGGATTTCAACCCTCTGGTTGGTAGGAATAAATCTGCGGCTACTGTTTTATTGGAAATCCCAGATGAAAATAAAAATGGTGCAATTCAATCTCAGATTTAGCTGGTTACTTACTTTTCACTGAGTCCCCAGGGCCCTGTGGTAGCTGGGTTTGTGTTGGCAATGGGTGCTCTGCTGGATTTAAAGGGCCAAGCAAATTCCGGGGGTGGGGGGTGCAGGGTGAGGGGGTGGGATGTCCTGACGCCCTCTCACCACTAGGGGCAGATTTCCCCAGCCTGCAAGAATGGAGCAGGGGCTTGTGCCAGCCCTTCTCTCTGTCGGAAGGCCGGTGTTGAGGGGGAGCTTGGTGGGGCGGCAGTGGGTAGAATCTGGGTTCCCCCCGTGGCTGATGCAGGTGTTTCGGGTTTCTTTTGCAGGCTGACGGAGCCAGTGCAGCTGGAAGGAAAAGCACCGCGAGCAGGTACACTCCCTTTCCCTTGTCCCCAGTTGTGCCCCTCCCTCTCCGCATCTCACAACCAACAGCCACCTCTCTCTGGTCCTCCCCTTCCCCTGAAAGGGATGGGGGATCCAGGCCAGCTCCCTTGGCCAAGAAGTGTGCGTACTTCCCCGGAGGATGTGCGGTTATGTGCAGCACTTTCCAGCCCTCCCGATACTCTCTCTGAGCATCCCTGAGTGCACCAAGGATGGCTAGATCCTAGATAGGCCCTTGGGCACTCAGGTTGGGAGTAAATTAGAGGTGAAGCAGCATCGTGGGCACAAGGACCAGCCTCGAATCCCATGTCGGCTCCTCTGTTGCAAACTCCCGAGCAGCCCAACCCATCCTGGTCTGGAACTCGTTGGCCCAGCTTGGGTCCTGTGCTCACCTCCCTGAACAGTCACCCCACAGCAAGGGGAGGGAGTACTCTGCTTGCCCACACCGGGCATGTGTCCTCACCCTGGGAGTTGGCAGGAGATGAGGGGGGCGGCCCATGGAACACTGGGCTGTCATTACCAAGGAAGGCGAGAAGACACTCCGGACAGACCGGAGAGGGCACTCCTGGCCACACACATGAGATCTGGAACCCTGGAGCGGGCTGTGGGATTACCTACTGGAGTTGGGTTCAGAGCACGGATGCCGGGTAGAGGAATTTGCCCTGTAGCCCATGAACACTGGTTCTTCAGAAATGTTGAGCGATTTTGGTGTCAAAAAGGAGGTTTGTAGTCAAGCAAGTTTGAAGGACAGTTAGGTTACACAAAGTCAACAGATTTCTTTGCGGTGGAACTTCTTAGTCTTTCGTGGGCTGATGTGTGTGCTTGAGGACATCCAAGTTGAGAATGCCATGTTTCTCAAACTTGCTTAACTGTGGAACCCTCTTACTGAAGTTCAGCAGCGGAGCAGGTGTTCCTTGAAACGTGCTTTGGGAAACCACAGGGAGCCATTGCTCTTTGAGAAAGAGTAACAAGTTTGGCTGTGTGTTCTGGGAAGATCACCCCCGGGGAACCCTTTGCAGGGTGGATTGGAGGCAGACAGCCTGGAGGTCATTGAGACCCACCCCACCCAGCACAGCCTGGCTCCCCCGACCTCCTCATGTTCAGTCTCCCCCTCGCTCAGTCTGTCTTAGCTACCCTGACCTTCTGTGCATCTAACACTCTATGCCAGGGGCCGAGCAGCTTTTACCTGTAAAGGGCCAGATAGTAAATATTTTGCGCTTTGAAGGCCATAGGTCTCTGGGATGACCTGTGAACCACCAGTGTATGTGAAAGCCGATAAGACATAAACAGGTAATCCGGGGTCTGCCGGCCGCTGGCCTCAACTGACTGTCGCAGAGAGCCTTTGCAGCTGCTATTTTCTTTGCCTGGAATGTTCTTTCTCTGGTCTTCCTTCACTACTTCTCCCCCCACCCCCTTTTTTTTTTTTAAAGATTTTATTTATTTGACAGAGACACAGAGAGGGAACACAAGCAGGGGGAGTGGGAGAGAGAGAAGCAGGCTCCCCACTGAGCAGGGAGCCGGATGCGGGGCTCGATCCCAGGACCCCGGGATCCTGACCTGAGCCGAAGGCAGACGCTTAACGACTGAGCCACCCAGGCGCCCTCTTCCTTCACTTCTTGACTCCATCCTGCCCTCAGAGAAACCTTCCCTGCACCTCTCCTGGAAGGGCCTGTGGCCTTGTGTCCCTCCTAGGCTCTAACGCTTTTTCTTCATTCCACGTGTTTGTGTAATTTTCACTGCTTCTCCCCTTAGGGTGTCAGATGCACGGGCAGAAACCTCTAGCAGGTGCTCAGAGTTAATGGGACGGCTACCTTGAATGAGATGGAAGAAGTGGGGGTGATACAGGGCCGAGGGTGTGGACTGGGAAGGGGGGGTGTGGGCCACCGGGCTTGGGCCTATGAGTGCTGGCAGGGATCCATGGCACCACGAGGTGCCCAGTGCCTTGTGTCTCTCTCCCCCGGGCCCCTGGTCATGGGGTTTTGTGTGAGGCCGTGGTCTATGGGGGCACTGGGGAGTCTCTTTAGACTGGGGGTGCCTGGAAGTACTTCCTGGATTGGAATGTTGGGACTGGAAGGGCCCTTGGGGTTTGTCTCGTCCCACCCTCTCATTTACACGGGCCCAAGGTCATGTGTCAGGCCTTGAACCTGCCCAAGCAGGGTACTTTCTCTGCTCACCAGTGCTGAGCTTGAGTGAGGGCCTGGCCAGCCTCTCCCACTGTCCTCCATGTTCGCTGAGCCCCTGTTGCGATGGATTCAAGGCTGATTAGTCATCCAGCAGATACTTGAGTGTCTATGGAAGTGGACAGAGACAGATCTCCATGTTTCTCGTGACTTTCATGCACCTTGCCCTCAGCTTTCTCTTGTGTGAAATTTCTCCCACACTGGGCTGGAAGGCACCCTAATGGTAGTAGCTGCCTGATGTTCTGAACTGAGTCTTACCAGGTGCAGGCTGCAGTCAGAGGGAGAAGAGTGCAGGGATAGATTAGCGATGCCTGTCCTGGTCAGAGGAGGGGGAAGATGGCACGTGTGCCATCTTTTTGCCCTGCCGGACTAGCCTAGGCTTGCACGTACTCAGTGATAGAGTCCCTATGTTCTCGCCACAGTGCCAGAATACGCATCAGGAAGGGCCAGCCCAAATCTTAGGGTTGTATGTGACTTGAGACGTAAAGAAGAAATACATGTCAGGCTCTGAGGTAAAAGTGATTTAGTTTATCGTTAACTTATGCAGTCTAACAGCCCTGTGAAGGAGGTACTCTTATAAGTCCCACTTCACAGATGAGGAAGCTGAGGCACAGAGACGTGTATGTACGGGCCTCAGACTCCCCAGTGGGAAGTGCATGATAGAGCTGAGGTACCTTCCCAGGTCTGACTTCTCTGATGTGTGTGCTTGACCAGCGGGCCCTCCCCCTTCTCAGGATGAAGTGGTTAGTTAAGATGTTAGCGGACTCTGTTAGGGCCCCGGGGCTGTGCCATCGGCTAGAGGCTTGTCAGGAAGGCAGGGGCTTGGAGCTCCACAAGTGAGTTTATATTGATTGTATAATTAAAGCTAGCAGAGCATCTTTGAGGAACCAAAACAGTATTATAGTATTGTGACCCAGCATTCAGTCCGAGAAGCGAATTACCCATGACACGTCAAGAGAACATTAATGTGGGCCTAAGCTGAGGCCGCTTGCGAATTTGACACTGGCCTTGGCCAGGTGGGGTTTAGGCATGTCGGGACTTGGTAGCGTGTTAGACTCATTTAGTCCCTGTTTCAGATGGAGAAACACGGGTGAAGCTCCCTGAGGTCAGCGTGAGGCTCTGCCACCCTGGCCGGGAATGACCTTGAAGGACCCCGTGTCCTCTGATGCGGCTGTCTGTTCCCCGCCACAGCCCGCTCGGCTCTTGGGCCGGGCTCTGCTTTCTTCCCAGCGCCTGTCTTTTGGCCCAGAACCCCTAATTTTGTTACTTTTCCAGAGGGCCTCTGGCTGAGCCCCAAAACCAACATCATGGACTGCTAAGGAATTAGTGTTAAATTGAGGGGGACCGGGAGGGATGGTGGTTCTGATCCCGTGAAACAGCCATGTGGTTGGGTTTACTTCTCTGTGACCCAGCCTGGGTCCGTTTTACAGGCCCACTGATCCCAGCACTCGAGGTTAATGCTGACTTGGTGCACAGGTTACAAATCATGGAGCACGATGGCAGCCAAGCCCCACTTACGCCAAGAGGCGCGGGGGTGGTGGGGCCTTAGCTGGGGAACGTTCTAAAGGAGGCGCGGTTTTTTATAATCAAGTAAATGTAGCTACAGGCTTGTAATGAAGAATTCTGCCTTTTTCTTTTTTTTTCTTTTTTGGTCAGTCTAATGTTGTCAGAGCTGATAGGGCCCTGGAGATAATCTGGAGTGTAACCATCTCATTGAGGAGATAAGGAAACCAGGGATAGAAGAGGTTAAGGGACTTATTTGTTTGTTATGTGGACCAGTCCCTAACCAACAATCAGGATCTAGTAGACGGATCGGGGGTGGAGTGGGGGAAGTGATAAGACCAAAACTCATTCATTCATTCTACAAATCTGACCTGGGTGCTGGAAAAGTGAACAAAACCGAAATCTCAAAGAGCTCATATTCTAGCGAGAGTGGAAGAGACATAATCAATACGTAAAATGGACGGTCTTAGGACAGACCTAAGATAAACGGTGCTGTGAGGGGGGTGGAGGGGAGTGGGGGTGGGGGATTGGGAGAGACCAAAGCAGTTAGAGCATCACCAGAGAGTGACATGTGAACCTGGGTCTGAAGGAAATGAGGGACTGAGCCAAGCAGTCATTTAGGAGAACCACTTCTAGGCAGCGAGAACAACAGGTGCAAAGGTCCTGGGGCAGGAGTGTGTACATTGTGTTGGAGCTACAGCAAGGAGGCTGACGTGACTGATAGGGCTTTCGAGGCTATTGTCAAGACCTTGACCTTTACCCTGTGTGAATACAGGGAGTCAACTGGGGATTTTGTGCAGAGGGCGGGCATGATATGTTTTGGTTGGAAAAGGATCATACCAGCTTCCAGGAGGTGAATAAACTGCAAGGGGCGAAATTAAAGAGGTGATGCCAAGGGTTTGGGACAAGCAGGACCTTAGATGTTTGGCTTGGAAGTGCGTCTCTGAAAGGCTGTATCTTTTCAGGTCTGAGGAATCTGGTTCAGCAAAGCATCGTGTCCATCCAAAAATGCATGGCTGGTCTGCCAGATTTCTACCTTCCCTTTTCTCTAGCCCCACTAAAGGCCAAGCAGCTTATTAGCACCTTTTTGAGGAGCCCAGACTGCCTAGGTTCAGATCTTGGGGCTACCCACTGCCTGGTTGTGTGACCTTGGGCCACTTACCCGACCTCAGTGTCCTCATCTGTAAAATGAGAATGATATCAGACCTTCCCTCATAGTGAGGATTAAGTGTAGTCAGTGAGGATTAAGTGTAATAATAGTAATACGCATACCCTTGGCACATTGCCTGGCCCATAGTAGGTGTTCAATAAAGGTTTATCTTTATCATAACCAGGCTGGATTCCCTTCCTAGGAGGAGATAGCACAGGGATAACGATGGGTTTCTTTTCGAGTCGGGATACCGTAGAGAGGACTGGAGTCAGGGACAGGGGTCAGGGTGGAGTGGCAGGCTGACCACAGTCCAGTTGCTGTGTCGTGTAGGATCATGCATAGGTCCCCTTGGTCCCCCCAGTGGTCCTCTGAAGTTGTGATGCTACCCTTCCTCCCCAGAGGGAATTGAGGAATGGGGCTTGTCCAAGGTCACACGCGTAGTAAGATAGCTTTGGGCCTAGCCGAGTCCTGTCCTTGAAGCTAAGATTTTTCACGGGTGGGCTCTTAACCTGATCACCACGTGTGTGCAGCTGCAGAATTATTTTTTAAAGAACATCTCGTTGTTTAACATTTTAGTTTTCAGCAGTAAAATAAAAGTAGCCCCAAACAAATTAATTTCGTTTGCACAAAAGCTCTCAGCAGCAGTAGGCCCGGTGGTAGTCGGTGACCAGTAGGATATCAACAGAATGAATTATTTTAAGAATTCTGGGTAAGTTCTAGCCAGGGTGCATCTTTATCTTGACTCTAGGTTTATGTTGCTGTTATTGGAGCTCGGATGTGATTTCCAGAAATGTGTATTCTCAGCTTGTCGAACTTAGGGGCAAAGTTGGGCCACAAAGATCATAAATCGCAGCCCGACTCTGGGGTTCCTATACTCATCTCCTGGGGGGCCAGTGCTTTCTTGGTGGGCAGAGTTTCCTTTCTGCTTGATCTATTACTGTTAAACCTAGACTCTGCAGATAGGGTGGATTCTTAAAAATTCAGGCGCATCCTAAGGTTTACCCCACAGAGACAGCCGCAGAAATGTAAACTGATGCACATCCAAAACTGGTGAATCATTTTTGCCCAGTGGCACTGTGGCTCTCAAGCGTGGGGCGGTCCAGCGGAGGGAGGTGACAGGTTCCTAGGGAACCTGTGCTCACTGGACGCTCCCTGCAGGAGTCTCCCCGCTGTGCTCCTTGAGCAGATTCAGAATGTTGTTGGGCCCTTGTTCTTAACCATTTGGGGTGTTCCGAAATCTTGCCTTGTCCTGAAGAAGCACAGCCTTGATGATGGTAACGAGGGTGACCCAGGCTGGCTGCTTCTGGAGGCCCTTGATGCCAAAGGCCCTTCATCTGAGAAAACAACTCGGGAAATTTCCACAGCCTCCCCCTCTGGCTCTGCTCATGGACGAGGAAGATCCTCCCCCTTAGCTTATGCTTCCTCCAGCTTTCCACGCAAAGTGTGACGCTTCAGAGTGTCTGTAGGCTACAGACCTGCCTTCCTGAGCCCTCCCACACCCCCATCCTGTGGTGAACCTGGTGGCAGTGCATGTCCTCGTCCCCCACCTTACCACTGCTGCGCGGTGTTGGGGGGGTGGCCATGCCTTGGTGAGGACGGGAGAAAAGAACTTAACACTGATGGATGTGTGTGTATGTGTGTGTGTGTCCGTCCATGTGTGTGTCCGTGTCCGTCTCCCCCCATGTGCGGATCAGCTGCCTTCCTTACGTGCATCTCTGCCCTCGAATCTCCTAAATGGCCCTTAGTGGTTCGTGTTAACTTCCTTAGCTTAAATGCGTGAGGAGAAGGGCTGTGGAGGGGTTAGGGAGCTTGGCCTGGGCGAGCCCAGCGTCTGGTTGATCACCCCAGGCACCTCGGGATGACCTTGGCAGGCCGGCAGCCAGGCAGCTCTGGGCCTCAGTCATCAGCCTGGGCAGCATGGGAGCAGAATGGTCCTCTCGGGAAGCTGCTTTATCTTTCGTTCCAAGGAGACAGTGGCCAGAGGCGCTAGGCGTCAGAGAGAGGTCTTGGGGGGGACAGTAGCGAAGTCACAGCCTCAGTAGGAAATTGCATTGGTGGCAGGAGAGTCTTTCTGTTGTCACATCAGCCAGCGTGAGGACTGGCTTGGGGGCTGCCTCAGTCTCCCCCGGCTGACTGGGCTGCACTCTGGGACCTGCGCGGGGGTCTGTGGCTGCCCCAGAGAATCTCTGCAGGACGGCGGGCAGAGACCCCTTGGGAGCCTCCCCTTCCCCACCTGCTAGGTGAGGGAGTTCTGTCTGGATGACAACTCCGGAGTCTGCAGTGTCACCACTGTGGGGTGAGGGGAGCCCCTCAGCAGGATGAGTGTTGAGAGGTCCATGCACCTTGCTGACGGGTCCGGACTGCCCTACTGCCACCCCCCTTTCCAACGAAGGTGGTGTGTTGTTTAAAATGCTGTTAATGGTGATTCCTTCTAACAACCCGGGCCGAACTTCCTTGGGCCATGATCCTAAAGTTCCCAGCTTTACTCGGAGGGCCCCGTCCTGCCACCTGTTGGAGTTTGTGACTTGACAGTATCGCCCAAGACTCCTGCTTTTTCTCTCTTTTTGGTTTAAGTCAACCAGGGAATTAACTCTTAATATTTAAATCTTCGTGCTGCCTTTCTGAACCACAGTATTACCCGGCGTCGTGGCTGACTGACAACATACACTGAAGAAAATTAAGTGCCTAGGAATTATCTCAAACTAATGATATATTTATGCATTGTAGGTTATTTTGAATTTCTAGACTGTTAAGAGTTGTTTAATAGGTTAATAGTTTTAATCTATTAATCTCATCTTTTCTACTTGACTATTTATTAAAATATATCAGTGATACATGACAAATGGCAGTGCAGATAATTCTGAGGGTTACGAAGGCGCGGGTGATGATGCGAAGATTTGAAACCCGGGTGGAATAGTAAATACCGACGCAGACCTCGTTCCCGGAGTTTGGGGGAGTGGGGCTTCGCTGTAGGTTCTCTCTTCTGGTCCTTCCAGGCCGGTGCAAGCCACGGCCTTTATCCCTGTTACGGTTCCTGTCCTCGTCACTGAAAACAGGAGACTACGCAGAGGACCCGTCTGCACACAGCAGCCATTTTGGAACGTGTCAAGGAGAGTTAGAGGTCAACCGGGAACATAAAGCCCAGGCACTTTCTTTGTAGCGGACGTGGAACCTTCATGCCTTCGTCGTATGGCATTTCTCTGTTACCGTGTGAAGCGTCTAGCATGTGCCCCGATCCATCAGGATGCTGAGCATACAGGAGGAGACGAGGGCGTATGCTCCCCACCTCTTGGGGAGTTTCTGGTCGCTGAGCCGTGACTTGTTCATTCAACAAGTGTTTTGTTTCTGTTTCGTTAATCGTCTCTCCTTTTGAGAAGGGATAACAAATCATCCACACGACTGGGAGCCCAGGTGGTGGAGTCGGGCAGATCTGGGTGCATCCTGTTCTGTCCGTAGGAGGCTGTGTGACATTGAAGAAGTCGCTTGGTGTCTCTGATCCTAGTTTTCTACCGAGCACGTGTCAGGCACCGGGAACGGGAGCATAGTGCCTGGACGCGGGGTGAAGCACTGTGCCCCAGGCTGTCCCAGCCACTCAGAATGCCATCGCCGCTCTTGTCCTCCCCCCTTGTGACAGCATCCTTGCTGTAATCACCTCCCCCTTCACGCTGACGTGTGCACCTTCGGTGGTTCTCTGTGTGTCATTCAGCAGATGTTAGCTGCCGTCTGCTAGGGGCCCGGCGCAGGGATATACGGATCGTGGGGGAGACCCTTCGAGGCTGGAGGGCTCTCAACCACATGGAATCAGAGGGCAGAGGGCAGCAGGAGCCCGTTAGAGGCACACGGAGGCTTTCCCAGAAACCACAGGGATGAGGCTGCAGGCTTCGGATGGATGTCAGAGACAGCAGCCACTGGGGGAGCTCAGCACCCTGTCCCGGGCCCTGCGGGTCCGAGGCAGCCAAGCAACGTTCGTCATCCCGGGTTGCATTCCCGAGAGTTGCTCTCTTCTGGCAGGACAGTTTGTCACTGAGCACCTTCACCTTTCATATCTTTACATGTCAGTATCTCAGTAGAGCTGGAAGAGAAAAAGACTCGGGGTCAGAGCATCACCCGGCTGCCCTCTGGGCATTTCAGGAGGACGGGAGAGTGCATTACATTTGAGAAAGTTCCCCCCGCCGGGGAGGATCAAGATAAGAGCGTGGCCCTTCTAGAATAAGTTTCTCTGTTGAGTATCTCCAGGCCGTGTGGTGCTGAGGGCTTGGGGATGGGCCGTGCCAACTTTGGTTCTGAACGTTAACTGACACCAGTTCTGCCATCGACGTTCTTTGGGGGTCAAGGTGGGGCGTGGAGGGGACGCCCCCAAGGCTGCGCTCATACCACCCTTCCCACAACTCCTTCAGGTGCCTGCTGCTGGCCTCCCCTGTGCCAGGTGCAGCTGTGGGTGTGGGGAGACGGCAGAGAATGGACAAGAGAGAGTCCTTGTCCCCCGGAGCTCATGTTCCAGCCGGGGAGACAGACAGTGAAGGGTATGAGAGAGGACGTGGTGGGTGAACGAACGTAGGGTGAATAGTGAGCAGAACGGGTAAAGCCTGGAGTGCGGAAGGCTGCGGTGAGCTGTGTGGGGGTTTAGATGGAGCAGCTAGGATGTCTCCGCTGACCTGAGGGTGTTTGCGTGAGCGCTGACCGTGGGGGCAGCCGAGAGGGGCGGAGGCCCCAGGCTCCGTGTGCTCAGGGCACAGCAGGGAGACTGGTGTGGCCAGCACGGGGGTGTGTTAGCGAAGCCAGTGGGCTCCTGGGGTGTGTCCCAGGGAGCCCTGGGGGTCAGGGCTCTGCCACTGCTCCGGGTGAGGTCTGGGACCGTAATGGGTTTTGAGGCCCCGGGGTGACATGGACTGGCTTGCTCTAAGCCAAGGTCCCTTTGGCTGCTGTGGGGAACGTTCACTTTGGGGCCTTGGGCAGGGGTAGGTGCAAGAGCCTGCCTGTGCATTTGACAATGAGACGGGAGGCTGGGGAAGGGCCCCGGGACCGGGGACTGGTAAGGAATAGTCAGGCTCTGGACACATCTTGGAGGTGGAGGTGACGGGATTTGCCCGTAGGCTCATGAGTAGGGGGTGAGGGCGCGGGAAGACAGGTTGGGCCCGAGAAGCTGGGGGTTGGAATCGCTCCTAACTGAAATCGAGAAGTCGGGGGTTATCCGATTGCGGTGTCGTGGGTTGCAGGGTTTAGCAGGAAGAGAACTGGGACGGGAGTCACGATGGTCTGGACTTGGGGGAAGGCGTAATGGCAGAAGCTCAGCCGGGGCCTGTTAAATATGGGTGCTTCTTGGGCATCCAGCGGGAGGCGTCCAGCCGGCCACTGTGTGTGTAGGTCTGGAGTTCAGGGGGAGGTCCGAGCCGGAAACGGATTTTGGGATTCATCATTACATCGTTAATATTTAAAAGCCCGAGTCCGGATGAGGTCACTTAGGGAGTGAGTGTGGATAAAGATAGAGGAGATTCTGGAACTGTTCCTTGGGGCATGTCAGCATGTGCGGGTGAAGAATTGGCGAAGAGGAATCAGCAGGAGATAGAGAAAGGGGCAGAAGGTAGGAGGCCCCCCAGCTGAGCACTGAGCCAAAAGGAGCAAAGAGGTGGACAGAAGGGAGAGGGAGGATCGCCTGAGGCTACCAACAGAGGACGAGGTGGCCGAGGCTCTAGGAGCATGGAGGTCACGGGAGGCCTTGAGAGGAGCAGTCCTGGTGGAATGGCAGAGGCAGAAACCTCGCTGGACTTGGAAGCCTTGCTGGGGCCTGGAGGGGCCTGCTGACAGCTGTGAGCAGGGACGAGTCATTAGCAGCACCTGGGTCATCGGGAGGTGGGCACCTGAGTAGCGTCGGCGGACTTGGTCCTCGGTCAGCCTTCGCAGTGGGGTACACGCAGCCCCAGAGGTCATGGCTTAGGTGTGCGTTAGATCCATCAACTCCCTGTGCATCCGTGCATTTGTGGAGAGGGTATTTAAGCTCAGCTTGAGGCTACTTAACCCTCATTCCTAATGAGTGGAGTCTCTTAATGAAGTTTTATTCTAGCGGGAGTTGACCGAGTCATTATTTACACACCGCGATCATAGCTTTTCCACCCACCCTTCCCACTGTTGCAGGGGCTGAAGTACCGGGGTGAGTAAGCGGGAGACTTCGCAGGAGGTAGGGTGGTCCTCAGGCCGAGCCTTGGGGCGCAGATGGGGGCGTTGGTCCCAAGCCTGTGCGAGGAGGGGCACGTGCACAGCCTGGGGAAGGTCTGGCCTCTGCCACAGCCTTAGATTCCAGCGCAGTTCTCATGCCGATGGGGAAACCGAGTCAGGCAAGGGCAAGGTGATGTCCACCGTGCCAGGAACCTGCATAATAACTACTGTGACTTGGTAGAGCTTTAAGCATTAGCATTTTTGGTGGAACGATGGAGAATTACACCCAGAAACAAAGCTGTCTGAATCCTGGCCACACGGCATCCCCTGGAGCTCTTCTCCAGCGTGGCCAGAAGTGGCATTTGTCTTTGGGCCCCAAATGCACCGATAGCATTGTGTGGTGGCACTGTCTTGGGCTGTCCAGCTTCGTGGGAACGGCACCAGAATGGGAGTCAGAAAAATTGTTTCTGGTCCCTGGAAGTTGTGTGACCTTGGGCATGCCCTTCATTCCCAACATCCACCAGGTTCCTGCTGTGCCCCAGGCCTGGTGCTCGGGCTGGGCTGTGGATGTGAACCAAACAGACTCGGGCCCTGCGCTGGGCTTCGGCTTCTGCATCTGGCTCCTGCATCTGGCTCCGGGGCTCTTGTGAATGCCAGATGGGCTGGGGAGGGGGAGGGGGCCGAAACACCTGAAGAGCCATCTGGGAAAACCCAGAGGAAGAGATTTGCTTCTGAAACTTTCCCAGGCAGGCTGTGCAGGCACATCGGAGGGGCCACACGCAGCCCTGGGGATGAGTTAGAAGGAAGCACAAGAAAGTGGAGGGGAGCGGCTTGCAAACTTCGCCGCCAGAGCTGGTCTCCAGGGCTAGTCTGAAACCGCCTCATAGTTTCCAGTGGCTGCTGTAACAAATTGCCACAGACTGGGGGAGCTTAAACCAGAAACTTGTTCTCTCTGTTTCAGAAGCTCTAGGGGAGACTCTGTTCTTTGCCTCTTCCAGCTTCTGGTGGCTGTAGTGTTCCTCGCCTTGTGGACGCCGCGTTCCAGTCTCAGCCTCTGTGGTCGTGTTGCCTTCTTTTCTTCTCTGCCTTGTCCCCTGTTCTGTCCATCATAGCCCCTGTGTGTCTCTTACAAGGACCTTTGTCATTGCATTTAGGGCCCACCTAGGTAATTCACCATAATTCTCATCGTATGATCCTGGAATTAAATACATCTGCAAGGAGCCTTTTCCAAATAGTTTCTGGGGATTAGGACGTGGGGCCATCTTGGGTAGGGGGGCACCATTTACCCCACGACAGAGAGCTAGAAGCCCGTATGTACATACATCAGGTTAAAAAATCAAAGAGGGAGCAGGGGGTCTTGGACCCCCACTCAACACCACCCTCTCTATTCAGGCCTCACAGGTGCTTTTGGGCCACGGCTGTGGAACCCCTAGGCCCTCAAGGAACACACTTTGAGAACTGTTGCCTTAATGAAGGGTCAGCGCTCTTGGGGAAGTCCGTGGGCAGGGACCCACTTGGTCTGGCTTCTCCCTTGGGATTCTGGCGTGAGCAGGAACCAGTGGCCACAGACAGTATGTACTTACCGAGAAATATCCTTTTTAGTGCCTGACTTTAGATTTTATGTTGAAGTGTGACTCAGGTTAAATATAAAATTCATAGCATATCTTGAGCAACTATTTTGTAGTTATCTATATATAAATCTATTTTACAGCGACACAAATAGAATAGATTATGGAGTGTCAGCATGTAGATAGATTCCGAGTGCTTTTTCACTAATATACCTAATGATTCGTGCTGAGAATATCCAAGGGCTCCACTGTACATTTAAATGGATATAATTAAAATAATGAGCTCTATTTTAAAAAATGATATATGAAAAAAAATTTTTTTAAGAAGTTAGAGGATGCTACACCACTAATTCAAAGTGATATAAGTACTTCAGTGATTCCATTGTTATTAGGACACCTAATTAAATGCAAAGCACCCGAGAAAAGCAACATTTGGGCTTATAAATCTAAAGCACCAAGCCAGGAGAAGAGAAGTTGCCAGTGTCCTTGGTGCCGCCAAGGCTTGGGGGGGGGGGGCGGGGTGGTGTCTCATTTAAAGGAGAGTCTGTGGGCGACAGGACGGCACACGTGGCTCCCAGTATAAGAGTCTCGTGCGGGGTCTTGGTGGGTGTTCGGAAAGGGGGTCTAACTCCCCCTTGAGCAAGCTGGGAAGGCTTCCCAGAGGCAGGGGCATCCTCATGAATAATGACAATGGCATAATGGCAGCTGCCATGCCTGGGAATTCACCCTGCCCGGCTCCCTGACTCCCTGTCTTGTCTCCCCCCCATCCCCCGCCACCGTGCTGGCCAGGATCATGGTCCTTCTTTAACAGACAAGGAAACTGAGGCTCAGGGAGGGAGTCTTAGCGCAAGGTCACAGGGTGTATGGATGCCCAGCCTGTCTGATTCCAGCAGCTCCTCCCTCCCTCCAGGACATCATGATGCTGGTGGGGTCCTTGAGAGCAGGAGGGGACAGTCTGTTCGGGTGGGATGGGCAAGTGCTCGTAGACCCCAGGCTCGGCTTCCGAAGGTCGGCAGTGAAGAAAGGGGGAGAGTCTGTTCTGTTCCCTTCCCTCCTTGTGACCTCAGTCACGGGGAGCACAGACAGGTTGGACCCTTCATCTCCAGGGGGCCTCTTTGCTCTTCTGGAAGCACATCTGCCGTGTCCTTGGGGCTTACCCCTTTGTGCAGTCAGGGTCAGGACAAGCCAGGGCCAAGCCCCCAAGACTTGTGGGCTGGCACGCAGGCCCCGACGGGGTCCCCGAGTGCCACCCCTGTGCCCAGTGAGCCTTATCAGGACTAGCAGGACCGGTTGTTAGCCCCCGCGTGGTCTCGGCAGGGAGCAGCCGTGTCAGTACCTGTCAGCAGTTGCCATCCACGTGAGCATCTCCCCTCTGGGGGTCCCTCTAGACGAGGTTCTGGATTTAGGTTTTTGTGGCTGATCTTCACAAGACCTTTTGACTGGACGTGGGCCTCCCCACTTCAGTGACGTGGATATAGGCTCCCTGGGAGTCACCAGCCGGGGTGTGGTATGATGGGACCTGAACCCCTGTTGATGTACAGTCTCCAGAGCCCCTGTGGTGACATCTGTGCTGTGTCAGGCCCTTCCCCCCGGTGCTCTGCATCCTTCCCTCCCCCACACCCCGTGTGAGACAGGAGACGTGTATAAACGTCTCCACGCGGCCCCCGTTCAGGGTCCCTTGCAGACGTTGTCTTGTTTCTGCGGCCCAGTGCTGGGGGGCAGGTGCTGTGTTTGTCCCACTGTACGGGTGTGAAGACTGAGGCGTGGAAGGGGGTTTGGAGTCACTTGCCCAAGAACCCACAGCTTGAGAGCGGCAGTTCTGAGAGTGGCCGTGGGACCAACCATCCAGCTTCAGAAGGTTCTGTCTGAGTGCATCCCGTCCCGTTTCTGCCAGGCTGTCCGCGCACCTCTGCCCTGGTGACCCCGTGCCGGGAGACCCCCTCCCCCTGCTCCCCCAGGACGCCCCCTTCTGTGGCTGGCAGGTTGTCCTCCTTCCCTGAAGCCATAGCTGTCCCCTGGTAACTTCTCAGACCCTCTGGTTCTGCGGCTCCTGGGGCCTCACTGAGCGGAAGAGGCTTTTTGGCCCTGTGAGGACTACAAAGTGGGGGATGGGTAGGCTTACTCCCTCCCCAGGGGATGCTGGTCCTCAGCAGGAGGGCTCTAGCTCAAGATAGCCCCCTGGGAGGAAGCAGCAGCCAGAAACGTCCCGTCCCTGCTCCCCGACTCGCACCTTGGTTCTGAGTGTCTGTTGTGGGTGCAGAGGGTCAGGAATGGGAGACTGGGGGGCTGTCCCAGGGGCAGGTGGGCAGGCTTTTGCGGGTTTCTCCCCTAGCCGCAGTGTGCTGTGGCCAAGAACCAAGATGCCTGCCTCCCATTTTGGTCCTACAACTTCCTACCCATGTGATTAGGTCACGTTATTAAGTGCTCCGTTTCCTTATCTGTAAGACACAATCCTGAGACTTCCTCCCTGGTTGTTCCCGAGACGACAAGAAGTCACTGTGTTGACGCAGTCTCAGCAGGTAGGAAGCGACTTCAGAGTTTGTTAAAGCAGTAGAAGTGAGCCCGCAGGCGATCGAACCATCCCAATTCAGGTGTCCCGCTGCAGAGAAGGGCAAATGCTCAGACGGCGTCTGGTGGCCCCAGTGTGGATGACACACCAGGAGGAAGCGTCCCTGGGCCCACCAAGTGCCCAAGATGCTGTAACACTTTGTCATTATTGGTAGTAGCGATGGTGGCCGTGTCCCGTTAGCCGTTACAGGCAGCTGTGCGTGTTCTGTCGGTCGGCTGAAGTCTCCCTGACAGTCCTGGTAGCTCCGTTTTGCAGATGGGAAAACTGGGGCTGGAAGTTAGGCAGCAAGGAGGTGGCTGATGGGACGGCCATGGCTCCTGGCTGGTCCCCCCGCCCCCCAGCCTATGCTTCGCTCTAGCTGTCCCTCCGAGTCTGGTGTGTTAGCTCGGGCTGCCATCACAAAAGACCGCAGACGGAGTGGCTTGGACAGATGTATTGTCACCTGGTCCTGGGGGTGGGAGTGTGAGATCAGGGCACCCGCAGTGTTGGTTTCGGGTGAGACCCTCTTGCACACAGCCACCTTCTGTCTGTGCCCTCCCATGGCGGGGAGACACCGAGCTCTCTCTTCCCCTTCTTCTAAGGCCACAGCCCTGTCAGATAAGGGTTCTACCTTTACAACCTTGTTTAACCTTGATTATCTCTTAAAGACCCTGTCTCCAGCTAGAGTCGTGGTGGGGCTTAAGAATTCACCATACAAACTGGGGAGGTGGGGAGGGGACGACACAGTTCAGGCCATAATACCTCCACAGCACCTTCTCCTCACTCCCTCCTCGTTAGCTGGGACCCTCCTCCTTCCTTTCTGCCATTCCCAAACCGGAGAGCAAGTTCAGAGCTGGGAAGGACTGTGACTGTGATCAGACTCATGCACTTGGTGACGGATGGCACCGCTGAAGCCCAGAGAAGAGCAAGGTCTTGTCCAAAGCCCCGCAGGAAGCCCACTGCAGACCCAGGGTCTGAACCTGGGTCCCTGCCTCCCAGCCTGGCACCTCTAGTTGGTGTGCTAGTGGGTCTTGTCTGAGCATGCCTCAAGCCTGGGCCATAAGGTGCAGGCCATGAAGAGGGCAGGACGTACGGGGCGGCATCCCCAGCCTGGACGGTGACGCGATCTCCCCATTCTTGGACACCTTGGCTTCCGTAGCTCAGAGACGGCGATGGTGACAATGAGCCCCCTGCCAGAAGGCTGAGGGGGCCCTTAGGATAACAGCCCACCGAATGGTCTGTTGGAGAGATGGCAGGGACCGGGCTCCGTGCCGGGGCCTGTCCCCCAGGCTCGTGCGTGGCGCTGGGCCAGTGCTGGCTCTGCTCTGGGCCGCAGTGGGCCCCTCATGAAGGGGGCCCAGTAGTAATGGGTGCCCTGCCCCCCTCAGCCCTGAGCTCATGACCTTAAGGATGTCTTCTGGTATTTGAAGACCTACCTGGGGGCCAGAGTGTTGGTGTGAGTGAGGCTTTTGGCTTGTAGTGTCCTCGGGGAATGGGGGCAGCTTGGATGAAATCTCCAGCCCTTATGCCAACGAGGGGAGGGAACAGCACTGGGCACTTCGTACACATCAATTCAACCCCTGCTGCTCAGAGTGCTCACTGAAGGCGAGGGGCTCCGGCCCCGGCTGGGTGCTTGTTAAGAGAAGCAGATTCTCAGGCTAAACCCCAGACCTGCCGGACCCGAATCTGCATTTTACCAACATTCTCAGCTGATGTGTGTGCTCATTGATTGAGATAGAGCTGATCCCAGCCACCTACAGCTCCCCTTGTAGGTCTTTTGTAACTCCGGTCACAAGAGTTTAGACCTCTTTAGAGCCCAACCTTCCATTATCCGTAAAATGGGTGGAATGGGAGCCATACTAGCCCAGTGGTTTTCAAACTGTGTTCCTCTGAGCGTGTTGGGTTCCCAGGAAGACCCTACCCCCCAAGGGGCTGCTGTGGGGGCCGCGTGCTTCAAGGTGAGATTCGTGGAGAAGTGGGTCTGTAGCTCAACATTTTGCAAGTCCCTGGGCAGGTGGGCTCCCAGATGGGTCTGGGGGCCGGCACGGGGTCCACACTGAGCAGACTCTCTTCTCTCCCAGGGAGCGCTTGAAGCGCAGCCAGAAGAGCACCAAGGTGGAGGGGCCGGAGCCTGCGCCGGCCGAGGCCTCGCTCAGTGCCGAGCAGGGAACGATGACGGAGGTGAAGGTGAAGACAGAGCTACCTGATGACTACATCCAGGAGGTGATCTGGCAGGGGGAGGCCAAGGAGGAGAAGAAGGCGGTCGGCAAGGACGGGACGGGTGACGTGCCCGCCGAGATCTGCGTGGTGATCGGTGGTGTCCGCAACCAGCAGACCCTTGGTGAGTGCCTGCCTGAGAGCGTCGGGGTTGGGACCGGGATGGGCAGAGTCCCGAAGAGCAGAGGCCTGTCTCTCCCCAGCTGAGAGAGCCTTCAGTGGCTCCTGCTGCCTTCAGGGAAGGAACTAGCCTCCTTAGACTTTCCTTTCCACCTGACGTGCCGAAGCCCTGTCCGTGTTTTAAGCCTTTGTTCAGGTCAGATGCCCGGAACTTTCTGTAGGTGTGGTGAATCCCTCATGCTCCCATGCCCCCCAGGTGGGTCTGGCACAGACACATCGCTTGTTGTCCCAAATGCCTGTCTGCATTTCCTCCTCCTCGGCTTTACCGAGGGCCACCGAAGGCGGCTCCCAGTGCTGTCCTGCTTGGAGCGGGTGGCGGATCACATTGGTGACAGACCAGCACCTGTCCCTGCCCCTTCTGGGCTGGGTCAGGCTCAGAGCTTCTTAGGAGTCCTCGCTCCCTCCCGCTAGGGGGATCCCCTCGGGCTGCCTGCACCCCTGCCAAGGTCACAAACTCAGATATCCCCGAGGCCCAGCGCATACACGGAGCGGCTCGGTCCTCTGCGGCCGCCGTAACTAGGTGCGAGACGGGCTCTGTGTGGCTGGATCTCTGGACACGCCACGTGCCCGACGTGCGACGTCGAATGTGACCTCTTTTGGCGACTGATTTGGCTTTTGAAATCTGCCAAACAGAAGCCATCTGCAGGTCTGGGTCCTTCTGTGGCCACAGGTTGGCAGCCCCTGGTGTGTAAAACATCCGCGGGCCTCACCCTGGCGTCGAGGCCTTGCTTGGTCTGTCCCCGTCCGCACCGTCCTCTCCGTTCCTTAGACACGCTGCCACCTCCCTCCCTCCTCTCTTCCTGTCCTCCCTGGTCCAGCTCCAGCTCTGGCTCACTTCCTCCAGACTCCCGGGCTCATGTGTGGAGGTTGATGTGGAGGGCCTCATGTGGAGGTTCCCTTGTGTCTGCGTCGCCAAGTCCTGTTGCCTCTCCTTCCCAGCTGCCGGGATTCAGCCTTGTGCTCCCTTTCCTGGCTGTTCCTCCGCCCACCCGCCTGGGTCCTCCTGGCATCCTGCACACGCCTTCGTGTCCCTCTGCCCTCACCTGCCCTGCACTCTGGCGGCCTGGGGCGTTGGCAAAAACAAGTCCTTGACCATGTCCCTCCCTGCTTATAAACTTGTGTCTGGCCATCCTCCATCAGTATGCGCTCCCCGGGGCCAAGGACAGTGTCAGCCACTGTCCCTAGCCACTAGGGATGTGTCAGCCAACCCAAGAGAGGACGTGCCCTTGCTCACTTGGGGGGGTGTGTTTTAAGACTCCCTGGACCCAGTAGCTATTTTTGCCTCTTGCCCAGGAGATGCTCGATGAAAGGTAGTTGAATCTGAATTTTGGGATGGAGCCAGCAGTCGGGATCCGGAGGGGAAGGCCTAGAGCAGCCGTACTAGGGAACTGTGGGGAGGGAGTCCTCCCTGGGCCAGCTGCCGGCACCGTGAGAGGCCGCAGGGCCTCATGCCAGCCGCGGACGCTGGTTTCTAGCTCAGCAGCCGCTCAGCAGCAGGGTCCTTGGCTTTGCGGTGCCCTAGTGTTCACCCAACTCCTGTTCAGTGAGGCACCCCGGCCTGCCCACCTCACGGGTGTGCAAATGAAGAGGCAGTGAAAGAGAACAGCTTTGTGCAAGGAAAATGAGCTCAGGGCCTCAGTCTCTGAGTGCATCCAGGCTCTCTGATGTAGTAGCTGTTGGACCTCAGGCAGGCTACTTGATCTCTCTGTGCCTCAGTTCTCACAACTGCCAATTCTTGGGGTTAGGCGACTATTCGGGAAGGTGCTGTATATAAAGCACTCAGCCTTGTACTTGGTAAACGATTAGCTTTTATCAGTGGTGTTAGCATCGCTCTTCAAGGGTGAAGAGTACCTCTTTCAAGTACCTCTTCAGGGGGGAAGAGTAGTAATAGTTTCTGCATTTTTCTGAAGCCTAAGAAATAAATAAGCCAAGGTGATGGAGAGAAAAAAAATGGGCCGGGGAAGAAGTTGGCTCTGGGTGAGGTGTCGGAAGATTGAGCTTCCATTGTCTCATCTGAACAGGGCAACCTGTCCCATCCCCGGAGCCCCTTCTAGTGCTGCCTCCCTAGAATCCAGGGACCTTGGGTATGTTGTGACATTGCTAAGTAACCTGCCTTTGGCAGACGTAACGAGAAAGGAGTAAAGCCACAGTGGCGAGGGGGAGTGGAGCCAGCATTTCGGATCCCAGACAAAAGCAAGGCCCGGACTTTCCCTGCTGGCTATCAAGGCTCATCTTGTATCCATTGGGGCACACCTTCCTCCTTGGGGGTGTAGTTTCTGCCAAGGGTCAGGCTCAGAGAAATCTGGCTTGGCCTCATTACCAGGAAAGAAAAGCATTTAAAAAAAAACCCAAATCAATATAAGAATTGAACCTTTCGGATTCATCTGATCTCAAGATGGCAAGTAGGTTTCATCTCGTGGGCCAAGTCCCCAAAATTGCTGCTGTTTATTAGAGGTTCTGTGTTAAAGGTTCTAAAGGAGCAGCATGATTAAGCATGGTTGATTATTAATGTCTGCCACGGATGTGGAAATGGGCAGTGGGGCTCTGCATGCTACGGGTTTGACACCCCTGATCCCCTCATTTTATAAAGGGGCAAACAGAGGCCAACAGAAAGGAAAAGAGGGGCTCCGAGTGGCCCAGAAAGCAAGTCAGTGGCATTTTCTTCCACTTCATAAAGGGACAACGGCCCACCTCACAGCGACCCTCTCCCACCTGGAAGGAAAACAAGGAGGGGAAGCACTTCCGGGAATCTGGCCAGGGGCCGAATCCCTTTTTTTTTTTTTTTTAAAGATTTTATTTATTTGACAGAGATCACAAGTAGGCAGAGA
>CM053615.1:61242681-61269323 GCA_028646535.1 Procyon lotor
GGTAAGGTCCGGGGCTTAGCCCCATTTTACAGATGGGTGACAGGCCCGGGGAGAGAGTGGGCTGGTCACCCAGTAGAGTCCAGAACTGCCCTCTCCAGCCGCCCACGCCCCTGGGGCCCCCTGCGGGGCCACCTACCCTTGCCAGGGACCCCACAGTACTCCTTGCATTCCTTCTCCGAGTAGAACTTGTTTCCGTTGCCTTGGCAGCCTCCGTAGACGAAGGAGACGCACCTCCCCTGGGCAGCATCAAATGCCCAGAGCTTGTGGTAGCCTCGGCAGGGGCCAGGGACGATGGGGAGACTGCAGGCCGCTGCGGGGCAGGGGCAGGTGTGGAGCGTGAGCAGCCCTGACGCCCGGCTGACGCTCGAGAGCACCAGGCCCCTGTGGCTCCGGGAACCTGGGGCCCACGGCAACCAGTGGCTGGCCCGAGTCCCCCCAGTCCCAGGGCGCGGCTCCTGTGACCGCAGGAAGCCTGCCCTGGAATCCCACCCCGGGCACGTCCCCCTCCCTGCTCCCCGTCCAGCCGGCCGCTGGCTTGCTGGGAGCACAGGGTCAGGGGCACACGGCGTGCACTGCGGTGAGGGGCCCACACTCACCCACGGTCCGGCAGGTCTGCAGACACTCCTTCTCTGAGGCGAAGTTGTTCCCATTGCCCAGGCAGCCGCCATACTGGAAGGTCTCACAGGCCATGGAGGAGCCGTTATAGAAAAACCGCGTGACCATCCCCAGGCAAGGGCCCTCTGCGTGGCCCAGCTGGCAGGAATCTGGGGAGGGTGGAAGGGCAGCACAGACTGAGTGCTTACCGCGCACCCTGTTGCCTAGTTCTCCCCTCCGTGCTGCGAGGAAGATGAGACGAACTGGGAGAGGTCAAGTGACTCGCCCAGGGTCACACAGCCCTGAGGTTCAAAACCACGATGTGTCCGCTGGACTCCAAAGTCAATGCCTATTCCTCCCTGTACCCCAGCAGCCCACAGAACCCCCTGTGCCCCCCGTGTTGGTCTGGTCCATCCCGAGGCGGTGATAACAGCAGCCAAAGGGGAGTTCGTTCACCAGCTCGCACATCATCCAGCCGGACCTCTTCTCTGGAGTCCTGCTCCCACCCCTGAAATGCCGTCCTCCAGACAGCCCTACCTGGATGCCTGGACAAGGCGTGACTTCATCTGGGAAGATACTCCTTTATCCCCTTCCCCCTCCGTCCTGAGCTCCCCTGACCCTTTAGCTAACCCTCCCTTTTGGGGCCATCAATTTCTCCCCTGCCTGTCCCCCTACTGGACCACAGGTTCCAGAAAAAAGGTCTGTCCCCGTGACCCCAGCACCCTCCACAGGGTGGAGGAGGGCTCAGTGTTTGCTGGGCAAGACGGGGAGTGGGTCCGTCGCAAACACGCTCAGCTGCACAGAGCATCCTCCTGTCCTCCTCCAACTTACTCCCTCGAGAGCCCTGATGGGGAGCGCGGCAGGCTGGTGTCCCAAGTGCAGAGAGGGAGAAACAGGCTGGGAGGCCACACGGGGCTGCAGACAGGGCCAGAACTCACTGCCCCTGGAGCTACAAGTTCCTGAGCCCAGGGGCCCTGACTTGCCTTTTCTAGTCCCAGTCCTTGCCCAGCAGACAAATTAGAGACCCTGTGGTGGTGAGGGCAGCCCGGCGAGCCCCCCATGGGCCCTTCCCTCTCCAGAGAAGGACAGGAGCGGGCGGAGAGGTGAGTGGCCGTTACCTTCCTTCTTGTGGAAATCAGTGACTAGCTGCCCGGTCCCCGATCCTTCCTCCTCCTGGGGCAGCACAGCCCGCCGGGCTCTCTGCAGGGAGAGGAAGAGAAGCTGCTGCGGGGGGCTCGCCGCCCTGCCCCCCTGTACCCCTGGAGCGCACAGACCACGCGCTGGACAGACGCACAGCAACTACACTGGGTGAGGGCCCGTCCTCCCCGAAGCCTCAACCTCAAGCCCAGAATGGGCATCACAGGAGAGGTTTCTCGTCTGAAAAGAAAATCAGAACCATGAAATGTGACAACAACCCAGTGTCGGAGTTCTAGTTGCAATGTCCAAAGGAATAAAAGAATAGGGGGTGGGATCTCTCTGAACTGGAAACCAGGGGAGGGCAGCATTGCCGGGCAGGAAACCTGAAGGCATTGCTACCTGGCAGCGACCGGGTGTGACAGTCGCAGGCCATCGTCGTTAGCTGCTTGCAGAGGAGAAACCACCTGGAAAGTATGGAGAAGGGACCTCGAGCCGGCCCCTCACGCTGGCGGCTGGCAGTGGCGGCGGGGGCCGAAGAGCAGGGCAGGACGCCAAAGCCGGCGAGGGCTCCCCGAGCGCCGTGCAGCCCACTGCGGTGGGGCCAGGGCCGTGCAAGGCAGCACGCAGCTTCCTGCCCACGGGGAGACCCAGGGGCCGAACGGGTGCGCCTGCACTAACCTTCAGTGCTGCTCTTCTCCTTTTGAGGTGCACCTAAAGGCTGTGCTCAGGGAGCCCCCCCCCCCCCCCCCCTTCAAGCTGCTTGCACATGGGCCTGCTGCGGTGAGGGCGAAGGGAAAGAGAAAAATCACAGAACACGAGAAATAATGCAGCTGCTCGGGAGAAGCAGGCTGAGCCGGAGAAGTCCCCACAACACACAGGAAGACTGCAAGAACCACGAGAGAAGTGCAACTGTCCGTGAAATTCAAGATGATGGTGCATCGGTATCACGGGGCCAACACTTAACGGAAACGAACAGAATGAGGGGAGGGGAAAGTTACGGGACATGGAAAGGATTCTGGTGAATCCTTTCACCACACAGAGACCGTAAACTGCAGGTTAGCAATTATAAGAAATAAATTCACATGGTAGGAATTCTAGACGGAGTGGTGGTCAATATAGAAAACCAATATAGAAATAATAGAATAATATTATATATTATTATATATAATATTATATATAATAATTATATTATTATATAATAATAGAAGAAAACTCTCCTGTGTTGAATCAAGACTTGAGTTGTCTAATTACAATTAGGGATCAAAAGGAATGAGGCAAAATTAGTGAAGCGCCCACCTAGACATTCCCCAGAGACAAGGATAAAGGGCCCAGTGGCCCTTGGAGTCAACAGCTGCATTAAAGGACCGGCTGTAGAGCAGCATCATGTGATAGAAACACAGACAAGGATTTTCACACGTGCAAAGATCCAGCAGTGTTCCACCCATGTGTTTATCCAGAAAAAAACTACTAGAAATATTCCAGGGCACCTGGCTGGGGGCTCAGTCGGTAGAACATGGGGGTTGTGAGGTTCAGCCCCACTTGGGGTGTAGAGACTACTCAGAATGTTAAAAATACATGTATATATCCCTCCTGATTGAGAAGGGGATCTAAGTGCAAGGAAACAGGTGATTGGTAGCAAAGAAAAGAAGATTAAAACTGTAAAGCCAATCAAATAAGAAGTTGAGGTTAAATGACTGTTACAAAGCTCATACAACTTACTGTAAATGTTAAAAGTAATTCTCAAAAGGTGGAAAAGAGAAACGTCAATCTCAGATTCCATCCACAAAGGCAGAGATGTAGGAGGCCTGGCAGGAGGAAACGAAAGTGTGCTCTGTTTCTCTCTTTTGCAAGGGGAGTCGCTAGTTACGGTTTGTTTCATTCTTGACGCTGATAAGGAAATACAGATCCGTCAGGATCTGGATTAAGATGTCAAACTGAAATTCCATTTCCAGGTGCCTTCTCCAATACCTAACAGTGAAAAATGAATTCAGGATACCAATCTCCAAATGTTCGTCAGCATCACTCAGGCACGGGAAGGGGCATAGTTTAAAGCAAACAGTAAAACTGATGAAGGAAAGACATCACGTATTTTGGAGCTGAACAGGGTGGCCAGCTCCTAACTGTCATCCAACTCCCAAGTCATCAAATTTCTGATACTTCTCCCTAAGACTCCTTTTTTTTTTTTAAAGATTTTTTATTTATTTGACAGCTAGAAACACAGCAAGAGAGGGAACACAAGTAGGAGGAGTGGGAGAGGGAGAAGCAGGCTTCCCGCGGAGCAAGGAGCCCGATGCGGGGCTTGATCCCAGGACCCTGGGATCATGGCCTGGGCCGAAGGCAGACGCTTAACGACTGAGCCACCCAGGCGCCCCCTCCCTAAGACTCCTAAATCCCGAGACAGGGAAATCGATGGGTGCTATCTTTTCCCTCTGCCGACAGAGGGGTAGTGAAGACGGCTTCAGGGAAGAGAAGAGGAAAACAGACTAGAGGCCGACCCTCTGTAGGTGAAGGTTCTGGGGTTACCCGATTAACGCATGGGGGTGTTGATGAATGGAGATCAGTGATGCCCCGACCAGGGGGAATGAACCCCACCCAGGACATTTAGAAGTTCTTCAAAAGATCAAGTGAGCAAGGGTGGTCCAACCAAGATGGCGCACCCGAGGAAAGCTCTTCCACCGCTGCTCCTTCCCAAACCTTCCCTCCTTCCCGCTCCTATCCTTTCCCTGGACTTCAGAAAAGGAGACAGGACACAAAATACCCAGACCTTAGACTACATTTGGGTAGAAGGGCACTCGGCTCCGTTTTAGTGGGAAAAAAAGGGTCAAGGACTGAAGTACATCAGGACATACAGGCAAAAACTGACGAAGTAGGAGCAAGAGAAACAGAAAACGGCACAGGGACCATCCAGACCCATGTCTGAAATGAAGGAGTAATGAGCCTGACGGTGGTAGGCCCCGCCCATGAACTGCCTAGACGTCCCTCAGGAACGGACTCACGGTCCCTGCCCGAGCCACCAGTCCCTGCCGGAGACTGCCTCAGCCGGCGGGAGCCCTCAAACTCAACGTCATGCTTCCTCCCCAGGAGGACCATCTAAGGGTGTAAGGCCCCGCCCCTCAGCACCCTCCTCAGACAACTCCGGAGCGCCCTCTGGGTTCTGGGGCGCCCCCAGGCCTGGCGGGGGCATCAGGACCACGTCACAGCTCTGCTGCTTCTGCTCCGTTCTCCCTTTGTCCCTTCCACAGGTGTGGATCTACAACACCAACTTAGGACAAAATATAACTCAACAAGCTGAAGGACATCCCTCAGTGGCTTCCGGCTGTAATGGGTATTTATTAAAACAAGACTCAAAGACAAAATGGTCAACGGCAGAGTAAAACGAGAAGAGGGAAGGAACCCAGGGCTGAGATAAACAAGTTGAGGCCCAAGATGACATACGTTCAGAGCTAGTGAATCAGAAATTGCAAAAGGAACATTACAGACACTGCGAAATGGAATGACCATCCTACGAGACAGACAAGTGAAGATCCCAGGGATTGGCGGCAAGAGCAGCGGGAGAAGGCCTGCTGTGCGTGGAAGACCAAGATGCTCCAGGATGAGGGCAAGGGTTCCCGAGGCAGCAAACCCCAAAAAGGGACTGGAAGAGGAATTGCATCTAGCGCGATTTTGCAATATTGCAAAATAGCGCAATATTTCTCCCCGAAAACAGAATGTAAGCTGTGGATGGAAAGAGCACAGTGTACCCCAGAACCCTTCAACACGGAATTCTCAACACCAAGACCTACCCTTGTTCGGGTGCCCACTGCACGGCGCCTGGCCGGCTCGGGCAGTAGAGCATGCTACTCTTGACCTCAGGGTTGTGACTTCAAGCCCCGCGTCGGGCCTAGAGCCTACTTAACAAGAGAGGAAGGAAGAGAAAGAGAGAGAAGATATGGAGACCTTCAAGGATAAAGCCTGTCCAGGCATCTGGGCACAAGAAACAAATTGCCTACAAGGAGAAGAAATCCCAGACTGACCTCAGGCTTTCCCAGACCCATAATCAGCGCGTAAGAACAAGAGCAGTGCAAACCACATCCTGAGGGCAAGGCAACATGACCCAAGAATCTGACGCCCAAGCGAAATGCCACTCAGTGTGAAGGAGAGGGGAGGCTTTCTCAGACAGGGAAGAATTCAGGGATTAGAACGCCCAGAACTCTCCCTGAAAACACCACTTGGGGAAGAAATGGCACTAATGAAGAGATTACTAGAAATCACTAACTCGGGAATGGAGAAGCTGTGTGGTTACATTCACTAGGAGAGAGTGTGGGATCCATTAAACTACAGAACTCTTATTCCTGACTGGGAAAGATGGCGACAGATGCTTATTTGGAAGTTCGAGAAGCCCACTCACTTTTTTTTTTTATTCAAATGAAACCACACTTAATGCTTTAAAGACCTAGAAAGAGCACCTCTGATGTAATACCATTTAATAACACCACGCGCTAATCGGCAGCTCTCCATCTAACATTCCTTCTGTCTGTCCTCTCCACGTGTGGGTGCGTCACGGCTCCTGGGATAATGGGAATGCCGGTAGCTTTTGGGTGGTGGCATTTTTTTAAACTCTGTATACACTTTTCTGCATTCTTTTAACTACTTTAACTATTTTTTTTTTTACTATTTTAGTTCTTTACCATGAGCATATGCTTTTATAAAATCAATGGTAATTTTTCTTTAAAAATACAGGCACAAACAAGTAATAGGTTAACAGTATTAATCCTATATAGCAATAGGAATACTGTTCTTTTTACTTTTTTTTTTTTAAATTCTCAAACCTATGTTTCTCATGTATTTAGAATATGTATTTGCTTAGAAACATAACCTTGAAAACACATATATACATACACAACAGTAGGATAAATTAGGATATATAATTTCCAAATAATCACAGAAAAAAAATGAAGAAAGCTTAATCAATATGGTAAAGGGAGAAAAATAAACCAGAAGAGTAAGGAAGCCCCAAAAATTAAAAGGCAGAGCAGGGAGACGCAAGCTGGTTGAGAAGCTGCTTGCTCTCAGGTTTACTGTGTTTTTTGGAGACCTACGGACTTCACCTTCTGAGCACTGAGTGTCGTCCTTCCATCACTGAGTATTCTGCCTGTTGTAGGCGGTACAGCGCTAAGAACTTTTCCAACAAGTCACTGAATTCTAGCACACGGAAGGTAAGGGTAACTACCCCACTTCACAGAAGAGGAGAGTCAAGTCTGGATGGGACCGCAAGGGGCCCAGCTGGTAGATCTGGAGTTGAGCCTTGGGGGGGGTCTGACTTCAAGGCCCCCCTGCCTAGCACTGTCTTCTCTCCACCTCTCAATGACCCCCCGACCCACAGCAGGACCTAAGCAAGGGCAGCGAAATCAAGCAGGCGGGCTGGGGACAACGGGAAAAAGAGGTGCTCACCGTGTGCCGAAAGGGCTCCGGTTCCTGCTCCCCAGGGACGCACTCACCTAGGGCAGGACGGGAGAGAGAGGGGAGTAAGAGGGCTTCCTGTCTTTCCTTGTGCTGATTGCGTGGGCCAGGGGGGCACTACGCTGGCCGCGGTCTCGGGCATCTGCCCTCGTCACGAATGGCCCCACACACATAGCGGGCTGAAGGTCATTACTGGCAAAGCGACAGGCTGGCGGCCGTGCCGTCCCTGCCAGGACGCGAGCGGCCACGGCCCACCTCCACTGAGCGCTTGGCGGACGCCACGCACGGCGCTATGGTATTTAAGGCTATTTCAGGGACTCCTCGCAGCAACGTGTAAGGGAGGCGTCATCGGCCCCCGTCTTACAGATGAGGAAAACGGGGCTCTAGAAGGTAGGGTAGCCAGAGGTCCGCCGGCCGCACGTGAACCTCCGCACTCTAGCTGCGAGGCCCATCCTCTCAACACCAACACTGAAGTGCCTCCTGAGAGGTGCCCGTGGGTTCTGGAGAGAACCTCGCTTCAGCAGGTGGCACGGGGGCCACGCTGAACCGGCTCCAGTCTGCCGTGAAGAATGAGGAGGGGGGGGCACTGTGGGTAAGGCTGCACTTACCCTTGTCGGCCATGGTGAAGATGGCGTCCTCGGGGACGCCCACACCCAGGGCAACCTCCCGGAACTCCTCCAGCAGGCTCTCCCGAAGCTGCGGCTGTCGCCCTGCAGTGGAAGCCGAGAGGACGCCTGGAACCGCGGGTCCCTGGGCCGGCAAGGCCCGGGATTATTGTGCGCAGGGATTTTCACTTAGAAGTTAAAAACCATCAGCCCATGGTGGTCTCTCCCAAACATTTATGGAAAGATCAGCTCACACGAGAGGAAGAGGCGTCCCTCCCCAGCTCCCGCCCATGTCCCCCAAATCCCCACACATGGCTCCGCCCACTGGCTAAGGGCCTGGAAGCTCTGGAATTCTCTGGGCCTTAAATTTTAAAGACCAAAAGAGGAGGATTCTACCTCAGCTGGAAGACCGAGCTCTGCCTCATCTTTCCGGGGAAAATAACTGTTTCCACCATTCCCATAACTGGAGTTTCCTCAGAAGGATAGAGGAAAGCTCCCGACTCCTCCCCGACTCCACTGTCCCTAAATCATGGACCTCCTCCCACCCCCAACTCCCGCAGGCTCATCTAGCTCCAGGCCTTTACCGTAGAGCTTGGCAGTAATGGTGGGCCCGTGGTGGTGGCTGAATTTCTTGGTCAGAAAGATGGCGTACTCATCATAGTTGGTGTGGACCACGTACGACTCCATGGTGAGGTTCCATTCTGCATGGGCGATGCAGGAAGCTAGAGGGATCCGTGGTCAGAAGGCTCTTCTAGCCTGAGGTCCTTCTCCTACTCCCCACACGTCATCTGTTCATCCTTCTACCTGTCTGTCTCCTCCATGTATTTATCACTGACTCGTCCACTGTCATTCCATCCACCCTCTCATACATCAAACCATAAACCCATCTATTTCCTTCCTCCCTCCCTCCCTCCATCCATTAATCTACCCATTGGTCTGTCAAATGACTGGGTAACTCACTTACCTGCCATCCATATCTACATTCGTTTACCAATCACTCGCTTCTCCTCTCATTTTATCTAACCATCCATCTACCCACACATTCGTATATTCAACCACTAACGCATTTAACACACTTTTGATAAACATTTGCTGGATGAATGAATAAATTCATGTCCGAGTCTCCCTGTCACTTAGCCCCGTGCACACTGTACATGGTAGATGCTTAGCAAATGCTTCTCAGCTCCTGCGGACGCCTACTGTGAGGGCTGACGAAATCTTCACGTCATCCTCGGAATGCAGCAACACCCCTTTAATTCTGGATGCCCAGGAGTGCATGCGAGAGAAGGGGGGGGGGAGGGGGACGAGGAGAAGGGAGCCCAGAGGACATCTCAGAAAAATGGGAGGGAAGGCTTTAGGGGCAGAGAGAGTGCAGGCAGAAAGAGAGCTTAGGACACATCAAGGTCTTTTCAGCCAAGGGCAGAACCTCGGAGGACGCCTCCTACTCAACTTACTGGGTTTACGATAGAGGAACTTTCCGTTGGTGCTGGTTTTCTCATAAGCCCCGGAGATCTCCTCACAGGTGCCTCTTCTGGAGAGGGACAAACCAGAAGGTAGGTACCCACTGGGAGACACCGAGGTCCCGACACCCACTCTCCCATAGGGTCCTTTCCATTTGTTTTTTTCTTTTTTGAAATTTGGAAAGTAACACTCCCAGATGGCTTAAGCCTCACGCCAGTCCTAGGGGACCTGTTCACGTATGAAGGAACAGAGGGTCACAGAAAAAAGGGACTAGTCCCTACCATCCTCTCGGCAAAGCTGGCCCTGAACATCCGCTTCCTTTCCCAAATCTGCACATCAGCCCGGGGAGGGGAGGGTGAGGAGTGAACGCTCTGATGTGTTCATTACCCTGCGTCTCTCCGGCCCCAGTTCCCTCATCTGTGAAATGGGGCTCGTGACGCCTTACGTGGCGGTTTTGAGGGTCTGATGGGATACTATTAAACTGTTCCCAGTAAGCACTACAAACACACCAGCTGTTGTTACAAGGTCTGCTAATTATCTTAACATTTATCAAGCAAGGTCTATGTGCTGGGCCCTGTGCCACCTGCTGAGGATACAGAGGACAGCAAGACGGACTCTGTCTGCTCACGGACCTTACAGCTGAGCGGGGGCCCAGGGGCAGGCCGGAGACAGATGCAGTCAGGGGGATATGTGCCATGCAGGGAGAAACCTGAGGTGCTCCAAGAGCAGAAAGGCAGGCATGTAACCTGAACCTTGGTGGGGGGTGGGGGGGGGCAGTCAGGGAGGGCTTCCTGGAGAAAGTGACATAGAACCTGAGTCCTCAAGGGTCTATAGGAATTAGCCCAGGGAGATGGGGAGAGGTTTTCCCAGTAGAAGGAACATCAGGTGCGAAACAGTGGAAGGTTCCAGGAACTGGAAGGTCTATTTGGGTGGGTCACAGAGTACCTGGCGACTGCTGGGAGGGGCCAGGAAGACCACATCAAATGAGGTGAATTTTATTCCCAAGGGCCACAGGATGCTATGGAAAGGTCTGAGCAGATTTGAGTTTTCAAGGTCTTTTGTTTGCTGAGTAAAAGGTGGGGAGAAGCGCAGACAGGCTGCTGTAGACAGCCAGGAAAGAGAGGCAGGTGGCTTGGGCCAGGGCGGGGACGGTACAGAAGGGAGAAGCAGACAAGGGGGAGGGATTTAGGAAGAGAAAGGACCAGGCCTGATAGTGGACTGGACGGCCTGTGGCAGCAGAGGGAGGAGCCTCCTGCCCGGGAGCTTGAAGTGCCCTGACTGAGCTAAGGGACACCCACCAAGGATGGACAGCAGCTTTCAAAATGGGCACGTGTTGGGGCGCTGGCCCGGAGGCGCTGATGGGACAGTTCAGAAGGTGTGCCTGCTGGAGGGCGGCAGAGGGACCTGGAGCTCAGAGGCAAGGTCCCAGTTGGGAGGAGAGAGCTCAACTCCCCAGGACGGGGTGGTGAGCGAAGCCAGGCAGGGGTGGCAGGTGGGCCCTGGCCTCTCGTCCCTCCCGCCGCATCCCCTCACTCACCGCCAACGCGTGCTGGTCATGCTGATCTCCCCGTCCGTTGCCCCCTTGCCCAGCACCAGCGTGCTCATCGACATCCTGTCCATGAACTTCTTCAGCCACGGACAGGTGGAGCCCATGGCCACGTGGAACCATTTCCCATAGATCTAGGAGGCAGCCACGAGTGGAGGTTTGCCTCAGACCTCGAGGACGATTTGCCGGACGCCTGCCCCCCTCCCTCCTCTCAACGAGAAGCTGTAACGTCCGAGAGCTAACTGGAGGCCATGAGCATCACGAAGGACAGACCTCCTTGTGGCAAGCCTCGGCTGGGGGGGGGGTACAGATGGGGTCCCACCCTGCTCAGCGGGAGGCCTCACTCTGCTCAGGTATAGGATCTGTGCTGCTCGCTTGTGTGAGGCCCAAAGCCCCCAGGTTGAAGGTTACCTTCAACCACTACTCCCTGGCTGTCTTTCACCCCTCCAGGGACAGGGCGCTCAGCACCTCGCAGGTGGCCCACAGCTCCGTGCTAGAGTGGGTCTCCCCTCCTCGAACTAACCCAGGACAAGCCTGCTACCTCCTTCTCCTGGCCACATGGCAGAGAGGTGACTGAGCCCTCACATCCTGAGGAACGCGTCAGTGAGCCTCTGAGCCTTCGCAGTCCCAGACCACTGCAGGACCCACACAGTGCCCTCCACCCACAACCCCTGCTTGCCTCCGAGCATAAACAAAATCCACAGCCAGAAGGGTCTGAGAGCCCCTTATACAGATGTGGGGACTGAGCCCCGCGTAGGCAAGGTCCTGTTCGAGGTCACCCAGTGACTGGGGACAGAGCGGGAGCTGGAAGGTGGTCCTGGGGCTCCCCCATGCAGCGCCTGCCCGTCCACAGCCAGGCCTGCAAGGGCAGGGCACCTGGGATGGTACCGGGTTGTGGGGAGAAGGGAGGGGGGCAGGAGTCCCAAGAAGCTAAGCACTGTGAGGGGGCCGTAGGAGCCTTCCCCAGGGTGGGCTGTAACATGTAGTGGAAGGCTCAGAGCGCCTGAGGCCCAGGAGGGCAGGTTCACTTGTGAGATGGAGAGATCGTCGGACAAGGGGCCTGCAGAGTGGCAGGGGCATAGTGTCGTAGCTTCGGCGAACCCCAGACGGTCTGAGCAGGAAGGGCTCCGAGGGACCCAGCCTGAGTTCTGGGTCAGGAGACCTGCACACCCCCCCCAACCTCCCCCAGCAGGGCCATCGCCGCCAGAGAGGCCAGCATTACCCGAGAGATGTCGAAGTTCTCTTGCACTTGGATGTCGTCAGGCGGTGTCACCACAGGACTGGCACTCATGGCCACACAGGCCGTCAGCAGCAGAAACACAGCCCTGAGACTCCACATGGTTCTGGGCTCTCCTGCCTCAGGTGTCGCGCACAGGCTCAGGCTGGGGACAGAGGAGACACCGCCTCTCTGTCCACTGCTGCTGCAAACTAAGGCTGGGGAGGGGGCCAGCAGCTTGTAGGTGACCTTGGTATTTGCCCTGCTCGGCCTGAACCAATCAGGGCCCCGAGGCCAGGTCTGATCGATCCCTTGCAGTGTCCTGCCTGGGGTCAGTGGTCCCACAGGGCCAGGGCCGCTGTTGCAGAGAAGGCATGGCCAAACACAACCCGGCCCGGATGCAGCCCAGCGCTGGCTTCACGGCCCAGCCCGGCTCCCCCCGGAGAGGAGAGGAGCAGCCTGTCGCCTTTCCTCCCCGGTCAGCCACCTGGACCTCCCGCCCCGGGAGCCAGCAGTGTGAGCCCCATCCGGCCCCTGCCTCACAGGAGAAAACGGAGGCCCAGGGACAAGAAACGCCACAGCAAAAACCACAGGGCCGGAGTGGGGGGTGTGGGGGGGAGGCCTAAAGGCACAACCCAGACGAGAACTCAGGCACCCTGTCCCCAAAGTTCCCTGTCTGACCCCTGGCTTCCTGGAGCCCCAGCAAATGACAGCAGGAATACTGACAACAATTTCCACAGCAGCTTCCACTCCCCGAGCTGCTCCCTGCCGGCTTTGCACCAACACTTCACACTCGCTGCAGGCGTGAATTCCATCCCCACAAGAACCCTAGAAAGTAGGTGCTATTTTTCCCCTTTAAAGACCGGGAACTCGAGGGGCCTCACTGCCTCAGTTGTTAAACATCTGCCTTCGGCTCAGGTCATGATCCCGGGGTCCTCCTGGGATCGAGCCCCACGTCGGGCTCCCCTGCTTCTCCCTCTGCCCCCAAACCATGCGCATGCGCTTGCTCTCAAATAAATAAAATCTTTAAGAAAAACAGAAAATAAAGACAGAGGACTTGAGTCTCTGGGAGGGAGGGTGCCTTGCCCCCGGGCCCCCTGCTGGGAAGGAGCGCTGCTGAGACCGGCGGCGCTGGGTGGTGGCCGAGAGCAGGGACTCAGGGGCCAGACCGCATCCCGTGCTGGCCTTGGGCGAGTGACGTGTCCTCCCAGTGGACACCCTCCTTCCTCGCCAGCGGACGGGGACACTGGTTGCGGGCTCACGGCACTGTTGTGAGGTCAGGGGCACCAAGCTCTGCAAAACCTGAGGGCAGCGTCTGGCACATGTTTGCAGCCGGTTGAACACAGCGTCCCCCGCAAAATTCGTGTGCACCTGGGACGCCGATGTGACCTCACCTGCAGAAGCAATTAGTTAAGATGAGGTCACACTGGATGAGCGCGGGCCCTCCGTCTAATGCCTGGTGTCTTCGTGAGATGAAGGGGAGGGAGACTCAGCTACACAGACGCGGGGGGACGCGCAGGGAAGACGGGGACAGAGGCAGGGGCCAGTTACAAGTCCAGGCACGCCAGGCACCGCTGGCGCTCACCAGGAGCCAGGAAGAGGCAAGTAAGGATTGTCTTCTAGAAACTCCAGGGAGAGTGTGGGCCCACGGACAGTCTGGCGTCGGACTTCCAGCCTCCAGGACTGTGAGAGAACACATTTCTGGTGTTTGCAGCCCCCCAGCTGCGCTACTCTGTTAACAGCAGCCTTAGAAACCTGTATACTGTTCCTTAAGCACTTCCAAAGAGAGTTTTTTAAAACTTAGGTCTGTTTGTCTCCAAAGCTCAAACTTGCCAGTGCTACCGTAGGCCCTCCCTGCGAAGCTCTTTTTCCCAGCAGTCAGAGCTGCTGTCCTTACTTCCTCCCTGTTCTTGACATGGAACATTCCAGACTCACAGAAGGCCCCCTGCCAGAGGGTTCCAAAAGCAAGACCCATATCCATGGGAGAATCCAAGAGTTCCCCTCCTTCACCCAGTGGCACCAACCAATGGTGTGCCACGTCCCTCTGCAGGAGCCACCCAATACCTGTCTCTCTCCCAGCAGCAGAACAAATATGGCCCTATTCCTAAGTGAGTGTTTCCTTTGCTAACAGCGTGGCCATTGACAGCATTTCCTTTTTGCTTTGGCTGCCGGGAAGCTCAAAAACATGTTACAAGCTTTATCACACCAACCATCCCAGCTTAGATGTCTGGGACAGTGACCTTCCCTCTTGTTCACAATGTTTCTCGATCTTTTACGGTTTGTTTAGTGGTGACAGGAAGAAGGCAGTCTGACTTAAGAGGCATTCAGAGAACTGGGAGCCAGGAGCCCTGACTTTTCCACTAACTTTGCAGACCTTTCCCACTCTGAAGCCACTTTCCTCATCTGTAAACTGCAGATAACAGACCTTGTCCTATCTGCTGAGAGGTCGAGTGAGGCAGTGGCTCAGAGTGCTGTGTAAACGGTCCCACTGGCCATGCAGAGAAACCGTGCTGCTAGGAGAGTGAGACACTAACAGCCCATCAGCAGGAACGGAGCCCTCCTCTGAAGCTTGCCCGCTGCCCCACGACGGCATTAGGCTCGTCCTCCCCTGGCCCCCCGGCCCCTCGGGGAAGGCTGCCGCACAGGGGGCTGAAGACAAACACTGACCTCTTTGGGACAGGACTGTTTGGGTTGCCACCGGCCTCTCCTGGGGGGGGAGGGCAGAGGCCTGGATGTTGATCTCTTCGCCCATCTCCAGAGATGTTTGCTCTCCTGAGATGATTAACCAGAGCAAACAGAGAGAGCAAACTCTTCCAAAGCCCACCTGGACTTTGAGCTGTTTGTTTAAAAACTAGCTGTGGGCCGCAGGATGCAAGGTCATTAGTGGTCTAGGGATGCGGACCCCTCCTCTGGCCGTCGGGGTGGGAGGGTGGAGGTTCTGGGCCCACGTCTGGAACCGGTTCAGGCGCAGGGGGAGGGCCCACCGTGCCGGAGGCGGAGGCGCAGTAGTAATGGAGGGTCCATTTTAGATGAACACTTGGTGGCCCAGGGAGGGAACAGGACTTGTTCAAGGTTACCCAGCTCACGGCTGAGCTAGGGCCACATGGGCCTGACTCTGGGGCCCAGGCTTTCTCCCACAGTTACTCATTCACTCGCTCATCCATTCACCAAGCTTGCACTCTGTGCTGGGGGTACGACGGAGCGCACAAAGGGCCTGCTAGAGCACCCTCTCCATGGGGGGGGGGGGCATAAGACAGATGGTCGCTGCAGTGATGGGGGAGCAGAGCCCAGGGGCAGGGAAGACCCGGCTAGGAGCTCAGCAGACAAAAGGGCAAGGGGGCCCATGTAGGGAGGATAGGGCGCTCCAGACAGAGGAGGCAGATGGAGAGAAAAAAGATGCATCTGGAAAGCAAAAGCCACCCAGCCAACCAACCAACCATCCAAACCCTGGAGTTGGGAGTAGGCGGCGCCAAGTGGCGAGAGCGAGGCTGGGGAGGGGGCCAAGGCCCAGCAGGTAGGACTGTGATGCTGGACCAAGGGTCTGCTTGTGAGTCTCGAGTGGGGAGTGCTGGTGGGTTTTCAGAAGGGAATGGCCGGTCAGATTTGTAATCAGGAGAGATCCACGAAGATGGAGTGGAAGTGAGGGCTGGAAAGTAACTTCCTACGAGGTCACCTAGGAAGAAGGGAAGACCAACAGGGACATCCAGGCCACAGGGTGGGACTCAGACCAGAGGGCGCGGTCAGGATTCGGGCTTTCCTGGGCTAATAATGGAAGGCGACAGTAGGGGGTCCTTCCTTCCTCGAGAGGAGGCATCGGGCCCCAGGCCTTGCACCAGGACCTGACTGTGCGCAGTTCCCCCGGACTCGGAGTGCAGCTTGTCCAGGCGTGGGAAACCGGAGGTGGGCAGCACCGGGGCCCCGTAACCAGCACCAGGAGAGGGGGTCCTCCTCCTACCTCAGCTGCTTCTCGGCTTTACTTCTTCTCCACCCATCCCAAAGAGGTAGGCCACCTCCGGCCTCGAGTCCCAGCCCTGGGGATTTCCTGGGGGACTGTGGAGGCAGGCTTTTCCTTCCCTGACCTCACCTTCTCTATCTAGACCTGCAAGCGAGGGTGAAGTAGCTCACTGGATGTGGCTGGTACAGGAGCCCAGTGAGGGACACTCGTGAACGTCCTCCCTGCTGCCCAACTGTACACACTGGAGGGACCTGTGTCCTCATGGGGACTTAGCACAGCGCGGGGTACCACGGAAGGGCTCCAGAAATGCAGGAATTATGCGGCAGGAGGCGAGTGTGTCTCAGGTCCGCTAGAGGGCAGCAAAGAACTTCTAGAAAGACCACCCAGGTTTGCTCAGATGGCTCCACCCAGACCAGGAGCCAGAGGCTGAGAGCAAAGGCCCACAGAAGTGGGAGAACCAGCCCTAGAACCCGGCCCTCCTTGCCCCGGGACTGCTTCAAATCTCCCGGGGAGTGTAGAACATTCAGCCTCTACCTTACCCCCCACCTAGCTACAGAGCCAGATGCTTAGACGGGGCCCTTTTGGAAACAGTTTCCTGGAAGATTCTCTTGGTAAGCCAACCCTGGGTGCCCCTGCTGTAGACCACAAAGGCTGATTCAATTCCTACAGCGTGCCAGGCCCCAGGCCGGGTGCCTCACAAGCACATCCTACTGAACCCTCCTGTTAAGGCTCCATCACTTGACTACAATGGTGGCTCTCTTTTACAGACAGGGAAACTGAGGCTAAGAGCTCAGGCGAACAGGTGTCAAAGGCCACCCAGCCAATGAATTGTGATTCGAACTCGGATCTGACTCCCTGACACCTGCCTCACCCTGCTGACCTCCCTGAGCCTGTCCCGTCCTACATGGGACCCTGGGCCCTGACCCTGTCCCCTCCTACATGAGACCCTGGGCCTTGTTCTTTCAGACGCCTGGAGTGGCGGGGTGGGTCATCCACCTCCACTAGACTCCTCCCTGCAGGAGTCAGGCTGACGCGTGCCGGTTTCTCCCTTCCCCAGCCAAGAGCAGGCTCCGTGCTGCCGAGACCTGCCACATTTCTTCCTCCCTGGAGCCTAGCAGTGTGCTGGGCACTTAGTAGCTGCTCAGTGAACACACACCAATGGACTTCCTTAGAGCTATGGAGAATATAGGCTAGACCCAAGAAGGTCCACCCAACTAGAAGGCGGCTGAGGGAGGCTGGAATATTGGAATCATTACTCCAAGTCCTTAAATCATGATCAGTGAAGGACTAGAAAGCTCAATGACACAGTCCAAAAGGCAAAGAGACTTTGCTCAGTTGTGGCGTTTCCTTGTGTCCCTAGTTTTGAATTAGTCTGTGTGCCATGGCCGGGAGGACCCCCAAGCTTTGTTTAGCAGAGTGATGGTCAAGCGGTTGAACTTCGCACGCAGACAGACTTGGGTCCCAGTCATGGCTGTGCCCCCTTCTTGCCTATGTGATCCTAAGTGACTTCACCTTTCTGGATCTGAGTTTTTCCCTCCGTTAAATGGAGTTAAGGGGAGCCCGTGGGGTGTGGAGGAATGAAATGGCGAAGGGCAGGTCATCTTCCCGCCCTTTGAAGAGAACGGAGCGAAGAGCACCCTTGGATGTTGTCAGTCTAGCTTCCTGATGGTGGGAGAGGCGGGCTGAGCCTGGAGAAGCAGCTCGTGAAGTGTGACACTTTGGGGCTGAGTGTCCTTGAGATCCGAGGGACAGAACTTGCGGCCCACCGTCCGGCTGCCTTTCTACCACTGAAGAAAGGGTTTTCCCCAAGGAATAAGCTTCCCAAGACCGGTCTGTATCCAGGAAGAGGACACAGGCATCCTCCTGCTCTTTATAGGCTGGCCTTATCTGTCCATGGACGCAGGACCTCTAGGGACCTGCCCTGACTCTTGGCTGACCGAGCTGATATCACCCAATGTCCTCAGATGGACTAAAACAGCCCTTTTCCAAAACCTCGAGGCAAGCTGGACTTTCTGGAAAGTCCCCCTGGCCCTTCTTCAATGCAGACAAATGACTCTCTCTCAGTGAGCCCTGGCACAGCAGCGGGGACTCGTCCCTGGCTCTTGCACCAGCCAACAGTCCTGGATGGCCACTCTCTCGCTGCCAGAATCCACACCCACAGAGGCCCCTGCAGGACGGAGCCGGCAGAGCAGCAATCGAGCAGGTCGTGAGTGTGAAATGACCAGGGAGCAGATATGACACAAGTCCTCTCCTGCGAGGACAGGAGCGGCGCACGTGTGTGCTGAGAGCATCCATTACTACTAACAACGGCAATGCCGATTCGCACTTACAGAGCACGCACTGGGGGGCAGGCTCTGCTCTCGACAGTTTATGTAGAGTCACTTTTAATCTCATCTCCCACCCTCTACGAGCACTTACGAACTTCTCGCAGGATAAACCAATCTGATCCCCACTTTACACAGAAGGAGCCTGAGGTTCAGAGAGGTTAACTACCTTGCCCAGGTTCTCACAGCCGTTAAGTCGGACAGACTGGGGCTAGGAGAGGGGGTGCGTCTGCCCAACATTCCAGAGCCTGGAGGCCACCCAGAGCAGGCCTGGCCTTCAAGAGGGACCTAGACAAGGAGTGATGAGAGGGAGACTGTGATCACAGCCGGAGGCGGCATAAAGGCTCCGGAGGATGGCGCCTTGGCCAGTTTTCCAAGGTCTCCGTTGCCGGCCGGCCAGGGTGGGGCTCATGTGGCCCCCAAGCTCCGAGCCCCATGCAGGCCGCCGCTCGTGCTCTCTAACTGCAGCACCACCTGCTAACAACTTCCAGTGGCTGCTGCTCCTCGCTTCAGAGCAAGACCCCCCACCCCCAACCCCGCAACCTGCACCACACTGCCCCACCGTTAAAATAAAGGAAGGGGGGACGCCTGGGTGGCTCAGTTGGTTAAGCAGCTGCCTTCGGCTCAGGTCATGATCCCAGAGTCCTGGGATCGAGCCTCACATCTGGCTTCTTGTTGGGCAGGGAGTCTGCTTCTCTGCCTGCTTGTGCTCTCTCTCTCTCTGCCTGCCTCTCTGCCTGCTTGTGCTCTCTCTGACAAATAACTAAATAAAAATTAAAAAAAAATAATAAAGTGATCATGTGATCACTTTAAAAATAAGTAAAATAAAATAAAGGAAGGGGAACCAGGAAGCTCAACAAGGGCACGATGACGGAAGAAGTCATCTAAAAGATCACAAAATATCCCTCAGAGGGGCTGAAATCAACCTGCTGGGTACAAAACTGAGTATGAATCTGGCAGCAAATGGGTCATTACACAAAGGGAAAGAGCCCTGAGAGCAGGCAGAACACGTCTGGGAGGTGAAAGCAGGCTGGTTTGGCCGGAGCGGACAGACGGGACTGAGATGTTCTCGGCAGTGGGGTCTGCGTGCTCTCTCACGCTGTCTACCCCCGCAGCATCTATCTTGGGGTTGATCGCCCAGAGGAGACCTCAAAAGAAGCACGAAGACCCACAGGCGTGCTCTTCCTTAGCATGTGTCCTACAATGATGCTTCCAAACTCTCGCTCCTGCCCTGGCTGAGAGGGAGGGTCCCCAAGGATCAAGAGAATTCAGCCAGGGCTCTAGACGTCTAAACTCATCTCTAGATTTGCCAGCATTCTAGAAACTCACAGGTGGCTTTCCAAGCTCTGCTGAAGCTACCCCTCCCCAGCTAGAGAGTCCGGATAATCCCTTCCAATTTCTATACGTAATTTTAAAATTTCTGAGAGATCATTTAAGGATCTGGGATTCTGGAAAATGCCTACGGTGCTCCAGGATTTCCTAGAGCTTTCCTCAATTCTGACCTACCAGAGACCTTCTAAGCTTGACAGTTCTGGAGAACAACTACCCCATTTCATGAGGCTGGAGAACTGCCCCCAGATTCCAGCATCCTCGGGAAGCCCGTAGCCTTCAGGGCTCCAGAAAAGCCCTCTGGAGTCCTCGAGCTCTCAGCAAGCACCACTGAACTTGAAGAGTCTCGATGCATCACTGGGGTCCTCTGGAATTCCTCCAGGGTTTCGGGATTCTGGACAAGGGGCAGCTCTGGAGCAAGGATGCTGACCCGGAGACAGACACACGGCCTAGGAGATGGGGCGCTGGAGACTGGTCTCCTTCGGTCTCTCTCTGGGAAAGTGGGGGTTTTGCTGAGCTGGAACCAGGAAACTGGAAAATCATGGCTGGCTCCAGCGGAAGAAGGAATCATCCAAACACGAAAAGCAGCAGCAACAGCCAGGGTCCCCCTGGGTGGTCCCTGTCCACCCTCCCAAGGCAGCTGAGGAAAGCTCTCACGCTTGGTGCCAGGGGCCTTCCCCGCCGGGGGGGCTGGAGACCTCCCAGCAAGCAGGGTCCCCATACAGTGAGGGGGGGGGCTCTGGGGAGGGAGGAGCCCAGGCTCAAGCCTGCTGAGCCACTGCAAACCAGGTGGCACCACGGTTACTTAGAGTAGAAAAAAGTGACTTGAAAAAAGTGGCATTAACCAGGTTCACCCTCCTCCCTCCTTCAGGTCTGGGCATGAACGTCACCTGCACGGGACCTTTCCCGGTCCCCCCATTTAGAATCGCACCCATCCTGGCAGATGGACCTCCCCGTGAGATTTTGCTCCACCGCACTTATCACCAAGTTCCCTCTCTGCCTTTTTTCCGATCTGTGTTTGGTGACGGTGAGGATTCTTAGGCTTTGCTCAACGCTGGCCCAGAGTGGACTCTCCGTAGGGCTCTGTGAAACAAATTTTTTTTGAACCCAGATCCTCGATTTCATCAAACGGTCATATCGACTGAAAGTTGCTTTTGGCTGAATTGCGACAAGGCAAGCCTTGCGCCACACCCTTCCCGGCCATGAGTAGATTCAATCCCCACGACTGTCCCGCGGGGGGCTGCCACGGTGCAGCCATCCTGCCCATGAAAGGACCCACGCGGAGCAGTGAAGCCATCGGCCTGGGATCACTCGCGGTTACAGGAGGCAGCGAGATTCACAGGTTAATCCAACCTGCCCTGCTGGGCCCGGCAGCCTGTGGCGTCTGCTCATTACCCCCACGTCCTGGGCTCTGCCCCCCAGCACTGGCCTTCCACGGAGCCTTCACGGCTCAACACCCTGAATGCCCAGCCACACGTCTCGCCTTTCAACACCCGGCCGCCGTGAGCTCCCTGGGCAAGCCGGCGAGTCCCTTGTCAGTCCCGTTCGCCACCCCGCTGGCCTCGATGCCGGGAGTGTTGAATGAGTGAATGGGCGGACAAAGGCAGGAATGAGCCCTGCGAGTCTCAGTTCCCCGGACTCCAAACTGGAAGAGTTAGATTAGTCTCATGGCTCCTTCTCCAATGAGGTCCTCCCACTGGCAACCCAATTTCTCACATCACATCTGGACATCCCCCTGATGGTAGACCCATTGCACCCTACTGGGGTCCTGACATTCTTCACCTCCTGACCCTCACTTGAACTCCACAGACAAGGAGCCTCTACCCCTCCCACCTCCCGTCTAATTGGGTGAATACCAGAAACTGATCCAGGGAGGGTTCAAGTCCTGCCCAAGGCCCCAGCAAGTCTGTGGCATCAGACTTGGACCTCACGACCCCTGCAGCCCCAGTGCACATGCAGCCGGCAGAGGCCGCTGGAACTGGTCTCCCTCACGCTCCCCCATGGAGACGCTCACCATTGATTTCCCTACAGCTGCCCTGCTGCCTGTATCAGCTACTCAATTAAACCTTGTATCACATGTAAAGGAAACAGCAACCCGGACTATTCCCGATCTGAAGGGGCACGCACCCGCCCCCCCCCCCCCCCCCCCCCCCCGCGATGCCTCTGTGCAGAAGTGCCTGACGCCCAAGACATGACCCGCCACACTCGGAGGGACACCTCTCTTTATTCGTTTGTCTGTTTCATCACCCACGGCCTGGCTTCTCCCAAATCCAGCTCCTCTCCTGCAGTCTGGGGCGACACCCTCCCTCTGCTCCCCCAAACTGCCCACCAGCCCTAGCGCCAGCCCCCAGGAACTGCCCCCTGCCCAGTGCAGCTGCATCAGGGGGGTGGCAGCTGCCATCCCCACTGGGCGGATAGGGATAGGAGCGCAAAGCCCAGACCAAGGTCACGGCGGGGTCTCTTAGGTTTCTGCTTTGCCCTCAGCAGGGAGGGAGGACTCGGCTGGGGCTCCGAGCAGCCTCCCTGGGGGTTGGCTGGCTCCGGCCACGGCGCAGGGAGCTGCCAATCTGGTCTCGGAGGGCCTCCAGTCTCTGGGCCAGGTTTGGAACCGCAGCCCCACCTGAGGAGCACATGGTGAGACTTGATGCCTGCGCTCCCTTGGGACCCACCAGAGTCCCCACACTCTCCAGGGAAGCCTCGGGGGGTTCCCCTCCCTCTCAACATATACCACAGGCTCCCGCACACAACCAGACAGAGAGGCAGCCCTGGGAAGAAATTCCAAGTTTGGGAACTGAAAAGATCTTACAAATCACCGCTCAACACATACCTTATTTCAGAGATGAGAAGACTAAGGTCTGGACAGGGTGGGTTCTGGCCCAAGATCACATGCGCGCGCGCGCAAAAAAAAAAAAAAAACCCAACCCACAAGGGGCCCCTCCCTGTCTCTTGTTCACCTCTCAGCACCGGTGAGCTGTTCGGAGGCCCCACGGGCAGGGGGGGCGCAGAGGGCACCGCCTCCTCCTCCAGCAGCACTTCTGCCAGGACTCGGCTCTGAGGCCAGTCACTAGGACTCCTGGGCCGGGGTGGGTTGGGGGTTAGGAGGTGAGCCTTCGGGTTCCCCAGCCTGGTCCCCTCCCCCATCCCGGTGCCCCAGGGCCGGCCCACCTCTCTCTCGGACACTTGGCAGAGCCAGGGCTGCGTGCAGGTGCCCAGGGTGGGGGCTGGGCAGACAGGGGCACGCCGCCTGGGGCCCTAGGGCCAAACACCTGCAGGAAAGACCAGCGCCCACCCTGGGTGACTCTGCCTCCACGTGCCCCACCCTCCTGGTGCCACCATCTCTGCCCCACCTGCCGCCACGGGACACCAAGAGTATCAGGGGGACGTAAAGGTGCAGGCTCTCGGTCCCTTTTGCTGTGGGCAGCGGGTAGCCCTTGCAGTGTCCTTTCTGAAGACAGGAACTCCCCGCGGGCAGGAACCATGCCTAGTCTGTCGGAATTCTCGGTGCCCAGAACCGGGGCTGGCACAAAGCTGGGAGCTTAGTTACTGAGCGAGTGAGTGAACATGTGAGCAAGTGAAGATGTAAATGAGTAATGTGTGAGTGGACGAATGAATAAGCCAGTGGTTCCGTGAGTTCCTGAAAGAAGGCAGGACGGGGAGCAGGGGGATGCGAGCTAACTGGCCCTTCCGAACCCAAAGCTCCCCTCACCCCATGATCCAGCCTGGGACCCTAAGACTCTGGAGCCTCCCAGGCTGCTGAACCCTGGATCCAAGTGTCCAGCTCTCCCCACTCACTCAAGCCCCCACCCCCCACCTTCCCTACCTGGAGCAGAGGGAGCTCCCCATGTGCGCAGGCCCAGTGGGCCAGTGGTGCTCGGCACAGGGGGCAGAAGCGGCAGCAGGAGCAGAGCGGAGGCAGGGCCTGCAAGAGAGCCCGTCAGAAGCTCTGCGGGTCCTGCTCCCCTCCCCCACCCCTGGGGCCAGGCGGAGACTCACGTGGCACGGGGGAGCTGGCATCATCACACAGGGACACGGTGGGGCTGGGCCAGGGTGTGGCTGGTGACGGTAGCAGGCACTGAGGAGGCGTCTGGAGACAACAGTGGGGTCTGTGCCTACAGCCAGCGAACCAACACCAGGCTGGCCTCCAGGGCCCCCCTTTTAACAAACACTCAGGGAGCACTTACTACAAGCCAGGTACCGTTCTCAAGGCTTTACAAATGAACGCATTCAATCTGAACTCTACAACCACCCTATAAAGTAGGCTCTGTATTATCCCCATTTTACACAACGGGAAGACCAGGCAGGGAGAGGTAAAATGACTCACCCGAGGTCACACGGCTAGTAGGTGGCAGAGCTGAAGTTTGGACCTAGGGGCTCTGGGTCCAGAGGTCAGACTCTTGACCACTTCCTTGAGCCACCTTTTCCCACCTGCTCTCTGTCCCAAGACCTGTCTCCGGGCTGGCGACCGCACTCACCGCTCCAGCTCCCGGACCTGCTGGGCCAGGATGCGCTGTTCGTCCCGGGCCCGGGCCTGGCTACTCTGCAGCCGGCTCTTTTCTTTCCTGGGAAGAGCAGGCCCAGGCAGGTGACCAGAGAGGGGCTACCGGTGGGGGTATCAGTCAGCCCTCCTCTCTGCAGTGGAGTACAAGCCCCAGGAGATGGGGGGCGGGCAGCAGGGTAGTCTAGGGAGCAGCACAGCTTGGCAGAGCAGCCCAGAGGGGCGGGGTGCGGCACAGAGTCCCCCTGGCTGAGGCGGGCCCTACCTGAGCCTCTCATTCTCCAGCATGAACTCCTGGAGCATCCCGTAGAGGTTCCGCTGGGCCCAAGCCACCCGAGCCCCACTGAGCCTGGAGGCTGCAGGGAAGGGGAAGATGGCTGAATCCACAGGAGCCCTGGACCCTAGCCTCACCCCACCCCTGCCTCCGGGGAACTCATACCCTTGGGGTCTATTTGCCCCAGCTGGGACCGCAGGCAACGGTTCTCCTCCTGCAGCTGCAATATCTCAACCTCCAAGCGCTGGGGATGCTTTGCCACAGGCGACTGCAGAGAAAGAGGCCCAAAGCTGCTGTCTGTGGCTGCCCAAGTTGCGCACTGCACAAGGGCTTCTGGGGGTGGGTGAGGAGAGCCTAAAACCCAGCCCACGCTTCACTGGCCAGCCTCATATCCTGGCACAGGGCTACATCCACCCAGAGGAGGCACCTTGTGCTGATGGCATCTCCGCAGCCTTCACTGTAGGCCTGGAGGGCCTACTCTAAGCTGGACCCCACTCCAAGTCCAACCTTAAACTCAGTTCTGATGAAACCTTGGTCCAGATCTTGAACCCGAAGGAGACACTGTGTCAGACCCCAACTCAACAACTCAGACTTAATCATGGTACCAGCTGGGATCCTGGCTACACCCTGAGTCATATCCCAAATCAGACCATACAACTAGACATGCCCTACCCCTGACAATGACCCTGACCCCTCCCTACCAATCATGACCCCATCACCAGGACTGACTCTAATCCCAACTCCGACTCAGCCCCAGACTTCCCACGACACCAACTCGGGCTCCAACTACCGCCTGACCCCCAACTGTCCTCTCTGCCTGTGTCTCCCTCCATTCACCTTGGGGGCCTGTGGCCGAGTGGTGACCCGCTGGGCCCGGCTTGCATATCGCAGGGTGCTGAGGGTCTCAGGAAGGCACTGGGCTGAAGGGGACACGCAGGCCACCTGGGGAGGACTGCCCCTGAGTGTTCCTTTCTGGGACCCCCTCCCTCAGGAGCCATTCCTCCCTGCCAGCCCCTCTTGGGTACCATGAGGGTGACCCCGCGTCCCCCCAGTGAGTCTGCCAGCAGCTTGGTGAGCTTGCTGTCCCGGAAGGGGATGTGGCTCTGCTTCCGCTGTGGGTCCAGCAACAGGGAGATGCAGTGACCTGGGTGGGAATGACAAGGCCGGCAAGGTCACCGCTCTCACTCAAGGCCACCCAGCCGGTACCTGTGGAGCTGGGATCTCCACCCAGGCCTGTGTGACTTGAAAAATTCCTCTTCCTATAAGATCTGGCTTCTTGGTCAGACCAGTCTCTGCCACCAGACTGGGGCTCCTGAAGGCAGGGAAGGCCCTGCCTATCCTGATACCCAGGGCCACCAAAGAGGCTGGACCACCCCTGAAGCTGGCACTCGGTAGGGGCTCAGAAAATGGAGAAGAGTTCCCTGAAAATCTCCCCACACGCACCACCAAGGAAGGGACCTCAAGGCCCAGTGACCTGGGGTGGGGGTGGGAAGGTCACTTCTGCCCCTCGCCCCCCCCGCACCGTGCCAGGGCCCCAGTGTTCCCAACCGCACATGGGGACAAGCTGAACATCTGAGGGCTCAGCCTCTGCACTCAAGTGTTTCTACTTCTCAGATGAAAACGTACCTTTATAAACCCTCCGTTTTATAGACTTGTAAAGTTCTAAGAGGGGAGGCACCAGTCAATTGCACAGTGAGGCCAGGAGGCGGCGGGTGGCTAGTGGGTCACATGACTCCCCCCCCCCCCACCAGGGACAGCTCTGGGTCAGGCTCAGGGGAGGGCCGCCGGACGTCCGTGCAGCCGGCCCCACGTCTCACCCAGGGCCAGCAGGCTGCGGTTGATGCTGTTCGCCTCAAGCATCAGCTCCCCCCGGGATCCTGTGGCCGCCACCTTCTCACTGCCAGCCAGGTCTACAAAGCACAGCTTCCCCCCCACAGGGGGCTCCCCAGGGTCCCCTGGAGGCATCTGTGGGGCAGAGGGATCAGGGCTCAATGGGGATTTGGGAGGGGTCGTCCCCACCAAAGTCACAAAGCCAAAGAGATTTTCCACTATTACCTCTGGCACGTGCCCAAGTTGCTTGCTATATCCCGAGGCGGACCCTGGCTGGGTGGCCACGGGCCAGCTCCTTCCCCACATGGGGACACTCACGGTTTGGCGGTTGATGTAGAGCGTGAGCAGGGCATGGCTTCGGCTAGAGGCCTGGTTCAGGGTGTGAGCTGAGCTCCGGCGGCGGCTAAGACCTGGGGCGGGGGGGGGGTGGGGGGGGG